>CM035172.1:77407407-78081532 GCA_020205615.1 Panax quinquefolius | reverse complement strand
ATAAACCCATAGTTTTTAAGCGCTTTTAGAATAATGATGATGATCATTCTAATGAGATCTAAATTCTTAGAAAGCTTAAAACTAAAATAGTTCCCAATCATTGGATTACTAAATTGGGGATTAGTGAATCCGGGATAGATTGGGTACATACGTTGTTCTTGCTTCATTGGATGAGGATGATTGATCTCATGATCATTTGTGTGGAACACTAAAGCAAAAGTATGTAGGTGCTTATTAGAGAATAAGTTCATGAGCATTGACTCGCATTGGAATACCTAATGGAGTTTTACTTACCTTGTCAATAGGAATTCCACATAGTGATAAATAGTACAAATGATCCTTGAGACTTGAGATCATCATAGTATCTTATATATAATGAATTACACTTTTGACTTATTCCTTAAGACTCTTAGAGTATATATCAAAGGGTATGCTTGGGTGTAATAAGTTATATATGAAGATAATGAATGATCAATAAAGAATCTACCACTTAGTAAAAAGAGAGATGTCTATGTGATTCGATAAATAATGACCCAGGGAATCCTTGGCGAGTGGAATGAAATTAGAAAGTAGTTTCTAATTTGCATTCATTAGAGTTGTTCATTTGGAATCGAAATACATATAATTAAATAAAATAAGACTTGACAGTAATTCCATGTCTTATATTTAATTTGGGATATTGTATGGTGGAAGGATTGAATTATGCAGGTAACTATTTACTCAAAGGTTCTTTTATGATTAATGTTGAAATCTTTATTATCCGGAAAGTGCGTTGATAATGCTAGGGCTTATCCCTATTGTAGAATAAATATTATTTATTTAAATAAATTATTTGTTTAATTTATTTATTTAAATGAGATTAGAATTGTTCTAATTGATTTATTCACAACCTATTTAATATGGAGAACCTAAAAGGGTCACACCGTAAAGGAAGAATAATTATTTAAGAAGTTAATGGCATAATTGTAATAATATGTTAAGTATATTTAATTTAATCTATGGTGATAGAATAAATTAAATAGCTTAATATTATTATTTAATATTTTAGAAATATTAAATATAAATTAATAAGAGGAGTCTTATTAATATTATTATAATTATTATTTTTTAATTTCTAAAGGTTTAGGGAATTAATTTAATATTAGTACTCTCATTTATTCCTAATTGGATTAGGAAAGAAAATTTAGTTAAAGGAGTTTAACTAATTATCCCTAATAGGATTAGGGAGCCCATTTAATTAAAGAGTTTAATTAAATAAATAATACCTTATTTTAATTAAAATAGGGTTATATAATATCTTTATAAGAGAGTCTTATATTAGATATGAGATATACGTAATTCCCAGTTGGAGAGTACACCCTTTTCTTATTCAGATAGGAAAAACTAGGGTTTTGAGCCAAATCCTTCTTCTTGAAAATTCCTCTTCCTTGGTGGATCACCTATAGAGGCCACACACTTGGGTGGCTTACATTGATCGAAGGAAGGAATCTACCCGGAGATTGAGGAGATCGCGAGAAGTAGGAGGTGAACTCGTGCACGAGGAAGCTTTCGTTTCTACAAGGGTATGATTTCATAATTTCTTATTCTTCGTTTAATTAATAATATGCATAAAGGATGATCCGGGTAATTGGTTTGTGAAAAATTTTAAAATCGATTTTTATCTAAGCTTATTTATTTTTGCAATTTTGATTGCTACTTTGATTTTCACGAAAACCTAATAGTGGTATCATGAGCCAAACTTTATCGCAATTATTAATTATTTAGATTCTAAATATGTATGGGTATGTATTTTGAATAATTTATTGGGCATAATTTGTTGTATAAAATTATTATTTTATGAAAAAAAAAAAAAAAGAAAAATCGTAGCTTGAATAAATAAAAGCGTGACCTCATCACGTTGATGAAAAATTAAAGCAATTCGATTTTTGTTAAATTACAAGGCGACAATTGTGTTTTTTATTATTATTCGTCCAACCAAAACATGGCAATTCATTATATTTACAAAGGAATACCTGCTAATTTTTTTTTTTTACCACGCCGAGAGTATCTTTGAGTCCCGCTATTCTTGTCAAAAATGTCAAGTTTGTTGTAGGCTATGTTGTTATTTTTTTTTTAAGAAACAAGGAAATCCACGTGGCATTTTTGTTTTGTCCGGAAGATATTATAAAATGAGGCCGTGGTTGTTATAGTATTATATATATATAATACTAATGGGCCAGGACTTTTATTATATATATATATATATAATTATTATATATATATATATATTAATTTTAATAATTTTATAATTAAAATAAAAGAGTTTATTTTTAATCTTGAAATTGGATTTCATCTGAACATAAAATTGCCCATTAAATGATACTCATATATATATGGAATGATTTAATTTATTGATACATATGATGATATGTATGATAATAAATGGGATTGATTATGGACAATTGACCAATATGATTGGATTTATTTTAGTTGGATGTTTGAATGAATGGGTTTTATTAAATGGGGTTACTGCGTGCCTCGTCTTTTACGGTTTTCTTCTTGATGTAAATTCTATCTCTCTCTATGTACTTCCCTTGATCGCTGATCGAGGTTTCTATTTAAATTAAATAGTTTAATGTAATAGGATTAGTTAGAATTTTTTTGAAGAACCGGAGATCAAGGAGCGCTTGAAGACCCGTTTGTAATGGGAGCAGGGTTTAAATGTAATAGTTATATTTAAATGTTTATTCTTTCAGCACCCTGAGGTTTGACCTTTTGGTTCACTTGGTGGCTCTAGTGAACGAAACTAGAATAAAAGTCCATAATCAATCCAAGTAGAATATAGTATTCTATATGTGCATGCTAGTATTATATATATTATATATTATGCAAACATGCTTCGTGTGTTTAATAATATGACGCGTATTTTATATATATATATTTGCATACGCTAAACAAGATGAGACAAATAATAACAAATCCCTCAAAGTTTTTATTTATTAAGTCTTAAGCGTTCAAAGATATTTAGAATATCGAACGTCGCCTTCTAGCATGATAAAATTAATAGAGTATTAAATATTTAATATGAGTTTGTTGTGTCACCACAAGGCAAGTATTAAGTATTTAAGATGTTAATTTATCACATTTGATGCTTATAAAGAAAATTGAACAATATTGTTTTGTTGTGTCACCACAAAGGCGATATTTTTCTTTTTGAATATATGGAAGTGCTAGGTTGGACTTAACTTAGATAATTTTGATTCGGATGTTACCACTTACTCGATCAAAATAATCCAAGAGGCAAAACATAAGGAGTTACATGTTGATGTAATTGACAGGAGTATCTACCTATTTATTTATATATAGTTTGTTGTGTCACCACAAGGCTATATATATTTGAAATGGGATCCTTATTCTCACTAGCAAAAAAACTTTAATTAGATTTTGCTTAACTATATAAATGAGGGTAATATAGTTTGAAGAAAATAGTGGAAGATACCAATATAAAATAAGACCTAATTTATTTTGGTAATTAATAAATGAATGTTTGCTAAAATATTGTCTTTTTACATGCGAAATTTTGAAAATGTCACATTCACTAATTTCAACTATGAAGCATACTTGATCTTAACAAACCGGCCGGAATGAACAACTACGGATGGTTAAGAATCGAGAATTGTTCTCAACTTCTTTGAAAAGATTTCTTATGTCCTAAATTAGCCCGTACTGCAAAAGTTGCGAGAGGCGACCTCACGAGGAAGAGATTGCTACTTTTAAGCGATTGGCAAGATGATGCATCTGTGGCTCGATGCATCGTGCTTCGCATCCATGAGTAACGAGCTTCAACGTCGGCATGAAAACATGGATGCTCCTACTATGCTTCTTTTACCTTCGAGAGTTGTATGGTGAAGCAAAGTAGAGATGCTAGATATGAAATATCTAAGGAGCTCTTCCGATCTCGGATGACCGAGGGCACTACAGATTGAGACTCATGTCCTAAAGATGATCAATCGATTGAGCGTCTTGGGCGACTTGGGTTCAATCGTGGATGGGGAATTGAGTCAAGATTTAGTCTTGCGATCACTCCCGGACACCTTCTCACAATTTGTTGTGAATTTTCACATGAATAAGTTGGATGTCGACTTGCACGAATTACTTAACATGTTGAAAAGCTCCGAAGGTCACTTCCCATCCAAGAAGAACCATGTCTTCTTGGTGGATGATTCTTCCAAGAAAAGGAAGAGGCCCAAGGTATCTTCGAAAAGAAGAAATCCAAGAAGGCTAAGGGAAAGGCAAAATGAAGGATCAAAGAAACTGATCCAACTAGCAAAGGAATTTGTTTCCATTGCAATAAGCAGGGTCATTTGGAAGAGGAACTGCAAGGATTATCTTGCGAGAACAAAAGCGAAAAAGCTTGGAGAAGCTTGAATCCTAATCAAGGTTTGTTTATGATTGAAATTAATTTTTCCGAAAGTCGATCTTCTACTTGGGTATTGGATCTTTGATGTGGTTCTCACATATGTAATAATATCGGACCCGGTCGAAGTAGAAAGTCGAAAGCAAGGATGAGGTAGTCTACAGTGGGAAATGGAGCAAAGGTTGTTTGCATTAGGCTGTGAGGACTTATTGTTTAGCAACTTTCATGAAAGCAAGTTCATTAATTTAAATAATTGTTATTTTGTTCCAAATATCATTAGAAACATTATTTCTATCTACGTATTGGATATGGATGGTTTTAATATTATAATAAAGAACAAATAGTTGTTCCATTTATAATGATAATGTTTTATATGGTGTTGGTAATTTGCGAAATGGACTTTATATACTTGACTTGCATGAAAATATATTTCAAATTGAACAAACTAAGAAAAGGAAAAGAGATGATGTTAATTATACCTTCACGTGGCACTTGTAGACTTGGTTAGTATTAATGAAACAAGATTATCCAAGTTGCGTAAAGATGGGCTCCTAGAGTTATCGATTATGAATCATATCCAACTTGTGAATCTTGTCTCATGGGTAAAATGACTAAATCTCCTTTTAGTGGAAAAGGAGAAAGAGTTACGAGTTGTTAGCGTTGGTACACACGGATGTATGTGGACCTATGACAACGAATACCGCGAGGAGGTATTCTTATTTTATTACATTCATCTTGATGACCACTCAAGATTTGGATATGTGTATTTAATGAAATACAAATCTGAATCATTTGAAAAGTTCAAAGAGTTCGAAGTGAAGTTGAGAAACAAAGCTGGTAAGAGTATTAAGATTCTTCGATCGATCGAGGAGGAGAATACTTAAGTGGTGAGTTTCTCAATTGTCTCAAAGAAAATGGTATAATCTCACAATGGACTCCACCGGGGACGCCATGAGATGAATGGTGTATCGAAAGGAGAAATCGAACATTGTTGGACATGGTTCGATTTATGATGAGTTTCTGACCCTTCCGGTTTCTTAGGGGATATGCCTAGAATCGGTACGCATACCTACTTAACAAGGTACCTACAAATCCGTCCCCCGAGACCCCATATGAGTTATGGGCGGGGATGAAACCAAATCTTAAGCATGTTAAGACTTGGGGTTGTCCGAAATATGTCAAAAAGTTTGAAAACGATAAGTCTGCAGACTAGATCGACAAATGTAGATTTGTGGGATACCTAAAAAACATCGGGTATTATTTCTATCATCCAGTGATCAAAAGGTGTTTGTTGCGAAACATGTTGCCTTCTTTCGAAAAGGAGTTTATCCTTGAAGGGGTCGGTGGGAGTAAGATATATCTTGAAGAAGTTCAAGAACCACAAAATACTACAGATCAAAGTGAGGTACCTAACCAAGTAGAGATTCATACATACCACACCTATTAAGTAAATCTGGAAGAGTACCAAAGATGCCAGCGACGGTATGGACTTGTCATAGAAGATGACAATGAGGTACGCATCATAGATGATGATGATCCATTGAATTCTGAACAGGGCTATGAGTAGTAAAGACTTCGAAAAGTGGCGAGAAGCCATGAAATCCGAGATGGACTCCATGTATGAGAACCAAGTATGGACTTTGGTCTCACCACCAAGGCATTAAGCCTATTGGGTGTAAATGGGTCTTTAAAAGAAAGATGGGAAGCAGACGGCAAGGTAGAGACCTATAAGGCCCATTGGTTGCAAAAGGTTTCAAACAAAGACAAGGAGTTAACTATGATGAAACCTTCTCACCGATAGCAATGCTCAAGTCCATTCGGATTTTGCTTGCGATTGCGACTTACCATGACTTCAAATCTGGCGGATGGGCGTGAAAGCGGCCTTCCTCAATGGGAAACTTGAGGAGGATGTGTATATGACACAACCCGAGGGATTTGTTTCAAAGGTAGGAACAAATCAAGTCTCATAAGCTACAACGATCCATTTATGGATTAAAGCGAAGCTTCTCGTGGGTGGAACATCCGTTTTGATGAGACAATCAAAAGTTTGATTTTATCAAAAATGAGGATGAACCATGTGTGTACAAGAAGGTTAGTGGGGCTACTGTTTCATTCCTTGTATTATATGTTGATGATATATTACTTGATAGGAATGATATTCCTATCTTTGAAACAATTAAAATCGGTTTATCTAAACACTTCTCCATGAAGGACTTGGGAGAAACATCCTATATTTTGGGGATAAAGATCTATAGAGATAGATCTAATAGGATGCTTGGCTTATCCCAAGGCGTACATTGACATGATGCTAAAAAGGTTTAGCATGGAAGATTCCAAAAAGAGGTCTCATCTTGGGATGAGCCATGGAATACATCTCTCAAGAAACAAACCCAAAGACACTGAGGAGAGAAACGCATGAGTAAGATTCCTTATGCTTGATAATAGGATCTATCATATGCGGTATGATATGTACTAGACCAGATGTAAGCTCATGCACTTAGTGTAACAAGCGAGATATCGATCGAATCCGGAGAAAAGAACAACTGCTTGGAAGCGGTGAAAAATATCCTAAAGTACTTAAGAAGAACTAAGGATGTATTTCTTGTCTACGGTGGGTCTGAATTAAAACTAGAGGGCTTCACAGACTCAAGTTTTCAAACAGACCAAGATGACAGTAAATCCGTTTCGGGGTATGTGTTTACCTTAAACGGTGGTATGATGAGTTGGAAAAGTTCCAAGCGTGAGCGATTCTTGATTCGATGTGACAAGAGGCGATACATAGCTGCGCAAGTGAAGCTACTGAAAGGAAGCTATTTGGATGAAGAAGTTCATTCTGCGAACTTGGTGTGACTCCTAGCATTAAAGGACCCGGTGCCTTTGATTCCGTGACAACCTTTGGAGTACATTTGCATGAAGCTAAGGAACCCGTCTCATCAAATCCAAACACGTGTTGCGGCGATTTCATTTGATCGGAGAGATCATTGAAAGAGGAGGCGTCACCACAGGCGTGTGGACTCTCAAGACAATATTGCGGATCCATTTACTAAAGCGTTAACACAATGGCGGTTTGATGCGTCACTTAGAGAAGATGGGTATGAGATACCACGGCGATTGGCTTTTAGTGCAAGTGGGAGATTGAAAGTATTATGCATCTGAAGCCAATCATGTATGATGATAAAGCATATCTTGTGTAATCAATCTTATTTATTTATTAATAAAAGAATTATTTATTAAAGGCATTTATTATCTACATGGTCTTTTTTTAATAATATGTGATAAACCCATAGTTTTAAGCAACGCTTTTAGAATAATGATGATGATCATTCTAATGAGATCTAAATTCTTAGAAAGCTTAAAACTAAAATAGTTCCCAATCATTGGATTACTAAATTGGGGATTAGTGAATCCGGATAGATTAATACATCGTTAACTTGCTTTCGTTGGATGAGGATGATTGATCTCATGATCATTTGTGGGAACACTAAAGCAAGTATGTAGGTGCTTATTAGAGAATAAGTTCACTTTGAGCATTGACTCGCTAAGGAATACCTAATGGAGTTTACTTACACATCAATAGGAATTCTGTAGTGATAGTAGTACAAATGATCCTTAGACTTGAGATCATCATAGTATCTTATATATAATGAATTACACTTTGACTTATTCCTTAAGACTCTTAGAGTATATCAAAGGGTATGCTTGGGTGTAATAAGTTATATATGAAGATAATGAATGATCAATAAAGAATCTACCACTTCTAGTAAAAAGGAGAGATGTCTATGTGATTCGATAAATGACAACCGAGAATCCTTGGCGAGGTGGAATGAAATTAGAAAGTAGTTTCTAATTTGCATTCATTAGGAGTTGTTCATTTTGGAATCGAAATACATATAATTAAATAAAATAAGACTTGACAGTAATTCCATGTCTTATATTTAATTGGGACATTGTATGGTGGAAGGATTGAATTGTACGGTAACTATTTACTCAAAGGTTCTTTTATGATTAATGTTGAAATCTTTATTATCTGGAAAGTCGTTGATCGCTAGGGAGGCTTATCCCTATTGTAGAATAAATATTATTTATTTAAATAAATTATTTGTTTAATTTATTTATTTAAATGAGATTAGAATTGTTCTAATTGATTTATTCACAACAGTTTTAATATGGAGAACCTAAAGGGTCACACCATAAAAGGAAGAATAATTATTTAAGAAGTTAATGGCATAATTGTAATAATATATTAAGTATATTTAATTTAATCTATGGTGATAGAATAAATTAAATAGCTTAATATTTATTATTTAATATTTTAGAAATAATAAATATAAATTAATAAGAGGAGTCTTATTAATATTATTAATATTATTATTATTTTAATTTCTAAAAGGTTTAGGAATTAATTTAATATTAGTACTCTCATTTATTCCTAATTGGATTAGGAAAGAAAATTAGTTAAAGGAGTTTAGCTAATTATCCTAATAGGATTAGGGAGCCCATTTAATTAAAAAGAGTTTAATTAAATAAATAATACCTTATTTTAATTAAAATAGGGTTATATAATATCTTTATAAGAGGAGTCTTATATTAGATATGAGATATACGTAATTCTGATTTGGAGAGTACACCCTTTTCTTATTCGGATAGGAAAAACTAGGGTTTGA
This sequence comes from Panax quinquefolius, assembly GCA_020205615.1. Taxonomy (NCBI): domain Eukaryota; kingdom Viridiplantae; phylum Streptophyta; class Magnoliopsida; order Apiales; family Araliaceae; genus Panax; species Panax quinquefolius. The sequence goes on along the minus strand of CM035172.1, from coordinate 78,072,472 downwards.
GCGAAATCCCTTCTTCTTGAAAAATTCCTCTTCCTTGGTGGATCACCTATAGAGGCCACACACTTGGGTGGCTTACATTGATCAAAGGAAGGAATCTACAGGAGATTCAAGGAGATCGCGAGAATAGGAGGTGAACTCATGCACTGAGGAAGCTCGTTTCTACAAGGGTATGATTTCATAATTTCTTATTCTTCGTTTAATTAATAATATGCATAAAGGATGATCCGGATAATTGGTTTGTGAAAAATTTTAAAATCGATTTTATCTAAACTTCTTTATTTTGCAATTTTGATTGCTACTTTGATTTTCACGAAAACCTAACATAACCCGTATATATGCGGACTACCCTATACTTGGTGAAATTCTTACATTATTCTATTATTTATTATTACATTGGAATATCACATGCGTTTACGCATGACACAGTTCCGATTCTTTATTATTACTGCTGGAATATCTCGTCTGCATGCGGTTTACGCATTTGACCGGGTTTCGCTTCTTTATTATTATGTTGGAATATCTTCGTCATGCATTTGGATTACGCATTTACCGGTTCCATTCTTTATTATTACATTGGAATAACTGCATCTATCTGATTCCTATCGCATGCATGGTGATTTCTTCTCATTATTCTATTCTTTATTATTCGCTGGAATAACTTTATCTATGTGGATTATCACATGCATGGTGAATGATCCTTTGTATTCATTCCTTATTAAATTATAGAAATGATCTCGTCTGCGGATTACCGGTATGATGGATGAAAATCCATTTGCAGCTTCATAAATTCTCTTATACTCAGTTGGTTAAAGCTTTGACTTCTATACTCCATGAAATTAGTGGAATATCCTTGATATTTGCGCTTCATCCAGTGTCTTTTCATGGAAATATTCTTCTGAGCATTTTTGAATTTTACTCCACAAAGAAGTATCATGTTGACAATTTGGACGTTATTGGTTCCTGGATAAATTAATTCTTGAACTTGTTTTTTTTGAATTCTTATATCATTGTCATCATCCTCATGTTTATATTATGTTGAAAGTCATCTGTGGCCTATAGTGCATATATGGACTTGGTATGATTATGACCAAGGATTAATCGGTATAATCATAACCGTAATGTTACAAATGATGTGGTAAAGTCCTCATTGGTAGTAGTGCAGTGCATTGGTGATGCTTGTTGGCATGATCATGACCATTGATGAATACATCGAATATCTTTGGCCCGTAGTGCATGGATAATTTATGGTTGTGATACTAATGAATATTCTTGGCCGTAGTACGGGGATGATGTGGATTATTTATTAAGATGAGTCTCAGCGATAAAAATGATGAAAAACCTTTTAAAACATAGAAGATAGTAGATTTTATTCTCTACTTGACTATTTTAATGGATTGCTTGTTCCGCTGCAGTTAAACTTGATGTTTGTTATATTGTATCAGTTTAACACTATTGAAGGCTAAGGATAATTTATTCTGCATTATCTAAGTCATAATATTTCTTCTTGGGCTAGTTGAGCTCACCTTTTTGCTTTCATTGTTCTCTTGAGGAAATGAGAACGTGCGAGGGGACTAGTCGGGAACGGAGAGTGATGGCGGTCGGATATAGCATTAGTAGTCCTCACTATTCTATGTAATAGTGTGTTAATAAATGTATTGAGGACTTATTTTGAGTTTGAATATCGCCTGAAGACAATATTTGTATTAAAAATCACAATCATTTGTATATTTAAGATTGTATTTGTATTACACATTGCATGTATTTGGCGACTCGGAATGGGTGATGTATACCTATTTTGGGGCGTCACAGTTGGTATCAAAGCTTAGGGATATGATCCTGGTGAGATATGAGATAAGAACTAGGAGGGGAGACACGGGGAATTCTTTCGCTAGTATGACCTACTTAAGTTTATTTGATATTTAATTGGTCGGTCAAAGTATGGGAATAATATATGATATGTTAATTAACCCTTGTTTTGTGGCAGTATTTGAAAAAGACATCCGAGAATATTGAGAATATCAATGGAGTACAGGAGACCATTGAGTCTCCACAGATCAATAATCAGGATAATGTGCATCAGGAAGGCGACAATCCTCATGCAAACAACAACACTGACCAAATGATGAACGATTGAATGTTCAGAGGCTTTATGCAATTCATACAACATCGAGTGCAAGAGCGGCTTCATCCAAAATACAGTGAAAACACTTGCAACTCTCGGACGGTCACCGCTAAGCAAATAAGGAACTGGGACCACCGGAGTTTTTGGAGAGTCAAAACCACTTAAGGCGAGACATGGATAAAGTAGATCTGCAAGATATTTGATGTCTTGGGATGCTCAGGAGCAAAAGGTTCCCTTGCCACCTTCATGTTATGACAGAGGCAGACATCGGTGGGAATCAGTAAAGTGTACTCAACTCCGCCGACTAAAGATGACTTGGGAGAAGTTCCAAGAATTTTTCAACGACAAGTACTTTCCCGAAAGTATTCATCACATGAAAGAGGTAGAATTCATCAAGCTGGAGCAAAACAACATGACCGTATCGCAATACGAAGCCAAGTTTGTCGAGTTGTCCCGGTTTGCGTCCCATTTGGTTTATAATGTGGAGAGAATAACGCAAATGTTTCTAAGAGGTTTGAAACCCGAGATACGTCAATATCTTATCTCTCATAAACTGTGTTTGTATTCAAATGTTGTTAATAGGGCTCAGTTATTGGAGCGCGATAATGAGTCAACCCAACCAAAAGAGAGCAGCCGGCAAAATGATAATACCAGTGAGAGCAGTCATCGAAGCGGTGACAACAAGCGTGGAGGGAATTAACAGGCCAGAAATGGTAAACACTTTGGTGGTAATCAGGGCCAAAATAAGAAGAATGGACATTTCAAGAAGAGGAGATTCAACAATGATGGAAAGACGTCAGCACCAGCACCCGTTGTTAATGAAGGAGAACGACCACCTATCATATGCTTCAAATGCGGAGGGAGGGACACATCGATCCAAACCGCACGATCTCGTCAAAGAATGTTATAATTATGGAAGAGAAGGTCACCTAGCCCGATTTTGTGGTTCACCAAGACAAGTTCACCTAGGATGGAGGCACCCATAAAGTCATCCTGAAAAGTCAAAGCCTAGAGTCAAGGAGAGCGTTTGTTGTGACCTCTCGAAAGCAAGGAACCCGAACGAGGTCATCACGGGTAAACTTATCATAAACGCATGGCGAAGTCTATACCTTATTTGGTACTAGTTCTACCCATTCTTTTATTTCTCCTACTTGCGCTCAACGTTTAAATTTGACTCTGGAGAAATTAGACTTTGACTTATCTGTTAAAACTCCGTTGGGAGAAATCTTCATTACATCCACTGTTTATAAGTCTTGTTTAGTTCAAATCGGCACCCGCACGTTACCTGTCGATCTTATTTCTTTGAAAATACTTGCATTTGATGTGATTCTAGAGATTGATTAGTTAACTACTCATCATGCAAAAATTAATTATTTTCGTAAGGTTGCTAGTTTTCATATTCCTAACCAACCTATTATGCGAATTCAAGCAACCAAACCATTAAAATCAATCACTGTCATCTCAAACCATAAAGCTATTCGTTTATTAAAAAACGGATGTCAAGCTTTCTTAGCTCATGTAAAGGATCTAAACAAAAATATGTCAGTTTTGAATGATATTTCTATTGCTAATAAATTTCTCGACGTATTCCCTGAAGAACTTCCTGGCCTACCCCCAGAGCGTGAAATTGATTTTTTTATCGACCTTAAACCCGGTACAAAACCCATTTCCAAAGCCCCATATCGAATGGCTCCTATTAAACTTCAGGAGTTAAAGACCCAACTGCAGGAATTGTTAGACATCGATTTCATTCGTCCTAGTACTTCTCCTTGGGGTGCTCCTGTTCTATTCATGAAGAAGAAAGATGGGAGTATGCGACTTTGTATTGATTATTGGGAGTTAAATCATGTCACCATAAAAAATAGGTACCCAATGCCATGTATTGATGTTCTGTTTGACCAGTTGTAAGGCGCCAAATTCTTTTCAAAGATTGATCTTCGTTCCGGATATCACCAATTGAAGATTAGAACCGATGACATTCCAAAGACGGCTTTGAACTCCTAGGACGGGCATTATGAACTCCTAGTCATGTCTTTTGGATTGACTAATGCTCCTGCTGCCTTCATGGATATTATGAACCGAGTATTCAAGGAATATTTGGATCACTTTGTGGTCGTCTTTATTGATGACATCCTCATATATTCCAAAAGCCGTGAAGATCATGAGCAACACTTGAGTCTGATACTCTAAAAGCTTCGTGAAAACAAGCTTTATGCCAAGTTGAAGAAATGCGAGTTCTGACTGGAGGAAGTAGTATTCCTTGGGCACGTAGTATCATGTCATGGAATATCTGTTGACCCAGCAAAGATTGAAGCTATTCAAAGCTAGAAGCAACCTATCTCGATTGTTGAAATCGTAGTTTTCTTGGCTTAAATTGGTTTATTATCGGAGATTCGTAGAAGGGTTTTATCGAATCGCTATTCCATTAACTCAGCTGACTCGAAAAGATATAAAGTTCGGTTGGAGCGAAGAATGTGAGAAGAGTTTTCAAGAACTCGAGGAGACTCATTTCAAGACTGTTTTGACAATACCATCCGCCTTTGGGGATTTGTCATCTACAAAGATGTCTTCGAGTGCAAAGGGTTGGTGTAAGACCCCGGCTTTTATAAATAAAGATGAATTTTCTATAAATATTATTTTTGAATATTATGGAATAAATTTGATATAATGTTATAGTTGTGGGTAATATTTATAAATTTTGCAAAGTAAGCAAGTTGTTATAAAATATTCGTTTGGTCTGGGGAATATTCTTTTTTGTCGGGAATATTAAATGCGACGGCTCAATCATTAGGTGGACCCCATTAAATCGGAAGTATTGTCGTAGTTAGAAAACGACAAAATTATCTTTCTATAAAAATAACGGCGGAGGTGTTACCGTTAAAACTGTTGAACTACCCGGTGGTAAAAGTACAGTAATACGCGTGGTTGCATAGTAGCACACGGTATTGATTATTGATGCTTACGTGAGAAGTCACTTAGCTATACTCAATTATTGCTACAGTAATTGCTGCATCATATCTCTTATATTATTGATTCAATTATTGTCACAAAGATTATCATACGTATAATATGTTATATTATTAATTGAGACGACAAGTTATAAATGATTAATAATTGTTGAAAGATTAAAAATGTGTTGATTAAAAATAAAATGATTTGTGGTAATATTTATTCAATCATTGATGTATATAAAGAGTCTGTTATGAGACGTTTGTGGTAAGTTTGATTATTTTATGGGGGGCCCATATGTCATCATCTAAGAGTCTCTTCGTCAATAGTAATTACCTTTGTGAATAGTAATTACCTTTGTGAATAGTAATTACCTTCAATCAATAGTATTTACCTTTGTCAATAGTAATTACCTTCTTCAATAGTAATTACCTTCGTCGATAATAATTACCTTCGTCGATAGTAATTACCCCTCATAAATAGTAGTTGTCCCTTCATATTACCAAGAGTTAACTACCTCTTCTGATTGTTCGGTTAATTACCCCTTCATGAAATAGTAGTTGTCTCTTCAATATTACGAAGAGTCATTTTGACCCTTCGTTAAGACCAAGAGCCACCCTCGCTTTTTCTATAAATAGAAAGCTCATTCCTTCATTATTTCTTACGAATTCATTGAAACTCTGAGAGAGAAACTATAGAGAGAAAGAAGAAAAGTATTCCTACTTCACTTTTCCAATATTCGATTTCTTCTAAGGTAGGGAATATTATTTGTTGTACTCGTAAAGGGTGTTATTCTTTCTTATTCATGAAGAGAACTGTTGTTATTCCATTGTTTATTATTACATTGGAATAACTTTTATACGCTTGTTTACCCTATACTTGGTGACATTCTTCTATTATTCATTTGGAACATCACGTGCGTGTGTTTTACAATCGACTGGTTCCGCTTTTATTATTATTCGTTGGAACATCCTGCATGTGTGTTTTTCTGTTGACCCGGGTTCCATTCTTTATTATTCATTGGAATATCCACATACATGCGTTTCTGCGGGACACAGATTCGTTCCGTTATTTATTATTCTCGCTGAATAACTCCACTTGTCTGCGATTCTATCGCATGTATGGTGATTTCTTTTGCTATTCCATTCTTTATTATACCCAAATTGGTTTAAAACTTTGACTTCTATCCTCCATGAAATTAGTAGAATATCCTTGATATTTGCGTTTCATCCAAAGATCTTTCATGGAAATATTCTTCCGATCATTCTTGAATTTTACTCTCTACAAAACAAAGATTATCATGTTGACAATTTATGCGTTAATAATTCCCGGATAAAATAATTCTTGAACTTGTTTTATTGAATTCTTATATCATTGTCATCATCCTCATGTTTATATTATTTTGAAAGTCATCTCATTTTTGTGAGTGCATAGATGGACTTGGTATGATTATGACACGAGACTATTCGGTGTAATCATGACCGTAATGTTACAAATGATGTGATAAAAATCCTCGATTAATCGTAGTGCATTGATGGGCGATTGTTGGCATGATCATGACCATTAATGAATACACAACTATTCTTGGCCCATAGTGCATGAATAATTGTGGTCGTGATACTAAAGAATATCCTTGGCCGTAGTAGTGCGGGGTGATTCGATGATGTGGAATATTTATTAAAGTTGAGTCTCGCTATATAATGATTAAAACCTTTTAAATCATAAAAGATAGTAGATTTTATTTTCTACTTGACTCTTTTAATGGATTCTTTGGTTCCATTGTAGTTAAACTTGATGTTCATTATATTTTATCGCTTTAACAACTTTGTGTGGCTAATGATAATTTATTACGCATTATATTAGTCATAATATTTCTTCTTGAGCTAGTTGAGCTCACCTTTCTTTCACCGTTTTCTCTTGAAATAAGAATATAGCCGGGACGAGTCTGGGAATGGAGTAATGGTTCGAGAGGATAGCATTAGTAGTCCTCACTATTCGTGAAATAGTGTGATAATAATTGTAATGAGGACTCCTTTTGAGTTTGTATAATATCTAGTAGACAATATTTGTATTCAAACTCACGGTTTATGTCGTATTGTATACCATAGTTGTATTATATAAGTTGTATTTAAATTACGAACCATGTATCCGACTACCCAAGATGGGTGATGTATACCTAATTTTGGGGCGTCACAGGTTGGTATCGTCGAGCTTAGGATATGATCCCGCTAAGATGTGAGAATAGTACTAGGAGGGAGAGACGGGTAATACCTTCGCTAGTATGACCTACCTAAGTTTATGTGCTACTTTATTGGTCTCATCGAATATAAAGATAATTTGTTACATGTCAATTAACCTTTTGTTTTGTGGCGATGTCTGAAAATGACATCCGAGAATGTTGAGAATAGCAATGGAGCACAATGATCGTTGATTCACCACATATCAATAATCGTGGATAATGTGCATCGTGAAGGCGACAATCCTCATGCAAAACAACAACACCGACCAAATGATGAATGATCAAATGTTCAGAGAGCTTTATGCAATTTATGCAACAAAGAAAGAGAGCGACTCTCGTCCAAAACGTAGGTGGAAACACGGAAAACTCTCGGCCAGCCACCGCTAAACAATTCAAGGAGCTGGGACCATTGAAGTTTAAGGGAGAGCCAAAACCACTTCAAGGAAGCATGGATAAAGCAGATTACCAAGATATTTGATGTCTTGGGATGCTCCAAGGAGCAAAAGGTTCCCTTCTTGCACGCCTTTATGTTGCGAGGAGAGGTTCTTGGTGGGAATCGGTAAACGTACTCAACCTTTCTTTGTCTTGAAGATATCTTGGGAGAAGTTCCAGAGTCGTTCAACGACAAATACTTTCCGAAAAGTATTCGCCACATGAAGGAGGTGGAGTTTATCAAGTTGGAACAAAACAATATGACCGTGTCGCAATACGAGGCAAAATTTTCGGAGTTATCATGGTTTGCGTCCCACTTGGTGGATAATGAAGAGAGAATGGCGCGAATGTTTTTAAGAGGTTTGAAGCCGGAGATACGTCAACATCTTATTTCTCATAAACTGTGTTTGTATTCAAATGTTCCAGGTTTAATAATGTTGTTATTCCTTAACAGATCACTGCTCCCCCATTGTTGATGCTGTCTTCTCAGATAGATGTGATTCCTTCTTCATGTTCATTTTGAAGGCTGCCCAACATTTCTCCTTCTGACTGGAATCATCAACGTTGCTTTGTTTTCCTTGTATCGTAGAGATGAGTATTTTTAGGATTGATCACTCTACGATCATTTGACAGCACTACGAACGTAGTCTTCTTTGATAGTCCTTTGTTTTAAGAAGTTCTGCTTCGTAAAGAACTCCTTTTGTCTTAAGCTCAATGATCTTCTGTTGTGAGCTTCCCTTGAGGATCCTTTCCATAAAGCATATCTCTCTTGATATGAGCATATAGAATCCTCTTTATCTTTTGCTGCATGGCATGCTCCCATATACAGATTTGTAGCCATGTGAGCTCCATTCCAGTTAGCTCAGAGGGTCTTCAAGGACAGGCTTGAACATATAAGAACTTTATCAGACTCATTTCTGAACAGTCCTTAGCCTTCTGCGGTAGTATCTTCTTGACTGAAGTCTTCTGCCTCATCATTCCTTAGAGTGGTCAGACTGACCAAACACCTGCAGGTTTAAATATATTTCTATTTTTGGTACCCATAGTTGAATGGGTCCTGCTAGGTTAGTTTTCTAAACCCTGTTCCTCTTATCTGGATAATCATCATATTTATCATCAACAGACATATCCATACACGCAACTATCTTATGATAATATATTTTGAGATGCAAGATGGTGAGTGTGTGTGAGATATGGCATTTAATAACACACTCTCTATCTATGATGGTTTCATCATTTATTGGGTTATGTTCACAATGTTTAAGTGTTCACAGAGTGTGAATCAACTCTACGATTTATAAGTATCTAGTTGATTTATGGATGTAATCAGTTTCTACAAATCAACAAGATCCTCTTGTGGAACTGATCATTCTCTGTGTGTTGTCAAACACTTAGAACATAGGCTTGTACATACATACTAGCACATCAACAATGATTACTTAACATAAAAATCATTTGGTCTGTGATACTCTTATGATCTATTTCAGATTTTCTTCAAGATATCATCTTCAGCCTAAAACTTGGTTAAAGAGAAAGTTTGTAGACATTTGAATTTTCCATCTTCAGACTACTTTCTCTCTTCACCTTTTTAGGTAGATTATGACTTCTCGATGAATCTGTCGTAGTAGTTCGTAGGATGGTGCAAATATGATGTATACATTAATACTGGTGAGGAATCGTACCTTGTTACTGTCAGTTTCTTAACAGTCATTTACCTTAGATATACTGAGTTCAGGTATTGATGTGCATAGCTTTTGCTTTTGCTCCTTTCACCTGATGAATGCTTTAGTCTTTGTCACTGATGTCCCTTGCTTTCTTTCTCTCATCTGGTCTTCAGACAACAAGATTGATTGCAGGCTAGGATTGGTCTTGTTGATATAGCAATCGATGATATGGACCAATCTGAGCAGCTTTAGGTGTATACACATTTTTACCTATACACAATATTTCCAACGTGTGAGCTCTTCTACATATAACAAGTTACTCACTACTAAACTAAGTTTAGAACAATGTTAGTGCACAGGATCGACTTCAAAGCGATTAGCTTTTGAATATAGTATGAGAACTCCGCTTTCGATACCAATTGTTAGTTCCCAGAGGGCACAATAGATCTAGAAGGGGGGGGGGGGGGGGTTGAATAGATCCTTTTCTTTTCAAATAATATTCTTGTTTATGTTGTATTGTTCATATTAGAGTATATGACAAATATAAGAATCTTTTCAAGCACATCGAATAAGTAAAAGATTCCCCTTCATAGATATATTCATAATCATACATACATTGTTCGTAGGGTTAGTTTAGTTGTAAGCAGTTAGAACATACATAGCAGTTATAGCAGTTATAGCAGTTATAGACATAATGTAAAAGACACAAGGGGTTTTAAGTGGTTCAGAGACTCAAGCTCCTAATCCACTCTTCTACTTTCAACTAGCAGGATTTCCACTAAGGAAGGGCAGCACCCTGAATCTCTATGATTCCTTCAAGGCCAGCAGCCTTGGGACTTCAATTCACTAAGAACTCTTCAAGGCCAGCAGCATGGGACTCCTCTAGTTCCCTAGGAACTCTTCAAGCCCAGCAAGCTTGGAACTTCGTTTAGTCCCTCTAGACAAGGACCCTTTGGCCTTGCTTTGTTTAGTCCCTCCGGACAAGGACCCTCTTGGCCCTGCTTCATTTAGTCCCTCAGGAAAAGGACCCCTCAGGCCCTGGCTTCGTTGAGTTGTTTGTTTGTTGTTGTTGGAGTTGGTGCTGAGTTGCTAAGATGTCTTCATGCTCTGAACATCTTCTATCCTTAGCAGCTTGGCTTGATCATCCTTGAAGAGCAGTTGAGTGTTGCATGATGCTTAGCTTCTTAGGTTGCTCAACTACTTCGGATGACCCTTTGATGAACCGCCTTGAAGATCATTCTTCTTGGTACTTGATGACTGTACATGAGAGGCTTCTAAGATGTTTGTAAGCTCTTCTGCAAAGTACTTAGAAGCTTTCTCATGCTTGACACCAAGATGGCTTTTGTGATCTCCCTTCTTACTACTCGATGCCTTCTAATGATGGACTTGCTAAGATGACCATAAGCTCTTCTTTATTGTACTTAGAGTCTTCCCATGATGGACATCCAGATGGCATGATGCTCTCTTTTCTATCGGCAGTTCAGAACACTCTTCAAGTAGTAGAACTCTCACTTCTACATAGTAGAACTCACACTTCTACTTCTTTCTTGATCTGACTTCTGAGTAATCTTGGTGGATCGTAGAGTGAGCCTTCGGACTCACTATCACATGGTTTAGATCAGTCCACCTTCTCTCCAAAACTAACAACTCCAGTAGCCTTTGATCTTTGAAGCTCTTCTACATTTATACACCTTCCCAATCCTTCCGTTGGAAAGTAGCCATTGGAAGCTATTCAAATGTCTTCACATATCTCAAGTTGCTTGAGGTAGACTGCTTGATGTGACATGACATACATTTTCTGACTCTGCAGTCTACTGTTTCACCTACCCTGTCAGATGTATCACTTTACTATCTTGGGAAGGTTGAAGACTTTATTTCTTCTGATTTCTTGATCAGAGGTTGTCCTTTTGCATCGATGCTCTCAATAAGCACTTGTCCAAATATTACCCTTCAGATTGAACCGTTGTCAATGCTTCAGTCTTCAGGTATCTGAACTCTACGATTCTGATGCACGTCTTCGGGGATCTGATCGTAGTGTCTTGTTGAGTGTTGCTCGTTGACTTAGAAGAGTTAATGTGACGCCCCCAAAATAGGTATACATCACCCATTCTGAGTTGTCAATACATGGTACAAAAACAACTACAACTTTATTATTACAACATATAAACTGTGAGTTTAAATACAGATATTGCCATCTAGACAATATCCACACGCAAATAAATCCCCATCATAATTATTGATACATTAATTTACAAAAATGGTGAGGACTACTAAACAACTCTCTCTAGAACCTTCATTCCATACCCCGACTAGTACTAGCTACATTCTTGCCTCCTGAGAAGAAAAATGGAACAACAAGGAAAAGGGTGAGCTCAACTAGCCCAGTAAATAATATTATGACTAAGATAATATACAACAAATTATCGTTAGTCTTCAACAGGGAAACAATCTAATAGAATACAATAGACAACAAGTTTTAAATCAATATTCGCAGCGGAAATAATAATTCATTAGAAGAATTAAGTAGAGAATGCAAACTACTATCTTCTATGTATGAATTTAAAAGTTCATCGTCTATCTTTTATCCCTTGTAACATCAATCAATATACATCTGAATCAAATATTCATCTTTGCACTATAGGCCAAAGATATTCATCACCGGTCATGTTCATCTAAACACTGCTCATCTTTGCACTACGGGCCAAAGATATTCATCGAAAATCGCTCATCTTTGCACTCACAGCCAAAGATATTCAATAATATCATCATTTAAGACCGAGGATGATGAAACATATTTTAAAGAAACGAATCCAAAGAAACAAAATGACAAGGATTAAGGATTAAGGATTCATACTTTGTTTTATCCATGTCCAAAAATACCTCAAAAATAATCATAGTGGTGTAAAATTCAAGAATGATCAAAACATGGATACAATCAAAGCTAGTATCCACAATAGATATTTTGGGATGAAAAGATAAATTTTCATTTTTCGATGAATAATTATCAGTATACGTGAATAGTGCATTATCGTGACCAAAGAATAACTCACACCAAAAGTTCCAAATTTGATAAAAACTTCAGATCAATATTTCAAAGATAATGATATTGAAGAAATAATATCATTACTGAAAAAATAATAATATCCCTTACCTCACAAAGACAAGTCTTTAGTTGAAACACCTGGATATAAAGCTATGACTTGAACTTGCACCAGTATAGCAATACTCAAAATATACTCAAAATACTCACAAGAATACGCCGATAATATAGAGAGAAAACTTGATTTACGTGTGATTTTCAATTCTAACCTAAGCACCTATTTATAGGAAAATGCTTAGAACACCAAAAGCGTAAAATTTAATAAATTAATATATATATATATATATATATATATATATATATCAAATTCATACGCCCACTTTAGAATTCAAATCCTAGCATTTCCCACATGTCACCTTCTAGAAAAGTAAGAAAAAAACGTTTTTTCATAAAATAAATAATTAAAACTTTCAAAAATCAATTATTTGAGCTTTGGAACTTCAATAATTCATAATAAATAGCCCTTTTATCGAAAAATTGAATCTCGCTTGAATTTTTATAGGAAATTCAATTCTCTACAACTTTGCGTAAGAAAGTTTTCCCAAATTCCAAATAGAAATTGATCGAAATCCATAAATGGGCGATTTTACAGCTATAATAAAATTTTAGTCAAGAAATGGGGTCCACCGAAGCATGTTTAACATGTTTTAAACATTTATTGCAACAAAAATACTCTTCCTCCTCAGATACTCATATATCCCACATTCGTTGTTAAAATATCACCATTATTATATTATTAAAATATAATAATATATTTAAATAAATTATTTTATCGGAAAAAAGATAAAATTTCAATTTTCAACAATTGTCACATTAAAAATTTTCTCCATCTCAGTATCCACATAAAACAATATTTTCCTCATCATATGAATCAATAATTAATTATTCACAAATAATATTACGAAATCACAATTTTGTGACAACCAGCGCCTCCCTGTGAAAGAGGGGCTTTCCAATAAGAATTTCTCCTTCTCGGGCGCCATTATTAGGTGACCAAACCTCTCCTTAGACAGAACTTTCTAGACATTGCCAATAATGTTATTTAATAATATTATTCAGATAATATGAATTATTGCTTCGATAATGAAAAATACCGTGTAATGACAATTATTCAAACAACAACAATATAAAATATCAACGCAAAGAATTATTAAATCAATAAAATAATTTGAATAAAGAATTATCGTAAACCATTATTGAGTAGTGCCTTCTTACGTAAGAATCAATAATTGGTGCAATACCGCGTGCTACTGCGTTTTAACCACCGAGTATTTTAACAATATTAACGATAACAACTACGCCGTTATTTTTAAACAACTTATATTTGTCGCTTTCTTCATCCAATCGCTTTAGTTATGGGCCCCACAAAAGATCGCTCAAATTGCATTTAATATTCCCCGACGCTAAGAAGAATATTCCACGACCAAACGAATATTCCCAAACAACAATGAATATTTTATAACCACTTACTTATTTTGAAATATTTATGTATTTTACCCATAACTATCCACATTAATCAAATCAACCCTTACTATTTCAAAATAATAAATAGAGAAAATTAAATTTCATTAATAATAAGTTGGGGTCTTACAACCTCCCTCCTTATGAAATTTCGTCCTCGAAATTGACGTATACATACACAGTGTTTCAAAAGGTGAGGATACCTCGCTTTCATTTCCGCTTTCCAATTCCCGTGTCATTTCCTCTATAGCATGATTCCTCCACAAAACTTTAACTTGTGGTATGACCTTTCTTTAACGTGGGACATGCTCCTTCCTATCCAAGATCTTGACAGTACCTCCTCATACGTTAAGTCTTGGCTATCTCTTCCGGTTCTAACTCTATAACGTGATTCGGTCTTTCACATATTTACTGAAGTACGATATGTGAAACACATTATGAACACGAGACATACTTTGAGGTAACGCGAGTCTATAGGCTACATTTCCTACTCGGGTCAAGAATTTGAAATGGACCAATAAATCGTGGATTGAGCTTTCTCTCTTCCCAAATCTTGTAACTCCCTTCCATGGAGCAACTCATGACAATACATGATCCCTATACTAAATTCCACGTCCTTTCGATGAAGATCCGCATAACTCTTTTGTCGATCTTGTGCCGCTTTGTATCGTTATCGAATCATTTGGATCTTTTCCGTAGTCATACGTACCAACTCGAGTCCCAACAATGTTGCTTCACCCACCTCGTCTCAACATACTGGAGAGCGACATTTTCGTCCATATAATGCTTCGAATGGAGCCATACCTATACTTGCCTCGATAACCGCTTGTTGTAGGAGAATTCCACCAATGGTAAATACTTATCCCAACCGCCCTTGAAGTCTAGGACACGTAGTCTTAATAGATCTTCAAGAGTTTGAATAGTCCTCTCTCGATTGTCCGTCTGCTTTGAGGATGGTATGCCAAATCAATCGTAAATCCGCGCTCCATAGCTTTTTGCAAGCTAACCCAAAATCTTGAAGTGAATCTTGGGTCACTATCCAAAACTATGGATACGAGCATGCCATGCAACCTCACAATCTCATTCACGTACATACTAGCAAGACGCTCAAGGAATAAGTCTCCGTATCGGCAAGAAATGAAGCGGACTTGGTTAATCTATCAACAATAACCCAAATAGCATTGATGCCTTGAGAAACCGTAGGAAGACCCGTAATGAAATCCATGGTAATGTGTTCCACTTCCATTTCGGAATCTCAAGTGGTTGCAAACGGACCCTTAGGTACTAGATGCTCCGCCTTTACACGTTAACAAGTTAAAAACATTGAGATAAACTTTGCAATCTATCTCTTCATATTGTTCCACCAAAATGTATGTCGAAGATCACGATACATTTTAGTACTTCCAGGATGGATTGCAAATGGTGTATTGTGTGCCTCCATCATAATCTTGTACTTTAAATCAGAGTCGTTAGGAACACAAAGTCTAGAGTGGACTTGAAGTATTCCTTCTTCATCAATTTTCGCTTCCGAAATAGCTCCTTCTTGTACTTTCTTCTTCATACGCATCAGCTCCGGGTCGGTGGCTTGAGCAACTTTAACTTTTTCTATTAAAGTTGGCTCTATGCGTATACTTGACATCATCGCACTCATTCCTGCATATGATCTTCTACTCAATGCGTTAGCTACCACGTTCGCTTTTCCAGGATGGTATTGAATAGTGTGGTCGTAGTCTTTCAATAGCTCGAGCCAACGTCGCTGCCGCGTGTTGAGTTCTTTTTGAGTGAAGAAATATTTGAGGCTTTTATGGTCCGAATATATCTCCACTTTCTCCCCATATAGATAGTGCCTCCATATCTTTAGTGCGAAAAACGATCACTTAACTCTAGATCATGAGTAGGATAATTCCTCTCATATTCTTTAAGTTGTCGCGAGGCATAGTCTATGACTTTCCCACGTTGCATGAGAACACATCTTAACCCTTTGCACGAAGCATCATTTGAGATAACAAATCCATCCGAACCGGATGGTATTGTTAGAAACAGTCTTGAAATAAGTCTCCTCTTAAGCTCTTAAAACTCTTCTCGCATTTTCACTCCAAACGAATTTTATATCCTTCCGAAAGTTAATTGGGTTAATGGAGTAGCGATTCGAGAAAACCCTTTCGTGAATCTCCGATAATAACCAATTTAAGCCCAAAAAGCTACGTGACTTCATCCACAATCGACTTGGTTGCTCTCTAACTTTGTATTGCTTCAATCTTCACGGATCAACAGATACTCCATGTTTCGACACCACGTGCCCAAGGAATGCTACTTCCTCAAGCCGAACTCGCATTTCTTCAATTTGGCATATAGTTGGTTTTCACGGCCTTTGGAGTACCACTTTTCAAATGGTGCTCATGATCTTCACGGCTTTTGGAATATATGAGGATGTCATCAATAAAGACAACAACAAATTGATCCAAATATTCCTTGAATACTCGATTCATCATATCCATGAAAGCCACAGGGAGCATTAGTCAATCCGAAAGACATGACTAAGAATTCATAATGCCTGCATCGAAGTTCTAAAGGCGGTCTTTGGAATATCCTCGCCTAATCTTCAATTGATGATATCCGAATCGAAGATCGATCTTTAAAAAAAATTGTGCCCTTGCAACTTGTCAAACAAGTCATCAATACGAGGTAGAGGGTACCTATTCTTGATGGTGACATGGTTCAATTCCCGATAGTCAATACAAAAGTCGCATACTCCGTCTTTCTTCTTTATGAATAAAAACAGAGCACCCCAAGGAGATGTACTAGGGCGAATGAAATCGATGTCCAACAATTCTGTAGTTGGACCTTTAACTCCTCAAGTTCAATAGGAGTCATTCGATATGGGGTTTTAGAAATGGGCTTTGTACTAGGTTCAAGATCAATAAAGAATTCAACTTTCACGCTTACGGGGTAGACCGGGGAAGTTCTTCGAAATACGTCGGAAAAGTCAATAACAACCGGAATATTATTCAAATTTGATGTGTCTTTATTCAAATCCATAACATGGGCTAAGAAAGCTTGACATCCGCTTTTCAATAAACAAATAGCTTTATGATTAGATATGACGGTGATTGATTTTAATGGTTTAGTTGCTTGAATTAAATAAACAAGTTGGTTAGAATATGAAAACTAACAACCTTACGAAAACAATCAATTTTGGCATGATGAGTAGTTAACCAATCAATCCCTAAAATCACATCAAAAGCAAGTATCTTTAAAGAGATAAGGTCAACAGGTAAGGTGATGGTGCCAACTTGAATCAAACAAGATTTATAAACAATGGATGTGATGAAAGTTTCTCCTAACGGAGTTTCCACAGATAGGTCAAAGTCTAATTTTTCCTGAGTCAAGTTTAAACGTTGAGCACAAGTAGGAGAGATAAATGAATGAGTAGCACCCCGATCAAGTAAGGTATAAACTTCGCAAGAATTTATAAATAGCTTACCCGTGATCACCTCGTTTGGGTTTCGCATTTTGACCACCACAACAAACGCTCTTCGAGAACAATTGACTTTGACTTTTTCGACACGATCTTTTGAGTCACTTTCCCAAATTGAACTAGGTTTTGCTCTTCGTATAATCTCGAAGCGATATGTACTTCCTTTCCACAATTATAGCATACCTTGAATGTTGTGGGCGCTTTGGTGATATGTCCCTCTTTCCCACATTTATAGCATATGACCGGTGGGTTTCTCTCCCCTTAGAACCGATTCTTCTTAAGACTGTCGTCTTCACATGGTCGTTGTTAAATCTCCTCTTTTAAAATCTCCTCCCACTCGCTTCTTCTATTTTCATGGCCATGATTACCACCGAGTGGTTACCATTTTGTCCGCCTATTTCTTTCTCCACCGTTATTATCATTATTACATTGATCGTTATCTCCGGTATGATCCTCGGTTGTGGTCCCTCGGTTGACCGTACTCGTTATCTCGCTCTAATAATTGAGCCCTATTTACAACATCTCGAATAGAGAGAAAATTTATGAAATGAGATCTTGGCGTATCTTAGGGTTTCAAACCTCTAAGAAACATCCAGCGTCATACGCTCCTCATTCTCCACCAAATGAGGTGCAAACCTGGATAACTCTGCAAACTTTGCCTTATAATTTGAGACACCGCCATGTTGTTTTGTTCTAATCGATGAACTCCACTTCCTACATATAGACGAACACTTTTAGGAAAGTATTTGTCATTAAATAGTTTCAAATGTCTCCCAAGACATCTTTGAAAAGTCTTGGATGGATGGATACGCTTCACGCACTCCCACCAAGAGTGATGCCTCGCCACTTTAATATAAAGGTGGCGAATGAAACCTTCTGTTCCTCCCCGCATCCCAAGACATCGAATATCTTGGTAATTTGCTTGACCCATGTTTCCACCATGATTGGATCTGGCTTTCCCTTAAATTCGTGGTCCCAACTCTTTGAATCGCTTGCGTTGTGACAACCCGTGAATTGCTATCATTTCTTCCTCAGATTTGAACACGAGTCTCCTCGTGCGATTTTGCATGAATCTGCAAAAGCTTCTAAACATCCCCTCGCTCATCATCTCGCTTTCGGTGGTGTTGTTCACAGGAGGAACATTGCCATCCTGTTGCATGTTTTCCTCGTTGGTGAGTACTGCGTCTCCATAGTCTCATTTCCATTGTTAATATTCTCGATCGACATTCTCAAATCTTGTCCATAAAACAAGGGTTAATTAAGGAAATCAATATATTACATAATATCCCTATATACCCGACCAACTAATAAATAAGCTTAGGTAGGACACGATGATCAAGGATTTACTCGCCTCTCCCTCCTAGTTCTATTCTCCGATCTCCGCCAGGAGATCATATCCCAAAGCTCGATACCAACTGGTGGCGCCCCCAAAATAGGTATACATCACCCATTACGAGGTTGTCAATACATGGTACGTAAAACAACTACAACTTTATTATTACAACATATAAACTGTGAGTTTAAATACGAGATATTGCCATCTAGACAATATCCACACGTAAATAAATCCCCATCATAATTATTGATACATTATTTTACAAAAATGGTGAGGACTACTAAACAACTCTCTCTAGAACCTTCATTCCATACCCCGACTAGTACAAGCTACATTCTCGCCTCTTGAGAAGAAAAATGGAACAACAAGGAAAAGGGTGAGCTCAACTTGCCCAGTAAATAATATTATGACTAAGATAATATACAACAAATTATCGTTAGTCTTCAAAAGGGAAACAATCTAATAGAATACAATAGACAACAAGTTTTAAATCAATATTCGCAGCGAAAATAATAATTCATTAGAAGAGTTAAGTAGAGAATGCAAACTACTATCTTCTATGTATGAATTTAAAAGTTCATCATCTATCTCTTATCCCCTCAGTAACATCAATCAATATACATCCGAATCAAATATTCATCTTTGCACTACAGAGGCCAAAGATATTCATCGATTAGTCATGTTCATCTAAACACTTCGCTCATCTTTGCACTACGTGCCAAAGATATTCATCGAAATCGTTCATCTTTACACTACAAAAAGATATTCAATAATATCATCATTTAAGACTGAGGATGATGAAACATATTTTTAAAGAAACGAATCCAGTGAAACAAAATGACAAGGATTAAGGATTAAGGATTCGTACTTTGTTTTATCCATGTCCAAAAATACCTCAAAAATAATCATAGTGGTGTAAAATTCAAGAATGATCAAAACATGGATATAATCAAAGCTAGTATCCACAATAGATATTTTGGGACGAAAAGGAAAATTTTTATTTTTTGATGAATAGTGTCGATTATGAATAGTGTCGTATATCGTGAACAAAGAACTCAACACCAAAAGTTCCAAATTTGATAAAAACTTCAGATCAATATTTCAGCATAATGATATTGAAGAAATAATATCATTACGAAAAAAATAATAATATCCCTTACCTCACAAAGATAGTACTTCTAGTTAAAACACCGGATATAGGCTATGACTTGAACTTGCACCGTATAGCAATACTCAAAATATACTCAAAATACTCACAAAAATACGCTCGATAATATAGAGAGAGAAAACTTTAGTTTCTGGTGTGATTTTTAATTCTAACCTAAGCACCCTATTTATAGGAAAATGCTTAGAACACCAAAGCAGAAAATTTAATAAATTAATATATATATATATATATATATATATATATATATCAAATTCATACGCCCACTTTAGAATTCAGCTCCTAGCATTTCCCACATGCCACCTTCTAGAAAAGTAAGAAAAAAACGTTTTTCATAAAATAAATAATTAAAACTTCCAAAATCAATTATTTGAGCTTACGAACTTCAATAATTCATAATAAATAGCCCTTTTATCAAAAAATTGAATCTCTGAATAATTCATCTACAACTTTTTATCAAAAAAAATCTTTCTCAAATTCCAAATAGAAATTCCAAATAAAATCCACAAATCCTGACCAGATTTTTACAGCTATAATAAAATTTCGATCAAGAAATGGGGTCCAATTTATGTTTTAACATGTTTTAAACATTTATTGCAACAAAAATACTCTTCCTCCTCGTATACTCATATATCCCACATTCGTTGTAAAATATATCACCATTATTATATTATTAAAATATAATAATATATTTAAATAAATTATTTTATCGAAAAAAGATAAAATTTTAATTTTCAACAATTGTCACATTAAAATTTTCTCCATCTATATCCACATGAAATCAATATTTTCCTCATCATATGAATCAATAATTAATTATTCACAAATAATATTATAGAATCACAATATCGACAACCAGTGCGCTTCCTCAGGAAAGAGGGGCTTTCCAATAAGAATTTCTCCTCATCTTGGCGCTTGATTAGGTGACCAAACCTCTCCTTATACGTAACTTTCTAGACATTGCCAATAATGTTATCTAATAATATTATTCAGATAATATGAATTATTGCTTCGATAATGAAAAATCTTGTGTAATGACAATTATTGAAACAACAACAATATAAAATATCAACGCAAAGAATTATTAAATCAATAAAATATCGAATAAATAATTACTGTAACCATTATTGAGTAGTGCCTTCTTACGTAAGAATCAATAATTGGTGCAATACCGTGGTGTCTATCTACTGCGTTTTAACCAATTTGAGTATTTTAACAATATTAACGATAACAACTACGCCAGCTATTTTTTTAACAACTTATATTTGTCATTTTCTTCATCCAATCGCTTTCAGTTATGGGGCCCACAAAAGATCTAGCTACCGTCGTCGTTAATATTCCACGACAAAGAATATTCCCATGACCAAACGAATATTCCCGACAACAATGAATATTTTATAACCACTTGCTTATTTTGAAATATTTACGTATTTTACCCATAACTATCAACATTAATCAAATCAACCCTTACTATTTCAAAATAATAAATAGAGAAAATTAAATTTCATTAATAATAAGTTGGGGTCTTACAGTTAACATTACGATCCTGAAGAGTGTTGATTGGATCTTCAATGTAGAACACATCTTCCTTGTATTGTGCAGTGCTTCAATACTTCTGTTAGCTTCGATTGTTCTCAGATACTGATGGCCTAATTCCTTTCTCTGGTCCCCTTCTGAATATCAAGACACTTCAGATTTGTGGCGCGTCCAGCTTGCTTTCTCCTGGTGATCTTCCGCTCACTTATCACCAATGAACTGACCCTGCACTTAATCACTTTAGTCTTGATCTCCAGAGGCTGACCAGTATCTAGGTTCACCTTCCATCAGTTCCTCCTTTGTTTGGCAAACACTACGATCTTAGTTGCTTCCAAGATCGTTGTCTTCTGTTCTCTTGACAGCTACTGCATTAGCTGACTTTTCCTTAGTCAGCTGTTGAAGTCTTTATTAGATCTCCTTGTGGAAGACTTCATCACGAATGGCCTTACACCTCAATCTTAACGCTGATTGGGTTTGTGCTTAGATCTTTTGTTAGCCTGCATGCCATTCGTTGAGTGCTCTCTGGTTCCCTTACTGTGGAATGCATTATTGCAGTGCCAACCAGAGGCTTCGTATCTTTGGATATTCTGAGAGTGCTCATTCATTGAGAATCGTATCTACTCTACGATTCTGACTTAGCATTGTGAGCACTTCTGTTGGTGTCGTAGTCCTGCACTCTACGATTCAACTTTGGCTTTGCAGACACTACGATCCTGAGATCAGATCTTGACACTCTATGATCTTTGCCTTGTGCTTGTTGTCTTCATCTGATCTTGCCCGACTACGATCTCTGCATTCATTCAGTGGATTCTACGATCTCAGAGTGTAGCCTACGATCCTTGTCTTGGCTTTGGCATCGATAGACTCTACGACTCTGAGTGTAGTCTACGTTTCATACTTGGCTTCGGCAGATGGTCGTTCGGCTTATAGACAGGCTGTCTCTACGATTCTAAACATGTCTTCCTCAGCACACTACGATCCCGAGGAAGCTCTTTTCGACACACTACGATCCTTCTTTGTTTTCCCTGGAAGTCTACGAACTCCGAGATCTCACTATCTTGCATACTCCTATTCTGCCTCGATAGCTCCCGAGTTAACTCTGACTCTCCTGGCACACTACGACGACTTCACAGTGCGAAGGTTTCGAAGCGATCGAACAAGCCTATCTATTACATCATCAGATCAACCTAACAAGCTTGATCTTTCTATATTTATAGTCCTTGTACATCATTTTTTATTAAGGACTTTACAAAGATGTTTTGCTTATGTAGGATCAGCCTAACATATTTGATCAATTCATTCTAAGTCCTTGTACATATATTTCTATTATCGATCAAAGGACTTTACAGCTTTTCTTAATGCAAGCATACTTACATATTATTCATTCATATACATACATACATATCATAATCAAATCATATGTAAATAGGAATAACATTCACATGCTTATTCCTAACACAATCCACATGTAATTATGTTATTTACATGTTAAGCATTTATTTTAACATCTTATTATACTTCTAACATATTTCTATGTTCATTACATTAAGTTACTAATACATTGCTAGACTTGACATTTAAAAATAGTTCATTTTTGAACATTACGGAGTGTAACTTCTTGGCCATCTTGTTATCTTGGTACTTTTCAATTAGCGATGATGCGATGGCATAGCTCGGACTCTTAACGCTTCAAGGCACACGGATGTTAAAACATTTAGAGGCAGCGGCACATGCATGAATCACGAAACTGTTTTCGCAATTCATTAAAAATTTTGAACGACCCAAAAACTCAAATTAAATTATTACTACACGAATTTAATCATACCCATTTATAATAATACACATATAATCACTACTTAACCCTTCTAGCATGATTTTAACATGTTAAAACACATAATTAACAGGATTAAAACATGAACTTTCCATTCTTTGTTTGTGTTTCTTGATTTTTTTTGAAAATACGTCATTATAAGTTTTAAAGCAAATATATACGATGTATTTTCATGAAATTTCACGTCTGATGACATGATAACTTACATAATATATAATTATATACGATTTGATAACATTTAACACATATACAAACTCATAGACATTACTCCTTTCCCAAATACAGAGGTTTAAACAAAATAACTTTGAAAGCCATTTTTATGCAAACTTAATGACGTAAAAAGAGAAATTGGGTTTGGAGAATTTACCCAGAGTATAGATTTAGAAGAGATGATCAATGATGATCCTTTCACAAATGATTGATGAGTACACACTCATAATTCCTCTCAAACTTCTCAATTTTCCCTCTTTGAACTCACAATTTTGCTCTTCTTATTTTCTAGACTTAGCAATCAACTGAAAAGAAAAGAAGACATCGTATTCAAATAAACTGATGCGTTGTGGAGGTCAGTTACCCATTATGGGTTAACTGCTCCCAACCTCCACTAGTGCCATGTTTGGCTAGCCTTAAAAGGCTTATACTCAATTAATTTAATAAACTCTTTTATCATATAGTTTAAATAATGTCACACCCTTTATAAAATAACTCAATTAATTTATTTAATTAAATTAAATAAAATATAATAATTTATCATAAATTCACATAATCATATAATTAATTTTCTCATTAATTAATTATATTAAATTATTAAATCTCTAATTAATTATTAAATTAATTAAAATAACATTAGGCTTATTAAATATTTCATTTAATTCAATAAGCTCACATAAATACATACTTGAATAATAATTATTCTCCACATTAATTTAATAATTATAATACATCTAATTAAATTAATCTATCACAATTGCATCAATTAATTATTTAATATAATAATTAAATCATTGAAAATATTTATTTAATTCAATAAATATTTAAATTAAATTACAAAATCTCGTTTGTCACATCTTTCCCCCCTTAAAAGGATTCTGTCCCCAGAATCACAACTCAATAATTTTGACCCGTTACATTCTCCATCCCTTACAAAGATTATGTCCCCAGAATCGCTTACACATAAATTAAGTAAATAAATGATGGTAATTCTTCATCATATTCTCTTCGAGTTCCCACGTAGCTTCTTCAGCGTTGTGGTTCCTCCAAATTACCTTAACAGAAGGTATTACTTTATTTCTGAGAACTTGTTCTTTTCTGTCGACAATTTGAACGGGAATTTCTTCGTAAGATAAGTACGGGGTTCATATTCAATTAAATGCCTGTAATCGGCTTTGTAGGGTCGTAACACAGAAACATGGAAGACGTTGTGGACATTCTCGAGTGCTGGAGGTAGGGCTACCTCGTACGCGACTTCTCCGATTCTTCGAAGTACTTCAAATGGTCCAATGAATCTTGGGCTTAATTTCCCTTACTTTTCGAACCTGATCTTCCCTTTCCAAGGAGAGACCTTCAAGAAAACATAACTACCTGATTCAAATTCTATAATTTTACAATGTGGATCAGCATATTTCTTCTGCCTATCTTGAGCTGCTACCACTCGTGCTCGGATCACTTTGACTATTTCTGATGTCTGCTGTACCAATTCTTTCCCTAGCAATTGTCTTTCGCCAACTTCATCCCAATAAAGTGGAGTTCTGCACTTTCTGCCGTATAACGCTTCATAAGGCGGCATGCCTAAACTAGCGTGATAAATGTTGTTGTAGCCGAACTCTATAAACGGTAAGTGATCATCCTAATTTCCTTTAAAGTCCATCACACATGCTGTTAGCATATCTTCTAATGTCTGAATCAATCTTTTGCTCTGTCCGTCTATTTGAGGGTGGTATGCTGTACTCATTCGCAATTGCGTACCCATACATTCCTAAAGACGTTTCTAGAAATTTGATGTAAAGCGCGGATCTCTATCAGAAACAATTGACACCGGCACTCCGTGCCTCGAAACAATCTCTTTTATATATAGTCTCGCCAACTGATCTAAGTTGAATCTGATTTTGATCGGAAGAAAGTGTGATGATTTCGTTAGTCGGTCAACGATAACCTATACTGCGTCATAGCCTTTCTGAGTCGTCGGAAGGCCAACCACGAAGTCCATTGTAATATGTTCTCATTTCCATTCTGGGATCCCTAACGGTTGTAGCAATCCACTCGGTCTCTGATGCTCTGCTTTTACTTTCTGACAGGTTAGACATTTGGCAACACACTCTGCAACATCTCGTTTTAAATTTGGCCACCAGAAATGTTGTCGAAGATCTTGGTACATTTTCGTACTACCAGGGTGAATCGAATATCGTGAACAATGAGCCTCGCTCAAAATTTCTTCCTTAATTTCTTGTACTGGCGGAACCCAAATTCTTCTTTCAAATCTCAGTATTCCTTTCTTATCAATCTTAAATCTCGATTCAGTTCCTTCTAATATCTTCTTTGTCACCTTTTTACATTCTTCATCTTGAAGCTGAGTCTCCTTTACTTTATCTAGTAGAGTTGTACCAGATTGCATCTGAAATAGCTTCTCATCAATCTCCATAGGATACTTCACTTCCAACTCCAGTTTCTCCATTTCTGCAATTAGCTCTTTTTGAGCAGTCAACATCATCAATTTCTCACGAACCTTTCTACTTAAGGCATCGGCAACCACATTTGCTTTACTCGGATGGTATAAGATCTCACAGTCGTAATCCTTAATTAATTCCAACCATCTTCTTTGACGCATATTCAAATCCTTCTGTGTGAAAATATATTTCAGACTCTTGTCGTCCGTATATATTTCACACTTCTCCCCGTAGAGATAGTGCCTCCATATTTTCAAAACAAAAACAACTGCAGCTAACTCCAAGTCATGGGTCGGATATCCCTTCTCATAATCCTTCAATTGTCGTGATGCATACACAATGACTTTGCCGTTTTGCATCAGCACACAACCAAGTCCTTTATGCGACGCATCACTATAAACAACAAAATTTCCTGTATCGTCCGGAAGAGACAACACAGGTGTTGTACTCAACCTCTTCTTCAATTCTTGAAAGCTTTCCTCACACTTCTCTGTCCAAACAAATTTCACATCTTTTCGAGTTAAATTCGTTAACGGAGTTGCGATCTTGGAAAAGTCTTGTATGAACCTTCATAATATCCTGCTAATCCAAGAAAACTTTGTACTTACGACGGCGTCCTCGACTGATCCCAGTTAATCACGGCCTCGACTTTGGATGGATCTACCGAGATTCCATTTTTGTCGATCACGTGCCCAAGAAATTGCACTCGTTCAATCCAAAATTTGCATTACAAAAACTTGGCATACAACTTTTCCCTTCTCAATACTTCCAATGTTAATCTCAAATGCTCTTCATATTCTTTCTTGGTTTTCGAAAAGACCAAAATGTCATCTATAAATACCACTATGAACTTGTCCAAAAACGGCTTGAACACACCATTCATTAGTCCTATAAATGCTGCAGGAGCATACGTAAGACTAAACGACATTACTAAAAATTTGTAGTGACCATATCGCGCTCTGAACGCTGTCTTTGGTACATCCTCTGGCCTCACCTTCAATTGATGATAACCGCTTCTCAAGTCTATCTTGGAAAAGTATCTCGCTCCCTTCAATTGATCAAACAGGTCGTCGATCCTCGGTAATTGATATCTATTCTTAATCGTGACCTTATTCAATTCTCTATAGTCAATGCAGAGCTGCATCGATCCGTCCTTCTTTTTCACAAATAACACCGGCGCTCCCCACGGCGATACGCTCGGTTGAATGTACTTCTTGTCCAGTAATTCTTGTAGTTATACCATTAATTCTTTCATCTCTACTGGTGCCATTCGGTATGGTGCCTTCGATATTGGAGCAGTTCCGGGCGCCAAATCGATCACGAAATCTACCTCTCTATCTGGTGGAAGTCCTGGCAAATCGTCTGGGAATACGTCGACGAAGTCCCTCATAATCGGTATTTCTTCTACCTTCAGATTCTCTTTTTGACTGTCGACTATGTAAGCTAAGTATCCTACACAGCCTTGTCTTAACAATTTCCTGGCCTGCATCATCGTCAGACAACTCGCTTGTCTAGGCGACTTGCTACCATAAAACACAACCTTTGACGGAGTCATAAGGTTAATACGCTTCTTTTGGCAATCAATTACAGCCCCGTAATTGAATAACCAGTCCATTCCCAAAATAACGTCAAATTCCCCAAGTGGAATAGGGATAAGATCTACGTTCATGATATTACCCTTAATATCCACTCTACAGTTCTTATGTACGTACTTAACAGGGATTATTTCTCTATTCGCAATTTCTATGTTCATGGGGTAATCCAATTCATCCTTAGGCAAATCTAAATTCTTGGTAAAGTCATCGGATATAAAGGAATAAGTAGCACCCGAATCAAATAAAAAATAAGCATTAATTTTATTGATCGGAATGATACCTGACACCACATCACTAGATTGAACTGCATCCTGCACCATCATGTTGAAAGTCCTAGCGGTCGGTTGGTTTGTTGCGGTTGGTCCGGAGATAGTTAAGGCAATTCCACTGTTGTTTCCCCGGTTTCCTCCTGATCCTGACCCTCCCGATCCCTTCTTAGGACAGTCTCTTGCCAGATGGTCCTTCAAACCACAAGTGAAGCAAGCACCCTTCTTTGGGTTAGGACAGTTAGGTGCTATGTGGCCTTCCTGACCACAATTGTAGCACACTCTTTTTCCCTTCATACAAACTCCCAGATGAGCTTTCCCGCAGGTCGGGCATGCTTCGATTCTCTTCTTCTGACTTCCTTGTTGATTCCCCGATGATGAATTGTCATTCCACCTTTTCTTCTGATTAAAATTACCACCTCCTGTGCCACTTCCACTAGCCTTGTTATTTCCATCACCTTCACTCTTCTTCTTCTTCTGATCTTGATTGTACTTGGTCACCGCATCGCTTCCACCTTCAGCGAGGATGGCCTT
This sequence comes from Panax quinquefolius, assembly GCA_020205615.1. NCBI lineage: Eukaryota > Viridiplantae > Streptophyta > Magnoliopsida > Apiales > Araliaceae > Panax > Panax quinquefolius. Next base: position 78,044,101 of record CM035172.1, on the reverse strand, counting down.
TTCCAATATTCCAGCAAAAGTGTTTATCTGAAACATTGATACTTTACTGTATACCCAAGGCTTTAGTCCTTGTTCGAATCTTCTGGCTTTTCTTTCATCCGTGTGTACTTGATACGGGCAAACCTCGCTAACTCGTTGAATCTAGCTGCATAATCAGGTACGTTCATATTTCCTTGCTTCAATTCCAGAAATTGAACCTCCATCTGGTTCTGCGAGCTGGTTGGGAAATACAACTCGAAGAACATCTCTTTAAATCTCTCCCAAGTAATTACACCTTCACCTCCTCGCACTTTGTTTGCTTGCCACCAATAGCTAGATTCAGACTTCAGCATAAACGTTGCAAAAGCGGTCTTCTGGTCTTCTCTAACCCTAGCGACGTCGAAAACCTTCTCCATTTCCATAACCCACGTTTAAGCCTCGATCGGGTTCATGGAACCTTTAAATTCTGGCGGTCCCACCGCCTTGAAATCCTTAAATGTAGTATTTGGTGGAGCTTGAGGTTGATTATTCATTGCTCCGATTAGCAAGTTAACCAATTGTTGAACGAGATTAGCATTGGCGTTATTATTGTTATTAAATAGAGACTTCTTTGAGGTGGTTGACGTTGTTGCCATCTTCTTGGCGGCATAATTCTGTTAAAATATAAGTTTATTAAATCTCTATTAAATTCTCTAAATAGTTAAGACTTAACTCAACAGTTTAATATAATCATTTAACACATTATCTCAAACAACTTGATATATATTCATTCAAACTAAAAGTTTTAACATCAAACGATAGCATCACTGCTATTTACATCATCTATCCTGAGATAAAGAATCTATAGGATTTAATATATTAAAATATTCCTTCGTTTATAAACACATCAGAATTTACATATAAAAACTAATTAAGTCTTTCACATAATTAAACAAATTCTATCACTGTCTGTCAAGGCGCTGAATAGCCTTGCTACGCTCCTCTTCCATGATATGAGACATCGTCATGCGATCCAGCATGTACAATGGAAGTCCTACGAACTGGATGGGGTACCTCAAAACTCGATCCTGGGCCTCATCCATTGCATGATTAAGTGTAGAGTATGTCTCTCCAAGCTTTGCCTTCTTTGCACGACCATCCTCTTCCGCAAGATCAGCACAACGTGACTCTCACCCAGCCTTCCTCTGCTATGATCAGCCTTTCAGAGCTTTCCTTCAGTTCCTTCTTCAACTTTTCTTTCTTTGCGGTCTTATCTTGGTTTGACCCTTCTCGTGGACCAAATCCCATTCTACATTTCCTAGTCGTGAGTGAAGAGTCAAAATCTCCCTCTCCTTCTCCTCGAGAGTAATCTGCTGAATAATAGCCCGCTCAGTCAGATCCTGGACATCATCTCGTAACTCTACGTTATGGTCGTATAACGCATCGTACATCTCAGCATCAATGGAGTGCTATGGAAACTCGTCTTCCTCGTCAAATTCCTCCTCAGGATCCTCCTCAGGATCAGTCTCAGGTTCATGCTCCTGACCAACAACGATGATCAATGGAGATGACTCCCTCTGTACCAACTGTTCCCTAACGACATGAATGTCTCGGGGTTCCTCCTCTGTAGGTACTGTAGGTACTCGGGGTTCCTCCTCCCCAGTTCGACTATTTCCTCCAACGTCAGACATCCTGACAACAAAATTTCGAGTTTTAGTTACTAAGTCGTACTAGTGAGCACATAATTTAACACATAAGCACATAAAGTCTTTTATTATCTTTAATGAATTACAAAAAATTCATTTCCTTGAACTCGATAAGAGTTTTCCATCTCTATGTTCTTCCTATAAGGCTACTACCTAAGGTTGTTCCCCCACCTAAGGTTCATAACCTACAGCTTTGATACCAACTTGTGACACCCCCAAATCCAGGTACTTCGATTCCACGGGATTTGGTGTTCACTATACAAATATCATCTATCTATCTACCCATAATAAATGCAAACCATGCAATAAATAGAAATAAATCTTCCCCTTATGGGGTTACAACATCTGAATAATAAATATAATCACAGGTCATACTAACCTTAAACATCTATGCGGAAACATAAACAAATAAGTCTTAAACAACATCATTAACTTAAGTCTTAAACAGAAATACATCATCATATAAAACAACAAGTCTTCATCACTTGTTAATCTTGCCCTTGCCTTTGCTAGTAGATGGCTCGTCGGACCTTTCGTTCTTAACTGCAATGTTATTATTACACAAGAGTGAGCACTATTTCCCACAAGTAAAAATAATGAAATAACAATGTATAATAACATGCGAGTGAATCAAAGACTTCTGAAATAAAAGCTCAACTTTTGAATCAAGAATGAATAACAAGAATCAAAAGATTTCTAAAGGTCATAAGACCTTGAACTATGTCCTAGGTTATCAAGGGTTGCACTTGAAACCTTTAATAGTCAAAAGACTATTGACTCTTCTACTCGTACTTAGGGGGATCAGCCCTTAGTACCATACTGTGCACAATATCTTAACGCTAACGCATAAGTAAATCCCTTTCCAGGGTTGTTCATCTCAGTTTGACATTCGAGTCCGTACCAAAGGAAGTTTGGTTTGGATCATTCAATAAGGGTTCTGAAATTTAGAACGTTCATCAACTATGGACTAGTCAAATCAATAAGGGTTCACTAATCTAATAAGATTCAACAATAATGATAATTAAATTGAATAATAATCTCAATAGGTATACAATAGGACAATTATTGTATAATAGAATCATGCTTTGAAAAGATAATCAATCTTTAATATAACAATTGAACTTGATTAATAATAATGAGAATAACTCAATAATGATAACAAGTAGGGTTAGGAAACTTGCCTCGTGCGTAGATTACACGTTAATTAAACATGTTCCTTGAATTTAATCCTACATACCATTTAAATTCACAATACCAGTTAATTATAACTTAACTAATCATCAAACGTTCATTCTTATTGTCTAACTCAAATTATGACTATACTTAGTCAATTTATTACACTCGTTGTCACATAATTTACACTTCATGAATAACAAGCTAATTATGTATTCAATAATTCAATCCACATGTAATTATGTTATTTACATGTTAAGCATCTATTTTAACATCTTATTATACTTCTAACATATTTCTATGTTCATTACATTAAGTTACTAACACATTGTTAGACTTGACATTTAAAAATAGTTCATTTTTGAACATTCTGGAGAGTGGCGATCTTGGCGCCATTTGTTGTACTGTACTTTCGGCCATTGCTGGTGGACTCTTGGCGATTTGGCGCTATATGACTATGGCGGGATGTTAAGGCACGAGGCGGCATCATGGCCAAGAAACTAGAACCTGCTCGCAATTCGCGAAAAATTGCAGAACACAGCCAAAAACTCCAATTAAATTATTACTACACGAATTTAATCATACCCATTCATAATAATACACATATAATCACTACTTCACCCTTCTAGCATGATTTTAACATGTTAAAACACATAATTAACAGGATTAAAACATGAACTTTTCATTGTTCTTTGTGTTCTTGACGGTTTTGAAAATACGTCGTATAAGTTTTGAGCAACATATACGATGTATTTTCATGAAACTGATGACATGATAACTTAAATAATATATAATTAGATACGATTTGATAACATTTAACACATATACAAACTCATAGACATTACTCCTTTCCCAAATACAAAGGTTTAAACAAAAAAACTTTGAAAGCCATTTTTATGCAAACTTAATGACGTAAAAAGAGAAATTGGGTTTGGAGAATTTACCCAGAGTATAGATTTAGAAGAGATGATCAATGATGATCCTTTCACAAATGATTGATGAGTACACACTCACAATTCCTCTCAAACTTCTCAATTTTCCCTCTGTGAACTCACAATTTTGCTCTTCTTATTTTCTAGACTTAGCAATCAACTGAAAAGAAAAGAAGACGTCGTATTCAAATAAACTGATGCGTTGTGGAGGTTAGTTACCCATCATGGGTTAACTGCTCACAACCTCCACTAGTGTCATGTTTCACAATTATATTGTTGAATTATAGCCAACTTATTATTTAGAATCTTTCAATCATGATATATCGTTATATTATTGAACTTAAACTTGCTGGGCAACTTTCATGCTCACCCTTGCTATATCATGATAAAACATTGCAGATTAAGACGAACGCGTCGGATACAAGGAAAGGTTAAAGACAGTTCCAGCTTAAAGTTAATGTGTACGATTAGATTTGTAATAGTTGTATAATAATAATGTTATGTGTTAAATAAGTTATGATTTGTGTATTAAGTTAAGGTTACTCGACCTTAGGGAATAGTGTGTAATGTATTGTATAAACAATTTATGTTTATATCTTTTGCAAATATAGTATAAGTGTTGGAATGATCGAACCGGATCTGCGGTGATTCACGACCTCGGATTCAGGGTCGTCACATGCTCAATCATAAGAATAAAGTTACACAATGTAATAATAGAACTAGCTCAACGAAAGTGTAGAGTTAGAAAACTTGCCTCGAGCGTAAGCTATAATATTAAAACTCACGTTCACCTACACATTATATTAGAATCAAAATACCTATTAGATATACCAACATACCATAACATATTCATTCCTAATTAAACTTGTTATTTCAGTACAAGTCTTACATTACCATTTACATTTCAGAATTTCCAAGTGTTATCCTCACAACACTTATATAAAATTCATTGTATAAACTAAATTATAACATAACTCATTCGTAACTTACTAAAAATATTTACAAAGTTGAAATTATCATTGACATGACACGATTATGTTTTAAACTCCTTACTACATGTTTGTCACATTAACATAACCTTAGACCAAGTTATAGTGGTATCCCAGGTCTGCAGCAGTAGTAGAAGCCACTGCCTCAGATTAGTGTATGGCGCAGCTGCACCATACATAAGCACAGGACCGTAGCATTCTGTACTTCGCTTCGAACTCTTAGCACTAGCGCACTATAATACTGATAAAATGTATTGAAACCAAATGCGATGAACCGTAGCCGTTTTTAGCCCAACTAACACGAATTTCACAAACAAAACAGTGAAATTAACATATACAATTAATATAAAACTATCATAAACATGTTTCCCCACATATTCATCAACATAGAACAATTTAACAACACTTTTAACTATTTTAATTCCTTGAATTTCATGTTTTTATACAAAACTCCATTTTTTAACATTCTTCACAAAATTTGACACTGTGATCACAATTCTTGTCCAAATTACTTCGTTCGAACTACGTTATCTTCGTTTATTAATGAACTAGCATAAACAAAACTCAATTAACAGTTAACATATAAATTGACCACTAAAATTGGTACTTACATAAGTCAAATGAAAAATACAAACATTATCATTATTTTTCCTACTTTTAACTGTAATTAGCATACAATTCTTATCTAAACACTAGTTCTAATCATCACAAACATATACAATAACAAGTAATCAGTTGTATAATCATCAACTTAAAATTTTGAATTCACAGAGGGTAGAAATACATAACGTAAAACATATTAGAACATATATGCATATGTAATACTAAAATTATGAAATTACATTTAATTTGCTAAGATAATCCTTGCTAATCAATTGATAATCACCTTGAAATTCTTAGGTTTCCTCTCAATCTCTGTCAAGTTCTCTGTAATCTTAAGCTTAGAAAACCAGAATGCGTATAACCCAAAACTGATAACCATGTATTCGTAATAATAAAAGAAAACTGATATGGCCATAATAAGTCTAATCAGTTACAACATATAACGTATAGATTATAAATAGATTATATTTATTATTTTATTTATTTTATTTATATTATTTAAAATTCAAAATAAAAAATCCAAATGCCATAAGGCTTTATTTGGCCAAACCCTTTAAAATTAAAGACTTAATATTATAAGCCTTGTTTAGAAAAAAAACTAAATTAAACTCCTTTAATTTATTTTAATAAATAATTTAGTTTATAATTTATAATCACATATTATTTATTTGGATTCCCATATCCAACATTAATCAAATAAATTATTTACACATGCTATATTTTAAATAAATTTTCCACTTAAATAAATATCATAAAATTCTAATCTCACTATAATTTAGTTTAATAATTTAACATACCGCTTTAAATTATTAAATTAAAACAAAAATATAACATCTCATGTTATATTACAACTCTCTAAATTATAAATTTAGAATATTATCTAATAAATTTAATTCCTAAATATTTACTAATAATAACCACATCAATAGAATACTTATTTAATTTAAGAAATACTTTAAATTACAAAACAACAACTTCATCAATAAAATATTTATTTAATTTAATAAATATTTTAAATTACACATAAAATCTTGGATTGTTACATCCTTCCCTCCTTACAAGAATTCTGTGTGACGCCCGTAAAATAGGTATACATCGCCCATCTTGAGTCGCCAAATACATGGTACAGAATTTAAATACAAACTTCTTTTATATAGTACGACAAAACGTAGCTGAGAGTTTCAACACGGATAATGTCTCGTAGAGAGTATCCAAACTCAAATAAAGTCCTCATTACAATTATTATCACATTATTTCAGTGAATAGTGAGGACTACTAATGCAAACATCTGGACAGTCACTCCGCTCCCCGACTAGTCCCAGCTATATTCTCATTTTCTGAAGAGAACAATGAAATCAAATGGTGAGCTCAACTAGCCCAATAAAAAATATTATGACTAAGATAATGCAAAATAAATTATCGTTAGCCTTCAACAGTGTTAAACTGATAAAATATAATAAACATCAAGTTTAACTGCAGTGGAACAAACAATCCATTAAAAGAGTCAAGTAGAGCATGATATCTACTATCATCTATGATTGAAAAAAGGTTTTCATCAACTTTATCGCTGAGACTCAGCTTAATAAATGAACCACATCATCGAATCATCCCTGCACTATGGGCCAAGGATATTCATGTAATCATCAATGGTCATGATTATACCGAATAATCCCTGGTCATAATCATACCAACAACTGTCCATCAATGCACTACAGGCCAATGAGGATTTTTACCACATCATTTATAACATTACGGTCATGATTATACCGAATAATCCCTGGTTCATAATCATACCAATCAATAGTACATCTATACACATAAGCCACAAATAACTTTTATCATAATATAAGCATGAGGATGATGACAATGATATAAGAATTAAATTAAAAGAAAGTAAATGATAAATTTTTAAAGATTTATAACTTAATTTATCCAGAATTCAATAATGTCCAAATTGTCAACATGATAATGCTTTGTGGAGTAAAATTCAAGAATAATATTGTACCAAAAATTATTTGGACAACAAAGAAATCAATTTTTATCATGAATAATTTTTCGGGTGAATAGTACCCGAGTAAATAGTACCCCATGAATAGTACCTCGGGATTAGTACCCTATGAATAGTACTTTATGAATAGTACTCATGAATAGTACTTTGTGAATAGTACCCCGTAAATAGTACTTTGTGAATAGTACCCAGTGAATAGTACTTTGTGAATAGTACCATAAAAATGAATACTACTCATGTACAAAGATCTCTAAGATGAAAAGCTTAAAATTTAATAAGAATGTGCGAAAATATCCTTGTGAAACGATACTAGATGAAGCACAAATTTCAAGGATATTCTACTAATTTCACGAGTATAGAAGCAATACTTTAACAAAATGAGGGTATAATCAGAATACGAGATGAAATAATATTACTCACATACTACGTAGTATGGAAGAAAATATTATTCCTATGAATCTTGAACAAAATAATATCCCTTACCTCCTCAAGAAGACCGAATCTTTGGAATAGTTAGGTAGCGGACTTCTCTCCTTCTTTCTCTCTATAGCTTCTCTCTATAATTGCTCTTGTGAGTCTTAGTGAATTGGTGAGAATGAAAGAAGAATGAGCTTCTATTTATAGGAAAATATAGTTTCGCTAATTGCACGTTTTGGGGATCGAAATATTACAGTATAATACCTTCATCTTTTCCTTCATTTTTAATTTAGTCCTGCAAGTATTATCAAACCTGCACCACCTCCCCTAATAGAACATCTTGTGAATCAATAGTACAATCATGTGAATCAATAGTACAATCATGTGAAAAAAATAATTACAGTATAGTACCTTCATCTATACCTTTATTTTTAATTTAGTCATGCAAGTATTATCAATCTTGCACCACCTCCCCTAATAGTGTACATGTATATGAATCAATAGTACACATGTGAACAAATAGTTATAAGCATGTGAATTAATAACAATTAATTGCTCATTTATCCGATTAATTACCCAATTGGTCAATATAACCTCTAGACATCCATTATTATCGAAATAGATGTCGATTTCAACAAACACTAATAATCTCAACACAATGAAAATATCAATTTCATCTTTAATCAATACGAACTTATTCATCATTAATATTATAACTCACAATATTTAACAACCAGATCATTCCCAGGAAACATGTGGCTTTCTGATAAGGATTTTTCCCTATTGGCGTGCAATTAGGTGACCAAATCTCTCCTTAACAATGTCGATTTTCCCGTGGGTATGAAAACTATATGAGGAAATTCAGACAATGCAGAATAATTTATAAGCTGCTTACAGCTGAAAATGTCCATCACGGGAACCGAATCTAGATTCAATGGGATGAATCTGTGATCACATGATTCCTAGGCACATAGAATACCGCAATTTGTATGAAAGTAATAAGCAGGTATATATATAAAAGCTGTAAATATATATATACAGACATGATCACCAACCACGAAGCACCTCCATGGGGATCGAAATGTAAATAAAGTCATTAAAAGCAATCGCCATACGGAGGAAACTCCAAAGGGGACAAAACGTAAATAAAGTCAGAATACGATTCCAACCGCCATGAAGGAAACTCCAAAGGGATGAGAATGTAAATAAAATCAGAAGCGATCTCAACCGCCACGAAGAAAACTCGAGCAAGATGAAAAATAAATAAATATATATATATATAGCAATAAACGCATACTGGATGTAAAATCCGGGCTCATCGAATGTAGTTCGACCACGCTTTATATATATATAAGTATATATATATAAAAGCGAAAACGCGAGTAATAAAATCCGAGATATAAAATCTAGGCTCATCAAATATAGTCCTACACACGATATCATATATATATTCAAACTCATCGAACAAAGTTCGAACACACACGCTAATATATATAAATGTAAATATATATATATATATATATATATAAAGCAAATAAATGCTCCGCATTAAAGTCTATAAATGCTCAATCGAGGCATAACTCAATCGAGGCATAACTCAAAGAATGTTAGTCATATATATGTATATATATATATATATATATATATATATATATATATATATCTGAAAATGAAACCATGGATGAAGTTCGGGCAAAAACAAGCAACACGACTCTCAACGTGTAGAAGGGTGTGTGTAAAGATGAAGAGAAAGACTCTAAAGTGTGTCAGAAGGCTTACAGCTGACTGCTAAAGAAGACTTCTATATCTTTAGAGTGGGTAAACATTGACTTTTTTAGGTACAAAAGAGCTATATATGAGCTCACAAGTGTTTAAAAGGGGAAAGTACACTGCATGGGGTGAGTGCAGAGCAAATTGGACAGGGCTTCCTCACCTTTATCTCTTAGAAAATCAGCACCCCAAGCCCTCTATTTATAGGCATTTTAGCCGCAGGTGTACCAGAGGCAACCCGGGTCGTCTCAAAGTACGTGCACTAAGGCACTATAATGTCCACTCGGACTTTCAGAAGTGCAATTCGGGCATCCGTTTGAGGTATACAAGACCTATTTTGGACCGTCGTTGTCGAGAGTTGTACGATGGAATGGGATTTGAGTTTGTGCGAAGTCATTGAAGATGGGGACGATGCCCTCCGGTCTTCAAGCTTCAACTTTCATCCATTACCCCACACAATAGTCACTCGGGATTGGTTAGTCTTGTGGACATCGTTGCGTAGAGACGTGGCGTGGCATCGTGTTGACGAGATGACGATGTAGCCCCTCACCGGTGTTATCATGGGATTAATAGATAAAGCGACGTTGCTCGAGCTTCACTTGAGATTGAATTCTACTGATTGTTGAAGGTCCTCATTGTCATCTTTGAGGTGTGCCTGTCTTCCCGATGTTATTGCCGGGTTGATGCACTGTATCTCGTTGTGAGCGTCGAGATTAAAGCTGGTCGCATTTGAAACAAGCATTTCCGAGGTTATCGCCAAAATTGCATTCCTTGGGGTTATCACCAAGGTTGATGGCTATTCCCATGGTTGGGACTGAGACTGGATACCTCGGGGTTATCTCGAGATTAATCAGTCTTCTCCGGTGTGTGTTCTGGTATTGGATCTGCATGCCTCGGGGTTATCTCCGAGGTTTGAATTGCTACTCCCAGATTACGTTCTAGGGTTGATGCTGAACTTCTGATAGTATCTGATATGGATTTGGATTGTCTTTCAGGGTTCTCTCTTAAAAGATGAATCTGTCCTCCAGCAATGTTAGTGACAGTAATACAGAAAATTTTGAGTGTCTACAGATGCCCCTCTTTATCATACTCATGCATGGAGATACATGGGTAGGATAAAGAATCCTAGACACTTGAAACGCAACAAGACAAACATGGTACTATGGATAGCAACATGATGCAAATGTATGATGCGTGTGTTCGGGGTTGTAGCCCAACACGCTGGGGATGATTGCTGGCTCCCTGTTGCTTTAACTGGGGATTGGCAATGATGATCATATTTGATGTGTAATCTTAATCTGTTAGGATGTTGATGTTGGAGTTATCACCAAATTCCTGCGTCTTTGATAACGATTTAATCCTGAAGATGTACCTCTTATGTGTAAGAGATCTGCAGGGATAAAGCTTGATCTATTTGAGGATGTGTATAACATATTCCATCATCTATCCTCTTCGATAACATTGACCTTTCCTAGTTAGTATCGCCAGAATATGTTAAGATCCTGTTGGATTTATTGCCAACAACAAATGTTATCAGGGGTGCCTGACCTTCGTTGACGTGTACTTCACCGACATGTGAATCAACGGTTGAAAAATCCTGTGGGATATACTGTTAAGGCTGCTTGACCTTCGTTGACGTGTAGATTAATGGCTGAATTCTATGGGTAGATTGTCAAGGTTGTTTGACCTCCGCTATTGTGTAGATCAATGGAGCATTGCGTTGTGACCCCATCCAGGGATTCGCTGGGGGAATATGAGTAATCGAGCATGAGATCCTAGAATAGCTCTAGAGTTCTGATAGGTTTAACTGCTATCGACTGAGATAACGTCAAGGCTGCTTGACCTTCGTTGATATGTGTGTCAACGGCTGACCATGCTTTGTTACTCCCGCCGGAGATATACGTTGTAACCCCCGTCGGGGATCTACTGGGGACTCATGAGTACGTACGCAACTATCAAATAGTCCTCAATGCTTTGATGGGTTTACTTGCCATCAACTGAAATAACGTTAAGGCTGCATAACCTTCGTTGATAGACATGTTAACAGATGAACGTGTTGTAACCCCCACTGGGGATTTACATTGTAACCCCATCGGGGACTCACGTTGTAACCCCCATCGAGGATATACATTGTAACCCCCGTCAGGGACATACGTTGTAACCCCCGTCGGGGACACACATTATAACCCCCGTCGGGGACATACATAGGGCAACGACCTGGAGTCGGGTATTTGATTTCCACTAGGAGATTTCCTTTCTTCACAGATGGAGGTTGGAAGCTCTATTTAGGAGAGCGTGCTATTAGGAGCACCATAGGGGAGATCCGTATACCAATCTTGCCTCCTGCCAGGCGTCATTGGCCCGTATCACAGTCACCCGTCACTGATATCCCATTGTTGGGGGTTGACGGTTTTGCATTATCAGAGGGTCCATGTACTCAAGAGACGTTCCAGCGGTGGTGGTTCCCTCGCACTATTGGAGCCCAGTCCCGCACCACTCAGTTTATGGGGGATATGGTTCCAGGATCCTTGATGATGACGGATTGGGTAGCTTGTGTCCGAGCTCCGACTCATATGACCCAGATTGATAGCTTGACCTGGCAGTTGGATCAGGCACATGTATTTATTCGGCATTTGGGCAGAGATCCAGCAGAGGCGAAGTCATTTGTTCCTTCTAGCTCAGGCGCTAGCGCCTCAGACGACCCATTTGATTTTACCGGTGTAGATCCTCTTCTTTATAGGCCTGACATCCCTGTTGATAGAGATCCAGTGACTCAGGAGGAGTTACATTAGGTGGACAGGATTGAGGACGTGGACATCGAGACCCTGGTCTTTTTCTGATGTATATTCTCGTTATATCTTTTGATAGGCCTCTGTTAGATATTGGGTGGCTATTCCCCATTCTCGCTATATCTTTTGATAGGCATCTGTTAGTAGTAGGGCGTCTGTGCCCCATTTCCTTGTATTTGTAGTTGTACAGAGCTGATGTATTAGATGATGATATATTTCGGAATGTATGCACCATTTTTTCCATTCCCTATATCGTATTGCCATCCATTATCTGTTATGCATGTATCATGTTATACATATATATGTATGTCCAGAGATATTCAGCATTGACCCCTGGATGGTCTTATGACACGACCCGTGCAGATGTCTTCTTCGGCAGTTAGCCGTATAGATCATACCCCATCGTCATTGGTGGTATTGGGTATGTGATCGTGGTATGATAGCATGTCACCACCAGACAGGGTGACTGTAGATTAGCTGTTGTAGCATACCATGATTTTATTGATGTTTCAGGTTCCCGTAGGGTTTGTAGACGGGATGCTAGAGCATTTGCTACCGGATAGGTAGGTATTCTGATTTGGTACCCATGAGTTGACTCCTACTTTGGAGGAGTACGCACGTTTAATGATGCTTCCTTTAGACAGACCTTGCGTGCATTTGGCTTTGGGAGACATGAGTGATTTATCTTCATGACTCTCACGAGGATTGCAAGGCCAGTGAGTAGTGCAGAGACGGTGACATCTAGCCACGTGATATCCTAGCATTTTCTGTATGATAGATTTGGCTCGGAGGATAGCTACTCACGATATTCTGGGGATTTCACCGTACCGGAGGATTATTAGCGTTTGGCCAGAGTCGATGTACTGATGCTATGCGTACTGTCATATGTCTATATGCCACGATATATGGACGAGATTGACATTGGTGTCATCATGGCCGTGAGAGCTCTTAGAGAGGGCCGCACCATTGTACCTATGATTGTAGCAGAGACCTTGTGGTCAGCATCCTTTTGCTGTACTTACCCATTAGGGGCATTCAATGGGAGTTCGATCATGCTGTATGTGTGGTTTATGTCACACTTGAGACCGGTTGGTACCCTTAGACGGTATGGGTATTGGTTCACCCATGATGTAGCCATGTCATACTCCTTTTAGCCGTCGGAGTGTACAGATGCTCTGTCTTGGTAAGCATTTTTGGCAGATATTAGAGATCTATTTAGCATATTGCTGTGCTCGGGGCTTTGCTCACCATACAGCTTCATTACGCACGCTCCGGGCATGGACTTCCTCTATCTAGCTGGCTTGAGGGGCGTGACCACTTATCACCCATTGGCCGTGATGTCGCAGTTCGACCAGTTCCAGGATTTTCATCCTTTCGAGGGGGCAATAGGTCAGCGTTCAGCTTCTCGATATCTCTTAGAAGAGGACCGATCCCGTGTGTATGCTTGTTGGGATCAGCGCGAGATAACTTCTTTTTCTGTGAGCTGTCCAGGTTGTTCTGCAGAGTATTTTTCATGGATGGAGACAGAGATTTTTTCGACTGCAGCAGTATCTGCAGTACCGGATAGCGATGCAAACGATGTAGAACCCATGGAGGACATCGATACCTACATCGAGGAGGAGCCTGCTGCTGGGTTGCCAGCATTTCTTTCGGATTCTCCTAGTACCGATCTTGTTGATTCATTGACTTAAGACAAGATGCCTTAGAGCAGAGTCCTCATCTGATGACCTTTGAGAGAGATCAGTCTCGATCTATGATGTTGACTTCCCTTGATGGTAGAGACGCAGCTCTATTAGAGAGAGACGCAGCATTAGATCGCAGAGACGTCGCTGTTGTTGAGCGGGATGAGGCCATATCAGCCAGAGATGCAGTGATAGTTGAGTGGGATAGTGCTTATCTGCCCGGGATGTAGCCGTCACAGATAGTACTGCAGTGAGGTCCCTTACCACTGGTATGATCGCAGAGAGCGCATATATTGATGATCATATGGTCACCATGCAAATGGCTGCAGATCTGTTAGGTCATGTGGATATTCTCATACAGGAGACCACAGTTTCACCTCCATCTTCGGAGAGGGACGCCATGTTGGGCTTGTTAGCACGCATATACCCTAACTTGTAGATGAGCTTGTATTTACCTGCACAGACTAGCTTAGCCATTTTGTCATGTATAGTTTCCATTGTATATATCAAACAACATTATATATATGACAGGGAAATATATTTTTGGATCATTTCCCTTTTAGATATGCCTTGCTATTTGCTTGATATTTTGCCTGCTGCGTCAGGGCTTGTGATCTTGATGTATTCTGAATTCCTCCTGGGTGGATGGACATTGAGTTGTCTCTGAATAGTTCAGAATGGATCATCGATCTATGTATATCCCTACCATCTTTGCTGTCTTGTGATTGGTTTCTGGATGTAAATGTGGATAGGAGTGTGTCTTTCCTCTCTGAGATTGACCGCACAACAGATGGTCGCCAGTACTTCTATTTAGGAGAAGCCTAGTTAATTCCACCTCTTATGGTTTGGTGTTTCTCTTTAAGGTATGACCGCAGCTTAGATGGTCGCCGAATCTCCTATTTGGGAGGAGTTCAGGTAATTCCATCCCTTTGGTCTGAAGCCGAATGAAATGTAGTGGATTGAAAGAGAATCCCAGTACTAGTTGACAATGGTTTGTATTTTGGTAGGGGGTGAGACCGCACCATGAATGGCTGCCTACGTACACCTATTGAAGAGGAGATCAGGTCTGCATAGTTCGAACCTGGTGTAAGAGGTTCAACGCTGTGTATGGCAGAAATGGTGTAGGAATGTTTTTGGTTGTTTTTTGATTTTGTAAGGGTAGAAATGTTTTTTTTGTTTTTGTTTTATTGCGCAGAAGAGGGTAGAAATGTTTTTGTTGTTTTTGTTTTATTGAGACCAGGCCATATGAAATGGTTGCCTACGTACTCCTATTGAAGAGGAGATCAGGTTGACGTAGTTCGCCCCTCGATGGCGAAGAAAAAAGCGTGATCCCATGTGCGAATCGAGTCTTGAGGGGGAAGAGAAAGTTTAATCCTAGGTTGAGAATAAACTGCAGGTGAAAAGTTTGATCCCTGGAATGGGTAGCCAAACTGTAAACGCAAGAGGTTCAATCCGCGGTGGGATGACCTAAGTTGTGTGAGCGCAAAGGAGAAAGTCAGGTTGCTGGCTTAAAAAGTATGTTTCCTTGAGGGGCAAAGTGTAGAAAAGTTGTAGGTGGCAAAGGGTTGTAGGATCTGGAGATCATTTGCTGATATAACTAACCATGGAAGATAGCCGCGGTTCGTCTTTCGTCTATTAGAGACAATTGGTGATACCTGTCTTGTACCCATTGGTCTTCATCCAGTTGAGCATCTATCAACACTCTGAGAGATTCCATCTCAACTTCTAAGGGGAGTACTGCTTCCATCCCATATGTTAAAGCGTAGGGGGTTGCCCCAGTGGAAGTACGCATTGAGGTTCTGTAGGCTAACAGAGTCAGAGGCAATAGGTCAGGCCAATCTTTGTGGTTGACCGACATTTTTTGTATAATCTTCTTGATGTTTTTGTTAGCCGCTTCAACAGCACCGTTCGTCTTCGGACGATAGATGAAAGAGTTAAGATGTTTGATGTGGAATTTACTGCATATTCCTCCATCATTTTGTTGTTGAGGTATTTGGCATTGTCTGACACAATCACCTCTGGTTGTCTATATCGACAAACGACATTGTTTCTGATGAAAGCAATGATGACTTCTTTAGTGACCCACTTGGTGAAGTAGTCGATCATGGTGAAGATAAATCGGTGACCATTACTGGCTTTAGGCTCGATGTGCCCGATAACGTCCATTCCCCACATTGAGAAGGGCCAAGGCAAACTCATATTGTGGAGTTCCCGTGGAGGGGCGTGTATAGCATTCCCATGAATCTGGCACTGATAGCATCTTTTGACGTGGTCGTTGCAATCAGCTTTGAGAGATAACCAATAATGTCCCATCTTGAGGACTTTCTTAACAAGGAGGGGGCCACTCATGTGGGGGCCATAGACTCCACCATGGATTTCATCCATAAGATTTTGGGCTTGATCCTTGTCCAAACATTTGAGGAGACCTAGTCCTGCATCTCTTTTGTAGAGCGCATCTCTACTCCGGTAGAATTTCATAGCAAGTCTATGGATCCGCCTTTTCTCAGTCAGGCTCGCCTCAGCGGGTGTAGATACATCGCGTAGATATTCCTTGATATGCTGATACCAAGGATGTTGGATGGGAGGTAGCTCATCCAATACTTCCTCAACGTAATTCCCATAGGCTGGGGCCTTGTGCAGGGAAATTGTGATGCTCGGCAAGCATTCCTGGTCTGATATGCGAATCAAGGAGGCCAAAGTTGCTAATGCGTCCGCAAAGTCATTCCTATTACGAGGAATGTGTAGAAAGGAGATTTCTTTGAAATCCGAAGCCATCTTCAAAACCTGCCGATGGTAAGGCAACAAATGTAGTTCCTTTGTTTGATAGATTCTGGTGGATTGTCTGATTACCAACTCCGAATCTCCAAGGACAGTTAACCGTCTGATACCCATCGAACGGGCAAGTTTTAGCCCAATGAGACAGCCTTCATATTCAGCGGTATTATTGGTGCTGACAAACTGTAATTTAACGGCAACGGGATACTGTTCCCCCATATCAGATACTAGAATTGCTCCAGCTCCGGAACCTTCCATGTTAACAGCTCCATCAAAATACATCTTCCATGATTGGCACGTATCTTACTGATGGTGTTGCTGCACTGTCATTATTCCTTCATCAGGGAAAAATGTTTCCAAGGGTTTGAAATCCCCTGAAGGTGAGGCGGCCAGTTGATCCGCGATTCCTTAACCTTTGATGGAATTTTGAGTCACATATATGATGTCAAATTGTTGTAGGATCAACTGCCATCTAGACAGCTTGTAATTTAACATGGGTTTGTTGAACACGTATTTGAGAGGATCCACGCGGGATATGAGATGGGTTGTGTGACCATGGAGGTAATGTTGTAACCTCATGGAAGCCCATACTAAAGCACAACACGTCTTTTCGATCAGAGAGTACTTGTGTTCACTGCAGCTGAACCTTTTGCTGAGGTAATAGATAGCTCGTTCTTGGCCTCTATCGTCTTTCTGTCCCAGCATGCAGCCCATGGCGTTGTCACTTACGGACAGATATATGAATAGGGGAACATCATCCCTGGGTGGTACCAAGACGGGAGCTTTGATTAGCTGTTTCTTGATTGTAAGGAAGGCATTCTGGCACTCATCATTCCATTTCATGGAGGAGTTTTTCCTTAATAGCTTGAAGATTGGTCCACAGGTTGCTGTGAGTTGGGAGATAAACCTGCTAATGAAGTTGATTCTTCCCAAAAATCCCCGTATTTCCTTTTCTATTTGAGGAATGGGCATTTCTGTGATGGCTTGGATTTTGGCAGGATCCAGCTCAATCCCTTTGTGGCTGACTAGAAATCCTAGCAACTTGCTCCTCGATTTAACACTAAAGGCGATTTAATTTGGATTCAACTTCAAGTTATACTTACGCAACCTGTTGAACAACTTTCTGAGATGGTCTAGATGGTCATCCTCCTTCCGGGACTTGACAATGATGTCAACCACGTAGATCTCGATCTCTTTATGCATTAAGTCGTGGAAAAGAGCCATCATAGCTCGTTGATAGGTGCTCGGCATTGATGAGGCCGAATGACAACCGTCTATAGCAAAAAGTTCCCCAAGGAGTGATGAAAGAAGTTTTCTCATTATCTTCATCAGCAACCATGATCTGATGGTACCTCGCAAAGCAATCAACAAAGGAGTACATGTCGTATTGCGCAGTATTGTCAATGAGAATGTGGATAAATGGCACGGGAAAGCTATCTTTTAAACAAGCTTTGTTCAAGTCCCGGTAATCCACGCAAACTCGTACCTTACCTCCAGGTTTAGGTACGGGCACAATGTTGGATATCCACTCAAGATATGTAGACACCATGATGATGCCAGCTTGAAATTGTTTCACAATTTCTTCTTTCACATTTAAACTCCATTCATGTTTCAATCACCTGAGCTTTTGCTTGACTGGCTTAAACCCCTCTTTAATGGGAAGGCGATGAAGGACAATGTCAGTGGATAAACCCACCATGTCTTCATGAGACCATACAAACACATCCTAGAATTGGGTTAATAGTGTAACCATGTCATTCTGTTGGTTTGGGGTAATGTCTGAACCAATCTGGATTAACTTAGGGCTTTCTAAGGTTCCGAGAATGAAAGAAGTGGTTTGATCAAGGTTGGGTTTGGGTTTGTCTTTGACCCGTTCTTGAATTTTTGGAGGCACCTCAATGTCATCATGTATATCCATCAAGGCTGAATTCATCTCTACATCAAAGGTACAATCCCTGTGTAGGAGAAGCATCGTATCCGCAAGTACAGGCACATCTAAATTCAGAGTCCTGAAACAAAATATGCTTTCACTTAGTATATATGAAATGTGTTGATCATACACAGTGTTAGCATATACTGGCAAAATAAACTACTAATACTGTACAAAAAAGTAAGCAGTTATTATATCTACAAGGCAGAAAGAGTTTCTGCTCGCTTTACCCTTGACGACCAATGCAAGGAATGTTGTTCCAATTGGCTAGGGCAAAGTCTGGGTGGACCGCAGTGATGGATGGATTGTCATCATCCTCCTTGTCCCGAATGACAACCATTACGTCTGGGCAATCATCGTCTGGGGTGTATCTGATTAGTATGTTCATCATTAAAGATGATGCGTATACCAGACATCATCCGTATGACGTCTTGCTTGATTCTTCGTTCCTCTTCTTCCACTGCGGGATTTGGAACAAAGATTTCTTTCCCTTTCACTGGTACCGGCTTCGAAAATAACATAGCCATTACATTGGCTGGCACCTTTACTGGAGGTTATACGGACTCAGCGTTTGAAGGCGAAGATAAACGCCACATGGTTGAAGTTGAAGGAGTCTGATGATGTTTATGAAGATTCCTGCGACTAGAACAGGCAGAATAGCCTAGTCCAGCTGTTCCAGTTTGCCTGGTTAAGTGAATGGGGTACTTGATACCATGGCAATCTTTACCCAACCCTTGTCCCGGCTTATGACCCAACGACATCATTTCTTGAGTAGCCGACATTACCTCGGCAGAAATTTTGGGTTCGGGCAATGGCGCTCCAATAGCATGGTATTGGGTATTGCTCACTTCCAAAGCATGAAACCTGACTGGTTCAACGTCTACGTTGGCATTGATGAACGACACGTCACTGTGTTGAGGACACTCTGGTTCAGCATTGACCGTGACCAAGCTATTGTTGATAATGTATTTCAACTGTTGGTGAAGAGTGGAGGGGACTGCAAGCCATATGAATCCATAGTCGTCCCATGAGCAGGTTGTATCCCGAGTCTATTTTGAGCATATGGAAAGATACGCAGAATGTGTGAGGACCAATTTCGATTGGCAGCTCAATTACTCCGACCAAGTTACGGCGGGCTCCATCAAAAGCTTTGATGATAGTATGGCTACTCCGAATTATGTTGAGATTGATATTTATCTTCACCAAGGTAGCGTATGAGCAGATATTTAGAGAGGAACCTCCATCTATTAAGACTCCAGCTACCATATATCTAGAGGACAAGACCGTAATGTGCAACGGCTTGCAATGACCGGTCCCTTCGGGTGGTATGTCATCATCAGTGAAGAATATCACATTATTGTTGAAAATGTGATCAACCAGATGTTGAAACTTTTCTGTATCCACTGATGTCGGGAGATAGGCTTCTTCTAAAACCTTTAACAAGACCTTCCGGTGATTCTCGAAAGTTAGGACAAAGTCTAAAATTGATATTTGTTATGGAGCTTCTTTCAAGCTTAAAACCACCACAGCTTCATTATGACCCACAGCGCGGACGAATTCTTCAATTTTCTCCATGGGTATTTTCCCCTTTGATTTGGTGGTGGGCTTCATCACCCGATGGGGAAGATACAGTGGATTTTCCTTCGACACTGCAGCAGTTGTATGTGAGGTGGATCCTTCACCTTCTCCATAATTCCATAGAACCTTGCGCAAGCTAACAATAGGATATTGTGCTCTGCATGGCAAGTTGATTGGCTCGGGAATGACCACTTTCAAAGGATTGTTGCCTCCCTTGAGTTGAATTATTGGCATTATGAGTAAGGTATTAATCCCATAAGTTTCAATGGATATGACTGCTACCACACTTTTCCACTTGGTAGGGCCTGCATTCTCACTTGCGCGTAACACAATATTGTCGTCCGCTAGGCGCAAGACACCACTGTCGATTAGATTTTAAATAAGGTGGCGGAGTGCCCAGCATTCTTCTGTGCTGTGACTGCAAGACTGGGAATGATATTGACATACTCCATTAAAGTTGTACCGTCCCGAACGGGGGTTGATTGGAGGTAGAAGGGAACTAATCCTTCCTTCATTGATTAACATATGAAGAATTTCCTCCATAGGTTGGCCCAGATAGGTGAATTCCCTTTTGTTGGCGAAATCCTAACGGGCTTTGGCATTTGCTCTCTTTGTCACTTTGTCTTCCAGCATTTCATTTTCTGAAAGTGACAAGGGAATATTCATGATAATAGGAAGGAGACTGGCATGCTCCTGGTTGATTAACTGACGAGTCACTTGATGCTGATAAGTCACCAGTTCTGTCAATTGCTCAATTTGTCTGCAGAGAGCTTTCATCTTTCGTTCCATTGTGAATTAGAACTTGGTATAATCCCATTTGTCATCACCGTATTTGAGGATCTGGGAAGAATCACAGCTGAAATTAGAACTCTGTCCATTGCTCCAATTAATCATGTTGACCTCTTCTTCTTTGTGTTGAGGAAGAGGGTTGTCTTATACGTGAGGTTGATCTGGTTTAGTGACCACGATCTCTCCATTGTCTATCAGGTCCTGGATCTTGTGTTTCAAGGCCCAACAATCCTGAGTATCATGTCCAGGTGCCCCGGTATGATAAGTACATTTCCGGCAAAGATTTGAAACCCCGTCCATTAGAAATTTGTTTGGTGGAAGAAGATCGTAATTTTCTTCCGTGTTGTTAGAAGATTAAGAATGTTCTCGAGGGTATCCCCTAAGGGTGTAAACACTCGAGGGCGTTTGACTTCTCCACCTTTTGTTATTAGAGGGTTTACAGATTGTGCTGGAAAGGGAGTGTAGTTTCTCCTTTGAATAGGCATGTTTTGATTGCCTTTTTGCCCCTGTAGTATCAGGGAAACATCTTCTTCTTTCCTTTTATGGACCCTCCGGGGGTTGTTCCCATAATTTTCAGATTGGATGTGATCAGCAACAGCTTTGAGTGCAGCTAGGTCTTGAATCTTTCTGGATTTCAATCTCATCTTAGCCATCTCCCCATGTTTGACCATTTCAGAAAATGGTTTGCCGATGCCGGCTAAAACTCTCTCATAGAAGGGAGCTTCTTGTATGTCTATGAAATTCATGACCATTTCTGATTCTATCATGGAAGGACTAACTTGGGCAGCCATGCATCTCCACCTCTGAGCATACTCTCTTAAAGACTCGTTAAATTGTTTCTTGATCTTGTTAATTTGATACCGATTAGGAGCCAGTTGAGTTTGAAAACTGTATTGAGTGAGGAAAGCATGTGCTAGCTCTTCCCAGCTGTGGATTTTGGAGTTGTCTAATCTTGTGTACCACGAACGGGCTTCTCCAGTTAGACTCTTTTGGAATAATTGCATTCTGAGCTTTTCGTCCTCTGAATAAGATCCAAGTTCTCCAATAAACACTTTTAAATGTGTGTAAAGATCTCCTAACCCGACATATTTTTCAAAGTCAGGAGTTTTAAATTTTTCTGGATAATGGACACCAGGAAAAATACACAGATCAGCATATGAAACACTCTCGTGTGTTCCAATTCCTTTGATAGTGCGAAGGGTCTCTTCCATTTGGAGGACTTTCTTTTTGATGTCACCGGTGTCTGGATCTCCTATGGAATGGGCAGCATCATGAGTTTTGTTGGTCGATCCAACTGCAGCTATTATTGTAATGACCCGTTCCCTGTGTGGAGGATTCAAAGATGTATGCGGGTATTTTCTCGACCTGTGTAGACCGTGTAATTCTTTGAGTAGAAACGACCAAATCCGTAATTTGTTTGCTTAATCCGTCGAATTCTTTGCGAGAAACTAGATTAAGTTCAGTCTGGTCGGATGACGACATGATTGACTGTAGGCCTATTGCCTTTTTGGACTTTGAACGGGTAGTAGGTCCGATTGATTCCCTGCGAAAGACTTGCATAGTTTAGTCTTTAGGGAATGTATACGATAACATGCTATGTGATGTGTCCATTTTAGGAATTTTTATCCTGCAAAAAGGATGTCAACTTTTTGTAGCATGTTAAATATGTATGTGTACACATTTCTTCATATTTCTCATTACATGGAGATAGATATGGAATGTAATTACAAGCAATTTGTAATGAGAGCATGAAGAGACTTTCCTCCATTTTGGGTTTATCAGAGGCTGACCTATCTTAGGTTACTCTCGCGGCTTTTTGGCATGAAGGTTCCCAAATCATCGCAATCTACTTGACGGGAAATTAATCCGGTCTTTCAACTAGAGCGAATTTGGGTGGTGCCTTTCCTGAGCCTCGGAGAATCAGTCTTCTCACGAGTCCAGTAATCAAACACTGACGGGATAGCCTCCTGGTGGAGGGACCACTCAACATACATTCACATACATCGCGTCTCACTGTATGAAAATGATGACATGTGCGAAGCACTAATATTATAAGCAGATATGGTGCAAAGCACTAATATCACAAGCAGTTATGGTACGAAGCACTAGCATGACAAGCAGTTATGGTGTGAAGCACTAGCATCACAAGCAGTTATGGTGTGAAGCACTAGCATCACAAGCAGTTATGGTGCGAAGCACTAAGTGCAATAAGGAAATGAATTCGTACACATTCATCAAAATGTAAATGCAATATCCACACACAAGCGATATATGCTTTTGAAAAGATTGTAATAATGGGCTTAAGTCCTCTTCTTTGAGTCCCAAAGCAGAGTCGCCACCTGTCGACGCCGGGATTTTTGGATGTCCTTTCCACACTTGTTCTTTGGTGTTCACATTTTAGGTGAGATTTGTTTAAAAAACAAGTGAAAAGGTCCGACATGTATAATGTCGACGATGGACCGTTAAGATCACCAGATGGTTTTTAAATGGTTGTACCAACACAATCGAGAAAAGGTTTGCACATTGACCCAAAGTGATGTGACATCATATACTGGTTAAGTGAAACCGAGATTCGTTTAGGGTCCGGGGACTTGGTTATGTGGGGGGAAGGTGTTAGGCACCCCCGACATCTGTGTTACTACGGTGACCGCCTCTTCTCAAGATACTATTATCTAAATGTGTGTGTGTGTGTGTGTGGTCAATGTGCAATTTATTTGGAAGTAGTGCGAGGCCTCGTTCGAACCTATATACACCGGGTATGAATTTATGTAAAATTCAGTTTTTTAGCAAGATATAGCAATGATGTTTTATAAAAAGGTTTTTCAAACCCTTATGCTCAATAGTAATTGAGACCTTTTACACTCCCATTTTATTAAGTGATCGGCTTGATTGATTTTTATTTGATAAATGCGAGGCATCCATATGAAAATAATATACATAATAATGCCGGTTTCCCCGTGGGTATGAAAACCATCTGAGGAAATTCAGACAACGCAGATTAATCTGTGATCACGTGATTCTTAGGCGCACAGAATACCGCAATTTGTATGAAAGCGATAGAAATGTATATATATAAAAGCTATAAATATATATATACAGACATGATCACCAACCATGAAGCACCTCCATGGGGATCAAAATGTAAATATAGTCATTAAAAGCTATCAACCACCACGGAGGAAACTCCAAAGTGACAAAACATAAATAAAGTCAGAATATCGATCAACCGCCACGAAGGAAACTCAAAGTGGATAAAATGTAAATAAAGTCAGAAGCGATCAACCGCCACGAAGAAAACTCGAGTGCGGGACGAATATATATATATATATATATATATATATATATATATATATATATATATATAAGCAATAAACGCATGGATGTAAAATCCAAAGCTAATGAAAACGACCACGTTTATATATACGCTTATATATATATATATATATATATATATATATATAAAAAGCGTAAATAGATATAAAATCCGAGCTCATCGAACAAAGTTCGACACACAGTTAATATATATAAATGTAAATATATATAAATGTAAATATATATATATATATATATATATATAAAGCAGTAAATGCACCAGACCGAAGTCTAGGCTCATCGAACAAAGTTCGACACACAGTTAATATATATAAATGTAAATATATATATATATATTAAAAGCAAATAAACGCCTCCATCAAGTTCAGGCTCAATCGAGGCATAACTCGATAATGTTAGTCAATATATATGTATATATATATATATAATATATATATATACAGACAGTCAATATATATGTAAATATAAACACTGACTTTTGTAGGTACAAAAGGGCTATATATGAGCTCACATGTGTTTAAAAGGGGAAAGTACACTGCATGGGGTGAGTGCAGAGCAAATTGGGAAGGGCTTCCTCGCCTTTTTCTCTTAGAAAATCAGCACCCCAAACCCTCTATTTATAGGCATTTTAGCCGCAGGTGTACCAAAGGACAACCCGGGTGGGCCCAGGTTTTTTGGGTCTGGTTGCCTCGATGTAAGTGCACTCAGGCACTATAATGTCCACTTGGACTTTCAGAAGTGCAATCCGAGCATCGATTTGAGGTATACAGGACCTATTTCGGACCGCCGTTGTCGAGAGTTGTACGATGGCATGGGATTTGAGTTTGTGCAAAGTCATTGAAGATGGGGACGATGCCCTCCGATCTTCAAGCTTCAACTTTCATCCGTTACCCCGCACAATAGTCACTCGGGATTGGTTAGTCTTATTGGACATCGTTGCGTAGAGACGTGACGTGGCATCGTGTTGACGAGATGACGATGTTGCCCCTCACCGGTGTTATCGCCGGATTAGGCTGATAAAGCAAACGTTGCTCAGGCTTTGCTGAGATTGGACTGTTGTAATTGTTGAAGGTCCTCATTGTCATCTTTGAGGTGTGCCTGTCTTCCCGATGTTATTGCCGGATTGGTGCAGTGTATGTCGTTGTGAGCGCCAAGATTGAAGCTGGTCGCATTTGAAACAAGCATTTCTGGGGTTATCGGCGAAATTGCATTCCTTGGGGTTATCACCAAGGTTGATGGCTATTCCCATGGTTGGGACTGAGACTGGATACCTCGAGGTTATCTCCGAGATTAATCGGTCTTCTCCGGTGTGTGTTCCAGTATTGGATCTGCATGCCTCGGGGTTATCTCTGAGGTTGGAATTGCTACTCCTAGATTGCGATCTGGGGTTGATGCTGAACTTTCGGTAGTATTCGGTATGGATTTGGATTGTCTTTCAGGGTTCTCTCTTAAAAGAAGAATTTGTCCTCCTGCAATGTTAGTGACAGTAGTACAGAAAATTTCGAGTGTCTACAAGCACTTGTTAGAAAGAACTTAGTAGCTGAGCAAGCTTTTCTTCTTCTCAGATCGTAGAGTTGAGCTTTGAGAGTTCTTGTATGTTTTTGTTCAATACTTATTTAGTCTCTCTCATCTGCTTGATCTGTATATATGTGATCTTGAAAACTATCCGTTGGATCCATCCTTTGAAACATTAAATGTGTTTGACATTTCAGTTATTCGGTGGAGACTTTTCTGTACATCTTCTGAATTGCATTCTGGCCCACTGACACAACAAACTGCTTTCTCACCTAACACCTGAAAAGGTGTTTTTCCTCTTACCAATGGTACTTTCCTTAGCTTCTTCAATACGCTTCTTTGTTCCATACTAAGGATATCTCTTATGCTTTTGGGACTGGTGAGTACTACAACATTTAGAATCCATTCCTCATTTGTTGGAGTTTGTTTCCACACATAGCATGAGGCTTGTTGCTTCTGACACAAGATAGATGATACTCTACGATTCAGATCATGGTACTCTACGATTCAGATCGTGGTAACTTGTCGCCTTGGTGCTTGGACTGATGTTATCATCAGAGAGCACTACGATTTCTCTTAAATACTTACACATTGCGATCTTTGCTTGCTTGAATTATAAACTCTACGTTAGTGAGAGCACACTACGATCTCTGAGTTGGCTCGACAAACGTTGGGACCGCTCTACGATTTCTGAAGAGGCCCTTCAAGCCAGGCATACTACGATCCTTGAAGCTCTACGTTTCTGCATTGACTTCTACAATATTGATCAGATTGATGCACTACAAATTCTTCGAAGCCTATCTATTACATCTCAAGATCAACCTAACAGCTTTGATCTTTCTATCTATAAACTCATTTACAGAATGATACACATTAAGAGGTTAGATCAACCTAACAATTTGATCTATCACTAAGTCCTTGTACATATATTCCTTGAAGGACTTTACAAATAATCATAAGCATTTACATTTAAAACATCAAATCAAAATATGCATTCTCCCAATAATCTCCCCCTATTTGATGTTGACATAACTAATGATATTTGTTGTCATGATTATTAGTTTCTACATGCAATTGCAAGAAAGTAAACATGACTTAGTATTTTAGTGAGCAGCTTAAATTTCTAGAGAATAAGCATGAATTTATTGATGTTCAAAGAGTAATACAATTTAGCTTTACATTAATAAGAATTTAAACTTTCACTTATCTCTATTTCTTTGGTCTTTTGGGTGGAGGATTGGCATACTCCTCAGTCCTTCTTTTCCTGATTGCTTCATCCCTTCTGGCTATCTCTTCTCGCTCACTTGGGCTTATCCTTGGGTTGTGATCATGCCTATTCATGAATGCAAGATCTCCAATTGGCATTCTTAGGCCTGTAGTGGTCACATTTTGTGAGCTGGTAGCTGTCCCCTGACTCCTTATTGGCTGAGCCATCAAGACTTCCTGTTAATCAGATCGTTGAGTCTGATTGCTTGATCGTGGAGTCTGTTGATGGAATTGCCTTGTAGGAGGGCTTCTTGAAGCTTAAGTGTGAAATTGTCCTCTGCCTCTTCCTTGGCTTCCTTGAACTCCTCTACCTCTGCCCTGACCTCCTTGAACTCATTTCCTTTTATTCTCCCCCTTTATGTCAGCATCAATGGTTCGAATGTCCTCAGATAGTCGAGTCACTCCTTGGACAAGCTCGTTGAGTTGGCTTTGTGTTTGAGCAATGTCCTCTCAATTTTCCTTCACCAGAGCTTCAGATCGAGCTTCTCTGTTCCAGAGGACAGCTAGAACAGTGTCAGTTTGCTGTTCTTGGTTTACATAGGCTTTTTGAAATTCTTTGACTGCAGTTTTCAAGTTGATGATGTTCTCCATCATAAGGTTATTATGGGCTTCTTGAGATTTCTGTAATTCAAGAAAAGCCTCTCTTTGTTTAGTGGCTATCCAAAAGTGAATATCATCTCTATCTTTCATGCTTTGAAGCACTTCCTTGATAATTTCCCTCAGCTTCTTTATAAGCTCAGCATTCAGAGTGCTTGGGAGATTGTTTGTAGCAGTGATCATTTGAGTCATCCTAAGATGAATGTGTTCTAAGTGAGTTTCAAGGCTTTCATCGATGTCCTTGATCATGTTCTTGAACACTTCATTCAAGTCATCTTTTGTGGGCAAATTTTAGAGTGGATCACTGAGTTGAGGATTGTTTAAAGGAGGGGATGTTTTCTTGAATTGATCTTGCAAGGAGTAGATGGCAAGATCAAGGTTAAAATATTCATTGGAGGATGAGGATGGAATATCTGATGGAGGAGCCTGTGTTTGGGTGTCTGGAATATGTGGCTCTACGATTTCTCCTTGGGACTCTACGACGGGGCTAGAGTCAATGATCGTAGAGATGATGGGAGTTGGGATCAATATGAAGTTTGGAATATTTGGTTCATCAATTACAGAATTTTAGGATTCTGTAACTGGGAGTTGACTTGGTGGATTTAGAACTACTTCCAACCAGCTTGGAAATTCATAAAATTGGCTTGAAAAAGATAGTGGATAATGGTTTACTCTGAAAAGGATTGGGATAGATAATACCTCATGCACCTCTCTTGAGGAGGGTTCATTTGTGATGAGCTTCTTGGCAAATTTGAAGGTGCCTGGAAATCCATGAGCCAGCACAATGATGGCTGTATATTCTTTGAAGCTCCAAAACATGTGGTTCCATGGGTTTAGGATTTGGGCTTGATGATAAGGCATCATGGGTAAGTACGAGAACATCTGATTATAGAGATAACTTTTATACCCATCATTGCCCACACCTGTGATCCCAAGGTCATCATCATCTTCTTCTCCCTTTTCTTTACAATCTTCTTTTAGGGATTCCAGTATCTCAATGACTTCATTTTGTTCTTGCTCTGGTTCTCCCTCATTTCCTGTAGGAGCAGGTTCTTCTGTCAAGGGGATATCATGAGGCTCCCCCTCAACTTGATCATCCATTTGTAGGACTACTAGCTCCCCCTCAGCTGGAGCATTTTCTTGAATGAGAGCTTCAGGCATCTCCCCCTCAGCTGATGTATTCTCTATCATAAGAACTTTAGGTGTCTCCCCCTCAGCTGGAGCATTGTCCTCTTGGCTTTCTTTGGACAGTTCCTTTTTAGTAGCCATTCTCTTGTCTTCCTCCTTGAGCACTCCTTCATTGACAAGGATATATTTCTTGACCAGTTTTTTTCTTGGTTTTCTAGGCTGAGCCACAGCCTCACGACTTTCTTCAACCCTGTCCTGTTGATCAGCCAGACTATCAGGTGTTGCAGTTTCCTTGCTCGAGGTGTTTGGTATGGTCTCTACGATTAGTAGAGACTCTACGATTAAAGAGATAGATGGCTTTTTGGGTTTGTGGCTGATCTTATTTTTCTTCAGCAGCTGAGATATGGTAGCTCTATCTTCTTCTGCCTCAGTCTGCTGTTGCTTCTTTCTCAGGATCCTTAGAGTCTCAATGTCGGAGGACTCTACAGGTTTATCAGTTGTGGATCCCTAGGGTTCTTCTGCTATTCTGGCCTTTAACTTTTTCTTGCCCTTGCTCTTTCTGATTAGGGCAGTGGGTTCTTCTTTATTTGTTTCTTCTTCTTCTCCTTCAGTTTCTCTGACAACTGACATATTTCCTAGCACTCCTGATTTCTTTATTTCACCAGTTCTTCCACTGGATTCAGACATCATCCGCACATTTTTAGCTAGATTCCTTTTTCAGTTTTCGAATAGTTGTTGGGTCATTCGCCTGTTTGGATTAATGGCTTCTCCTTCGTCGTCCTCAATCTTGTCACCCAAAGCAGCTTAGTAGGATGATGCTTATAAATCGCCCGTAGAGCATCTTTTGAGAGCTCTTTGTCCTCTTTGAGCTTATTAACCACTTCCTAATCCATTCAAGAAATAGAGCCCCATAGTTATGTTGTATTTCATAACATATGGCAGTCATGAGTTTGAGTTGCACCTCATTTACAGAGTCATGACCTGAGCTCTTGCAACATATACATTTTCCAACAATATCAGCTAGAAATTCATACCTCTGTGGAAACTCCTTCTTCTTGTATCCTTTGACAGAGGGTGATTTCTTGTGATGCATCTTTTTGAGTCCCTTATGGAAGTCTATGCCATCTATGGACCGATACCTTTCAGGTTTGAGACCTAGGGCTAGATTGATGTCCTCAGCCTTTAGTCTGATTTCTACGTTCCTGACTTTAGCAGTGATGGTGTTGTTTTCAAATACACCATTATTGTAGAATTCTTTTACTAGCTTCGGGTAGATCAATGTGTCTGTACCCAAAGCTTCTTCGAGACCCGCCTTCTTCAGTAACGACAGAGTCTTGTGAAATTTGGGTTCAACAGTTTTGAACTCGTCAAAGCAAAGTCTGTAGCCGGAGATAACAATGGAAGCTGCCATTGATTTTCTTGCAAGAAATGTGATTGACTGAGCTTTCTTCTGATTTAGGGATTCTGTTTTGAGAGAGGATGAGAGAGATAATCTTTTGAACGTTTGATTTCAAAAAGACGATTTCTATTTGTACTTGTAGCTTCCCTCTCTCCATTTTGCTTAGTGGGACAGGTGTCGAATTCTGCTTGGCTCTACGAATTTGACTGAGGAGAATTGTACTGATTTGCCCTTAGCTCCTTTAGAGATAATGTGTCCTTAGGGAGGACTACGATCGTTGAGGTAGCTTTTGTGATAGTTGAGTCTGTCCAGCAATCGTCGTGTCTGAGCTACGATCGTGGAGTCTGTCCAACATTCGTCGAGTCTGTTCCATCAATTGTTGTGTCTGAACTACGATCGTCGAGTCTGACTGAATCCTTGTGATGAGTTTTTGACTTATCATTCTTTTAAGGTAGCTCAGGAAGGGCCAACCTCTTGGAGTTAGTCAAGGGTTAGGTTTGTTCCTGAGGTGCTTATCAGAGAGATTGCTTTGTTTTGAAACTTATCATCACATGATGCTCCTCTTGATGATGGGGTCCTGCTATTGTTGAGTCTGCACTACGATTGTTGAGTCCTTACTACGATCATTTTATTTCATGTCACTTCAGCTCTACGATCGTGGACTTCCCTTGATCATGTCTACGATTTCAACCATAGCCTTTGTATTTGTATAGTTAACACATACTAGAGCATATATTTCATGGTTGTAAATTAAGCATTCCTAGCTCACTTATTAACTTGTTAAACCTGGATTCATCTAGAGGTTTTGTAAAAACATCAGCAAGTTGATTTTCAGTAGGGATATATTGTAAAGATATAGTTCTATTTTGCACATGATCCCTAATGAAGTGAAACCTTATTTCTATATGCTTAGTCCTAGAATGCATAACAAGATTGTGAGTTATTTCTATGGCACTTGTGTTATCACAGTGAATGGGAATGAATTTGAAATCAAACACATAATCAACTAGCTGATTTCTCATCCATAGGATCCGAAACGTACCGCTTACTAAACGACAATGTATTCGCTTTACGCAATTGACGTGAATCTTGAGTTTTGCTTTTTGCTAAACCAGACACAAGTCTGCTTCCTAGCAATTGACAAAAGCATCGGTACTCTTTCTATCTATTTTGCAAACCACAAAATCAAGATCTGTAATATCTTGTTAGTTCAAATGAGGATTCGTTGGGGTACCAAAGCCCCAAGTAAGGTGTACCCTTGAGATACCTGAAAATCCTCTTTATAGCAGATAAATGTGATTCTTTAGGGTTAGCCTGAAATTTAGCACATATGCATGTTGCAAACATTATGTCTGGTCAACTGACAGTTAGATATAAAAGAGAGCCTATCATACCTCTGTATTGAGTTATATCAATACTTTTACCTTTTTCATCTTTGTCAAGTTTGGTTGCAGGAGATATTGGGGTTTTCATGGGAGTGGCTGATTCCATGCCATACTTCTTAAGAAAATCTTTGATGTACTTGGCTTGGTTTATGAAGATTCCTTCATCAGTCTGCTTTACTTGCAGTCCAAGGAAGAAATTCAACTCACCCATCATGCTCATTTCAAACTTTCACTTCATTAGCTTGGAGAATCTCTCGCATAACTTTTCGTCAGTAGACCCAAAAATAATATCATCAAAATATATTTGAACCAATAAGATTAATGAAAGACGAATGTGATTCGATAAAGAATGAATCCGGAGGGATGACATTTAGTTATTAAAAAGCCGTAAGGAATAAGAAATTGACTTAATCGAACATTATAATAGTTCGTATAAGTTAAGAGAAGTTAGGTTGTGGTACAATCGTAACCTTTGATGGTTGACATATGGGAGCTGGGCTAAACAATTCCTTCAGAGAACGAAGGTATATACAAAACTGGCAACCGATCTAACTCACTGTGATGGCAGTGTAGATGAGACGGGAACTTGTTTGTTGGTTATTTGTGGGAAACCACTCGAGTACCATATGGACTACTAGCGAGACGCGATGTGTCTTTGAGTCCTAGAGAGTTATAAGAAGAAGAAAAGAATATAAATCATCCAAGATGATGAACGTATGAGTAAGACATCTCCGTATGTCATAAAATTGTAAAATGGTAAAGGAAGTTAGTCGTGTATACTTATATTGCAAGAACGCGAACCCTAAGAAGTAAAGTTAAGTAAACCAATGACGTAAGTTCAATATATGACTAATTGGTGTTTATGTTTTCTCTATATGTGTGTGATATAGGAATTGAAATGAAGCGGATCAACAGAAGCTATAGCTATACAGTAAACATCGAAATGGGGCGTAAAACAAGTTTCCTAACTTCATTCATCTTGTATGAATGTTAGTTTCTTAAACATCTCAGATGTTGTACTTGAGAAGTCTTGTCTATGTGCGTATGTGCGATGTATGTACAAGGTGTTAGAATGTATAAGGCTTTGAGCCACAATTTGAACACTTCGGTGTTTCTATGATATGAATTATTCTGTGATTGAGCTGTTCAACACAAGTATGTTCTGTTTATATATGAATCGTTATTGTTAAGTCTGTGCTAATGATTCTAGCCAGACAGGATGTGTATGAAAAAGGTAGAGGGATGAAAGTATTTCAAAGTGAAAATAATTGATGTTTTAAAATGATAGGAATCGAGACTATTCCTATTATTCAAGCTGCTTCATAACCTTTGTTCGGTTATGGAAGTTTTAGAGAAATGTTTTAATTCTGAAGTTGTTTGTTCAACTGTTATGACTTGCTGGGCAATTGAATGCTCACACTTGCTTAAATGAAAAATAATTTTCAGCGAACAAGGTTAGAAGAACTTAAGGATCCCGTAAAGATCAAGCTGACGGTATCCAGATGTAGTACCATTCAGAAGGTGAATGAGCGAGAAGATCAAGTGAAGACTTGTAATGTAAAAAGATAGAATTTAATTATAGACTAGTTTAATGAACTGTTATGTATCCTTGGTAGCGGATAAAATTCACTCTTGTAAGAAGAAATGAATAATGTATTTATCATTATTTGTAATAAAAGAGGTCATAAGGTTCCAGAACCTGGGATTTGAGAGTGTATGTCGTTATAATGCATTATATAATGATGTATGTTGGATGAATGATGTACTCATGATGTACGAAATCCGGGTGTGAAGATAGACTGGATTTTGGGGCGTCACAAGTTGGTATCAGAGCTGATAGGTTATAAACCGTAGGTAGGAGTACCTAAGACTATAATCGTAGAGAGAAGGACAAAAAGATCACCACGTTATCATATTGACTCGTAGTAACAGATGAGCTGTTAAACGAGGAATGATTTATAGCAAAGGCTATGAATGAAGGGTACTATGAAGTAGTACGAGAAGAAGAACTTAGAATGAGTTATGAAGGATAGTATATGACTTAAAGAAAATTCATATTAAGTAGAGAGAGATTTAGAAGTTGTAAAATTTCAATTGAGGACGCATGTGATAGCTGAGTTGTATGAACCTTTGTTATGGGCAGAGGTTTGTGCTTGGTGTAACAACTGTTTAGCTTATTACAGTGATAATCATTGGAATTGGTAGCGCTATCAAGATGTATATGGCGAGAAGGTGAATCTTTTCTGATGTATATACTTGGTAGGTAGAGAACGATAAGGTAGGTGCGAGTTCTTGAAACTCATACTTATGGTAAGTTCGTGACTCATAATAATATGGTATGTTTTTGAACGTCTCAGCGAATGGACGCCTATGGTCTGTCTGGATGTTCTTAAACTCATATTATTGTGGAAAGTTCCTGAACTCATAATGTGTGGTAAGTTGATGGACCGTACTAAGGTATAAGGATGTTTAGACTGAAAGCACGTTGTTTTCAGTAGGCTTAGTAGTGAAGGTGCTAGAGAAGATTAAGTATTGCCGCAGTAAGACAATGAAGGAAGATGGAGAATAGGATATTCCAAGTCATCTAGCTATGCTAGATTTTGAAGTTTATTAAACTCGTGCTGATATGTACATTTTGAAAAGGAAAGGATTGGTTCAACTTTTGGAACCAACGTATTTTAAAAGAGCTATTCTTGATATGTCTATGCTAATTGCTTCTGCTAGACAGA
Organism: Panax quinquefolius; assembly: GCA_020205615.1. NCBI lineage: Eukaryota > Viridiplantae > Streptophyta > Magnoliopsida > Apiales > Araliaceae > Panax > Panax quinquefolius. The sequence goes on along the minus strand of CM035172.1, from coordinate 78,009,650 downwards.
AATTGATTTGAAAATATTCAAAATGAATTTTATATCATCTGTGCATTCGATGCAAGGGTGGTAAAACGATGGAGTTGTTAATACCATTGAACCTGGTGTTGGATGTGATCTTAGGATCAACAACCCGCTATGGTATGATGTATAATGACGAAGTCACAAACTGAAGAAGTCCTCAACGTACTGTAAAAAGTACGGTATCATGACGTCATAAACTATTTTGATGTATTGCGAAAAGAATTTAAAGAAGTAGTCGATGTCAATTGAGTTGACTAGACGAATGTTTCCAGTTGATATCCAATTTATTGGTATGTTCTAAGCTATTTGATTCGGCTAGACAAATGGTATGTCATCGAGTTTTCTTTGAAAACTTGTACCAAACCAAATTGTTTTGGTGCGGAATCTAATGATTTAATCTGAGGAGAACATGGAAGAGGTAGTTACTTTCTTTGTGATTGTAAACTGACCGTTAAAGAAGGGCTTACGGCGAAATGCTGTTTAACCTAGTAAGAGGTCATGGTCTATTTGACCCCTCAGCAAAAGTATGAAAAGTTTTAAGAGGAAATTTTATGCTTCATGATTCTTAATATGTTATGGGGGTTAGGAATGAGGGAAAGATAAGAACTCCGTTGAAGAGAAGTTGAGAAGAAAGGTAGGCTAAAATTTCGAGGATGAAATTACAGTAAAGAAGGGGTGAATGTGATGACCCGTGTAGGGGTGTGGTTTTAAGAAATTCTGAGGACGAAATTTTTATAAGTGGGGAAGAGTGTGACGACCCGGAAATTCGGGTTGTCCAGAATTTAAGTTTAAAGAATTAGTTATTAATAAAAGGAATTTTTATTAATATTATTATGTGCTATGTGTTTATTAATCGTTCTATAACCTAGGATGATTATAAATCGGGAGTATTCTGGCTACGAGCTATATTGAGCGAATAAGAATTTTCAAGACAAAAACGTAAGTTTTCCGGGAACAAAATATTTTCGGGGAAAAAGACGAAATAGGCACTATTCATCCGTTTCTACTCGGAGATTTATTTTGGAATTCCGAGAAGTGATAGATTACGTTTAATTCTGAGACGTGATGGAATATTCAATAATATTTCAGTTATGGCAAAAACAAAGTTTTCGCCTACGGACTCAAAACCTAAGGGTTAGGAAAAGTGAGTTCCGAGAATTTTATGATCACGTATAATAATTAGGGTTATTATGCGTGAGAGATATGAGTATGATATGAAGTATTATACGAGGATAGTACGAAGATTATTACGACATATAATACGAATATCGTACGAACAATATACGAAGAGATTACGAGAATACGAGAATAGAATGCGTAGAATATGATTAGTCTTAATGGACTTTGAGTTCATGGACTTTGTAGAATCTAATTGGACTTGGATTATGTCAAGCCCAACGCTTTGTGAAATCAAGCCCAAGATAGGCCCAATAAGAATTATGGTTAAGGCCCAAACTAAGAAAAGAAAACGCGGATCGAACCGATGGGTAAACGGATGGGTAATAACCAATGGGGCAACCCATGGGGTGACCCATGGGGTAAGAGGAGCGGCCACTTGGCTACCAAGTAAACTTGGTGGCTAAGTCTTGGAGGAGGTGGGAATAGTAAGGAGGTGGGGGGCGAAATGACCAAATTGCCCCTAATTGGAAAATCTATAAATAGTAAGCTCATTTCATTGTTTTGTGATTTTGAAAATCCTAGACATTTAAGAGAGAGAGAGAGAGAACTCGGATGGGAAGGAGAAGGAAGAACATGAGCATGAATGATCGGATCGAAAGTGTTCGTGAAATAGAAAAGCTTGCAAATCGCCGGCTTTGTCTAGCGGAAGAAAAATAAGAAGAAGAGGTAATCTAAAACCTAGTTTCTCTAATATTTTTCTTTAAGATTTCTATGTCAAAAAATAAGCTTAATGAGATTAAGGAATAAAAGAAGATTGGATTGATTTCATACGGTTGAAATCATGAGAAAAGATGAAATAAGAACTTAGAAATTTAGTTTATAAATTTCTTAAGGAAGTATAAGATTTGTGATGAATTAGAACGATCCGAGTGAATTATATGAATAATTAGATGAAATAAGTAAGGAATAATGTTCTATAACATCAAATTCCAATAAAAAGTGAAATCGTAATCCAAAATATTGATTAAAATGAAGAACGAACGAAGAACACGCGAAGAACACGAAGAACGTTGTTGATGGACAAATTTAAAACCATCGTAGGATAATTGTTGTTGATGGACAAGTTTAAAACCATCGCGTATAAGTTTGATGCATATTTCTTGGTTAGGAACGATAGAAACGTTCATGAAGAACGGATTAAAACTTAGCTATAACGAAGTTATGGCAAAAATTTCGTAAAAAAAATGAACGAGAATTAGAAAGTTAGTAAATGAACCCGAACGTGTAGGGTTTCATAAGGATGTAAGAAAATATTGAAAATATGAGTCATGGACTTAAGAATGAACGTATTCCGAGTTCGGATGACCGAATTACGGACGAACGAGCGAAGAACATTAAAAGCGTAAAAATGAACGAAGGGTGAAGATTAAGCCAATCGAATGGCACGTTAATGGATTCAGAACAAAGTTCTGTCCAAGGGGTATTGAAGTACGTAAGATAAGGAAGAGAATGGCTTTGGAACGACCTCATTTCGAGTTATAACAAATAAGTTATGGAAGTGAGAAGTAAGCGTCTCAGAATGATCAAAGACTTAGAAGAATTTTTCAAGAATTAGGGCTTGGCGCCGCGGCGCCAACCATGCCTTGTAAGGTGGCACTGCAGCGCCAGACCAGGGAGCCGGGTACTGCAAGCTCGCGCCGCGGCGCGAGGAATAAAGAAGGGAGTGGCGCCGCAGCGCCGGTGTTGAAAAAAAAAATCCAGAGAGGAGCTTTTAACTGCTCAGCTCTTGGGGGAAATGTAAGGGACGATAAAGAATATAATATTCAACTAATGTAACACTTAATCAAGTGATGTAAATCTTTATTAAAGGTTGAACATATAGATTAAACAAGATTAAATGACAAAGAATTTAATCACGTGATTACGTAACCGATATCCGGCGACCGTAGTCGCAATAAACGAACGTGAGGGATTGCTATGGTTGTGATTCCTTAGACGTTGAGTGACGAGGGTAATGAATAACATTTCGATGTTATGTCATGATAAGGAGAGATAAGTGTGAAGCGTATAGTCGCTGTGAACACAATGTCGTTGCGATGGACGCTTGGCCTTAGCATACAATGATCGGTATGGCTTTGACACTAAGAACGAGTAATGAACATGGGGTTCATATAATGGATAACAAAAGTATTAAATAGTATATGAATTATTTAGAAAGCCATAATGAACGGTAATAAGATTAATGAAAGACGAATGTGATTCGATAAAGAATGAATCCGGAGGGATGACATTTAGTTATTAAAAAGTCGTAAGGAATAAGAAATTGACTTAATCGAACATTATAATAGTTCGTATAAGTTAAGAGAAGTTAGGTTGTGGTACAATCGTAACCTTTGATGGTTGACATATGGGAGCTGGGCTAAACAATTCCTTCAGAGAACGAAGGTATATACAAAACTGGCAACCGATCTAACTCACTGTGATGGCAGTGTAGATGAGACGGGAACTTGTTTATTGGTTATTTGTGGGAAACCACTCAGAGTACCATATGGACTACTAGCAGAGACGCGATGTGTGCTGAGTCCTAGAGAAGTTATAAGAAGAAGAAAAGAATATAAATCATCCAAGATGATGAACGTATGAGTAAGACATCTCCGTATGTCATAAAATTGTAAAATGGTAAAGGAAGTTAGTCGTGTATACTTATATTGCAAGAACGCGAACCCTAAGAAGTAAAGTTAAGTAAACCAATGACGTAAGTTCAATATATGACTAATTGGTGTTTATGTTTTCTCCATATGTGTGTGATATAGGAATTGAAATGAGCAGATCAGCGTAAGCTATAGCTGGGCGTAAGGCAAGTTTCCTAACTTTATTCATATTGCATGAATGTTAGTTTCTTAAACTTCTTAGATGTTGTACTTGAGAAGTCTTGTCTATGTGCGTATGTGCGATGTATGTATAAGGTGTTATAATGTATAAGGCTTTGAGCCACAATTTGAACACTTCGGTGTTTCTATGATATGAATTATTCTGTGATTGAGCTGTTCAATACAAGTATGTTCTGTTTATACATGAATCGTTATTGTTAAGTCTGTGCTAATGATTCTAGCCAGACAGGAGGTGTATGAAAAAGGTAGAGGGATGAAAGTATTTCAAAGTGAAAATAATTGATGTTTTAAAATGATAGGAATCGAGACTATTCCTATTATTCAAGCTGCTTCATAATCTTTGTTCGGTTATGGATGTTTTAGAGAAATGTTTTAATTCTGAAGTTGTTTGTTCAACTGTTATAACTTGCTGGGCAATTGAATGTTCATACTTGCTTAAATAAAAATTAATTTTCAGCGAACAAGGTTAGAAGAACTTAAGGATCCCAGAAAGATCAAGTTGACGATCTTTATCCGGATGCGATACCGTCGAGAAGGTGAATGAGGAGAAAGATCAAGTGAAGACTTGTAATGTAAAAAGATAGAATTTAATTATAGACTAGTTTAATGAACCTGTTATATATCCTTGATGGCGGAAAAAAGTCACTCTTGGAAGAAGAAATGAATAATGTATTTATCATTATTTGTAATAAAAGAGGTCATAAGGTTCCAGAACCTGGGATTTGAGAGTGTATGTCGTTATATTGCATTATATAATGATGTATGTTGGACGAATGATGTACTCGTGATGTACAGAATCCGGGTGTGAAGATAGACCGGATTTTGGGGCGTCACACATACCATGCTCTAGGTGCTTGTTTAAGACCATATAAGGCTTTGTCTAATCTATAAACATAATTGGAAATAGATGGATTAATGAAACCTGGAGGTTGCTCTACATAGACTTCTTCTTGAAGTTCTCAATTCAAGAATGCACTTTTGACATCCATCTGGAAGACCTTGAACTTCATGTGAGCAGCAAAGGCAAGAAAGATTCTGATGGCTTCTAGTCTGGCAACAGGTACAAATGTCTCATCGTAGTCAATGCCTTCTTCTTGAGAGTAGCCCTTGGCCACTAATCTTTCCTTGTTCCTGGTTATTACTCCATCTTCATCTATCTTGTTTCTGAAGACCCATTTGGTTCCAATGACAGGGTGACTCTTTGGTCTTGGTACCAATCTCCATACTTTGCTTCTTTCAAATTGGTTAAGTTCTTCTTGCATGGCTTCTATCCAGCTGGAGTCTTCCATAGCATCCTCAATCTTCTTTGGTTTTATTTGTGACAGAAAGCTTAGATAAAAGCATTCATTTTGGGTGACAGTTCTTGTTTTGACTCTTGCACTCGGATCTCCAATGATTAGATCTTGAGTGTGATCTCTTGCCCATCTATTTTTGGTTGGAACATATGTCCTGATACCTTCTTATCCTAAATCTTCAAGATCTTTTTCTTCTTCTTGATGTGGTGGTTCGTTGTCTTGCATAGACCTCTCTATGGTCTCATTTTCTTGCTCAATGATTTCACTATCTGGCACTACGATCGTAGTGTTGAGCTCAACGACTTCATTCATAGTGTCTGCACTATCGGTCGTAGTGTCTTGAAGCACTGTTTTGTCTAAGTCTGTTTCATCAAAGATTATGTGAATCGAGACTTCAACACTCAGTGTCTTCATGTTGAACACTCTGTAGGCCTTACTGTCCATGGCATATCCAAGAAAGATTCCTTCATCTGACTTGGGTTGAAATTTTGTCAAGTACTGCTTCCCATTGTTGAGAATGTAGCATGCACAGCCGAATACATAAAGTAGATGACACTTGGCTTTTTTCCTTTCCATAGTTCATAGGGTGTCTTCTTGATCGTAGAGTGTATCAGTGATCTATTATGCGTGTAACAAGCAGTGTTGATGGCTTCTACCCAGAAGTATTCAGGTAGATGAGCTGTTGCTAGTAGAGTTCTTCCAGCCTCTATCAAAGTTCTATTCTTTCTTTCAGCTACTCCATTTTGTCGAGGAGTTCATGGAGCTGAGAAGTTATAACTGATGTCATTGTCTGTGCAGAACTGGTCCATTTCTGAGAAGTTGAATTCTCTTCCATGATCACTCCTTATAGCCTTGATTTTCTCTCCTTTCTCGTTCATCACCAGTATGAACATCTTGATCAATTGGAAGTTCGTTTCATCCTTTGAGGTTAGGAAGAATACCCATGTGAATCTGGTGTAGTCGTCGACTATAACTAGAGAATATCTTTTTCTCCCAAGACTTATTGTTGGAATTGGCCCAAATAGATCCATGTGGAGCAACTGCAGGGGCTTGTTAATAGAGTTGGCAGTTTTATCTCTTGAATGAGCTTCTGGTTTGCTTACCAAGCTGACAGTTATTGCATGGCCTTTCTCTTACGAAGTTGAACTTAGGTAGGCTTGCAACGAGATCTTTTGATGCCAGTTTAGACATGCTTTTGAAGTTTAAGTGGGACAACCGTCTATGCCATAGCCAGCTCATTTCTTCAGATGCTTTGGTCAGAAAGCATATTGTCTCGTCTGAGCTTAGTTGACCAAGATTCACTATGTAGACATTTCCTTCTCTTGTCCCGATTAGCTTTACAGCAGATGTCTTCAAATCTCTGACTTGACACTAGTTGTTGAGGAATGTTACTTGATGACCCTTGTCGCAGAGTTGGCTGATGCTTAGAAGGTTGTGTTGGAGACCTTCCACATATGCTACTTTGCTGAAAGACACTGCACCATTTCTGGCAGAGCCATATCCTTTTGTCTTGCCCGAACCGTTGTCTCCGAAGATGACTGAGGGACCCTCCTTCTCTATGTAGTTAGACAAAAGGGATTTGTTCCCAGTCATGTGTCTTGAGCATCCATTGTCCAGATACCAGGTTGTGATCGTGGAGCTCTTTTTTTGTCATAACATTGAACCTTCATTTTGGTACCCATATTTGCATGGGTCCTACTTTGTTAGTGCCCTTGGGGATCCAAATCTGTTTGATCTTGGGTCTCACATGCATGGAATTATAATAGCATCTTGCAGCCTTGTGGCCAACTCTATTGCACACAAAACACTTAGTATGATACATGTCTGTGTGTATGTGAGAGTTCATTCTCCATTTGGACTTTTGTGGTTCTTTAGTCATTCTTCTGTTAAACTGATTTTCCTTCTTCCACATGTCCTTGGGTCTCATAAAATGTGAAAAGTGTATCTTACCTCTATTGTACCTTCCCAGTTAGTTCATAGAGTTGGTTTTATTTAACTCTACGATCCTTAGAGGTTGGTGAGTAGAGGATAGGTTCTTCTCTTTTCTGAAGCCCAGGCCAACATGAGATCCTTTACTCCTTGGAGTATGGATGGAAATAGTAGAACAAGGTTGGACTGGTTCTTCCTTTTGTGAGGATTTCACAAAGGTAATGCTTCTACTAAAACTTGAGGCATTACTAGTGCTAGTTTCCTTTGTCTTTTCCACATATGGCTCTGAGATGGATTTCCCAAAGTCTAGGCCTGTTCTATCAAAAGTACTTCTCCGACTAGAGAATAGGGAGTCCATAGATGATGAGGATTTGTTCCATGTAGAGAGAGTCTTTTCTAGTTCCTCAATTTTAGAGGTTAGATTGGACTCTCTTAGTACATTAATTTCATTAGTTTGTTTTAAGATCTCATTCTCAGCCTCAAGCTTGGACATAAGGTTAGTACTTAGAAGAGCTATTTTTAGCTCTTCTTGAACTTTCTTTTTCTCCTCTTGAAGAAGTGAATGATCCTTAGACAGAACTCTGAACCACTTCATGTATTGATGTCGATCATTTATTATGCTATGCAATGCAGTTCTCAAATTATTAATGTCTAAATCAGGAGAGTTGAAGTCAAATACCTCATCGAGACTTACTTCATGTATGTTGGAGTTTAGTTTGTCCTTTGCATGTTTGGCCATTAGGCACATATTAGCCATTTGTGGTTCTTCATCATCTCCAGATTCAGGATTGGAGTCATTGTCTGAATCACTCCACGATCCTCCGGTACCAGGCCTTTGTCTCTCTTCTGAGGCCTTTTGTTGCCTTTGTATTCCTTCTTTGTATGTGATTTCTTCTTTAGTTCTTCTTTGATAGGTTTATTGGAGTTGGCAATGAAGTGGCCAGGCTTCTTGCAGTTGTAGCATAGATCATTCATTTGCTCCAGGCTGCTGTAGTGGCTGACCTTCTTTGGCTTGCTGGTTTTGCCTTAACGTATGAACCTTCTTAGCCTTTTTACCAGCATAGCAAAGTCTTCATCATCATCTTCGTCATAGTCAAAGTCAATCTCAGTGTTGACCTTAGATGCACTTTCTGTTGCTTTGAGAGCAACACCTTTATCCTTCTTTCTTCCTTCTGATAGGGCTTCAGCTCGTTGAGTTAGCTCCAGTTCGTATGTCAGAAGATTGCCATATAGCTGTTGAACTGTCATCTCATGAAGATTCTTTGACTCTCTAATAGCAGTGGTTTTGGCATCCCACCTGCTTGGTAGGGCTCTCATTAACTTTATGATTAGATCTTTGTTTGGATAGATCTTCCCATAGGCTCGTAGAGAGTTGAGCAGAACGTTGAATCTCTCATAGGTGGCAGTTACGTTTTCTCCTTGAACATGAGCAAACATTTCATACTGCTGTGTCATGAGTGATTGTTTGTTTTCTCTTACTTCTTTCGTTCCTTCGTGCATAATGTGTAGTGCTTCCAAAACTTCTTTTGCTGTTTTACTGTTGACAATGTTTTCGAACAAATTGTCTTCTAAGGATAGAAACAAAATATTCTTGGCCTTCTTGTCGAGTTGGACAGTTCTCTTCTCGTTGTCTGTCCACTCCTCTTTGACTTTGATTTGTATTCTGTTTGGATCGTATGTGGTTGGTGCAAGCTTTGTTGGAACATAGGGCCCATTCTGAACAGTCTCAAATAGATCTTCATCTATTGAGTCCATGTATGCTTGTATCCTAACTTTCAAGTTTGCAAATTTATTCTTGTTGCACATTGGTGGCTTGCTGCCTCCTCCAGTCCTTGATTCACTTGGTAAGTGTGCCATTGGATATACTAAATCTTGTAAGCTATATAATAGAACCTGTTCTGATACCAATTGTTAGTTCCCGGAGGCACAATAGTTATCTAGAAGGGGGGGGGGTTGAATAGATATTTAAAAAATCTTTTTGTTTTAACTTGTTAGTAGATAATGATTAAAACTTTAGCAGAATTAATATTAGTTTTAATTTCCCTTAAGATAATGTGTTTATGAGAGTGAGGCAGATATAGCAGTTATAGCAGATATAGCAGTTATAGCAAAATGTAAGATGTGACGCCCCCAAATCAGGGTACTTGAAACCCAAACTCGGTGCTTCACGATACCATTTCTATAAGCTGAATAATACTAATAATAATAACAATAATATAAAATTCAAACTTAATTTACATATGCATCAAAGTTTTACTCCCAGGTACAAGAGCTTTAAACATTCATTACATCATAGATAATAAGTATCATTGTCTTAATAAACTATAACTATTACACAATATAATATAAATCTCATTCGAACAGCTTTCATTTCCCCTTGTTCTTGGTTTAGCCTTCGGGTTGATCATACTTAACTGAAAACATTTAAATTTAAAGCAAGAATGAGCATTTGATTGCCCAGCAAGTAATAACAACAATATATATTAGCTGAAAGAATTAAATGTTTTCTTTGAAAGACACTTCTACAACGAATCAACAGTTGTGAAGTAAGTTGAACCAATAATAATAACATATCACTTCTATATGAAATTTTTGAAACTACGTACAGACTATAACTGGAGATCAGTCAACATACTATGAACATTTTTTTCTATTTTCGAAAAGGTTAAACAGAAATTCATCTGTAAATCGTCATAACATATGGGCACGGGGGGTGATCAGCCCGTTATGCCCTGTATTGATCAATACTACATGCAAAAACGATATTATCGTTCACTCTATCTACCTTAGGTGCACAAAAGTTTTCCCATATTCGGGAAGTTCATACTTAGTCGGGAATTCGAACCAAAACAATTTGGTTGGATACAATAACGTTCTATCTTGTTCAACAATATTTTTATGTCTAGCTGAATCAAATAGCTTAGACGGCTTTTAAGTCAACGTATACATACTTGAAATCAATAAGTATGTATCAACATATAATTAAATACAATGGTTATCCAAGTAGGGTCACTTGTCTAACCCTATATACGAATTAACGAACAGAATAAATATCTGAATTATACAATAATACAATGATCAGATAATGTAAGAACTTGTATGAATACAAAGATTTGATACATAATCAATAATAATAGAGTTAATAATCTGGCATAATAATAATATAATTCTGAAACTTTCTTACCCATGTCCATTGCATAAAGTAAATACAAAGGTAAGATATTTGCTTGAGCTGCTGCTTAAAATAACGCAACTTAGATTAATCTTTTATACAGCGACCTATCAGTAATAAGATCATTCGTTCAATTAGAATAATATATCATATCGCATAGTACTGCTAATTACAGTCAACACATAACCTAATCACATTGTCACGTATGTTTAATAAATATTTAGGTCATAAATGCAGACACATGCCTAAAATCGATTTATTTAAGTCTAGATCAATTTACGAAATATTTCAGATATCTGACTGACTTTATCGGGTAATTATCGAGTCTAAAACTCTAATCTGTAGTTCAATATTCGATTAGATATTTTAAATATCAGTCATATTATTTTTCATAGCCTTATAATAATTTTTAAATAATTATTATACTTTATCATGAATTTTCAAACACCGAAATCATTATTAAATGATTTAAATATTAACTAATTCTATTATCATTAATATTTAATTAATATTAAACTATTAATGAAACCATTGCTAAAAATATTAACGTTATTTATAATAACTCAAAATATTTTTAAAGTATTAATATTACCCTTAAATGATTTTTAAAACATCTAAAATCATTTTTAAACAATTACCATTAATATTAGAATATTAATTTATTATTTATCAAAATATTAAAAGTCATTAATGATAACTTAAAATATTTTTAATTCATTTATTTCCTTTTAAATGATTTTAAATTCAATAAAATCATTTTTAAACTATTTATTTAATATACTTATTAAATAAACGTAATATCATTAATATTAAATTATTAATGCAATTTACCTTTAAATATCAAAAGTTATATTTTATAATTTAAAATATTTTTAAACTATTTATTTTAATTTAAAATGATTTTTATAATATAAAATCATTTTTAATTAATTTAGTTAATATAATTACTAAATAAATCTAATATCATTAATATTTAATAATTAATGAAATTTATCTTAAAATATTAAAAGTTATGTTTTATAACTTAAAATATTATTAAATACCTTATTATTATTATTTAAAATGATTTTAATACAATAAAATCATTTTTAATTAATTTATTTAATTAATTTTTAAATAATTTAAAACCAATAATATTTAACTTGTAAAAAATTACATATTTTACAAAAATTGTTTTTAAAATTTTGTAAAAAAGCAATTTTTTTAGAACAATAAAATTCATTTTAAAAAATTTTGTTTTAAAAAATCTATTTTACAAAATTACATTTTTGAAAAATTCTATGTTTAAAAATTTGGTTACTCGTAATAATTTCTAATTTTATTTCTCATATTAAAGTCATCGACTTAATTAATATAGTTTAGCTTTACTTTATTTTTATCTTCATTTCTCGTTTAGTGGTTTTTTTTGAGTTGATAGACTTTACACATAATTGTTTTTATTTTAAAATAATTAATTATAAGTTTTAGTCTTGATATTTAATTTTAAGGAAAAATGTCATTATCATTCACAAATAATAACATGAAAAAATAAAGAGTCTTAATACATATATCTCGATAAATATATGTGAATAGTAAATATATTATGCATAAAAAATAAATGTAATTTTTTTTAAAATGTAATCTTTCAAAACAAAATTTTGTTTTTAACTAGTAAAAAAAATTCTTTTTTTAAAAAAGTATGTTTTTGTTTTTAAAAAAGCAATTTTTTAAAACAAAATAAAATTACTTTTTTAAAAAATTTGTTTAAAAAAAATCTATTTTACAAAATTATTATTTTGAAAATTTATTTTAAAAATTTTGTTTTTAAAAACAAAAAATGTAATTTTTTTTTATGTGGCAAAAATGATTTTTTATAAGTTAATGATTTTTTTAAACCTAATGATTAATAATTAATTTTAAAAATAAAATAAAATAATCACGTTAAAAGTTAATGATTAATGATTAATTCTAAATATTTATTTTAATTTTATTATTTTAATTATTTTATTTAAAATTAATTATTTTATTTTTATTTTTTAAACTAATTATTTTATTTAAAATTATTTATTTTTGTCAATTTTTAAGACTAAAAGATAATTTGCACCCCAAACTTGTGTTACAACCTTAGCCGGTCACTTTTGACCGGTTAAGTGAAAGAAAAGTCGTTTTTATTACGTATAATGAAGTTTGGGGTGTACTTAGACACCTTTTTCGGTTTGGGGTGCAAAAGTCAACAACGGTGTAAACTTTGGGGTGCAAATTGTCTTTTAGTCTAATATTGATAAAAAATATGTCAAATTATTAAAAGTTAATTTTTATAACTTGAAATAATTTTTAAAACTGATTTTATAATTTTTAGGAATTTATTTCTATTTTTAATGTATTTTTCAGAAATTATAAAACAAAAATAATTAAATCCGTCGCTAAAGGCTTTAGCGACAGTTTCTGTCGCGATAGGTGTTCTTGAGGCTCAAGAACACTGACAGTCAGTGCACAAGGGTACCTACTTTGACCTTCTTTAATTTTTAATCTACACTCTTTCTGGACATTCTATTGATTAAATCTTGTAGTATGTATGTAGTAGTACATGTTCATAACCATTTCGGGACCAAATCATACAACATAAGGGATATCTAAGCATCAGAACATGTTGTCAGAACGTGTTCATCATATTCTCGGTCGCCTGCATTTCAGTCATGGCCAATCAACGCCTTTTTGGGCCTTATATCATGAAATATGTTCAAGGTAAATATTTTCTGCTCGTCGGGCTATGTAGACAAACTATCAGAGAACTTGTTTCAATACATGATCAAGTCTAAACACCATTAAACAAACCGAGCTAAGCTAGCAAACATGCTGTCAGAGTGTTTCTAGGTTTTTCCCAAAAACTCAACAGTTCGACCTATCACTTTCATGTTCGAATTACTTTATGTTCTGGTCATGGTTTATATCGTTTAATGGGTCAAATTTTTAGTATACACTACAAGGAACAATAACATATCCTCAGATCATCATAACATCAACACAAACAAGATATATGGGTTGATTAAGTACCCTCCGGAATCGTTTCTTGAACATTTCGGGTTTCTCGAAAATGTTCTTGAAAGCGCTTTTTATTAGCTACGTTTAACCATCATTACGATTGATTCTGTTAAGTGTCTAGGTGATATAAAAGCTTTAACATTTAGTATTCATGTCATTCTATAATAAGAAAAACAACAACATGGCAAAACATGTAAGACCCCGAAATTTTTTTTAAATAAAAAGGAATTTCCTTTATTTATTATTTTGAAATAGTAAGGGTTGATTTGATTAATGTGGATAGTAAAGGGTTAAATACGCAAATATTTCAAAATAAGCAAGTGGTTATAAAATATTCATTTTGTTTGGGGAATATTCGTTTGGTCGTGGAATATTCAGATCGTGAGAATATTCGTTTGGTAGTAGAATATTAAATCTTGTCGAATATTCGTATTAAATGCAACGCAGTGACGACCGTGTGTGGGCCCCATAACGGAAAGCGATTGGATGAGGAAAACGACAAAGTTTGGGTGGTTATAAATAACGGCGTAGTTATTCTTATTAAGATCGTTGGAATACCCGTGGTTAAAAATACGAATAATACGCGTGGTTGCACAAGAGCACACGGTATTGCATCAATTATTGATTCTTACGTAAGAAGGCACTACTACAATAATTGTTACGATAATTACTTGCTCAATAGTTTATTTTATTGATTCAATAATTGCTGCGTTGGTATTTTATATTATTCTTTGTTTCAATAATTGTCAACGCACGATATTTCCCATTATCGATCAATAATTCATATTATTTGAATAATATTATTAGATAACATTATTGGCAATGTCTAGAAAGTTACATCTAAGGAGAGGTTTGGTCACCTAATTGCGGCGCCAAGAAGGAGAGATCCTTATTGAAAGCCCCTCTTTCACGGAAACTACTTTGGTTGTCATAATTGTGATTACGTAATATTATTTGTGAATAATTAATTATTGATTCATATGATAAGGAAATATTTATTTTATATGAATATAAATGATGGATTTATTTATGTGGTTATTAATGAAGGAATTAATCTTTGAGATGTTTTTATTTGTATTTTGTCTGATTGGAGGTATTAAAATCAAATCGGTATTTTTTACGATGTATTCATGGGGTTATAATTTTAATCCGACCGTTGGATTGTGGTAATTTTTGGGTATGTTATACATACATAAGTTGAGTATATGTCCACAAATTTTGAACCGTTAAAAATGCACGAATGATTTGTTGTGAATTTTAAGAGGTGTCGGATTCGGAAATTAGGTTTATAAATTGATTTTGGTGGAAAATTCTAGAATTGAGTGGGCCCCACTTGTGGTTGGTGAAGAAATGTGCTGAATTTTATTTCAAATGTGGTGGGTGGCAATAGTAGCGAGTAAAAGCCATCGTGCTGTGTCAAGTCTGCTTTTTGGGGCTAACATTTTCCTATAAATAGAGGGCTGGTTAGAATTGAAAATCACACCGAAAACAAAGTTTCTCTCTTTCTCTCTATATTATTGAGCGTATTTTGTGAGTATTTAGATACTTTGAGAGTTCTTTGTTGAAGATAAGTTTCATTCACATCACTTGAGACCTTTCCTTCCGAAATCTTGATTCTTTGAGGTAAGGGATGTTATTTTCTTCTCAAATGATATTAATTCTTCAATATCATTATCTTTGAAATATTGGTTGGTACTTTTATCAAATTTGGAACTTTTTCATGCTCAAGGTTACTATTCATGAGTTACTATTCACGAGTTACTATTCATGAGTTACTATTCACGAAGTTACTATTCACGAGTACTATTCATGAAAGCGTGAAGATGTTTTTTGTGGAATTTCTATCTTTGGGTGTAGAGTTACTATTCACGATATCGGCACTATTCACGAATCTGACAAGACTATTCAATCGAAAAATAAAAATTTTTCTTTTCGTCCAAAATATCTATTCGGATACTAGCTTTGATTGTATCCATGTTTTGATCATTCTTGAATTTTACACCACTATGATTATTTTTGAGGTATTGTTGGACATGGATAAAACAAAGTACTGAATCCTTAATCCTTAATCCTTGTCATTTTGTTTCAATTGGATTCGTTCTTTAAAAATATTTTCATCATCCTCGGTCTTAAATGATGATATTATTGAATATCTTTGGCTCAGTAGTGCAAAGATGAATGATTTCTGAAGAATATCTTTGGCACAGTAGTGCAAAGATGAATGATTTCAAGAATATCTTTGGCTTTGTAGTGCAAAGATGAGCAGTGTTGAGATGAACATGACCGATTGATGAATATCTTTGGCTCAGAGTGCAAAGATGAATATTTGATTTGAGAAGAATATTGATTGATGTTACTGGGATAAAATATTGATGATGGATTTGTTGAATTCATAGATTATAGTAGATTTCATTCTCTACGTAACTCTTCTATGAATTATTATTTCACCGCTGAATATTGATCTGAAACTTGTTGTCTATTGTATTCTATCGATTTTTCCTCGTTGGAGACTAACGATAATTTGTTGTATATTATCTTAGTCATAATATTCTTTATTTGGGCTAGTTGAGCTCACCCTTTTCCTTGTTGTTCCATTTTTTCTTCTCGGGAGGCGAGAATGTAGCGAGTACTAGTGGGGTATGGAATGAAGGTTCTAGAGAGAGTTGTTTAGTAGTCCTCACCATTATTGTAAAATAATGTATCAATAAATGTGATGAGGATTTATTTGAGTATAAATATTGTCTAGAAGATAATATTTGTATTTAAACTCACAGCTTTATTGTTGTGATAATAAAGTTGTAGTTGTTTACATACCATGTATTTGGCGACTCGTAATGGGTTGGATGGAATGGACCTATTTTGGGGTCGCCACAGTTGGTATCGAGCTTAGGGATATGATCTCTGGCGGAGATAGGGGAATAGAACTAGGAGGAGAGAGACGAGTAAATCCTTTGCTAGTGTGTCCTACCTAAGCTTATTTGTTAGTTGGTCAGTATATAGGGATATTATGTGATTGATTTCCTTAATTAACCCTTGTTTTATGACGATGAATGAGAATGTCGATGAGAATATTAATAGTGGTGTAAATGAGACCGTGGAGATGCACATACTTAACAACGAGGAGAACGCAACAGTCAGTGGCAATGTACCTCTCCTGTGAATAACACCACCGAGCGATGATGATGAGCGAGGGATGTTTAAAAGCTTTTTGCGCTTCATGCAAAATCGGATGAGGAGACTTCGTGTTCAAAATACGGGAGGAGATGATAGCAATTCACGGGTGGTCACGAATGCAAGCGCTTCAAAGAGTTGGGACCACGAGTATTCTGGGAAAGCCGAGATCCGATCATGCAGCGGAAACATGGGTCAAGCAAATTACCAAGATATTCGATGTCTTGGGATGCACGAAGAACGAAAGTTCCATTCGCTACTTTTATGTTCCGTGGCGAGGCGATTCTCGGTGGGAATCGTGAAGCGTACTCCATTCAAATTGCACTCGGCATTTACACGGAGACGTTTGAAATAGTTCAATGACAAGTACTTCCCGAAAGTATTCGTCGTCATATGAAGGAAGTGGAGTTTATTAGATCGAGCGAGAATAACATGGCGGTGTCCCAAAGACGAGGCAAAGTTTGCGGAGTTATCCGTGTTTGCACCTCCTCATTTGGTGGAGAATGAGGAACGTGATGCGCGGATGTTTCGAGAGGTTTGAAACCCGGCGATCGTCAAGATCTCATTTCTCATAAATTTTCTCTCTATTCAGATGTTGTAGAAATGGGCTCGATTGTTAGAAGCGAGATAACGAGTACGCTTCAACCGAGGGACCATAACCAGGATCATACCAAAGATAGCAATCATCGAATAACGATAACCAAAGGAGAAAGAAGAATACGGACAAAGGCGGTAACCACTCGGTGGTAATCGTGGCCATGAAAATAGAAGAAGCGAGTTGGGAGGAGATTTTAAAAGAGGAGATTCAACAACGACCATGTGAAGACGTCGGCGCCAAAGTGGCAACCGGTTCCAAGGAGGAGAAAGACCATCGGTCAGATGTTACAAATCAAACGGGAAGAGGGACATATCATTCAAAACCGCCCACAGCAGTTTAAGGTATGTTATAATTGTGGAAAAGAAGGACATATCGCTCGAGATTATGCGATATCAAAACCCAGCTCAATGAAATGGTGACTCAAAAGGATGTCCCGTAAAAGTCAAAGTCAACGGTTCTTGGAAGAAGCGTTTGTTGTGACCGGTCAAAATGCGAGAAACCGAACGAAGTTAGCACTCGGTTAGTTAATTATAAATTCTTGCGAAGTTTATACCTTACTAGATATCTTCTGTTCTACCCATTCTTTATATCTCTTTGCTTGCGCTCAACGTTTGAACTTGACTACGGAGAAATTAGACTTTGACCTATTTATGGAGACTCCGTTAGGAGAAACTTTCATTACATCCGTTGTTTAGAAATCTTGTTTGATTCAGGTTGGCACTATCACATTACCTGTTAACCTTATTTCTATAGAGATATTTGCTTTTGATGTGATTTTAAGGTTAACTACTCATCATGCCAAATTGATTGCTTTCGTAAGGTTGTTAGTTTTCATATTCCTAAGCAACTTTTTATTCAATTCAAGCAATCAAACCATTGTAATCAAACATTTTCATATCAAGCCATGAAGTCATTCGTTTATTACGGATGTCAAGTTTTCTTAGTCCATGTTATGGATTTGAATAAAGACACGTCAGATTTGAATAATATTCTTGTTGTTATTGATTTTTCTGACGTATTTCTGAAGAATTTATTAACTTACTCCCAAAGATCGATATTAAATTTTGTATCGACTTTGAACCCTAGAAAAACTCATTTCTAAAATCTCATATCGAATGGCTCTATTGAACTTGTGAGTTAAAATTCAATTATAGAATTTGGTACCGAGCCTTTATCTTGTGACTTCCTTTGTGGAATTCACCTGCTTTAACTCTCTATAGGGGCGCCATATTAGATGCGATAGTAAATCGATAGGTGTCATTGTGACGTGCTATCCAAGATTGGGATATGAGTCACGATTGAGAGCAACCTAAGTTAGTAATCGAAATACGTAGCTTTCTAGGCTTAGTTGGTTATTATCGGAGATTCGTTGAAGGATATTCTCGATCGCTATTCCATTAACGTAAATGACTTCGTAGAGATACAAAATTCGAACGGAGCAAGGAATGTGGGAAGAGCTTCAAGAACTCAAGAGGAGACTCATTTCAAAGATATATTACGACCATGCCATCTGGAAAAGCGAACGTGGTAGCCGGCGTGTTGAGTAGAAGATCGTATATAATAACGAAAATGATATTGTCAAAGACTAATTTCAGTATAATTTACAAATAATAGAGATGGAGATGAAAACTCTAGGTACCCACGTGATGATATACGATGCGTGATGATATACGAGTATAATCGACTTTAATCGATAAAGTTAAAATTTGCTTCAAGCTACACAATCGGAGTGATGAATTTAAAGAAGGAGGTGCAAGAAGTTGTTATTTTAAAAGCGAGAATCGGTGAGGTGAGGAAAGCTCAAACCTTCGATTTATTAATCCATTTGAAATTCTCGATCGAATAGGAACCGTGGCCTATAGACTCGTTTTACCACCAAGTATGACGCGTGTTCATAACGCTTTTCACGTATCGATGTTACGTAAATATGTGGACGAACCGAACTCGTCATTGAGTTAGAACCCAGGACCCGAGATAGTAGAAGACTTAACGTATGAGGAGGTACACTGTCAAGATTTTGGATAGGAAGGAGCATGTTCTACTGGAAAGATCATACCACAAGTTAAAGTTTTGTGGAGGAATCATGCTATAGAGGAAATGACACAGGAATTGGAAATGGAAATGAAAGCGAGGTATTCTCATCTTTTCAAAACAGTATGCGACGTCAATTTCGAGGAGGATCTAAATTTCATAAGGAGGGAGGTTGTAAGACCCAAAATTTTTTAAATAAAAGGAATTTCCTTTATTTATTATTTTGAAATAGTAAGGTTGATTTGATTAATGTGGATAGTAAAGGTTAAATACGCAAATATTTCAAAATAAGCAAGTGGTTATAAAATATTCATTTTGTTTGGGAATATTCGTTTGGTGCGTGGAATATTCAATCTCGCCGAGAATATTCGTTTGGTAGTAGAATATTAAATCTTTGTCGAGGAATATTAAATGCATTTACAATAGCATGTATGTGTGTATTCCCCATAACCCGAAAGCGATTGGATGAGGAAAACGACAAAAGTTTGGGTGGTTATAAATAACTACGGTAGTTATTTTTATTAAGATCATTGGAATACCCGTGGTTAAAATACGATGTCTGGCGTGGTTGCACGCGATGGCACTGCGGTATTGCATCAATTATTGATTCTTACGTAAGAAGGCACTACTCAATAATTGTTACAGTAATTACTGTTCAATAGTTTATTTTATTGATTCAATAATTGCTGCGTTGGTATTTTATATTATTCTTTGTTTGAATAATTGTCACTTTGCATAAAGATTTCCCATTATCGGATCAATAATTCATATTATTTGAATAATATTATTAGATAACATTATTGGCAATGTCTAGAAAGTTACGTCTAAGGAGAGGTTTGGTCACCTAATTGCGCGCCCGATGAGGAGAGATCCTTATTGAAAGCCCCTCTTTCCTGAGGAACTACCGTCATTATCATAATTGTGATTCTCAGTAATATTATTTGTGAATAATTAATTATTGATTCATATGATAAGGAAATATTTATTTTATATGAATATAAATGATGGATTTATTTATGTGGTTATTAATGAAGGAATTAATCTTTGAGATGTTTTATTTGTATTTTGTCCGGATTGGAGGTATTAAAAATCAAATCAAATATTTTTACGATGTATTCATGGGGTTATAATTTTTAATCCCATCCGCTGGATTGTGGTAATTTTTGGGTATGTTATACATACATAAGTTGAGTATATGTCCACAAATTTTGAACCGTTAAAATGCACGAATGATTTGTTGTGAATTTTAAGAGGTGTCGGATTCTAAATTAGGTTTATAATTGATTTTGGTGGAAAATTCTAGAATTGAGTGGGCCCCACTTGTGGTTGGTGAAGAAATGTGCTGAATTTTATTTCAAATGTGGTGGGTGGCAATAGTAGCGAGTAAAAAGCCATCGTGTGAGTGTGTCAAGTCTCTGCCTTGGTAGGCTAACATTTTCCTATAAATAGAGGGCTAAGTTAGAATTGAAAATCACACCGAAACAAAGTTTTCTCTCTTTCTCTCTATATTATTGAGCGTATTTTGTGAGTATTTAGATACTTTGAGAGTTCTTTGTTCAATCTAAGTTTCATTCAAGATCACTTCCTGCCCTTCCTTCCGAAATATTGATTCTTTGAGGTAAGGGATGTTATTTTCTTCTCAAATGATATTAATTCTTCAATATCATTATCTTTGAAATATTGGTTGGTACTTTTTATCAAATTTGGAACTTTTTCATGTCGGGTTACTATTCATGAGTTACTATTCACGAGTTACTATTCATGAGTTACTATTCACGAGTTACTATTCACGAGTACTATTCATGAAGCGTGAAGATGTTTTTGTGGAATTTCTATCTTTGGGTGTCTGAGTTACTATTCACGATATACGGCACTATTCACGAATCTGACACTATTCAATTAGAAAATAAAAATTTTTCTTTTCGTCAAAATATCTATTCGGATACTAGCTTTGATTGTATCCATGTTTTGATCATTCTTGAATTTTACACCACTATGATTATTTTTGAGGTATTGTTGGACATGGATAAAACAAAGTACTGAATCCTTAATCCTTAATCCTTGTCATTTTGTTTCACCGGATTCGTTCTTTAAAATATTTTTCATCATCCTCGATCTTAAATGATGATATTATTGAATATCTTTGGCTCATGGTGCAAAGATGAATGATTTCTGAAGAATATCTTTGGCTCATAGTGCAAAGATGAATGATTTCTGAAGAATATCTTTGGCTTTGTAGTGCAAAGATGAACAGTGTTGAGATGAACATGACCGATTGATGAATATCTTTGGCTGTCAGTGCAAAGATGAATATTTGATTTGAGAAGAATATTGATTGATGTTACTGAGGATAAAATATTGATGATGAATTTGTTGAATTCATAGATTATAGTAGATTTCATTCTCTACGTAACTCTTCTATGAATTATTATTTCACGCTGCGAATATTGATCCGAAACTTGTTGTCTATTGTATTCTATCGATTTTTTCCTCGTTGGAGACTAACGATAATTTGTTGTATATTATCTTAGTCATAATATTCTTCTTGGGCTAGTTGAGCTCACCCTTTCCTTGTTGTTCCATTTTTCTTCTCGGGAGGCGAGAATGTAGCAGTACTAGTCGGGTATGGAATGAAGGTTCTAGAGAGAGTTGTTTAGTAGTCCTCACCATTATTGTAAAATAATGTATCAATAAATGTGATGAGGATTTATTTGAGTATAAATATTGTCTAGAAGATAATATTTGTATTTAAACTCACAGTTTTATTGTTGTGATAATAAAGTTGTAGTTGTTTCTGTACCATGTATTTGGCGACTCAGAATGGGTTGGATGGAATGGACCTATTTTGGGGTCGTCACAAAACAAACTTAAACATAGCAAGATCCAAGCCTCGCAAAAAAACACCATCGAGTTTTCGAATCGCTTACGGCTTCAAACTGACGACCAATAATGCCAGGTCAACCCACTTTGACCTTAAATAACTTTTAATCTACAACAGATATGAACCTTATTCAAGTTCCGGATTCAAGATCTTATATCATACTACAAGATTCAACACTTAAAACACAAAACTCACACACCTACAGAGATATACAAGGCCTGACATTCACTGTCAGACATCAAAAAAATATTTTCTAGATTTTTTAAAACATAAAATCTGAGCCTCTAGATGTTATGGATCTAACATCTAGCAACCCAGATCATCATTATATACTACATACTACATGTTTAACACAAAAAAAAACTAACATCTAACACTTTGATCAAGGTCAGATTTCTTCTAGGGTTCTTACCTCTTTGTGAACAAAATCTGATTTCTATGCTTCTGATTTGTTAAGTGTGATCGTGGGGCTTGATTAGGGACTGATCTAGCAAGTAAATTTCGTGGGTTTTAGAGAGAGCAGTTCTAGGATGAAGTTGTGAATAATTGTGCACTTTCTCTCTCTTGAATTCCATATAATCCGTGTATGCTATGTATGGCATGGATGATCATGTGATGTGCCATAGCTTGTAGGCTCATTGGTAGGTCTAGGGTAGGGTGGCTACAAGATTGGATAAGATTTGCTAGCAATAATTCAACTAATGGGACAAAAGGGTATTTTGGTAATTATTTTAAATTTCAAGGGTATTCTTGTCCAATGTTATTGAATCTATGGTTTAATCACTAGATTTTACATCTTAAAGTTTCCCAAATAATTTCTAGGATTTGGACAATTAAAAATTAAAGTGAAATAAAATTTTAATTTAAAACATACTAATTAATTAGGGTTTTTAATAGAAATTAGGATTTTTAAATTAGGGTTCCTTAATACCATTACGGTTCCCAAATTAATAATTAGGGTTTCCTAATTATCATTATAATTCACAAAAATAATAATTAGGGTTTCTAAAATTTGTAATTAGAGTTTTCAAATAAATAATTAGGGTTTCTCCTAATTACATAAATTATATAATACACATTAAAATTCATATAACACAATTACTACACGGTCTCGAACTCATAACCGAGTTTAACAATTAGGGTTTAATAACATGATATATGGGTTATGACATAATTTACCACCATTAACCCACCATTATCAGTCAACACATTTACAGTACATATTTATAGCACTGAAAATTAAAATATAATTAATATTAAATTATTATTCTCATCCATTAATTAATACCCAAATTTAGGGTTTGGATTACATATCTGATTTATTTTTCATATCTAACATTATTAATTAAGTTAAAATAATTAACATATTAATCAACTAAAATTTATATAATAAAATAGTAATTATAATAATTCCAATAATCATTTCATATATTATTTAAATAATATAAAATCATATTTCATAGAAAATAAATAATAAAGACATTTCTACTATAAAATTAATTATTATAAGTATATACTTTATAATGATCAATAATTCTAAAATAAAATTATTTGAAATTATTCATGTAATAAATAAAATTTATTTATCACATATATACATACACATTACTTAGCACATATTCCCTTCTTCAAATAAAAAAAAAATTATATGCAAAATTTCTTATTTATTTACATAGAAAATATCGGGTTATTACATTCACCCTCCCTTATAAGGATTCCGTCCCTGGAATAACCGTTTTAAAACTCATACATACATATAGGGGTACATACATACACAATCATTGCCAATAGATCTCGATCATATTTGATCGAACTGATCTTTAACTATTCACTATAAAGCTTGTCTTTCTGATTAAACGGAAGCTTGATTTCTAAAAGAACTCAAATTCCTCCCTCAAAATTTATTTATAAAATAATTTGCTATATAAAGGAGAATCATATATATCAGAATATACAGGTTATTCGAATAATACCTAGAGTTCCATTCCCAACTGCCATAGTATCCTGGACCGTCATATTGAAGACTCGTGCGGTTGGTTTGTTGGTTAAAGTCGGTCCTGTGATTGCCATAGTCCCGCTGCCTCTTCTCGTGGTTACACTCCCTGCCTCCATTTTTCTCTTTGGACAATCCCTCACCTTATGTTCAGTCGATCCACATAGAAAACATCCATTGTTTATCCTTGGGTTGGGGCAATTGGGAGAGATATGACCCTCATGCCCGCACTTGTAACATACAAACTTACCCTTCAGACACTCACCAGAGTGATTCTTCCCACATTTCCCACATTGAACTATCTGCTTCTTCACACCTTCCTGTTTCACCTGAACATTCCCAAAATAATTCCCCTTTCTTTTCTCATCCCTATTCCCACTATTAGTTTCCACATTCACAACTCCTACATCATTGCTTTTGTTCCTCTTCTCTTTGTTGTAGAGGCTTATGGCCTCACTCCCCTCCTCAGCTATGACAGCCTTTTCCATGAGTGCTGCAAAAGTATTGATTTGCAACACTGCCACCTTGATATAGAGCCAGGGTTTTAATCCCAGCTCGAACCTTCTTGCCTTCCTAGCCTCCGTATCAACTTGATGCGGAGTAAACCTAGCCAACTCATTAAACTTTGCAGCATACTCCGCAACAGTCATGTTCTCCTGCTTTAACTCCAAAAATTTTACCTCCATCCTAGCCTGTATGCTAGCTGAGAGGTAGTTTTTGAAAAACAAAGTCTTAAACCTAGCCCAAGTAACTACTCCCTCTCCTGCCCTCGCTTGATTTGCTTCCCACCAAAAGTTCGCCTC
Source organism: Panax quinquefolius (assembly GCA_020205615.1). Lineage (NCBI taxonomy): Eukaryota > Viridiplantae > Streptophyta > Magnoliopsida > Apiales > Araliaceae > Panax > Panax quinquefolius. Next base: position 77,984,731 of record CM035172.1, on the reverse strand, counting down.
TCCTTTCATCATAGAGGTGGCAAAAGAGGTCTTTTGCCCCTCATTTACCCTAGCAAATACGAACGCCTTTTCTATCTCAAATCAACCCATGCCCTGGCTTCTATAGGGTCATTGTTCCCACAGATTTCGTGGTCCCTCTTGCCTTGAAGTCTTTGAAGTTTGCCAAACGATTGTCTGGTCGGTTCCCTGCGGCTGGTATTCCCTGCTACATAGCCTGAGCTACCATGTTCGCAAAGTTTTGCATTGGGTCTTGCGGTTGTCCCTCAGCGTTGTTGATAGATTTTTCTGTCCTTTGATTTCGTGTTTGACGTCTTGGCGGCATTATCTGATTACATAAAATCATTAATTTAACTTACATTCTAAACCTTATTTTATAAGTTTAACATGTAACACAAAGTTTTATACAAAACTTATTCCATTAATGAAACATTGATTCGTATTCATCAATTTAAAGTACTTTACATAACATAACTGTAAGACCCCGACTTTTTGAATAAAGATGAATTTTCTATAATTATCATTTTTGAATATTATGGAATAAATTTAATATAATGTTATAGTTGTGGGTAGTATTTATAAATTCTACAAAGTATGCAAGTTGTTATATTATATTCGATTGGTCGGGGAATATTCGTTTTAGTAGGGAATATTCGCATAACCACGTATAATCATTGGTGGACCCCACAACAGAATTATTATCGGATTGAGAAAACAACTAAAATATTTTTATGAAAATAACTACGGCGAAAGTTTTATCGTTGATCTTTGTTGAACTACTCGGTAGTAAAAGAAATCTGATGTCTGGCGTGGTTGCATAAGTAGCACACGGTATTGATTATTGTTGCTTACGTGAGAAGTCATTCAGTTTTGTTCAATTATTGCTATAGTAATTGTTGCATAATATCTCACGTTATTTGATTCAATTATTGTCGATATTTTATATATTGTTAAAATCAATAATTGAGACGACAAAGTTATTAATATTATTATTTGCAATATTAACGATGTCTAGAAGTTCTGTCAAGGAGAGGTTTGGTCATCTAATTGCGCGCCAATAGGGAGAAATCCTTATTGAAAAGTCACCTCTTTCCTGGGAACGACCTGGTCGATTAATATTGTGAATTGTAATAAAAATGATAAATATTGTTAAAGTTATTAAGGTGATTTTTATGAAGTTTTGCTTATTTTATGGATCCCTATTTATCCATTTTTCAAAATAATCGGTAGAAAATTATTCAGTATATTTATAATGGGACCACTTGTGATTAAGAGATGTTGGGGGGAGAGGGACATATGGGACCCACGTTGAAAGAAAGAAATTGGGTGGGGGGGAATCTTGAAAATTTGTTACGGGTGGGGGAAGATGGGAGAAAAGTCAGGAGGGAGTAATTATTATTAGTATTATATATATAAATTTTTATATAACATGTGTTATATATATATATTAATATTATTAATTTTTTTTTATTTGAAATAATTGAAATCGACGCGTTGGAAGATTTATTTTTGTTTTATGATTAAGTGAATTATTAAATCTGTGATTTTTTTTTTCTTAAACAAGACTTTTGAATTCTCCTATAAATAGGATGATTAGTTAGAATTGAAAACACACCAGAAAATCAGAGAATTCTCTTCTATAATCTTGAACGTATTTCCTTAAGAGTTTTAAGAAACTTTGAGCGTAGAACATAGTATAAGTTTTCTTCAAGAAAATCCTCACCCTCTCAGTCGAAATATTCTTTTTTTTACGGTAAGGGATATTATTCTTTTGTATTCATGAAGAGAACTTCAGTTATTCCATTCTTTATTATTCTGTTGGAATAACCTGTATACGCGGAATACCTTATACTTGGTGACATTCTTCTATTATTCTGTCTTTATTATTCCGTTGGAACATCCTGTACGTGCTTTTACTTGAACTCCGGTTCCGCCTTTATTATTCTGCTCTTTATTATTATTCATTTGGAACATCACGCTCATGTGTGTTTTACTACCGGACTGGTTCCATCTTTATTATTATTCTGTTGGAACATCCTGTGCATGTGTTTTACACCTACACTGGTTCCGCCATTATTATTCTGTTGGAACATCCTGTCGGTGTAAATTTTGTTTGACCTGGTTCCGTTATTATTATTCAATTGGAATAACCTGTCTATGCGAAGTACCGCATGCATGGTGATTTCTTTTGTTATTCCATTCTTTATTATACTCAGTTGGTTAAAGTTTTGACTTCTATACTCCATGAAATTAGTAGAATATCCTTTATATTTGCGCTTCATCCAGTATCTTTTCATGGAAATATTCTTCTAATCATTCTTGAATTTTACTCTACAAAGTAGTATCATGTTGACAATTTGGACATTATTAGCTCCTTGATAAATTAATTCTTGAACTTATTTTATTGAATTCTTATATCATTGTCATCATTCTCATGTTTATATTATGTTGAAAGTCATCTCGTGGCCTAGGTAGTGCATAGATGGACTTGGTATGGTATGATTATGACCGTGGATTATTCTTTGTAATCATGGTAGTAATGTTACAAATGATGTGGTAAAAGTTATCATTGGCCCGTTGTGCATTGATGGATGATTGTTGGCATGATCATGACCATTAATGAATACACGAATGTCCTTGGTCAGAAAGTGCATGGATAATTTGTGGTTGTGATACTAAAGAATATCCTTGGTCAGTAGTGCGAGGGTGATTCGATGATGTGGATTATTTATTAAAATCGAGTCCCAATGATAAAAGTCATGAAAAACCTTTTAAATCATAAAAGATAGTAGATTTTATTCTCTACTTTACTCTTTTAATGGATTGCTTGTTCAAATTACCGCAGCTTAAACTTGATGTTGTTATATTTTATCGCTTTAACACTATTGAAGGCTAACAATAATTTATTCTGCATTATCTTAGTCATAATATTTCTTACTGGGCTAGTTGATCTCACCCTTTCTTTCACTGTTCTCTTCAGGAAATGAGAACATAGCAGGGACTAGTCGGGGAACGGAGTGACGGTCCAGAGGATAGCATTAGTAGTCCTCACTATTATGTGAAAATAGTGTGTTAATAATTGTAATGAGAACTCCTTTTGAGTTTGTATAATCTATTAGTAGACAATAATTGTATTCAAACTCACAGTTATGTTTAGTCATATTGTACACGACAGTTGTATTAGTAAGTTGTATTTGAATTTTGTACCATGTATCTGACAACCCAAGATGGGTGATGTATACCTAATTTTGGGGGCGTCACAGTTGGTATCAAAGCTTAGGGATATGATCCCTGGCTAAGATTTGAGAATAGTACTAGGCGGGGAGAGACGGGGAATTTCTTCGCTAGTATGACCTACCTAAGTTTATGTGGTATTTAATTGGTCGGTCATAATTTAGGGATAATATGTTACATGTCAATTAACCTTTATTTTATGGCAGTATCTGAAAATGACATCCGAGAATGTTGAGAATAGCAATGGAGCACAAAGCGTAGTTGATTCACCACTTATCAATAATCAGGATAATGTGCATCAGGATGGCGACAATCCTCATGCAAACAACAACACTAACCAAATGGTGAATGATCAAATGTTCAGGGCTTTATTCAATTCATGCAACAAGATGGCGCGAGCGGCTTCATCCAAAATCTGGTGGAAACACTTGGAAACTCTCAAGGTCACCAATAAAAGCGATTCAAGGAGCTGGGACCACCGGAGTTTAAGGGAGAGCCAAAACCACTTATGGCGGAAGCATGGATAAAGCAGATCACCAAGATATTTGATGTCTTGGGATGCTCCGAGGAGCAAAAGGTTTCCTTTGCCGCCTTTATGTTGCGCGGAGAGGCGGATTACTGGTGGGAATCGATAAAACATACTCAACCTGCCGTACTGAAGATGTCTTGGGAGAAGTTCCAAGAGTTATTCAATGACAAATACTTTCCCGAAAGTATTTGTCACATGAGGGAGGTGGAGTTTATCAAGTTGGAACAAAATAATATGACCGTGTAGCAATACGAGGCTAAATTTGCGGAGTTATCCCGGTTTGCGTCCTACTTGGTGGATAATGAAGAGAGACTGACACGGATGTTTTTAAGAGGTTTGAAGCCGGAGATACGTCAACATCTTATTTCTCATAAACTGTGTTTATATTCAGATGTTGTAAATAGGGCTCAGTTAGTGGAGCGCGATAACGAGTCAACGCAACCAAAAGAGAGAGGTAAGCAAAAATGATAATACCAAAGGAGAGCGTCGAAGCGGTGACAACAAGCGTGGAGGGAATCAACAGGCCAGAAGTGGTAACCACTTCGGTGGTAATCAAGGCCAAAATAATAAGAATGGAAATTTCAAGAAGAGGAGATTCAATAATGATGGAAAGACGTCAAAGACCAAAGACCGTCGTTAAGGAAGGAGAACGACCACCTATCATATATTTCAAATGCGGAGGGGAGGGGCACATCAGTCCAAACTACGCGATGCCATCCAAAACATGTTATAATTGTGGAATAGAAGGTCACTTAGCCCGATTTTGTCGTTCACCGAAGACAAATTCAGCTAGGATGGAGGCACCAAAGGTCAGTCCCGGAAAAAGTCAAAACCCAGAGTGCAGGAGAGTGTTTGTTGTGACCTCCCAGAAAGTAAGGAACCCGAATGAGGTCATCACGGGTAAGCTTATCATAAACTCTAACAAAATCTATACTTTATTTGATACCGATTCTTCTCATTCTTTTATTTCTCCTACTTGCGCTCATCGATTAAATTTGACTCCGGAGAAATTAGACTTTGACTTATCTGTGGAAACTCCATTGGGAGAAACCTTCATTACATCCACTGTTTATAAGTCTTTTTGGTTCAAATCGGTACCCTCACATTACCTTGTAGATCTTATTTCATTGAAAATACTTGCATTTGACGTGATTCTAGGGATTGATTGGTTAACTACTCATCATGCAAAAATTAATTATTTTCGTAAGGTTGTTAGCTTTCATATTCCTAATCAACCTATTATGTGAATTCAAGCGACCAAACCATTGAAATCAATCACGGTCATCTCAAGCCATAAAGCTACTCGTTTATTTAAAAACGGATGTTAAGCTTTCTTAACTCATGTCATAGATTTAAACAAAAATACATCAGTTTTGAGCGATATTTCTATTGTTAATAAATTTCCTGACGTATTCCCCAAAGAACTTCCTGGCCTACCCCCTGAGCGTGAAATTGAATTTTGTATCGACCTTAAACCCGGTACAAAACCCATTTCCAAAGTCCCATATCGAATGGCTCCTATTGAACTTCAGGAGTTAAAGACTCAACTGCAGGAATTGTTAGACATTGGCTTTATTCATCCTAGTACTTCTCCTTGGGGTGCTCTTATTCTATTCGTGAAGAAGAAAGATGGGAGTATGCGACTTTGTATTAATTATCGGGAGTTGAATCATGTCACCATCAAAAATAGGTATCCATTGCCACGTATTGATGACCTGTTTGACCAGTTACAAGGAGCCAAATTCTTTTCAAAGATTGATCTTCGTTTCGGATATCACCAATTGAAGATTAGAACCGATGACATTCCAAAGACGGCTTTTAGAACTCAGTACGGGCATTATAAATTCCTAGTCATGTCCTTTGGATTGACTAATGCTCTGGCTACCTTCATGGATATGATGAACCGAGTATTCAAGAAATATTTGGATCACTTTGTGGTCGTCTTTATTGATGACATCCTTATTTATTCCAAAAGCCATGAAGATCATGAGCAACACTTGAGGCTGACACTCCAAAAGCTTCGTGAATACAAGCTTTATGCCAAGTTGAAAAAATGCGAATTCTGGCTTGAGGAAGTAGCATTCCTTGGGCATGTAGTATCAAGTCATGGAATATCTATTGACCCAACAAAGATTGAAGCAATTCAAAGTTGGGAGCAACCTAAATCAGTGACCGAAGTACGTAGCTTTCTCGGCTTAGCTGGTTATTATCGGAGATTCGTGGAAGGATTTTCTCAAATTGCTACTCCATTATCTCAACTGACTCGGAAAGATACAAAGTTCGGTTGGAGTGAAGAATGTGAGAAGAGTTTTCAAGAACTCAAGAGGAGACTCATTTCAACACCTGTTCTGACAATACCACCTGGCTCGGAGGGATTTGTCATCTACAGTGATGCTTTAGGCAAAGGGTTGGGATGTGTTCTCATGCAACATGGGAAAGTCATAGCCTATGCCTCAAGACAACTCAAAGAATATGAGAGGAATTATCCTCCTCATGATCTAGAGTTGGCAGTTGTTGTCTTTGCACTTAAAATTTGGAGGCATTACTTGTATGGGGAGAAGGTGGAGATCTTTACGGATCATAAAAGCCTCAAATATTTCTTTACTCAAAAGGAACTCAACATGCGACAACGACATTGGCTTGAACTGTTGAAAGATTATGATTATACCATCCAATACCATCCTCAAAAAAGCGAACGTGGTAGCTGACGCATTGATTAGAAGATCATATGCAAGTACAAGTGCGATATTGTCAACACAAAGGCCCATTTTGTGTGACTTGCAAAGGATGGAGATAGAGTTAAAGACTCTGGGGACCCATGTGATGATGGCGAATATCTGAGTAGAACCGACTTTTTAATCGATAAAGTTAAAGCCGCTTTCAGTTACGCACTGGAGCCGATGCTTATGAGGAAGAAAGTGCAAGAAGGTGCTATCTTGGAAGCAAGAATCAATGAAGAAGGAATACTTGAGTCAACTCCACTTTGTGTTCCTAATGACCCGATTTAAAGTATAAAATCATGATGGAGGCGCACAACACACACGCTTGCAATCCATCCTGGGAGTACCAAAATGTATCATGATATTCGTCATACATTTTGGTGGAGCAATATGAAGAGAGATATAACGTTGTTTATCTCAAGGTGTCTAACTTGTCAACGAGTTATAGCGGAGCATCAAGTACCAAAAGGTCCATTGTAACCACTTGAAATTCTAGAATGGAAGTGGGAGCACATTACCATGGATTTCACGCACTGGGGTCTTCCTAAGGTTTCTCAAGGCATAGATGCGATTTGGGTCATTGTTGATAGATTGACCAAGTCCTGCTCATTTCTTACCGATCTGAAAACTTATACACTTGAACGTCTTGCTCAGATATATACATAAACAAGATTGTAAGATCGCATGGTATGCTTAGTATCCATAGTTTCTGATCAAGACCCAAGATTCACTTCACGATTTTGGGTTAGTTTACAAAAAGCTATGGGCACAGACTTACGATTTAGCACGGCATATCATCCTCAGACGGACGGACGGTCGGAGAGGACTATTCAAACTCTTGAAGATCTATTAAGAATCTGTGTCCTTGATTTCAAGGGAAGTTGGGACAAGTTCTTACCATTGGTGGAGTTTTCCTACAACAATAGTTATCAAGCAAGTATTGGCATGGCTCCATTCGAAGCGTTGTATGGAAGAAAGTGTCGTTCTCCAGTATGCTGGGATGAGGTGGGTGAAGCAACGTTGTTAGGACCAGAGTTGGTACGTATTACTACGAAAAAGATTCAAACGATCCGACAACGTATAAAAACCTCACAAGATCGAGAAAAGAGTTATGTTGATCTTCATCGAAAGGACGTGGAATTTGATATAAGAGATCATGTGTTGTTGGGTGTTGCTCCATGGAAAGGAGTTACGAGATTTGGAAAGAGAGGAAAACTCAATCCTCGATTCATCTACCATTTTTAATCCTCGATCGAGTAGGAATCAGGCCTATAGACTCGCTTTTACCGCCAAGTATGTCTCGTGTTCATAACGTTTTTCACATATCCATGTTACGTAAATATGTGAAAGACCCGAACCACATTATTGAGTTAGAACTGGATGAAATAACGGAAGATTTGACGTATGAAGAGGTTCCTGTTCAAATCTTGGATAAGAAGGAACATATTCTACGCTCCAAGGTTATACCTCAAGTCAAAGTTTTGTGGAGAAACCACGATGTTGAGGAAATGACTTGGGAGTTAGAATCTGAAATGAAATCAAGGTATCCTAACCTCTTCGACATACAAGGTACGTACCATAATTTCGAGGGTGAAATTTCATAAGAAGGGGAGGTTGTAAGACCCCAAATTTTTTGAATAAAGTTGAATTTTCTATAATTATCATTTTTGAATATTATGGAATAAATTTAATATAATGTTATAGTTGTGGGTAGTATTTATAAATTCTACAAAGTATGCAAGTTGTTATATTATATTTGATTGGTCGGGAAATATTCGTTTTAGCAGGGAATATTCGTACAACGGCGCAATCATTGGTGGACCCACAACAGAATTATTGTCGGATTGATAAAACGACAAAAATATTTTTATGAAAATAACGGTGAAAGTTTTACCGTTGATACTATTGAACTACTCGGTAGTAAAAGTACAGTAATACGCGTGGTTGTATAGTAGTACACGGTATTGATTATTGATGTTTACGTGAGAAGTCATTCAATTTTGTTCAATTAGTGCTATAATAATTGTTGCATAATATCTCACGTTATTTGATTCAATTATTATCGATATTTTATATATTGTTAAAATCAATAATTGAGACGACAAAGTTATTAATATTATTATTTGCAATATTAACGATGTCTAGAAGTTCTGTCAAGGAGAGATTTGGTCACCTAATTGCGCGCCAATAGGGAGAAATCCTTATTGGAAAGCCCCCTCTTTCCTGGGAACGACCTGGTCGATTAATATTGTGAATTGTAATAAAAATGATAAATGTTGTTAAAATTATTAAGGTGATTTTTATGAAGTTTTGCTTATTTTATGGATCCCTATTTACCCATTTTTCAAAATAATAAGTAGAAAATTATTCAGCATATTTATAATGGGACCACTTGTGATTAAGAGATGTTGGGGGGAGGGGGACATGTGGGACCCACGTTGAAAGAAAAGAAATTGGGTGGGGGAATCTTGAAAATTTATTACGGTGGGGAAGATGGGAGAAAAGTCGGTGGGAGAGTAATTATTATTAGTATTATATATATAAATTTTTATATAACATGTGTTATATATATATATATATATATATTATATTATTAAATTTTTTTTATATGAAATAATTGAAATCAGACGTTGGAAGATTTATTTCTTGTCTATGATTGCGTGAATTATTCGTCTATAATTTTTTTTCTTAAACAGTACCCCTTCAATTCTCCTATAAATAGGATGCTTAGTTAGAATTGAAAACACACCAGAAAATCAGAGAATTCTCTACTATAATCTTGAGCGTAGAACATAGTATAAGTTTTCTTCAAGAAAATCCTCACCCTCTCAGTCGAAATATTCTTCTTTTACGGTAAGGGATATTATTCTTTTGTATTCATGAAGAGAACTTCAGTTATTCCATTCCTTATTATTCTGTTGGAATAATCTGTATACGCGGAATACCCTATACTTGGTGACATTCTTCTATTATTCTGTCTTTATTATTCCGTTGAAACATCATGTCTGTGCTTTACGCCGGACATGGTTCTTTATTATTATTCTGTTGGAACATCCTGTCTGTGTGTTTTACACCGGACCTGGTTCCGTCTTTATTATTCTGTTGGAACATCCTGTTGGTGCAAATTATGCCTGACCTAGTTCCGTTATTATTATTCTATTGGAATAACCTGTCTATGCGAAGTACCGCATGCATGGTGATTTCTTTTGTTATTCCATTCTTTATTATACTCAGTTGGTTAAAGTTTTGACTTCTATACTCCATGAAATTAGTAGAATATCCTTGATATTTGTGCTTCATCCAGTATCTTTTCATGGAAATATTCTTCTAATCATTCTTGACCTTTACTCTACAAAGCAGTATCATGTTGACAATTTGGACATTATTAGCTCCTAGATAAATTAATTCATGAACTTGTTTTATTGAATTCTTATATCATTGTCATCATTCTCATGTTTATATTATGTTGAAAGTCATATGTGGCCGGTAGTGTATAGATGGACTTGGTATGATTATGACTAGGGATTATTCGTTGTAATCATGACCGTAATGTTACAAATGATATGGTAAAAGTTACCATTGGCCCGTAGTGCATTGATGGGCAGTTGTTGGCATGATCATGACCATTAATGAATACACGAATGTCCTTGGCTGTAGAGCATGGATAATTTGTGGTCGTGATACTAAAGAATATCCTTGGCAGTAGTGTGCAGGGTGATTCGATGATGTGGATTATTTATTAAAATCGAGTCCCAAATGATAAAAGTCATGAAAAACCTTTTAAATCATAAAAGATAGTAGATTTTATTCTTTACTTGACTCTTTTAATGGATTGCTTGTTCCGCTGCAGTTAAACTTGATGTTGTTATATTTTATCAGTTTAAAACTGTTGAAGGCTAACGATAATTTATTCTGCATTATCTTAGTCATAATATTTCTTATTGGACTAGTTGAGCTCACCCTTTCGTTCACTGTTCTCTTCAGGAAATGAGAACATAGTAGTGCCTAGTCGGGGAATGGAGTGACGGTCCAGAGGATAGCATTAGTAGTCCCCACTATTCTGTGAAAATAGTGTGTTAATAATTGTAATGAGGACTCCTTTTGAGTTTGTATAATCTCTAGTAAACAATAATTGTATTCAAACTCACAGTTATGTTTTGTCGTATTGTACACGACAGTTGTATTAGTAAGTTGTATTTGAATTTTGTACCATGTATCTGACGACCCAAGATGGGTGATGTATACCTAATTTTGGGGGCGTCACAATAACACATACTGCTATCTCTTTGTGACCACAAAAGTCAGGAATTACTGTAATAACTTATACAAAAGTTTGAGAATATTACATTACACCCGTACATTATCAAACATACATAATCAACTACTAATCCTACTAATTTCCTAAGTCAAGGTCTTTCCTCTTTCTTTTCCCTTTCTTGCTCAGAGCTGCACACGATTTGTTGCTTCCGGCTCCCATTTGATCAATTTGGATTTTAAGCTTATCTTGTTTTTCCATAGTTTCTATTAACGCCTTTCGTAATTGGTTATTTAGTAGCTTTTCTATTTCCCACAGCTTTTCTAGAGAAGAAACCTTGTTCTTCAGATTATGTACTTCCATTGATGCTTGATCAGCTCCAACTTCAGTGTCTGAATCACTATCTGTCAGTTCCACCATTTCCGGATCTGGTACTACGTTTTCCAATACCACAACCTCATCAAGGTTGTCTGCACTATGAGCCTCTATTTCAGCTTTTGGCTTTGATATCGACTCATTCTTTACGATCAGAGAGTATCCTAATTCTTTTCCACCTGACATCTACACACAACTTATCTTGATTAGTATATACATATAGAAAACAATTATTTTTTAAGAGTTATCTTTTATTTTTTTAAACGATGAATTTATTCAATTCATCTTCTTTTAAACTCTATATGAGTTATTTGTATTTTCAACGTTTTCCCCTGTCCCAAGGTTATAGCCTAAGGTCGATCCCACCTAAGGTTTCTAACCCTAAAGCTTTGATATCAACCTGCGACGCCCCCAAATTCGGGTACTTGAAACCCGAACTCGGTGCTTCACGATACCATTTCTATAAGCTGAATAATACTAATAATAATAACAATAATATAAAATTCAAACTTAATTTACATATGCATCAAAGTTTTACTCCCAGGTACGAGACCTTTAAACATTCATTACATCATAGATAATAATTATCATTGTCTTAATAAACTATAACTATTACACAACATAATATAAATCTCATTCGAACAGCTTTCCTTTCCCCTTGTTCTTGGTTTAGCCTTCGGGTTGATCATACTTAACTAAAAACATTTAAATTTAAAGCAAGAATGAGCATTTGATTGCCCAACAAGTAATAACAACAATATATATTAGCTGAAAGGATTAAATGTTTTCTTTGGAAGACACTTCTACAACGAATCAACAGTTGTGAAGTAAGCTAAACCAATAATAACAAGATATCACTTATATATGAAATTTTTGAAACTACGTACAGACTATAACTGGAGATCTGTCAACATACTATGATCATTTTTTTCTATTTTCGAAAAGGTTAAACAAAATTCATCTCATGAAACGTCATAACTTACTGAACGCGAAGGGGTGATCGACTGTTATGCCTGTATTGATCAATACTACATGCAAGAACGATATTATCGTTCACTCTATCCACCTTAGGTGCACAAAAGTTTTCCCATATTCGGGATGTTCATACTTAGTCGGAATTCAAACCAAAACAATGCGGTTGGATATAATAACGTTCTATCTTGTTCAACAATATTTTTATGTCTAAATTTGAACCAAATAGCTTAGACGGCTTTTAAGTCAACGTATACATACTTGAAATCAATAAGTATGTATCAACATATGATTAATACAATGGTTATCCAAGTGGGGACACTTGTCTAACCCTATATACTGAATTAACTAATGAATAAATATCCGAATTATACAATAATACAATGATCGGATAATGTAAGAACTTTTATGAATACAAAGATTTGATACATAATCAATAATAATAGAGTTAATAATCTGGCACAATAATAATATAATTCTGAAACTTTCTTACTCATGTCCTTTGCATAAAGTAAATACAAAGGTAAGATACTTGCACGACACATTTGTCTTAAAATAACGCAACTTAGATTAATCTTTTATACAGCGACCTATCGAAGTAATAAGATCATTCTATTCAATTAGAATAATATATCATATCGCATAAGATTTGCTAATTACGATCAACACATAACCTAATCTCATTGTCACGTATGTTTAATAATCGTTTAGTCATAAATGCACACATATACTAGTCAATTTATTTAAATCTAGATCAATTTACGAAATATTTACAGATCTGACTGGCTTTATCGGGTAATTATCGAGTCTAAAACTCTAATCAGTAGTTCAATATTCGATTAGATATTTTAAATATCGATCGTATTATTTTTCATAGCCTTATAATAATTTTTAAATAATTATTATACTTTATCATGAATTTTCAAACACCGAAATCATTATTAAATGATTTAAATATTAACTAATTCTATTATCATTAATATTTAATTAATATTAAACTATTAATGAAACCATTGCCAAAATAATAACGATATTTATAATAACTCAAAATATTTTTAAAGTATTAATATTACCCTTAAATGATTTTTAAAACATCTAAAATCATTTTTAAACAATTACCATTAATATTAGAATATTAATTTATTATTTATCAAAATATTAAAAGTCATTAATGATAACTTAAAATATTTTTAATTCATTTATTTCCTTTTAAATGATTTTAATTTCAATAAAATTATTTTTAAACTATTTATTTAATATACTTATTAAATAAACGTAATATCATTAATATTAAATTATTAATGCAATTTACCTTTAAATATCAAAAGTTATATTTTATAACTTAAAATATTTTAAAACTATTTATTTTAATTTAAAATGATTTTTATAATATAAAAATCATTTTTAATTAATTTATTTAATATAATTACTAAATAAATCTAATATCATTAATATTTAATAATTAATGAAATTTATCTTAAAATATTAAAAGTTATGTTTTATAACTTAAAATATTATTAAATACCTTATTATTATTTAAAATGATTTTTAATACAATAAAATAATTTTTAATTAATTAATTTAATTAATTTATTAAATAATTTAAATACCAATAATATCCAAATACCAATAATATTTAACTTGTAAAAAAAATTTGTATTTTACAAAAATTGTTTTTTTGTAAAATTTTTTTAGAACAATAAAATTGCTTTTAAAAAATTTTGTTTTAAAAAAAATCTATTTTTACAAAATTACATTTTTTGAAAATTCTATGTTTAAAAATTTGGTTACTTGTAATAATTTCTAATTTTATTTCTCATATTAAAGTCATCGACTTAATTAATATAGTTTAGCTTTACTTTATTTTTATCTTCATTTCTCGTTTAGTGGTTTTTTGAGTTGATAGACTTTACACATAATTGTTTTTATTTTAAAATAATTAATTATAAGTTTTAGTCTTGATATTTAATTTTAAGGAAAAAATGTCATTATCATTCACAAATAATAACATGAAAAATAAAGAGTCTTAATACATATATTCCGACAAATATATGTGAATAGTAAATACATTATGCATAAAAAAATAAACAAATTTTTTTAAAGCGAATCTTTCAAAAACAAAATTTTGTTTTTAACTAGTAAAAAAATTCTTTTTTTAAAAAAGTATGTTTTTGTTTTTAAAAGCAGAATTTTTAAAACAAAATAAAATTTTGTTTTAAAAATTTGTTTTAAAAAAATCTATTTTACAAAATTACATTTTGAAAAATTCTATTTTTAAAAATTTTGTTTTTAAAAACAAAATGCAATTTTTTATGTGGCAAAAATGATTTTTTACATGTTAATGATTTTTTCATAGAAATGATTAATAATTAATTTTAAAAATAAAAATAAAATAATCATGTTACAAGTTAATGATTAATGATTAATTCCAAATATTAATTTTAATTTTATTATTTTAATTATTTTATTTAAAATTAATTATTTTATTTTTATTTTTTAAACTAATTATTTTATTTAAAATTAATTATTTTTGTCAATTTTTAAGACTAAAAGACAATTTGCACCCCAAACTTGTGTTACAGCCTTAGCCGGTCACTTTTAACCGTTTAAGTGAAGAAAGTGTGCGTTTTGTTACGTATAATGAAGTTTGGGGTGTACTTAGACACCTTTTTCAGTTTGGGGTGCAAAAGTCAACAACTGTGTAAACTTTGGGGTGTAAATTGTCTTTTAGTCTAATATTTATGAAAAATATGTCAAATTATTAAAAGTTAATTTATTGAAATAATTTTTAAAACTGATTTTTATAATTTTTAGGAATTTATTTCTATTTTTAATGTATTTTTCAGAAATTATAAAACAAAAATAATTAAATTCGTCGCTAAAGGCTTTAGCGATAGTTTCTGTCGCGATAGGTGTTCTTGAGGCTCAAGAACACTGACAGTCAGTGCACAAGGGCACCTAATTTGACCTTCTTTAATTTTTAATCTACACTCTTTCTGGACATTCTATTGATTAAATATTGTAGTATGTATGTAGGAGTACATGTTCATAACCATTTCGGGACCAAATCATACAACATGAGGGATATCTAAGCATCAGAACATGTTGTCAGAACGTGTTCATCATATTCTGGGCTGCCCAGAATTTCTGGTCATGGCCGATCGACGCCCTTTGTGGCCTTATATCATGAAATATGTTCAAGGTAAATATTTTCTGCTCGTCGAGCTATGTAGACAAACTATCAGAGAACATGTTTCAATACATGATCAAGTCTAAACACCATTAAACAAACCGAGCTAAGCTAGCAAACATGCTGTCAGAGTGTTTCTGGGTTTTTCCCAGAAACTCAACAGTTCGACCTATCACTTTCATGTTCGAATTACTTTATGTTTTGGTCATGGTTTATATCGTTTAATGGGTCAAATCTTTAGTATACACTACAAGGAACAATAACATATCCTCAGATCATCATAACATCAACACAAACAAGATATATGGGCAAGTCAAAGTACCCTCCCGGAACTGTTCTTGAACCTTTCTGGGTTTCCCAGAAATGTTCTTGAGCAATTTCGGCTAGCTACGTTTGATCATCATTCCGATTGATTTTGTTAAGTGTCTAGGTGATATAAAAGCTTTAACATTTAGTATTCATGTCATTCTACAACAAAAAAACAACAACATGGCAAAACAAACTTAAACATAGCAAGATCCAAGCCCTGCAAAAACACCATCGAGAGGTTTCGGGTCGCTTCGCTTCAAGAACGACCCGGTCAATGCCAAAATCAACCCACTTTTACCTTAAATAACTTTTAATCTACAACAAATATGAACCTGATTCAAGTTCCGGATTCAAGATCTTATATCATACTACAAGATCCAACACTTCAAACACAAAACTCAAACACCTACAAAGATATACAAGGCCTAACATTCACTGTCACACATCAAAAAAAAATGTTTTCCAGATTTTTTAAAACTTCAAATCCGAACCTCTAGATGTTATGGATCTAACATCTAGAAACCCAGATCATCATTATATACTACATACTACATGTTTAACACAAAAAAAACTAACATCTAACACTTTGATCAAGGTTAGATTTCTTCTAGGGTTCTTACCTCTTTGTGAACAAAATCTGATTTCTATGCTTCTGATTCATTAAGTGTGATCGTGGGGCTTTATTGGGGACTAATCTAGCAAGTAAATTTCGTGGGTTTTAGAGAGAGGAGTTCTAGGATGAAGTTGTGAATAATTTTGCACTTTCTCTCTCTTGAATTCCATATAATCCATGTATGCTATGTATGGCATGGATGATCATGTGATGTGCCATAGCTTGTAGGCTCATAGGTAGGTCTAGGGTAGGGTGGCTACAAGATTGGATAAGATTTGCTAGCAATAATTCAACTAATGGGACAAAAGGGTATTTTGGTAATTATTTTAAATTTTAAGGGTATTCTTGTCCAATGTTATTGAATCTAGGGTTTAATCACTAGATTTTACATCTTAAAGTTTCCCAAATAATTTCTAGGATTTGGACAATTAAAAATTAAAGTGAAATTTTTTTTAATTTAAAACATACTAATTAATTATGGTTTTAATAGAAATTAGGGTTTTTAAATTAGGGTTCCTTAATACCATTATGGTTCCCAAATTAACAATTCGGGTTTCCTAATTATCATTATAATTCACAAAAATAATATTAGAGTTTCTCCTAATTACAGAAATTATATAATACACATTAAATGTCATATAACATGTAAGACCCCAAATTATTAATAAATGAAATTTATTTCCCTCTATTTATTATTTTGAAATAGTAAGGGTTTATTTGATTAATGTGCATAGTTATGGGTAAAATACGCAAAATATTTGAATAAGCAAGTGGTTATAAAATATTCATTATTGTTTGGAAATATTCGTTTGGTCGTGGAATATTAAATGCGTCGGGAATATTCGTGCAATACCCAGCAGATCTTTTTGTGGGCCCCATAACTAAAAGCGATTGGATGAAGAAAACGACAAATATAAGTTGTTTATAAATAACAACGTAGTTATTACCGATAATCTTGTTGGAATACCCTTGGTTAAAATACACTAATCTGCGTTGTTGAACGGAAGTGCTACACGGTATTGCACCAATTATTGATTCTTACGTAAGAAGGCACTACTCAATAATTATTACGATAATTCTTGCTTCAATATTTTATTTTATTGATTCAATAATTGCTACATTGATATTTTATATTACATTGTTGTTTCAATAAATTGTCATTACACAAGATTTTCCATTATCTTGACAATAATTCATATTATCTGAATAATATTATTGGATAACATTATTGGCAATGTCTAGAAAGTTCATCTAAGGAGAGGTTTGGTCACCTAATTGCGCGCCAAGATGAAGGAAAAATTCTTATTGAAAGCCCCTCTTTCC
Source organism: Panax quinquefolius (assembly GCA_020205615.1). Taxonomy (NCBI): domain Eukaryota; kingdom Viridiplantae; phylum Streptophyta; class Magnoliopsida; order Apiales; family Araliaceae; genus Panax; species Panax quinquefolius. The sequence continues at coordinate 77,967,214 of CM035172.1, read as the reverse complement.
TGGAACTACACAGTTGCAAGATCTTGTGATTCTGTAATATTATTTGTGAATAATTAATTATTGATTTATATGATGAGAAAAATATTGATTTTATGTGGATATAGATGGAAAAAATTTTAAAAATGACAATTGTTGAAAATTAATATTTTATCTTTTTCTAATAAAATAATTCATTTAAATATATTATTTTAATAATATATTAATGATGATATTTTTACGATGAATGTGGGATATATGAGTATATGTGGAGGAGGAGTATTTTTGTTATCAAAAATATTTAAAGCATGTTTTATGTGTCGATGGACCCCATTTCTTGACTGAAATTTGATTATAACCTGTAAAATCGCCCGTTTATGGATTTCGGTCAATTTTTGTTTGGAATTTGGAAACACTTTCTTCTGCAAAGTTGTAGAGAATTGAATTTCCTATAAAAAGTCGTGAGATTCGAATTTTCTGATAAAAGAGCTATTTATTGTGAATTATTGAAGTTTCGATATATCGGGTGTGAATTGATTTTTGGAGTTTAAATTATTTTTGTTAGAAAAACGTTTTTTGTATTTTTTGGACATCATTAACATGTGTGGCTGGTGTTTTTGACCAAAAGGTGGGCTAAGGAAAATTTGTATAATTATATTAATATTATATTCAATTTTCTACTTTGGTGTTCTAAGCAATTTCCTATAAATAGGGTGCTTAGGTTAGAATTGAAAATCACACCAGAAACTGAAGTTTTCTCTCTATTTCTCTCTCGATATATTGAGCGTATTCTTGTGAGTATACTTTGAGTGTTGCTATACTGGTTGCAAGTTCAAGTCATAGTCTATATCCTGTTTCAACTAGAAATCTCTCTTCGAGGTAAGGGATGTTATTTTCTTCTTAAATGATATTATTTCTTCAATATCATTATTACGAAATATTGGTTGGAAATTTTATCAAATTTGAAACTTTTTCATGTCTGTTACTATTCATGAGTTACTATTCATGAGTTACTATTCACGAGTTACTATTCACGAGTTACTATTCACGAGTTACTATTCATGAGTTACTATTCACGAAGCGTGAAGATGTTTTTGTGAAAATTCTATCTTTTGGTGTCGGAGTTACTATTTACGTAATCCGGCACTATTCACGAATCGACACTATTCAATTAAAAATGAAATTTCTTCTTTTTATCCAAAATATCTATTCTGGATACTAGCTTTGATTGTATCCATGTTTTGATCATTCTCGAATTTTACTCCACTCTGATTACTTATGAAGTATTTTTGAACTTAGATTGTTTAAAATACGAATCCTTAATAATTGTTTTTTTGTTTCACTGGATTCGTTTTCTTTGAAATATTTTTCATCATCCTCAGTCCTAAATGATGATATTACTAAATATCTTTGGCCTGTAGTGCAAAGATGAATGATTTCTTGATGAATATCTTTGGCCCGTAGTGCAAAGATGAACAGGTGTTGAGATGAACATGACCAACTGATTAATATCTTTGGCCCGTAGTGCAAAGATGAATAGGTGTTTAGATGAACATGACCAACTGATGAATATCTTTGGCCTGTAGTGCAAAGATGAATATTTGATTCCAGATATATATTAATTGATGTTACAGGGATAAAATATCGACGATGAACTTTTAAATTCATACATAGAAGATAGTAGTTTGCATTCTCTACTTAACTCTTCTAATGAATTATTATTTCATTGTGAATATTGATTTAAAATTTGTTGTCTATTGTATTCTATTAGATTTTTCCCTGTTGAAGACTAACGATAATTTGTTGTATATTATCTTAGTCATAATATTCTTTACGGGGCTAGTTGAGCTCACCCTTTTCCTCGTTGTTCCATTTTTCTTCACAGGAGGCGAGAATGTAGCGAGTACTAGTCGGGGTATGGAATGAAGGTTCTAGAGAGAGTTGTTTAGTAGTACTCACCATTTTTGTAAAATAATGTATCAATAATTATGATGGGAATTTATTTGCGTGTGGATATTGTCTAGATGACAATATCTGTATTTAAACTCACAGTTTATATGTTGTAATAATAAAGTTGTAGTTATTTTTGTACCATGTATTTGGCGACTCAGAATGGGTTGGATGGAATGGACCTATTTTGGGGGCGTCACATAACACAATTACTACACAGTCTCGAACTTATAACCAAGTTTAACAATTAGGGTTTATTAACATGATATATGGGTTATGACATAATTTACCACCATTGACCCACCATTATCAGTCAACACATTTATAGTACATATTTATAGCACTGAAAATTAAAATATAATTAATATTATATTATTATTCTCATCCATTAATCAATACCCAAATTCATATAATAAAATAGTAATTATAATAATTCTAATAATCATTTCATATATTATTTAAATAATATAAAAAACATATTTTCATAGAAAATAAATAATAAAGACATTTCTACTATAAAATTAATTATTATAAGTATATACTTTATAATGATCAATAATTCTAAAATAAAATTATTTGAAATTATTCATGTAATAAATAAATTTTATTTATCACATATATACATACACATTACTTGGCACATATTCCCTTCTTCAAATAAAAAAAAAATTGATTTGCAAAATTTCTTATTTATTTACATTGAAAATATCGGGTTATTACATAAGAGACACAGTCGTTTTAAGTGGTTCAGAGCACTTAAAGCTCCTAGTCCACTCTTCTACTCCTCGAGTAGGAAATCCACTAAGGATGTCTTTTACACTTTCTGAATCACTCTGATTCCTTCTAGAGTAGCAGTCTAGGAACTTCTTAGTTCACTCTTGAACTATTCAAGTCCAGTAGACTTGGCTCTTTACAGTTCACTTAAAACTCTTCAAGTCCTTCTGACTTGGAACTCTTACTTTAGTTGATTGGTAGTTGTTGAGTTCTTGATGGTTGCTACTCAGTTCTTGGTTAAATACTTGTTTGAAAGAACTGAGTAGCTGAGCAAGCTTTTCTTTTTCTCAGATTGTAGAGTTGAGCTTTGAGAGTTCTTGTACGTTTTTGGTCAATACTTGCTTAGTCTCTCTCATCTGCTTGATCTGCATATATGTGATCTTGAAAACTATTCGTTGGAAGCATTAAATGTGTTTGACATTTCAGTTCTTTGATGGAGACTTTTCTGCACATCTTCTGAATTGCATTCTGGCCCACTAACACAGCAGACTGCTTTCTCACCTAACACCTGAAAATGTGTTTTTCCTCTTACCAATGGTACTTTCCTTAGCTTCTTCAATACGCTTCTTTGTTGCATACTAAGGATATCTCTTATGCTTTTGAGACTGGTGAGTACTACAACGTTTAGAATCCATTCCTCATTTTTTGGAGTTTGTCTCCACACATAGCATGAGGCTTGATTCTTCTGACACAAGACAGATGATACTCTACGATTCAGATCATGGTACTCTACGATTCAGATCATGGTGACTTGTCGCCTTGGTGCTTGGTTTGATTCTATCATCAGAGAGCACAACGATTTCTATTAAATACTTGCACATTGCGATCTTCGCTTGCTTGAATTGTAAACTCTACGTTTCTGAAAGCACACTACGATCTCTGAGTTGGCTCGGCAAACATTGGGACCACTCTATGATTTCCGAAGAGGCCCTTCAAGCCAGGAATACTACGATCCTTAAAGCTCTACATGTCTGCCTTGACTTCTGTAATATTGATCAGATTGATGCACTACGAATTCTTCGAAGCCTATCTATTACATCTCAAGATGAACCTAACAGCTTTGATCTTTCTATCTATAAATTCATTTAAAGAATGATACACATTAAGAGCTTAGATCAACCTAACAATTTGATCTATCACTAAGTCCTTGTACATATATTCCTTGAAGGACTTTACAAATAATCATTATCATTTACATTTAAAATATCAAATCAAAATATGCATTCTCCCAACACTTTCTTCTCTTTCCAAATCTCGTAACTCCTTTTTATGGAGCAACACGTAACACCACATAATCTCCAATATTAAATTCCATGTCCTTTCGATGAAGATCATCATAACTCTTTTCAGTAGTCATACGTATTCAACTCCTGGTTCCAACAATGTTGCTTCACCCACCTCATCCCAAAGATACCGAGAAACGACACTTTCTTCCATACAACGCCTCAAATGGAGCCATGCCAAGATTTTTTACTTGATAAGCTGTTGTTGTAGGAAAACTCCACCAATGGTAAGAACTTGTCCCAACTTCCTTTGAAGTCAAGGACACAGAGTCTTAATAAATCTTCAAGGGTTTGAATAGTCCTCTCCGACTGCCTGTCCATTTGAGGATGATATGCCGAACTAAATCGTAAATTCGTGTCCATAGCTTTACGTAAACTAACCCAAAATCGTGAAGTGAATCTTGGGTCTCGATCATAAACTATGGATACTGGCATACCATGCAATCTTACAATCCTGTTTATGTACATACGAGCAAGACCTTCAAGTGTATAAGTTTAACGTATCAGTAAGAAATGAGCAGACCTGGTCAATCTATCAATAATTACCCAAATCGCATCTATGCCTTGAGAAACCTTGAGAAGACCAGTAACGAAATCCATGGTAATGTGCTCCCACTTCAATTTTGGAATTTCAAGTGGTTGCAATGGACCTTTTGGCACTTGATGCTCCGCCTTGACTCATTGACAATTTTGACACCTTGAGATAAACCATGTTATCTCTCTCTTCATATTACTCCACCAAAATGTATGTCGAAGATCACGATACATTTTGCTAATCCGAGGATGGATTGTAAACGGTGTGTTGTGCACCTACATCATGATTTTTTACTTCAAGTCAGAATCGTTAGGAACACAAAGTCTGGAGTTGACTCAAAGTATTCCTTCTTCATCGATTCTTGCTTTTGGAATAGCGTTGCCTCTTTAGTCTTAACAAAAGAGCTCTAACTCATGCAAGCATATATGTGTCAACAAGTAATACAGAGCAAGTAAAGTATCGATCCCACAGAGAAAGTTGTTTAATTTAAACCACTATACATTAATTAAATCACTATATTAATATGCTCAAACTAATGTCTAAGATTGGTTTGTTACTCTAATCGCAAATAATGACTAAAACGATGATAAAGATGGAATAAATCAAATCTGAACGTAATGGGATCCTAACTTAATTTAATATTTCATTTAATCACCACTATCATGCATGACTTGTTCACATATCACAGGAAAGTATCCAAGAGCACTAAAAGAGTAATAGCCATTTTTCTATGCACTAAGACCTACCTACACAGCATCCACAGATGATAGACTCTATGTAATCATCAATATAACAAAAATCACTATATGTCTATGTGAAATTGCAACTATATTGAATTTAAGTACAAGCTCTTAACCTAACTCATACGGTGAAACAGTATATGTCTATCTGGTTCATGAAATACACAGGCCATATAAAACAGCCCCATATACGTATACTATCATGATTACAATCCATACTTGCATGTTCATTGTCAATTCCATACAAGTACTGAAATGAATGGTGATCAAGCATTCATACATGCAAAACAATCATGATAGACATCCCATATGATATGTAAAACAATCCAGCATTCAAGCATGCAATCAAACTACATAATAAAATCCGTTAGAATCCCATAATGGAGTTTAGTTCATGACTGAACCAAAAGCCATTATGGGATCAAACCTAAACATGATTAATAAGCAAACAATTGAAAGATGAAAGGTAGAAACAATCAAACCCAATTGCTGAATATAATTCACTATTCAAATCCTCATATGAATCCAACAACTACTAATAATAATCCACTCTGGTAGAAAATCCCAAGAAGAAGTAGAAAAAAAGAGTTTTGGCCTCATTCTATGTTGGAATCTCTCCTAGAGAGTAAACCCTAGTTACGATGTTAAAAAAACATAAAAACTGAATAATTCTCAATTAATACTCTTCTGACACCAGTCAGAATCGTCTTAAAAACCAATTAAAATAATTTTAATTAAACATTAAAATAATCAGCTCAGCAATGATTAAGCATCCCGCGCGTTCCCATGCTTGTCATCATGCATGGGGCATATGGCTTCTGCACTTTTGAATCTCGGTTCTCTCGCACTGCCCGATCTGCTCCTCACGATCATTTCTTTGTTCATCCTTACTGAGTCTTTGATCCACTTGATTCTCATGCCACGCCGCCTCAGCTTGTACCTCGCTTCATGCGTCCATTCGCCTCGTGCCCTCTAAGTCCACCAAATTAGGCCGTTTCCTATACTTTTTCACCAAAAGGAGTTTTAAGTATATGCAATGCAAACTAACATGAAATGCAGCTAAAACATACTAAAATGTACTTGAGATGGGCATAGTTCGCATGAATTGGTACTCCATAAGTAGGTATAAAACCCACTTATCAAATACCCCCAAACTTGAACTGTTGCTTGCACTCAAGCAATGCATACTAATGAACAAAAAAATGCAGCTATATTACTATGCAATCTCACATTGTCCCAACTATCATAGAAATTCAGTCCAAAATGCCTCAGCGAATTTTTCTAGATTCAAGAATACATATTCAAACCAAACTGTAGGCATAATGTCATACACTCAGATAATTCATCAATGCTATAGATATGTTGTGTGTGTGTGTGTGTGTTATGTTCACCAAAACTTGATTTAAGCAAAGAATACACATATTAGACTGCTCAAAACAGAAAATTATAGATTAAAGCAAGAATTATGTATATATATGCAACAAAGATTATTCCAACATATCAAAATAAACTGAGGTTCAACAATGGGTTTAACTGCTTTATTTTTACTCATGAGGATGATTTTTCGCACTTTCCCGCGATGTTTATTGCTAGTTTTCTTTTCTTTTCTTTTTTTTTCCACATGACTGTGCAAAGTCTTACTCCATTAGGCAACACTACTACCCCTTAGTGAGCTTTCGACCAATGACTCCCAGACCATGAAAGACCTTAGGGCGCTAGGTGTAGAGACAATCCCCTCGGGCGTACTCACTCAAGTAGCCAGTGAAAGTAATATGCACACAAGCCAATCATGTTTGATGATAAAACATATACTTTGTAACCATCTTATTCATTTATTAATAAAAAGTATTAAAATTATCTACATGATGTTGTTTTATAATATGTGATAAACCCATAGTTTTAAGCAATGCTTTTAGAATAATGATGATGATCATTCTAATGAGATCTAAATTCTTAGAAAGCTTAAAACTAAAATAGTTCCCAATCATTGGATTAATAAATTGGGGATTAGTGAATCCGGATAGATTGGTAAATACGTTGCTTGCTCATTGGATGAGGATGATTGATCTCATGATCATTTGTGTGGAGACACTAAAGCAAGTATGTAGGTGCTTATTAGAGAATAAGTTCATTTGAACGTTGGCTCGCTAAGGAATACCTAATGGAGTTTTACTTGCTGTCATAGGGAATTCTGTAGTGATAGTAGTACAAGTGATCCTTGGACTTGAGATCATCATAGTATCTTGTGTATGATGAGTTATACTTTGACTTATTCCTTAAGACCCTTAGGGTATATCAAAGGGTATGATTGGGTATAATAAGTTGTACATGGAGATAATGTATGATCAATAAAGAGTCTACCACTTCTAATAAAAGAAGAGAAATGTCCTATGTGATTCGATAAATGACAACCCAGTAGTCCTTGGCCAAGGCAGAATGAAATTAGAAAGGAGTTTCTAATTTGCATTATTTGGAGTTGTGCATTTAAGGATCGAAATACATATAATTAAATAAAATAAGACTTGACAGTAATTCCATGTCTTATATTTAATTGGGACATTGTATGGTGGAAGGATTGAATTGTACGGTAACTATTTACTCAAAGGTTCTTTTATGATTAATGTTAAAATCTATATTATCTGGAAAGTCGTTGATCGCTAGGGAAGCTTATCCCTATTGTAGAATAAATATTATTTATTTAAATAAATTAATTGTTTAATTTATTTATTTAAATAAGATTAGAATTGTTCTAATTGATTTATTCACAACCGGTTTAATATGGAGAACCTAAAGGGTCACACCATAAAAAGAAGAATAATTATTTAAGAAGTTAATGGCATAATCGTAATAATATATTATGTATATTTAATTTAATCTATGGTGATAGAATAAATTAAAAAGCTTAATATTTATTATTTAATATTTTAGAAATATTAAATATAAATTAATAAGAGGAGTCTTATTAATATTATTATAATTATTATTATTATTTTAATTTCTAAAAGAGTTTAGAAATTAATTTAATATAAGTACTCTCATTTATTCCTAATTGGATTAGGAAGGAAAATTAGTTAAAGGAGTTTAATTAATTATCCCTAATAAGATTAGGGAGCTTAATTAATTAAAAGAATTTAATTAATTAAATAAAACCCAATTCCTTAATTGTTAAGGTGGGTTGCCCACATCTATAAATAAGAGGAGTCTTATTATGGGTGATGTGGTTGTTGACTTTTACAACGTACGTAATTTCAATAGTTGGGAGAGTACGCTCTTTTTTTATAGAGATAGAAAAACTAGGGTTTAGCCAACCACCCATCTTCTTATATCCTTCTTCTTCCTTGGTGGATCACCTCTAGAGGCCAAACACTTGGGTGGCTAACGTTGATCAAAGGAAGGAACCAAACCCGGTGGATTCAAGTTGAACACGAAAAGGATTGGAGGTGAACTTGTACCTGAGGAAGCTCGGATCTTCAAGGGTATGTTTGTTCTTCATATCTTTTCGTTTAATTAATAATTGTGCATAAAGGGTGATCCGGGATATATGGTTTGTAAATTTTTTAAACTCGATTTTTACTCGCTTTTAAGCTTAATTTTGCAATTTGATTGCGTTCAAGAATATTACAAACCTAACGAAGGCATCGAGCCAAACCTTTATGCGAATTATTAATTGTTTTAATTTGATATGTATATTGATATGTGTTTAGAACAATTTAATTGGGCATAATTTTATTGTATAAAATTAAAAAAAAAAATGAATTCGCGGTACATTTTTTTTTTCCCGTGACTTCGCTAATTAGGATTACTGCTATCCACGTGGCCACCGAAACTGTTAGATTATATATATATATATATATATATATAATACTTCCGAAACTGTTGCATGTAAATTAGGCAGCGTGGGCAATTAAGAATCCTGCAACTTGTTTTTTTTTTTTTTAAAAGAAATGGGCCACGTGCTTATGTCTTCCAAGATTTTATAAGTATTGAATATCAAATACCATGGGTCAGCAGGTTAGACATAGATTTTTGATGGTGTCTGACTTTTACTATCCCAACTTTGGTGGCGTGGATTCCTTTATATTAGAAAGGTAATATGATTCTAGAATAAATACTTATATATTATATATATATATAAATTACGGTACTACTTATATTTTATATATATATATATATATATATATATATATATATATATATATATATATATATTAGTAATAATTTTATAATTAAAATAAATGTTTATTTTAATTTTAAAATAAAAAGTTTATTTTAATATTAAAATATAAAGTTTATTTTAATTTTAAAATTAAATTTCATGCTAACTAATTAGAGTTGGAATTGGATTCCATGATAACTAATTGGAGTTGAAATTGGATTCTATTTTTCCTTAAATAAAGGAGTTTATTTAGATATGAAATAAGATTTCATATTATTTAAAATAAAAGAGTTTATTTGTGAATAGGAAAGATAATCCTAATTTTCTTAAATAAAGGAGTTTATTTAGATATGAAATAAGATTTCATATTATTCAAAATAAAGGAGTTTATTTATGAATAGGAAAGAGAATCAAGTGTTTCCTTTAATAAAGGAGTTATTTTTTTTACATGGAATTGGATTCCATAATTAATTAAAATAAAGAAGTTTATTTTGATTAAAGATTTTGATTAAAATAAAATAGTTTATTTTATTCAAAATTGGATAAATTAAAATAAAATAGTTTTATTTTGATTTAAATTTGGATTAAAATAAAGGAGTTTATTTTGATTCAAAATTAGATTTTATACTAACTAAATTTGCCCATTAAATGATATCAATATATATATTAAATGTTTATTATTCATAAGATGAATATTATTTATTGATGCATATGGTGATGTGTATGATAATAAATGGGATTGATTATGGACTATTGACCAATGTGATTGGATTTTATTTTAGTTGGATGCATGAATGTATGTGTTTTATTAAATGGGGTCTACTGTGTACCTCGCCTTCTCTAATTTTTCTCGAATGTAAATTCTATCTCCTTCCTATGTACTTCCCTCGATCACGATCAAAGTTTCTATTTATTTTAAATAGTTTTGTAATAGGAATAGTTAGAATTAATTTTGAAAAATTGGAGATCAAGGAGCAAGGAGCGCTTGAAGACCCGCTTTGTAATGGAGCCCTAAGTTTAAATGTAATAGTTATATTTAAATATTATTTCTTGCACCCTAGGGTTTGACCTTTTGGTTCACTTGGTGGCTCTAGTGAACCAAACTAGAATAAAAGTGCATAATCAATCCGTAGAATATAGTATTCTATATGTGCATGCTTATACTATATATATTATATATTATGCAAACATGCTTCGATGTTCATTAATATGAAGCGTTTTATATATATATATATATATATATGCACATGCTTGCTAAACAAGATGAGACAAATTAATAACAAACCCCTCAAATTTTTATATTAAGTCCTAAGCGTTCAAAGATATTTGGAATATCGAACGTAAGCCTTCTAGCATGATAAAATTAATAGAGTATTAAATATTTAATATGAGTTTGTTGTGTCACCACATGGCAAGTATTAAGTATTTAAGATGTTAATTTATCACATTTGATGCTTATAAAGAAAATTGAACAATATTGTTTTGTTGTGTCACCACAAGGATGATATTTTTCTTTTTGAATATATGGAGTGCTAGGTCGGACTTAACTTGGATAATTTTGATTCGATGTGTACCACACTTGATCAAAATAATCTAAGAGGCAAAAGAAAAGGAGTTGCATAGTTGATGTAATTGACAAAAGTTGTCTACCTATTTATTTATATATAGTTTGTTGTGTCACCACAAGGCTATATACATTTGAAATGGGATCCTTATTCTCACTAGCAAATCTTTAATTAGATTTTGCTTAACTATATAAGTGAGGGTAATATAGTTTGAAGAAAATAGTGGGAGATACCAATTTAAAACAAGACCTAATTTATTTTGGTAATTAATAAAAGAATGTATGTTAAAATGTTGTTAATTTCAAATTCATTTACGAAATTTTTACAATGTCTAAAATTACTATCATCAAGCGAAGCATATTAGATGCTAAATTAACCAGAATCAAATTAAGCGGATTGGTTAAGGAATTTGAGAATAGTTCTCATAACCGAAAAGCTATCTTATGTCCTTAATACGCCTATCCTCGCAATGGTTGCGCATACAATGCCTCGAGGAAGAGATTGCTACTTTTAGAAAGTGGCAAGATAATGCACATTTGCTCAATGCATCATGCTCGCATCCATGAGTAACGAGCTTCAACGTCAAGATGAAAACTATGGATGCTCCTACTATATATTCTCGCACATCAAGTAGTTGATGGTGAGGAAAGTAGGACCGATAGATATCGAGATATCTAAGGAGTTCTTCCGATCTAGAATGACCGATGTGACACTACAAGATGTATAAAAGTCCTTAACATTATCAATTTGATTGATCAATTAGGACAACGAGTTTTATCATGGATAGAGAGTTGAGTCAAGATTTGATCTTGCACTCACTCCCGGACTCCTTTCACAATTGTTGTGAATTTTTCATATGAACAAGCTAGATATCAGCTTCGATGATTTGCTTAACATGTTAAAAAATGATGGGAGTCATTTTTCAACCAAGAAAGACCATGTCTTACTAGTAGGGGCCAAAGGATCTTCTGAAAAGAAGAACGATTCAAAGAAGGTATATAGAAAGGCAAAAACAAAGGATAATAAGAACAAAACTGATAAGGATAGCAAAGGAGTTTGCTTCCACTGCAATAAGCCTGGACATTGGAAAGGAAACTACGAGAAGCATCTTGCGGAGGCTAACCAAAGAAGCTTAGTGAAGTTTCGGTTTTAAATACAAATTTGTTCATGATTTAAAATAAATTTTTCTTTAAGTCAAGGTTCTACTTGGGTATTGGATACCGACTTTGGTTATCATAAATATAGATTTATGAAGGGACCAAGCAGAAGTAGAAAGCTAAACAAATATAAGTAATCCTATGTGTGGAAAATATAGCAAAGGTTGCCATATTAGCCATAGAAACTTATAGTTTAGCAATGCCTATGGGAAAATCTATTAAGTCAATAAGTTGTTATTGTATTTCAGTTCTTGTTAGAAATATTATTTCTATTTTGTTGTTGGACAATAAAATTTTTGGTATTATAATTAAGAACAATTGTTGTTCTATTTATAATAATAATGTTTTGTATAGAACTGGAATATTACTTAATAGATTTTGTATACTTGACTTACGTGAAAAATATATTTTGCAAATTGAACAAACTAGTATAAGAAAAGGAGATGATCATTCAAAGAGTTGAATGTATGTATTTGTTGAAATACAAGTGTGAATTATTTGAAAGGTTCAAAGAATTCAGAAGTGAAACAAATTGGCAAAGTATTAGGATTCTTTGATCGGATCAAGGAAGGAATACTTGTGCAATAAGTTTCTAGATCATCTCAAATGGTTTTCTCATAATGGACGCCTCTCGATACATAATAATTGATTGATGTATCTGAAAGGAAAATGGTACCTATTTGAACATGGTGCGATCCATAATAATTTTACCGACATTCCATTATCCTTCTAGGGTCATGTCCTAGAAATGGCTGCATATCTACAAAAAGGTAACCTCTAAATCCGGCCCCAAGACTCCATAAAAGTTATGGACAGGGAGGATTCCTAATCTTAAGTATGTTAAGATAAGGGGTTGTCCAACTTATGTGAAACGGTTTCAAAGGATAAGCTTGGGACAAGATTTGACAAATACAGATTTATGGGACATCCTAAAGTAAGTTTAGGGTAAATGTTCTATAATTCTACTTAGCAAAAGGTGTTTGTTACGAAACACACTGCCTTCTAAGATAAAGGTGTTTATCATTGAAGGGGCTAGTGGGAGGATTATAAATCTTGAAGAGTTCATGATCCACAAAACACTATAAGTCAAATAAGAGGAACTTGTAGATGTAACCTATTGTACCTGGCACAAATCAATCGTAATAGAATAGTACCGAAAGATACCTAGGAGGTATGGATTCATCATAGATGATGATGATGAGGTACGCATCATAGATGATGATGATCCAGTTACATACGATGAAATAAGAATGAACCTAGTGTGTACAAAAGGGTCAGTGGGAGCATCGTGACATTCCTAGTACTATATGTTGATATACTACGGATAAGGAATGACATACCAATGCTACAATCAGTAAAGATAAAGTTGTCTAAACATTCCTCCATGAATGATTTGGAAGATTATCTTAATTGGGGATATAAATCTATATAGATAGATTTAAGAGGATGCTCGACTTAACCCAAGGAACATATATTCATTTGATGCTAAAGTCGTTTAGCATGGCAAACTCCAAGAGATGTCTCATGTTGATGAGCTATGGAGTGTATCTCTCTTAATAGTCCCCACAGACTCCTGAAAAGAGAGGTCGCATGAGTGACAATCATGTATGCAATGAAATGTACGAGACCTGATGTTGATCACTCATATTATGGAGAAGTTCACTATGAGTCGCTGAAAAACATCTTAAAGTGCTTAACCAAAGACTAAGGAAGTGATCATATTCATGGTGGGTCCAAATTAAAACTAGAGGGCTTAATGACTCAAGTTTTTCGAGATGACTAGATGATGATGAAAATCCACTTTAAGGTAAAGTGTTATCTTGAACAGTGGTGCAATGAATTGGAAAGGTTCCAAACAACAAAGAGTTGCTGGTTTAGTGATAAAGACAAAGTATATAGCTATAAATGAAGCTGCAAGTTGATTGTTTGGATTAAAAGTTTATTACGGAACTAGGAATAGTTCCTAAGTCTCATCATGGATCTAAACATGTGTTGTGGCACTTTCATTTGATTAAAAGAATCATTGAAAGATGGGAAATCACTATAGAGATGGTGGACTCTCAAGAACAACATTACATATCCATTAACTAAAGCTTATCCAACAGCAGGATAATCGTCACTTAGAGAAGAAGAGTATAAGATACAATGCCAATTGGCTTTAGTGCAAGTGGGAGATTGAAAGTAATATGCACACAAGCCAATCATGTTTGATGATAAAGCATATACTTTGTAACCATCTTATTCATTTATTAATAAAAAGGATTAATTTATTAAAGGCTTTTAATTATCTACATGATCTTTGTTTTATAATATGTGATAAACCCATAGTTTTAAGCAATGCTTTTAGAATAATGATGATGATCATTCTAATGAGATCTAAATTCTTAGAAAGCTTAAAACTAAAATAGTTCCCAATCATTGGATTACTAAATTGGGGATTAGTGAATCCGGATAGATTGGTACATACGTTGCTTTGCTTCGAAGGATAAGGATGATTGATCTCATGATCATTTGTGTGGAGACACTAAAGCAAGTTTGTAGGTGATTATTAGAGAATAAGTTCATTTGAACGTGGCTCGCTAAGGAATACCTAATGGAGTTTTACTTGCTGTCAATAATAGAATTCTCAGAGTGATAGTAGTACAAGTGATCCTTGGACTTGAGATCATCATAGTATCTTGTGTATGATGAGTTATACTTTGACTTATTCCTTAAGACCCTTAGGGTATATCAAAGGGTATGCTTGGGTATAATAAGTTGTACATAGAGATAATGTATGATCAATAAAGAATCTACCACTTCTAATAAAAGAAGAGAAATGTCCTATGTGATTCGATAAATGACAACCCAAAGAGTCCTTGGCGGCGCGTAATGAAATTAGAAAGGAGTTTCTAATTTGCATTATTTGGAGTTGAGCATTTAAGGATCGAAATATATATAATTAAATAAAATAAGACTTGACAGTAATTCCATGTCTTATATTTAATTGGGACATTGTATGGTGGAAGGATTGAATTGTACGGTAACTATTTACTCAAAGGTTCTTTTATGATTAATGTTGAAATCTATATTATCCGGAAAGTCGTTGATCACTAGGGGAGGCTTATCCTATTGTAGAATAAATATTATTTATTTAAATAAATTAATTGTTTAATTTATTTATTTAAATAAGATTAGAATTGTTCTAATTGATTTATTCACAACCGGTTTAATATGGAGAACCTAAAGGGTCACACCATAAAAAGAAGAATATTTATTTAAGAAGTTAATGGCATAATCGTAATAATATGTTATGTATATTTAATTTAATCTATGGTGATAGAATAAATTAAAAAAGCTTAATATTTATTATTTAATATTTTAGAAATGTTAAATATAAATTAATAAGAGGAGTCTTATTAATATTATTACAATTATTATTATTATTTTAAATTCTAAAAGAGTTTAGAAATTAATTTAATATAAGTACTCTCATTTATTCCTAATTGGATTAGGAAGGAAAATTAGTTAAAGGAGTTTAATTAATTATCTCTAATAAGATTAGGGAGCTTAATTAATTAAAAGAATTTAATTAATTAAATAAAACCCAATTCCTTAATTGTTAAGGTGGGTTGCCCACATCTATAAATAAGAGGAGTCTTATTATGGGTGATGTGGTTGTTGACTTTTACAACATACGTAATTCCAATAGTTGGGAGAGTACGCTCTTTTTTTATAGAGATAGAAAAACTAGGGTTTAGCCAACCACCCATCTTCTTAAATCCTTCTTCTTCCTCGTGGATCACCTCTGAGAGGCCAAACACTTGGGTGGCTAACGTTGATCAAAGGAAGGAACCAAACCCGGTGGATTCAAGTTGAACGCTTAAAAGGATTGGAGGTGAACTTGTACTGAGGAAGCTCGGATCTTCAAGGGTATGTTTTTCTTCATATCTTTTCGTTTAATTAATAATTATGCATAAAGGGTGATCCGGGTATATGGTTTGTAAATTTTTTTAAACTCTGATTTTTACTCGCTTCCGCTTAATTTTGCAATTTGATTGCGTTCAAGAATATTACAAACCTAACAGCCAGGGCCCCAAAATAAGACTAGCCACGTTATTACTACATTTTTTTTACACAGATACCCATGTTTTCCCAACGTTTAAAAATCAATGTTATAAACCGTCTAAGTTCATTTTCCACATATTTCCCTTTTTAAAACTACATTTTATATCGAGCAATGCAACACATCTTTCTTATACCTATAAGTGCTTGTGAACACATTTGTGCAAACCGAAAGTATTTAAACAACATTATGAATTGCATTGTGCGAAACATTATATCTCAGCTCATATTATCCAAAATACTCAAATATCATTTAAAATTTCACTGTCATCATTGGCTAGACTAGAATTTCCATACAGCAAGAACTATGAGATATGCAAACTAAAAATGACATGCAACTATATGCAAAAATTTAAACTAAACATGCAAAAACTACAAAGATTAAACTAATCATGCTCAACTACATGTAATTACACAACTAAACATGCAAAAACTACAAAGATTAAACTAATCATGCTCAACTACATGAAATTACACTACTACCCCAATACCCCCAAACTTATAATATTCAATGCCCTATTGAATTAAGGTAAAGGATAACGAAAAACTCCCCTAATTATTGGTGGTACCACCCTCCTCGGGTGGTGAATCTGGTGGTGGATATATCGCTGCTGTTCCGAATTGAGGCTACTCTAGCGTCGTTCCTTGCTACACAAAAGCTTCGGCCAAGGCCCTTGTGAGTCCCGTCGAAAATGTGCCCAAATTATCGTACATGGAATCGACTTTTCGCTCCAACCTTCGGAGCTGGCGATCACCATGGGTGGCACGTGCGTGCGTGGACGGGCCTGCTTCATCTGTCTGAGGGGGCTGCTATGACGACTCTGGAAAAGTGGGATGAATGATGAATCCTAGTCCGCGTGGGTGTGGTACACTACCTTGCCAATCCTCAAAATTTTCAATTATGGCAAGAGTTATGTCCTGGCTTGGGTATTGCATTTGATCGTTGTCCCAGTTGCATCCCTAATTAGCACAAAGCATGGCAACCACTGATGCGTGTGGAATGCTCCCAATGGTGCCTCCCCGTAGATAGTGCAACATATTCTGATGGATGAGATGGCCAACGTCAATGTATTTCCCGGTGATTATGCCCCCATAGAATAATTTCCCTCTCAGCTGTGATTTCGTGCTGATGAGAGGAAGGCACGAGCCTGGCACATATGAACAGGTTCTATGCATTTGTATAGAGGTTCAAGGCTGCAGCTGGGAATATACGAGGTTGAGTTGTGCCTACTTTATAGGTCCATTTCGTACCAAGCACGCATAATTCTGCAATAATCAACTCCATGTCGGTCTCCAAATGAGCACCGGTGACCCAATTAGCAGCCCCCGCTGGCGGTGCATTAGTAATTTTGAAAATTAATCGGATGGCACGGGGTCTGTAATCTATCTCGAGACTGTGAACCAGAGATATACCACTCATAGTGACCTTGGCATTGGCATATAACTCGCGGACTATGCTCATAGGAATGGGCGTTGGAGTGGCAGTCAGTCCACCCCAGCCTCTCTCTCGAATCATGGCACACAACTGGCCATCCTGCCCCTTCGGCTTGAAACCGCGCTCCTTGACGAACGTCTTTGCCATAATTCGATAATACTTTTGCTGAGCTTCCAAGTTTAGAAACTTGGTGTGATCCACAATATCCGCCCCATGATTACCCGAGGAAGATGAAGAAGACAATGCAATAGAACGTGCTTGATTAGGCCCCATTTGTAGTTGATAAAGTTCGCACAAATAATCTCATTGAGAATGAATAAAAGAATAATGATGCTATTACCCTCAAGTTATTTCTGCCCCAACCAAATGAAAAACCCTAGTTTATATCAATAGATGAGACGTGGGTTTGAGTTTTGAATGTGGAGAGAATCGTGGAGATGTACGGATTTAATTTGTAACCGATAGAGAGATAGAGACGTGAGTTATTGAGAGACAGTGTGATGTCACTTCTGTTTTGATTGTAAATGAGAGTCCACTTTATCTCCACCATATTTTTAAACTAAAATTTTTTCCACGTCGCTCGATGTCACGCATACCAAGCGAGGTTTGAATAAGTCAAGTAGCGCGAGGTTGACAAATTTGGTCTGGTAGGCATATCGCGTGGTAGCATGGATACATCTTTGAAATAGTTCTATGCGCCCACGCGTCCCCTCGATATATCTACACTAAATTTTATTTTTTAGGCTCTGCAAGACAAACATGCATGCTCTCCAATACACCTGAAATAACATCAATGGATCTCATCAAAACATGGTTTACTAAATCAAAATGATTGACTATTCTGTCTCCCTAATTTCCATGTAATGCATGCACGTGCTCTTCTGTGATTCGATTACGATGTCTAAGCAGATAAATGTACTCATACTATCTTAACAAGTAATTAGAATAAGCTAAACCAAACAACTTGAACTAAATAAATACTAAGTAGAGATGGAAACAATGGGTTGCCTCCCATCTAACACTAAGTTATAGTCAATTAGCTTGACTGTTTTGAGTCTCATGTCAAAGATAGAATCGAGGTGACTTTCTCTCTGTCCTCCTCACCATCATAATCACTCTTTAATCTCTGCAGATTGGGAAGAACTTAGCAGTCTTAGCCATTGGGAAGAACTTAGCTAAGAACTTCTAAGCTAAGTCCTCCCATGTAGTTATAGATCCTGCTGGCAAAGAATGAAGCCAACTTCTTTCTTTATCCCTCAATGAGAATGGGAATAGCCTAAATCTGATAGCATCCTCTGTCACACAGTTGTATCTAAATGTATCACAGATTTCGATGAAACTCAACAGGTGTTCATTCGGATCATCTGTAGCAGCACCCCCAAATTGCACCGAATTTTGTACCATCTGAATAGTGCCCGTTTTTATCTTGAATGTATTGGCTGCTATCGCTGGTCTGACGATGCTAGACTATAGTCCATTAATATTGGGCATGGAATATTCTTTCAGAGCCCTATACTCCTCTCTTCGTTCTTCTCTCCTTGCTCCTACTACCGCCATATTAGTATTGTCAGACTTTCTAACTGTGCTTGTAAATTTCTCTTAACACTCGCTTTCCAACCTCTCCGCTTTATGTTATCCCGAACAGTGTTAAGTCGGGGTTGGATGATCAGCGTCTTGAATAAAAATTTATCCAAATTCCTGAAACAAAAACTGAAATAAGATAAGACTAGAATTGTCTAAGTCATACAATATAGCTTAAAACTAATGATAATAATAATAAATTAAACATCTTTCCCCGGCAACGGCGCCAAAAACTTGTTGCCACTTTTTTAGTCTTAACAAAAGAGCTCTAACTCATGCAAGCATACATGTGTCAACAAGTAATACAGAGCAAGTAAAGTATCGATCCCACAGAGAAAGTTGTTTAATTTAAATCACTATGCATTAATTAAATCACTATATTAATATGCTCAAACTAATGACTAAGATTAGTTGTTACTCTAATCGCAAATAATAACTAAAACGATGATAAAGATGGAATAAATAATATCTGAACGTAATGGGATCCTAACTTCATTTAATATTTCATTTAATCACCACTATCATGCATGACTTGTTCACATATCACAGGAACGTAGCCAAGATCACTAAAAGAGTTATAGCCATTTTTCAATGCACTAAGACCTACTTACACAGCATCTATAGATGATAGACTCTATGTAATCATCAATATAACCAAAATCACTATATGTCTATGTGAAATTGCAACTATATTGAATTTAAGTACAAGCTCTTATCCTAACTCATACGGTGAAACAGTATATGTCTATCTGGTTCACGAAATACACAGGCCATATAAAACAGCCTTATATACGTATACTATCATGATTACAATCCATACTTGCATGTTCATTGTCAATTCCATACAAGTACTGAAATGAATGGTGATCAAGCATTCATACATGCAAAACAATCATGATAGACATCCCATATGATATGTACAACAATCCAGCATTCAAGCATGCAATCAAACTATATATTAAAATCCGTTAGAATCCCATGATGGAGTTTAGTTCAAGACTGAACCAAAAGCCATTATGGGTTCAAATCTAAACATGATTAATAAGTAAACAATTGAAAGATGAAAGGTAGAAACAATCAAACCCAATTGCTGAATATAATTCACTATTTAATTCCTCATATGAATCCAGCAAATACTAATAATAATCCACTCTGGTAGAAAATCCCAAGAAGAAGTAGAAAAATAGAGTTTTGGCCTCCTTTTACGTTCGAATCTCTCCTTGAGAGTAAACCCTAGTTACGATGTTAAAAAACATAAAAACTGAATAATTCTCAATTAATCTTCTTCTGACACCGGTCAGAATCGTCTTAAAAACCAATTACAACCATTTTAATTAAACATTCAAATAAACAAATTCAACGAATGATTAAGATAAGCGCTTGCCCAAGCCCCCCAGATAGAATCCTCACGGGCGCATGCGGACATTTGTATTGTGCCATGATGTCCGGCCGTGTTCTCGTCAAATGCCATGCGCAGCGTTCCCATGCTTGTCTGTTTGTGTCACACGGCTCGCACTTTGAATCATGGTTCTGCATTGCTGCTCGATCTCGCTCCTGCTTTGCTCATTTCTTTGTTCACCCTTGCTGAGTCTCTGCTCCACATTCTCATACCACGCCACCTCAGCTTGTGCCTCGCTTCATGCGTCCATTCGCCTCGTGCCCTCTAAGTCCACCAAATTAGGCTGTTTCCTGCACTTTTTCACCAAAAGGAGTTTTAAGTATATGCAATGCAAACTAACATGAAATGCAGCTAAAACATACTAAAATGTACTTGAGATGGGCATAGTTCGCATGAATTGGTACTCCATAAGTAGGTATAAAACCCACTTATCAAATAGCACCTTCTTGCACTTTCTTCCTCATACGCATCAGCTCCAGGTCTGTAGCTTGAGCATCTTTAACTTTATTGATTAAAGTCGGTTCTACTCGTATATTCGCCATCATCACATGGGTCCCTGGAGTCTTTAACTCTATCTCCATCTTTTGTAAGTCATACAAAATGGGCCTTTGTGTTGACAATATCGCACTCGTACCCACATATGATCTTCTACGCAATGCGTCAGCTACTACGTTCGCTTTTCCAGGATGGTATTGAATGGTATGATCGTAATCTTTCAATAGCTCAAGCTATCATCGCTGCCGCATGTTGAGTTCCTTTTGAGTGAAAAAATATTTGAGGCTTTTATGATCCGTATAGATCTTTACATTCTCTCTATACAGGTAATGCCTCCAAATCTTAAGCGCAAAAATGACACCTGCCAACTCTAGATCATGAGTAGGATAATTTCTCTCATATTCTTTGAGTTGTCGTGAGGCATAGGCTATAACTTTCCCATGTTGCATGAGAACACACCCTAAACCTTTGCTTGAAGCATCGCTGCATATGACAAATCCCTCCGACCCAGCTGGTATTATCAGAACATGTGCTGAAATGAGCCTCCTCTTGAGTTCTTGAAAACTCTTCTCACATTCCTCACTCCAACCAAATTTTGTATCTTTTCGAGTTATCTGAGTTAATGGAGTAGCGATTCGAGAAAATCCTTCCACGAACCTCCGATAATAACCAGCTAAGCCCAAAAAGTTATGTACTTCGGTCACTGGCTTAGGTTGCTCCCAACTTTTAATTGCTTTAATCTTTTTGGGGTCAATAAATATTCCATGATTTGATATCACGTGCCCAAGGAATGCTACTTCCTCAAGCCAGAACTCGTATTTCTTCAACTTGGCATAAAGCTTATTTTCACGAAGCTTTTGGAGTATTAGCCTCAAGTGTTACTCATGATCTTCACGGCTTTTGGAGTAAATGAGGATGTCATCAATAAAGACGACCATAAAGTGATCCAAATATTCCTTGAATACTCAGTTCATCATATCCATGAAGGCAACAGGAGCATTAGTCAATCGAAAAGACATGACTAGGAATTTGTAATGCCCGTACCGAGTTCTGAAAGCAGTCTTTGGAATGTCATCAGTTTTAATCTTCAACTGATGATATCTAGAATGAAGATCAATCTTTGAAAAGAATTTTGTGCCTTGCAACTGGTCAAACAGATCATTCATACGAGGCAACAGGTACCTATTTTTTATGGTGACATGATTCAACTCCCGCTAATAAATACAAAGTCGCATACTTCTGTCTTTCTTCTTCACGAATAGAACAGGAGCACCCCAAGGAGACGTACTAGGTCGAATGAAACTGATGTCTAACAATTCATGTAGTTGGGTTTTTAACTCCTGAAGTTCAATAGGAGCCATTCGATATGGGGCTTTGGAAATGGGTTTTTTACCGGGTTCAAAGTCGATACCAAACTCGATTTCACACTTCGGGGGTAGGCCAGGAAGTTCTTTGGGGAATACGTCAAGAAATTTATTAACAATAGAAATATCATTCAAATCTGACGTATTTTTGTTTAAATCTGTGACATGGGCTAAGAAAGCTTGACATCCGATTTTTAATAAATGAATAGCTTTATGGCTTGATATGACAGTGATTGACATTAGTGGTTTGGTTGCTTGAATTTGCATAATAGGTTGGTTAGGAATATGAAAGCTAACAACCTTACGAAAACAATCAATTTTTGCATGATGAGTAGTTAACCAATCAATCCCTAAAATCACATCAAATGCAAGTATTTTTAAGGAAATAAGATCGACAGGTATTGTGAGGGTACCAATTTGAACCAAACAAGACTTATAAACAATGGATGTAATGAAGGTTTCTCCCAACGGAGTTTTAATATATAAGTCAAAGTCTAATTTCTCCGGAGTTAAATTTAAATGTTGAGCGCAAGTAGGAGAAATAAAAGAATGGGTAGAGCCGGTATCAAATAAGTTATAGACTTCCCTAGAGTTTATGATTAGCTTACCCGTGATCACCTCGTTCAGATTCCTCTCTTTTTGGGAAGTTACGACAAACGCTCTCCCTTGAACTACCAGTTTTGTCTTGTCTGGGACGACCTTTGATGCCTCCATCCCAGCTGGACATCACTTCGGTGCACGACAAAATCGGGCAAGGTGACCTTCTCTTCTGCAATTATAACACGCTTTGGATTGCTGCGTACAGTTCGGACTAATATGTCCCTCCCCTCCGCATTTGTAATATATGATTGGTTGTTATTCCCCTTCCTTAACAACAGGTGCTTGTGATGATGTCTTTCTATCATTGTTGAATCTCCTCTTCTTGAAATTTCCACTTCTATTATATTGGCCATGATTACCCCTGAAGTGGTTAACATTTCTGGCATGTTGATTCCCTCCATGTTTGTTGTCACCGCTTTGATGATTGCTACCACTCGTATTATCATTTTGTCGGCTGCTTTCACTTGGTTGGGTTGACTCGTTATCACACTCCAATAACTGAGCCCTATTTATAACATCTGAATACAAACACAGTTTGTGAGAAATTAAGTATTGACGTATCTCCGGTTTCAAACCTCTTAGAAACATCCGCGTCATTCTCTCCTCATTATCAACCAAGTGGGACGCAAATCGGGACAACTCGGCAAACTTAGCTTCGTACTGCGACACGGTCATATTGTTTTGCTCCAACTTGATAAACTCTACCTCCTTCATGTGATGAATACTTTCGAGAAAGTACTTGTCGTTGATTAGTTCTTGGAACTTCTCCCAAGACATCTTCAGTGCGGTAGGTTGAGTACGCTTTACCGATTCCCACCAGTAATCTGCCTCTCCTCGCAACATAAAGGTGCATTGAGTACGCTTTACCTTTTGCTCCTCGGAGCATCCTAAGACATTAAATATCTTGGTGATCTTATCTATCTACGTCTCCGCCTTAAGTGGTTTTGGCTCTCTAATAAACTCCAGTGATCCCAACTCTTTGAACTGTTTAGCGGTGATTGTCTGAGAGTTGCAAGTGATTCCACCTGCATTTTGAACAGGAGTTGTTCTCGCCTGATGTTGCATGAATTGCATAAAGCCTCTGAACATCCCATCGTTCATCATTTGGTCAGCGTTGTTATTTTCCTGAGGATTATTGCCATCCTGATGCACATTATCCTGGGTATTGATCGTTGGTGACTCAACGGTCTCATGTGCTTCATTGCTTATCTCAACATTTTCGGATCGCATTTTAAAATACTGCCACAAAACAAGGGTTAATTGACATGTCAGATAATATCCCTATACTCTGACCGACCAATTAAATACCAAATAAACTTAGGTAGGTCATACTAGCGAAGGAATTCCTCGTCTCTCCCCTCCTAGTTCTTGTCTCACATCTCAGCCAGGGATCATATCCCTAAGCTTTGATACCAACTGTGACGCCCCCAAAATAGGTATACATCACCCATCTTGAGTCGCCAAATACATGTTACAGAATTTAAATACAAACTTCTTTTATATAGTACGACAAAATGTAGCTGAGAGTTTTAACACGGGTAATGTCTCGTAGAGAGTATCCAAACTCAAATAAAGTCCTCATTACAATTATTATCTCACTATTTCACTGAATAGTGAGGACTACTAATGCAAACATCTGGACAGTCACTTTGTTCCCCGACTAGTCCCAGCTATATTCTCATTTCCTGAAGAGAACAATGAAAACAAAGGGTGAGCTCAACTAGCCTAGTAAGAAATATTATGACTAAGATAATGCAGAATAAATTATCGTTAGCCTTCAACAGTATTAAACTGATAAAATATAATAAACATCAAGTTTAACTGCAGCGGAACAAGCAATCCATTAGAAGTGTCAAGTAGAGCATGATATCTACTATCTTCTATGATTTAAAAACGTTTTCATCAACTTTATCGCTGAGACTCAGCTTAATAAATGAACCACATCATCGAATCATCCCTGCACTACGGGCCAAGGATATTCATGTAATCATCAATGGTCATGATTATACCGAATAATCCCTGGTCGTAATCATACAAACAACTGTCCATCAATGCACTACAGGCCAATGATGATTTTTACCACATCATTTGTAACATTACGGTCATGATTATACCGAAAAATCCCTGGTCATAATAGTACCAATCAATAGTACATCTATGCACGTAAGCCATAGATGACTATTATCACAATATAAGCATGAAGATGATGACAATGATATAAGAATTCAATTAAAAGATAGCAAAGGATAGATTTTTAAAGATTTATAACTTAATTTATCTAGAATTCAATAATGTCCAAATTGTCAACATGATACTGCTTTGTGGAGTAAATTCAAGAATAATATTGTATCAAAAATGATTTGGACAGCAAAGAAATCAATTTTTGTCATGAATAATTCCGCGGGTGAATAGTACCCGAGTGAATAGTAGTCTGTGAATAATACTTCGAGAATAGTACCCTGTGAATAGTACTCATGAATACTACTCTGTGAATAGTACCCATGAATAGTACTTTATGAATAGTACCTCGTGAATAGTACTTTGTGAATTGTACCATAAAAATGAATACTACTCATGGACAGTACTCCGACATGAAAAGCTTAAAATTTAACAAGAATGTGCAAAATATATCCTTGTGAAATGATACTAGATGAAGCGCAAATTTAAAGGATATTCTACTAATTTCACGGAGTATAGAAGCAATATCAATTTCAATAATCCCAACACAATAAAAATATCAATTTCATCTTTAATCAATACAAACTTATTCATCATTAATATTATAACTCACAATATTTAACAACTAGATCATTCTCAGGAAAGAGGGGGCTTTCCGATAAGGATTTCTCCCTATTGGCGCCCAATTAGGTGACCAAACCTCTCCTTGACAGAACTTTATAGACATTGTCAATATTGCAAATAATAATATGAATAACTTTGTCGTCTAAATTATTGATTTAATAATAATAAATATTATGTAGATGATACTGTGACAATAATTGAATCAATAATATGAGAGATATTATGCAGTAATTATTGTAGGAATAATTGACTGACTTCTCACGTAAGCATCAATAATCAATATCGTGTGCTACTATGCAACCACGCATATTACTGTACTTTTACCACTGGGTAGTTCAACAGTTTAACGGTAAAACTTTCGCCGTTATTTTTATAAAAAGATAATTCTGTCATTTTCTAACTACGACAATACTTCCGTTGTTGGATCCACCAATGATTGTGCAGTCATACGAATATTTTCTGTTAAAATGAATATTCCCCGACCAATCGAATATTATATAACCACTTGCTTACTTTGCAAAATTTGTAAATAATACCCATAACTATAACATTATATCAAATCCACACCATAATATTCAAAAATATATTTTGAGAAAAATTAATCTTTATTCATAAAAGTTGGGTTCTTACATTTTGTCCCCAGAATCACAACTCAAACAATTCGTTCGTCACATTCTTCTCTCCTTAAAAAGATTATATCCCCAGAATCGAAGACACGGATTAAATAAATAACTCAAGGTAATTCTTTTTCATTACATCCTCGAGTTCCCACGTAGCCTCTTCGACATTGTGCTTCCTCCATATCACCTTCACAGAAGGTATCAACTCATTCCTGAACACTTATTCTTTCTTGTCGACTACCTGGATAAAAATTTCCTAGTAGGACAACCATAATGGTTCGTACTTGATCACATGATTGCAGTCAAGCTTGTTCAATTATATCACCGAAACATAAAAAAAATATTGTGAATGCGCTCTAACTATAGAGGTAAGGCTACGTCAAAACCATCTTTCAACTTCATCAATGCTTCCTATACTATAACCATTTTATACCCAATATAGTTCATCAAACTTACAACATCTTGGAAATCCAGGAACTTGCCATAATCATATGAGTTTAGGAACTTATCCTAGTCAGACCATAGGTGTGACGCCCCCAAATTCGGGTATCTTTCAACCCGATAGATGGTGCTACATGGTGCTATAGTTCACATAAACATTCAATTGAAATTCCTCAAAAGAACGGATATGTCTTATATATGTAAAAATAATATTTACATTCCCCAGGTTCTTTACAACCAACACATTTGTCTTTGTCATAATATCAATATTATTCCTTACAAAACCTATAATATTACATATGAAATCTAAGGGTTCGCCATCGCCTTTTTTTATCCTTGTCGGATCAATCGGTCTGTTCAGTCTTAGCTGCATTCATATGGTTCAAGCAAGAATGAGCCTAACTAGCTCAGCAAGTACAACAATTCTAGGAAAATAGCATGCTTGAAACATAGGAATCATATATCTTCAATAACTGAACAATAGTTACGAAGTACTATCGATAATTCAAAATAGCACTTCTTTTCATTCAAAATGTTTTACAACAACAATATTCAGTAAAACATCAATTCCGCTTCAAGACCGTAAGCATTTCACAAGTACTTTGAAAAGGATGTCCCGACACTAAGTCCGTAAGTCCGACATAGCTTACGAGCACGTCTAGGTGATCAGCCTATAGTACTCTATGTTGACCAACACTACATTCATTAAACATGTATACGTTTAAGTTGTGGCAACCTCACGTGCCTGTCGTTTGACGACAAAACAATTTAGCATACTCAGTCTAGTTTTGAAAACTATAACAATATTAGTTTGGTAAATCTTTATCAACACTTGATGGAATAACATAGCATACGTCTAGCCGAAAGAATTGGCTTTGACTTCCTCAGACATTAACTCATGCGAAGAATACATAAATCACAAAGACTTGTCCAGATCGAACTGGAACAAGGGTTAGAGTACTTGCCTTTAGCGTCTGCTACAGTTTATAACACGTGCACTTTAAGTCTTTAGGTCTCTACAGTAGATAATAACATCACATAACACATTAGGTCATAAATAAACATACATAGTTTCTAAAGAATCTTACCCTTCTTCTCAATCTAATTATGTATTAGATTTGTTATTATAGGTTTTGGCTTTCCATTACGTCATTCTTACGTTCATAAGTCACTGACTTTCTTTAACCCTAAGTGATCATGCTTAAGGCTTAATTATGTCTTAATAATGTTTCATTAAGATCGTTAGTTGAGTGTTCATCAATTATACATCATGTTCAACATGTAAACAATTTTCAGTATCTAGGTCATGAGGCTGGCACTGTGGTGCCGGCTATTACACTTGGTGTCGCTCTGCGGCGTCACCCATTATTGCCTAGAAACTGGACTCGGCGCTGCGGTGCGAGTGAAAGTAGTATGCACACAAGCCAATCATGTTTGATGATAAAGCATATACTTTGTAACAATCTTATTCATTTATTAATAAAAAGTATTAATTTATTAAAGGCTTTTAATTATCTACATGATGCTGTTTTATAATATGTGATAAACCCATAGTTTTAAGCAATGCTTTTAGAATAATGATGATGATCATTCTAATGAGATCTAAATTCTTAGAAAGCTTAAAACTAAAATAGTTCCCAATCATTGGATTACTAAATTGGGGATTAGTGAATCCGGATAGATTGGTACATACGTTGTTGCTCATTGGATGAGGATGATTGATCTCATGATCATTTGTGTGGAGACACTAAAGCAAGTATGTAGGTGCTTATTAGAGAATAAGTTCACTGAACGTGGCTCGCTATGGAATACCTAATGGAGTTTTATTTGCTGTCAATAGGAATTCAGTAGTGATAGTAGTCAAGTGATCCTTGGACTTGAGATCATCATAGTATCTTGTGTATGATGAGTTATACTTTGACTTATTCCTTAAGACCTTTAGGGTATATCAAAGGGTATGCTTGGGTATAATAAGTTGTATATGGAGATAATGTATGATCAATAAAGAATCTACCACTTCTAATAAAGAAGAGAAATGTCCTATGTGATTCGATAAATGACAACCCAAGTAGTCCTTGGCGGCGTAATGAAATTAGAAAGGAGTTTCTAATTTGCATTATTTGGATTTGTGCATTTAAGAGTCAAAATACATATAATTAAATAAAATAAGACTTGACAGTAATTCCATGTCTTATATTTAATTGGGACATTGTATGGTGGAAGGATTGAATTGTACGGTAACTATTTACTCAAAGGTTCTTTTATGATTAATGTTGAAATCTATATTATCTGGAAAGTCGTTGATCGCTAGGGAGGCTTATCCCTATTGTAGAATAAATATTATTTATTTAAATAAATTAATTGTTTAATTTATTTATTTAAATAAGATTAGAATTGTTCTAATTGATTTATTCACAACCGGTTTAATATGGAGAACCTAAAGGGTCACACCATAAAAGGAAGAATAATTATTTAAGAAGTTAATGGCATAATCGTAATGATATGTTATGTATATTTAATTTAATCTATGGTGATAGAATAAATTAAATAACTTAATATTTATTATTTAATATTTTAGAAATATTAAATATAAATTAATAAGAGGAGTCTTATTAATATTATTACAATTATTATTATTTTAATTTCTAAAAGAGTTTAGGAATTAATTTAATATAAGTACTCTCATTTATTCCTAATTGGATTAGGAAGGAAAATTAGTTAAAGGAGTTTTAATTAATTATCCCTAATAAGATTAGGGAGCTTAATTAATTAAAAGAATTTAATTAATTAAATAAAACCCAATTCTTTAATTGTTAAGGTGGGTTGCCCACATCTATAAATAAGAGGAGTCTTATTATGGGTGGTATGGGTTATTAACTTTTACAACGTAATAATTCCAATTTGTTGGAGAGTACCGTTTTTCTATAGAGATAGGAAAAACTAGGGTTTGAGCCATAAACACCCTTCTTCTTGAATTTTCTTCTTCCTTGGTGGATCACCTCTAGAGGCCAAACGCTTGGGTGGCTAACGTTGATCAAAGGAAGGAACCAAACCCGGTGGATTCAAGTTGAACGCGAAAAGGATTGGAGGTGAACTTGTACTTGAGGAAGCTCGGATCTTCAAGGGTATGTTTGTTCTTCATATCTTTTCGTTTAATTAATAATTGTGCATAAAGGGTGATCCGGGTATATGGTTTGTAAATTTTTAAACTCTGATTTTTACACGCTTCCACACTTTTTATGCAATTTGATTGCTTCATGAATATTACAAACCTAACAGTGGCATCAGAGCCAAACTTTTATGCAAATTATTAATTGTTTTAATTTAATATGTATATTAATATGTGTTTAGAATAATTTTATTGGGCATAATTTTATTGTATAAAATTTAATAAAAAAAAAAAAAAAATTTTTTTTTTTTATATATATAACTCTTGGCGTGATGCACGAAAGTTAGGAATTTTTTTTTTTAGTGCTCATAAAACCGTGACCCAAAACTGGCTTCCTTTTATGTTACCTTGTAACTCTGGTCACGGAGTAGTATGATTCAAGGTTAACAGGATTGGTGTGAATAGGAAACAATAGTGCATGGTTTTCCGAAAAAAAATAAGAAAAGGAATCTGATTTTTTTTAAAGCTAGGAACGGATGGTTATATATATATATATATATATATAATATATTAAGAATATATATATACATATATATATTCTTAATTATTATATAATTAAAATAAAAGTTTATTTTAATTTTAAAATAAAAAGTTTATTTTAATTTTAATAATTTTATAATTAAAGTAAAAAGTTTATTTTAATTTTAAAATAAAGGTTTATTTTAATATTAAAATAAGAGAGTTTATTTTAATTTTAAAATTAAATTTCATGCTAACTAATTAGAGTTGGAATTGGATTCCATGATAACCGATTGGAGTTGAAATTGGATTCTATTTTTCCTAAAATAAAGGAGTTTATTTAGATATGAAATAGATTTTCATATTATTCAAAATAAAAGAGTTTATTTGTGAATAGGAAAGAGAATCCTAATTTCCTTAAATAAAGGAGTTTATTTAAATATGAAATAAGATTTCATATTATTCAAAATAAAGGAGTTTATTTGTGAATAGGAAAAGAATATCCGTATTTCCTTTAATATTTTTTTTTATATATGGAATTGGATTCCATAATTAATTAAAAAATAAAAGAGTTTATTTTAATTAAAGATTTTTTTATATATAGAATTGGATTTCATAATTAATTAAAATAAAGGAGTTTATTTTGATTAAAATTTTGATTGAAATAAAATAGTTTATTTTATTCAAAATTGGATAAATTAAAATAAAATAGTTTTATTTTAATTTAAATTTAGATTAAAATAAAAGAGTTTATTTTGATTCAAAAATAGATTTTATACTAACTAAATTTGCCCATTAAATGATATCAATATATATATTAAATGTTTATTATTCATGAGATAAATGTTATTTATTGATACATATGGTGATGTGTATGATAATAAATGGGATTGATTATGACTATCAACCAATATGATTGGATTTTATTTTAGTTAGATGCATGAATGTATGGGTTTTAATTAAATGGGGTCTCACAGACTCCTCGCCTTCTCTAATTTTTCTTAATGTAAATTCTATCTCCTCCTATGTACTTCCCTCGATCAACGATCAAGGTTTCTATTTATTTTAAAATAGTTTTGTAATAGGAATATTTAGAATTAATTTTGAAGAATTAGAGATCAAGGACAAGAAGCGCTTGAAGACCCGCTTTGTAATGGAGCCCCAGGTTTAAATGTAATTGTTATATTTAAATATTAATTCTTGCACCCTAGGGTTTGACCTTTTGGTTCACTTGGTGGCTCTAGTGAACCAAACTAGAATAAAAGTCCATAATCAATCCGGGGTAGAATATAGTATTCTATATGTGCATGCTTATTCTATATATATTATATATTATGCAAACATGCTTCATGTTCATTAATATAATACGCGTATTTATATATATATATGTGCATGCTATTTAAACAAGATGAGACAAATTAATAACAAACCCCTCAATTTTTATATTAAGTCCTAAGCGTTCAAAGATATTTGGAATATCAAACGTAAGCCTTCTAGCATGATAAAATTAATAGAGTAGTAAATATTTAATATGAGTTTGTTGTGTCACCACAAGGCAAGTATTAAGTATTTAAGATGTTAATTTATCACATTTGATGCTTATAAAGAAAATTGAACAATATTGTTTTGTTGTGTCACCACAAGGATGATATTTTTCTTTTTTGAATATATGGAGTGCTAGGTCGGACTTAACTTGGATAATTTTGATTCGGATGTGCCACCACTTGATCAAAATAATCTAAGAGGCAAAATACAAGGAGTTGCATAGTTGATGTAATTGACAAAAGTTGTCTACCTATTTATTTATATATAGTTTGTTGTGTCACCACAAGGCTATATACATTTGAAATGGGATCCTTATTCTCACTAGCAAATCTTTAATTAGATTTTGCTTAACTATATAAGTGAGGGTAATATAGTTTGAAGAAAATAGTGGGAGATACCAATTTAAAACAAGACCTAATTTATTTTGGTAATTAATAATAGAATGTATGTTAAAATGTTGTTAATTACAAATTCATTTACAGAATTTTACAATGTCTAAAATTACTATCATCATAAGCATATTAGATGCTAAATTAATCGGGGCCAAGAATTAAACGGATTGGTTAAGGAATTTGAGAATAGTTCTCATAAATGAAAAGCTATCTTATGTCCTTAATACGCCTATCCTCCAGAATGGTTGCGAGCATAATGCCTCCGAGGAAGACATTGCTACTTTTAGAAAGTGGCAAGATGATGCACCTTGATTGGCTCAATGCATCATGCTCGCATCCATGAGTAATGAGCTTCAGCGTCAGCATGAAACTATGGATGCTCCTACTATATTCCTGCACATCAAGTAGTTGATGGTGAGGAAAGTAGGACTGATAGATATCAGATATCTAAGGAGCTCTTCCGATCTAGAATGGCCAATGACACTATAGTACAGACAAAAAGTTCTTAACATAATCAATTTGATTGATCAATTAGGACAACAAGTTTTGTCATGGATGGATAGTTGAGCCAAGATTTGATCTTGCACTCACTCCCGGACTCCTTTCACAATTGTTGTGAATTTTTCATATGAACAAGCTAGATATCAGCTTTGCTGATTTGCTTAACATGTTGAAAAATGTTGAGAGTCACTTTCCA
The DNA here is from genome assembly GCA_020205615.1 of Panax quinquefolius. NCBI lineage: Eukaryota > Viridiplantae > Streptophyta > Magnoliopsida > Apiales > Araliaceae > Panax > Panax quinquefolius. The sequence goes on along the minus strand of CM035172.1, from coordinate 77,933,975 downwards.
ACCAAGAAAGACCATGTCTTACTGGTAGGGGCCAAAGGATCTTCTGAAAAGAAGAACGATTCTAAGAAGGTAAATAGAAAGGCATAAACAAAGGATAATAAGAACAAAACTGATATGGATAGCAAAGGAGTTTGCTTCCACTGCAATAAGCCTGGACACTGGAAAGAAACTGCAAGAAGCATCTTGCAGAGGCTAACCAAAGAAGCTTAGTGAAGTTTCGGTTACAATACAGTTTTTGTTCATGTTTAAAATAAATTTTTCTTTAAGTCAAGATTCTACTTGGATATTGGATATCGACTTTGGTTATCATAAATATAGATTTATGAAAGGACCAAACAGAAGTAGAAAGCTAAACAAAGATAAATAATCCTATGTGTGGAAAATGAAGCAAAGGTTGCTGCATTAGCTATAGAAACTTATAGTTTAGCACTGCCTACGGGCAAATCTATTAAGTCGATAAGTTATTATTGTATTCCAATTCTCGTTGAAAACATTATTTCCATTTTATTGTTGGACAATGAAATCTTTGGTATTATATTTAAGAACAATTGTTGTTCTATTTATAATGATAATGTTTTGTATAGAACTGAAATATTACTTAATAGATTTTGTATACTTGACTTACGTGGAAAATTATTTTATAAATTGAACAAAATAATATAAGAAAAGGAGATGATCATTCAAAGAGTTGAATATATGTATTTTTGAAATACAAGTGTGAATTATTTGAAAAGTTCAAAGAATTCAGAAGTGAAACAAATTGGCAATGTATTAAGATTCTTTGATTAGATCAAGGGATAAATACTTGTGCAATAAGTTTCTAGATCATCTCAAATAGTTTTCTCATAATGGACACATCCTGATATGCAATAATTGATTGATGTATCTAAATGAAAATCGTACCTTGTTGGACATGGTGCGGTCCATAATGATTTTACTTGACATTCCAAAGATCCTTCCGGGATAATGTCCTAGAAATGGTTTGACATATCTACTGAAAATGGTAACCTCAAAATCCAAATTTCCAAGACTCCATAAAAGTTATGGACAGGGAGGATTCCTAATCTTAAGTATGTTAAGATAAGGGGTTGTCCAACTTATGTGAAAAGGTTTCAAAGGATAAGCTTGGGACAAGATTTTATAAGTGTCGATTTGTGGGACATCCTAAAGTAAGTTTAGGGTATATGTTCTATAATTCTACTTAGCAAAAGGTGTTTGTTGCGAAACACGTTGCCTTCTAAGATAAATGTGTTTATCATTGAAGGGGCTAGTGGGAGGATAATAGATCTTGAAGAGTTCAAGAACCACAAAACACTATAAGTCAAATAAGAGGAACACGTAGATGAACTGTATTGTACCTGTTTAAATAAATCGTAAATCTGGAATAGTACCAAAGATACCTAGGAGGTATGGATTCATCATGGATGATGATGATGAGGTACACATCATAGAAGATGATGATCCAGAGTTACATACGATGAGGTAAGTGTTGTAGACACTCAGAGAAATGGATTGAAGCAAGTTTCTCAAATATGGAACATTCGTTTTGATGAGGCAATCAAAAGAGTTTGATTTTATCAAAAATAAGAATGAACCTAGTGTGTACAAAGGGTCAGTGGGAGCATCGTGACATTCCTAGTATTATATGTTGATATACTACGGATAAGGAATGACATACCAATGCTACAATCAAGAAAGATAAAGTTGTCTAAACATTCCTCCATGAATGATTTGGAAGAGTATCTTAATTGGGGATATAAATCTATATAGATAGATTTAAGAGGATGCTCGACTTAACCCAAGGAACGATATTCATTTGATGCTAAAGTCGTTTAGCATGGCAAACTCAAAGAGATGTCTCATGTAGATGAGCTATGGAGTGTATCTCTCTTAATAGTACCCCACAGACTCCAAAAGAGAGATCACATGAGTAACTATCATGTATGCAATGAAATATACGAGACCGATGTTGATCGATCATATTCGGAGAAGTTCATTGTGAGTCGATGAAAACGTCTTAAAGTGCTTAACCCAAGCACTAAGGATGTGATCATATTCATGGTGGGTCTAAATTAAAACTAGAGGGCTTACAGCACTCAAGTTTTTCGAGACGCACTACCAGATGATGAAAAAATCCACTTTAAGGTAAAGCGTTACCTTGAGCGATTAGTGCGATGAATTGAAAAGGTTCCAAACAAAGAAAGAGTTCTTTGGTTTAGTGATAAAGACAAAGTATATAGCTATAAATGAAGTCGCAAGTTGATTATTTGGATTAAAAGTTCATTACAGAACTAGGAATAGTTCCCAAGTCTCATCTTGGATCTAAACATGTGTTGTGGCACTTTCATTTGATTATTAGAATCATTGAAAGATGGGAAATCACTATAGAGATAGTGAACTCTCAAAAACAACATTACATATCCATTAACTAAAGCTTATCCAACAGCAGGATAATCGTCACTTAGAGAAGAAGAGTATAAGATACAATGACGATTGGCTTTAATGTAAGTGGGAGATTGAAAGTAGTATGCACACAAGCTAATCATGTTTGATGATAAAGCATATACTTTGTAACAATCTTATTCATTTATTAATAAAAAGTATTAATTTATTAAAGGCTTTTAATTATCTACATGATCTTTGTTTTATAATATGTGATAAACCCATAGTTTTAAGCAATGCTTTTAGAATAATGATGATGATCATTCTAATGAGATCTAAATTCTTAGAAAGCTTAAAACTAAAATAGTTCCCAATCATTGGATTACTAAATTGGGGATTAGTGAATCCGGATAGATTGGTACATACGTTGCTTGCTCATTGGATGAGGATGATTGATCTCATGATCATTTGTGTGGAGACACTAAAGCAAGTATGTAGGTGTTTATTAGAGAATAAGTTCACTGAACGTGGCTCGCTATGGAATACCTAATGGAGTTTTATTTGCCTGTCAATAGGAATTCATGTAGTGATAGTAGTACAAGTGATCCTTGGACTTGAGATCATCATAGTATCTTGTGTATGATGAGTTATACTTTGACTTATTCCTTAAGACCTTTAGGGTATATCAAAGGGTATGCTTGGGTATAATAAGTTGTACATGGAGATAATGTATGATCAATAAAGAATCTACCACTTCTAATAAAAGAAGAGAAATGTCCTATGTGATTCGATAAATGACAACCCAAAGAGTCCTTGGCGAGAATGAAATTAGAAAGGAGTTTCTAATTTGCATTATTTGGTTTGTGCATTTAAGAGTCGAAATACATATAATTAAATAAAATAAGACTTGACGATAATTCCATGTCTTATATTTAATTGGGGACATTGTATGGTGGAAGGATTGAATTGTCGCAGTAACTATTTACTCAAAGGTTCTTTTATGATTAATGTTGAAATCTATATTATCCGGAAAGTCGTTGATCGCTAGGGGGAGGCTTATCCCTATTGTAGAATAAATATTATTTATTTAAATAAATTAATTGTTTAATTTATTTATTTAAATAAAGATTAGAATTGTTCTAATTGATTTATTCACAACCTGGTTTAATATGGAGAACCTAAAGGGTCACACCATAAAAGGAAGAATAATTATTTAAGAAGTTAATGGCATAATCGTAATGATATATTATGTATATTTAATTTAATCTATGGTGATAGAATAAATTAAATAACTTAATATTTATTATTTAATATTTTAGAAATATTAAATATAAATTAATAAGAGGAGTCTTATTAATATTATTATAATTATTATTATTTTAATTTCTAAAAGAGTTTAGGAATTAATTTAATATAAGTACTCTCATTTATTCCTAATTGGATTAGGAAGGAAAATTAGTTAAAAGAGTTTTAATTAATTATCCCTAATAAGATTAGGGAGCTTAATTAATTAAAAGAATTTAATTAATTAAATAAAACCCAATTCTTTAATTGTTAAGGTGGGTTGCCCACATCTATAAATAAGAGGAGTCTTATTATGGGTGATATGGGTTGTTAACTTTTACAACGTAATAATTCCAATTTGTTGGAGAGTACCCTTTTTCTATAGAGATAGGAAAAACTAGGGTTTGAGCCATAAACACCCTTCTTCTTGAATTTTCTTCTTCCTTGGTGGATCACCTCTAGAGGCCAAACGCTTGGGTGGCTAACGTTGATCAAAGGAAGGAACCAAACCCAGTGGATTCAAGTTGAACGCGAAAAGGATTGGAGGTGAACTTGTACACGAGAGGCTTCGGATCTTCAAGGGTATGTTTGTTCTTCATATCTTTTCGTTTAATTAATAATTGTGCATAAAGGGTGATCCGGGTATATGGTTTGTAAATTTTTAAACTCTGATTTTTACACGCTTTCGCACTTTTTATGCAATTTGATTGCTTCATGAATATTACAAACCTAACAGCGAGTTCCTTTGTTATCTGTCGCGCTGCGACGCGAGTTTGTAGGGGTTGAGGCTCACTTTGGCGCTGCGGCACCAACTAATTAGCTTGGAGTCACGTCGCGCCGCGGACTCTGAGCCTCAAAAATTTTTGACAGATTTTTCAAATGTTGAGATTCCCGGACTCGTAACTTCTTCGTTATAAGTCCGAATTGGCTCGTTCAAGAGCCTACAGTTCACAAATTATGTACTCTATGCATTCATGCAAGAATTTTATCTATTATACTTCGTTTGCTAAAATTTCACCTATTAGTCCATTTTTAACGAAAACGATAAACAATCGTGAACGTTCAATGCTCGTTTCTTCGTTCTAAGTCAGAATCCGGCCATTTTTGAGTCCACAACTCTATAATGCCAAATATGACTTGTCTCTAACGAAAACCAACGTTTCCGAGTTCAAACACAAAATACGACTTCCATTCCGAGAATTTCACGAATTCGACGATTATCGTCCAATCGTGTTAATTCCGGCAAAATTCCATTATTAGTGATTTGTTCATCCTTTTAAATACATTCATTTCATTATCTAGACATCTCAACTTACATGATACAACAACCTACATTCAAATTAGGTTATAGCATAATTCTTATAAGTTCATAACTTACTAATTCTTAAATATATGATTTTCATTTCCTTATAACTTATTATTGGTTTAAGTTCTTTACTCAATGATCTCACATCTTATCCAACATACTAATTCATATGACAATCATATAACAAGTTCATTATAAGTTAATAACTTATTTTGGTTTAATTTACTTATTCATAACCTTATTCGGCTTAAGTCCATTACTTATCAACTTCTCTTATGTTCTTAGCATCTAAGTTCATTAGATTATACTTCTCTTATCAACCTACCATGATAGAGATAGAAGAGACAAGATCAATTACCTTTGAAGATTACTTCTCTTGCTTTGGAAATCTACTAATGAAAGGTTAAGCTCAAAGTGCTTATTTGCTCTAACAATTAAGTTGTTTATGAGAGAGTGAAACTTGAACAATGAAAAATGTCTAGAAACTTCTCCTATTTATAGGAGAGCCAAGGTGAGGGCATCTTAGTCATTAATCACCCACCTCTTCAACTAACCTCCTTACTATTCATCTACTTAATCACTAAGTAATCTTGCTATCCACTCATATTTCTTGCGCAACACAACACTTGATCATCACATAAAGTACTTGGGCATCACATAAAGTTCTTGCCCACTACTACACCCATGGGTTGCCCCATGGATCCTATTCAACTAGTGGATCACCCTTTGGGCTTAGCTCTTAATCTAATCAACTTATCCTTTAGGCTTGCATATATAAGTTTGGGCTTCATTTAATAAACACTTGGGCGTGATAATAAATCCCACTTATGTTTAAATCTTTAAACTTATGGACTTAAGTAAGATACATACTCCACAATTTCATTTCATTATAAATTAATACTTATCATTCTCAAATTAAGTCCGCATGCAAATTATTGCATTTTTCATACTTAGATTATTATTACATAATCCATCTCGCCTCGATATTATAACGTTACGTATTTCTCAGAAGTTCAAAAATAATTCCCGAGCGATAAATGGTGAATAGTGGTTTTCGTAAACTTTCTCGAAAAACTTTTATTTTCGTCTTGGAAATCCAAACACTTTAATTCATTCACGTGGTTCAAATACTATGATGTTCCGACGTTTCTAGGTTATAGAATGACATATATTTTATTAACACATAATAATAACAAATAATATTATTTTATTCATTATTAATTCTTTCAAGTATTTTACAAAGGATCTGAATTTCTCGATCGTTACATTCTTCCCCCCTTATAAAGATTTTGTCCCCAGAATCTCATCTTACACTATACAAATAAATGAGGGTAATCCTCCTTTATCTTCTCTTCCAATTCCCACGTTACTTCCTCGGCATCGTGGTTCTTCCATAATACCTTTACCGACGATATTACCTTGTTTTGCAGAACTTGTTCTTTTCTATCGATGATTTGAATTGGCATCTCTTTGTATGTTAAGTCCTTCTCGATTTGAATAGGCTCAAATTCTATCACGTGCTTATAATCCGGTTTGTAAGGACGTAGCATTGAAACGTGAAATACATTATGTATTCACTCTAGGTTTGGAGGTAATGCTACCCTATAAGCTACCTCACCTACCCGTTCTAATACCTCAAAAGGTCCTATAAACCTTGGGCTTAGTTTTCCCTTCTTTCCAAAGCATATCTTTCCTTTCCAGGGAGATACTTTTAGAAATACGTATGAGCCTACCATAAACTCCCTATTCTCTCGATGTAAGTCTGCGTATTTCTTCTATTTATCTTGGGCTGCTACGAGACGCATACGTATCAGCTTCACCACTTTCGATGTTTGCTGTACCAATTCTGGCCCTAGCATTCGGCGTTCTCCCACTTCATCCCAATACAATGGTGTTCTGCATTTCCTTCCATACAATGCTTCGTTCGGCGGCATACCTACGCTTGCATGATAACTGTTGTTATACGCAAATTCTACTAATGGTAAATGATCATCCCAACTACCCCTGAAATCCATGACGCAAGATCTCAACATATCTTCTAACGTCTGAATTTTCCTCTCACTCTGTCCATCGGTTTATGGATGATATGACGCACTCAACTTCAACTGCGTCCCCAACTGCTCTTGAAGACTTCTCCAAAAGTTTGATATGAATCGTGGGTCACAATCTGACACAATCAAAACTGGTGCTCCATGTCTGGAAATAATTTCCTTAACATAAAGTGTAGCTAACTAATCTAAGTTATACTTAACTCGAATTGGCAAAAAGTGAGCCGACTTCATCAACCGATCCACTATTACCCAAATCGCATCATATCCCTTCTGAGTAGTCGAAAGTCCCACCACAAAATCCATCATGATATGTTCCCACTTCCACTTCGGAATATCCAATGACTATAACAAGCCACTTGGTCGTTGATGTTCAGCTTTAACTCTTTGACAAGTCAAGCACCTACTCACATACTCCTCTATTTCTCTTTTCATATTAGGCCATCAAAAACTTTTTCGAAGGTCTTGATACATCTTAGTGCTACCAGGATGAATCGAAAACCTCGAACTGTGAGCCTCTTGTAACACTTGCTCCTTTAATTCTGTCTCATTCGAAACCCAAATTCTTCGCTTAAATCTTAATATTCCCTCATTATCAAGACTAAACTTAATATCGTTTTCATTGGTCAACCACTTCTTCATCTGGTCACACTCATCAGTTTTGAGCTGCACTAACTTGACTCTTTCTACAATAGTAGATTGAATCTCCATTGGAAATAGTCTCTGCTCTGCCTCATTTGGCAACTTCACTTCTATCTACATCCTAGCCATCTCTGTTATTAACTCAGTTTGAGCGGTTAACATAGACAACTTCTCCCGACCCTTTCTACTTAAGGCATCGGCCACAACATTGGCTTTTCCAGGGTGATACAGGATTTCAGAGTCATAATCCTTTATCAACTCCAGCCATCTCCACTGTCTCATATTCAACTCCTTCTATGTGAAGATATATTTTAGACTCTTGTGGTCCATGTATATCTCACACTTTTCCCCATAAAGATAATGTCGCCATATTTTTAAGGCAAACACTACCACGGCCAGTTCCAGATCATGAGTAGGGTAAACTTTCTCATAATCCTTCAACTGCCTAGATGCATACCCAATGACCTTGCCATGCTTCATGAGCACGCAACCCAGTCCTTTATGCGAAGCATCGCTATAAACTACGAAATTTCCTGTGTCATCGGGTAATGACAAAACAGGTGCTTCACTCAACCTCTTCTTCAGTTCTTGAAAACTGTCTTCACATTTCTCAATACATACGTACTTCACCATTTTCTTCATCAAGTTAGTCAACGGAATAGCTATCTTTGAAAAATCCTGAATGAATCTACGATAGTAACCCTCTAATCCTAGGAAACTCCGCACCTCAGTCGGTGTTTTCGGTTGTTCCCAATTCATCACACCTTCGCTAGATCTACTGAAATCCCCTCATGGTCAATGACATGACCTAAAAAATGTACCCTCTCTAACCAAAATTCACCCTTAGTGAACTTCGCATATAACTTCTCCTTCCTTAACGTCTCCAACACTATTCTTAGGTGTTTAGCATGATTTTATGGCGTCTTAGAGTAGACTAGAATATCACCAATAAACACCATGATGAACTTGTCCAAATATTGTTTGAACACTCTGTTCATCATATCCATAAATGTAGCAGGTGCATTAGTCAACCCAAATGACATAACCATAAACTTGTAATGACCATAACGAGTCCTGAATGTTGTCTTTGGCACGTCTTCATTTCAAACCATCAGCTGATGATACCCTGACCTTAAATCTATTTTGGAAAAATATTTTGCCCCTTTCAACTGATCAAAAAGATCATCGATCATAGGCAGTGGATACTTATTCTTTATTGTCAACTTGTTCAACTCTCGGTAGTCGATACAAAGTCTTAACGATCCGTCCTTCTTCTTGATAAACAATACCGGCTCTCCCCACGGAGAAACACTCGGTTGTATGTACTTCCTGTCCAGCAGTTCTTGCAACTGTACCATCAACTCCTTCATCTCCATCGGCGCCCGTACGATACGGTTGCCACAGAAGCTGATACCGCTCTGGCACAATATCTATTACGAACTCGGTCTCCCTATCCAGCGGAAGACCCGGCAACTCACTTGGAAATACATCCATGAACTCACTCACTATAGGTATTTGTTCCAGGGACGCTCCCACTCTCTGGGTATCAACCACATGACCCAAATAACCTACACACCCCTTCCTCAATAATTTCCTAGTTTGTGTCATGGTAAGACAACACGAACTATTTATTCTCGTAAAATATTACATGAGATTGTCTTAATATTTTAATATTTACGCATTTCTTTTGACAATCTATAATTGACCCATGATTAATCAACCAATCCATTCCGAGAATTACGTCGAATTTTCCTAACTTTATCGGTATCAGATCTACCGATAATTTATAACCTCGAATGTCTACGCAACAACTCCTATGAATATCTTCAACAGGAAATATCTCTTCGTTTGCTACCATAATATTTAAAGGTATAGGAATTTTTTTAGAAGTAATCCTAATCGTCTAGCAAAATCACATTCGATAAATGAACAAATAGAACCCAAGTCAAACATCACGTATGCATTTAAGTCGTTGATCAGAATAATACCTGCGACTACGTCCCCCGAGGCCATCGCTTCTTGGACGGTCATGTTAAAGGTATGGGCCATCAACCTACCCGGCTGCGCTGGACCCCCAATAGTTAACTTACCACTATTGGTGTCCTTATTCCCGTCCATCCCCTTCTTTGGGCAGTTCTTTTCCATGTGGTCAGTTGACCCACATACAAAGCATCCATGGTTCTTCTTCGGGCTTGGACAGTTTGGCGCAATATGCCCTTCCTGTCCACAGTTGTAACACGCGGCCTTACCCTTAAGACAGACTCCTAAGTGAGTCTTTCTGCAGGTCTTGCAGGCCTCCATCCTCTTCTTCGGGTCTCCTTGTTTCACTCTGGTATTCCCAGAGCTAACGACCTTCCTCTTATAACCCTCAACACTCCCGCTGGCACTTTCAACCTTTATTATCCTATCCATCTACCCCTTGCTTTTCTTGTCCTTGTGGTATTGGCTCAACGCCTCACTACCACCTTCGGCAATTATTGCCTTTTCTAAAACGATCCCAAAGGAAGTACTTTGGAAATACAGAGATACGGTTATAGAGCCAGGGTTTCAAGCCTTGCTCGAACCATCGTGCCTTCCTAACCTCGGTGTCCATTTGGTGTGGAGCGAACCTTGCTAGTTCATTAAACTTGGTGGCGTATTGGGGAACCGTTATGTCCCCTTGCTTCAACTCCAAAAACCGTATCTCCATCCTTCCATGCATGCTCTTGGGAAAGTAGTTCTCGTAGAATATTTCCTTGAACCTCACCGACGTTATCATATCTATCCCGGCCCTAGCCTGATTAGCCTCCCACAAAAAGTTGGACTCTTCCTTCATCGTGTAGGTTACAAAGGAAACCTTTTGGGCCTCGTCGACATTTGTTATCACAAATGTCTTCTCTATCTCCTTCACCCACGTTTGTGCTTCGATGGGGTCCGTAGTTCCTTTGAACTTCGGCGGACCCACACTCTTAAAGTCCTTAAACGTAGTAGCTCGTACTACACCAGGATTTATGGGGATGTTAGCCCCAGTTCTATTAAATGCTGCGTTTAATAAATTTACAAATTCCTGCATGGAATTAACCGGACCTCCCTCCAGTTGGTTTGTGTTCGCACCTTGATTACGTGGTACTCTTCTTGGCAGCATTTTGTTGTTACAATAAACATATATTTCATTATTATTCATTTCTTGTCAGTTAGTTATTATTCAATGTTAAACAATAACTTAAACATTCATTACTCAATATTTTTCGAAAAAGAAAACTTATATTAATTCATTGTAGTATAATACTACATCGGTTACATTACACAACCTAAGCTGAATACATTACTTTCCCGCCGTTACTTTCCCAAAATTGGGATTTACAAAAGACTGCCCTTGATTATACAAAAAAAGGTTTTACGTCACTACTAGATACAAAAAAATATGTACATATCTAACTACTCCAACCACTACTAGATCACATTTGCCTTAAGGCATTCTCAAAATCCTCCTTGGCAAGACAGACAATAATATCACGGCTGATAGTATGCCGTGTCTGCCCTGTCTCTACGGGATAACCAGCTACTTATAGTTAGAAATCCTTATGAGAACTCCTATGGATATAGGACATTCTTCATATCTTCTACTTCTTGGTCTTTAGCTCCACCCTGAGCTCAAAGACCTCCTGTTTCAGCTCATGGACTTTATCCTTAGCCAAAACTCTTTCATCATGTTCCTACTCCCACATGGACTCCACGTCTGGCTTGTCTTCTATAACAGCTTTGAGCTCTGCCTTCATCTCCTTAACCTCTTGATAGTAGTGGATGTTCCTATGACACTGCTGTCCCGAATTGTGGCCACTCAAACGTTATCCCTTGTAGTGTGAATGCCTCCGCCAACGTCCATGTGAGACCCGTAGCAAACGCTGTGAAGTTATCGTACATGACATCAACCTTACGTTCCAACCTTCAGAGCTGTCGACCCCCAATAGCAGTGGTAGCTTGAGTAGATGGTCCTGCTTCATCAGTCTGTGAGGGCTGATTTGGTGGCTCTGGGAATGTGGGCTGAATGATAAAACCTAATCCTCTCGGATGCGGTTCACCTCCTGTCCAATCCTTGAACTTGGCAATAGTTGCATGTGTGATGTCTTAGCTCGGGTTCTGCATCTGCTCGTTATCCCACTGGACTCCTTATTGGACACAAAGCATGGTTACCACAGACGCATTTGGAATACCCCCCGTAGTGTTCCCCCGTAAATAACGCAGCATGTTTTGATGAATTAGGTGGCCTACGTCAATGTACTTGCCTTTGATGATTCCCCACAAAATGATAGCCCACTCAGTGGTTATTTCATGATGGTGAGATAACGGAACTAACTTGGCACAAATAAACAGATTCTATGCTTTTGCATATCGATTCAAAGCGGACACTGGAAAAGTTTTAGGCTCATTTGTTCCTGCCTTATAATTCCACTTTGTTCCTGGAATGCACAATTCAGCAATTACTAATTCCAAATCTATTTTACGATGCGGACCTTCGACCCAATTAGCAGACCCAGTCGGTGGTGCGCCATTTATTCTGAAAACTGCTTGGATCACTGGAGGTCGAAAATCCACTTGCACTCCTCGAACCAGTGTTATTCCTCCCTTTATGTCCTTAGCATTCGCGTAGAACTCTCGAACAACCCCCATGGGAATAGGCATAACAGTTACAGCCAAACCAACCCAACCTTTTTTTCATATCATATTCCATAGTTGGCCATCTTGCTTGTCAGGCTTAAATCCCCGTTCCTTCACGAACGATTTGTCCACGATTTGATAATATTCTATTTGTGCCTTCCAACTGATAAATTTTGTGTGGTTCACGTCATCCTCTTCTTGGTTACTAGAGGACGAGGAATCGGAAGAAGAGACGGAACGTGCGCGTTTGGGACCCATTTGTAGACGATAGAGAGAATGCAGATGATTTGCTTGATGATGGATGAATAAGAGCCGATGATGAGAATACCCCCAAACTCGTTTCTGCACAACCCACTCAAAAACCCTAGATTTATATTGTACTTATGAAACATGGGTGTAATCGTTGGTGTAAATACTGAAGCGACAATCACGTAGTGGAGATGATAGTAAGGCTCAATTTGTAACTGCTGAGAGGTGGGGAGATGTGTCTGTTGAGGAGAGCAAGAGAATACGCCTCTGTGTGATTTCACATGAGAGACCCAATGAGCCCCAACACGTTTTTAAAACTAAAATTTTTTTATCGTCTCATGTTGAAGCGCTTGATCGCATGATCTTTCAATGGTTTTTAAGATCTTGTGGTATAGCGGTGGAAATTTTCGATATGTGTGTAGCGTGGGTGCGCTAGGACATGGCGCACAAGCCAAAGGGTAATTGTGATCTGGTAGGCATCTTTATGCGGCAGTGCTTGCTTCGTGTTGTAATTATTGTGCGGCACATGGACCCTTGTACCTATCTTCGCTAAATTTTATTCCCAATGATTGCGGACAAGATGTGCATGCCCTCCAATACACCTACAATAACATTAATAGACACTGTTGAAGCATGATTTACTAAATAAAAGTGAGTGCCTATTCTATCACCCTAATTTCAATGCAATGCACAAACATACTCCTATTCGATTTCAGCTACGATGATAATTATGTAAAGATGCTCGCACTATCCTAACTAAGAATGAAAATGAGCTAACAAAAGAAACTTTAACTGAATAAATACTAAGTAGAGATAGAAATAATGGGTTGCCTCCCATCAAGCGCTAAGTTATAGTCAATTAGCTTGACTGTCTCTGAATCTCATGTTGAAGAAAGAATGGAGGTGACTTTCTGTCTGTCCACCTCGCCACCAAAATAATGCTTCAATCGCTGCCCATTCACCTTAAAAGGCTTGTCTGGAAACTTGTCAAATACTTCAATTGCACCATGCGGAAATAAAGTCTTCATTGTAAATGGCCCTGACCATCTTGATTTCAGCTTTCCGGGAAAAAGTTTAAGTCTGGAGTTATAAAGCAAAACCCTTTGTCCCGGTTCTAATGTTCTATCAATGATCTTTCGGTCATGCCATTTCTTCACCTTCTTCTTGTATAGCTTTGAATTCTCATATTCCTGTAATCTAAATTCATCCAACTCATTGAGTTGGAGTAAACGTTTCTCCCCTGTAGCTTTCAAATCAAAATTGAGCTTCCAAATCGTCCAATATGACTTATGCTCTAGCTCTATAGGAAGATGACAAGCTTTTCCATACACAAGCTGAAAAGGTGACATGCCTAATGGAGTTTTGTATGCAATCCTATAGGCCCATACTGCATCATCCAACTTTAACGACCAATCCTTCCTCATGGGATTCACAACCTTTTCAAGGATTCTTTTTACTTCTTGATTCGACACTTCAGCTTGGCCATTCATTTGTGGGTGATAGGATGTAGCAATGCGACGGTTCACCCCATACTTGGGCAACAAAGCTGTAAACTGCCTATTGCAAAAATGACTGCCTTCATCACTAATGATGGCCCTAGGAGTCCCAAACCTATTGAAAATACTCCTGTGTAAAAACCTGAGGACTACCTTGGCATCATTTGTCGGAAGAGCTGTCATTTCTACCCATTTTGAGACATAATCCACTGCGAGCAAGATGTAGAGATTTTCGCAGGAAGAAACAAAAGGTCCCATAAAATCAATCCCCCACACATCGAAAATTTCTACTTTGAGGATCATATTTGATGGCATTTCATTTCTTTTTGAGATGTTCCCCATTCTTTGACATCTATCGCATCGCTGGACGAAACTGTAGGCATCCTTGAAAATTATAGGCCAGTAGAATCCTACTTGTAGCACTATAGCCGCTGTTCTTTCTCCTCCATAGTGACCACCATACACCGAAGAATGACAATCCTGCATAATTCCCTCGGTCTCGCTATACGTGATACACCTTCTTATCATTTGATCAACACATTGTTTAAACAAGTAAGGCTCATCCCATAAGTACCATTTGACATCATGTAGGAATTTCTTCTTTTAATAACCCACCAAGTCAGGAGGTACCATCTTACTCACCAAATAGTTCTCGTAGTCTGTAAACCATGGCACTTCCCCTTTCACTACAAACAACTTCTCATCTGAAAAGGATTTATTGATTAAAACCTTGTCGTCTGCCTCCCTTTCCGGATTCTCAAGTCGAGATAAGTGGTCTGCCACTTGGTTTTCAGTGCCCTTTCTGTCCTTGATCTCCAAATCAAATTCCTACAGTAATAAAATCCATCTGATTAACCGGGGCTTTGCATCCTTCTTCGCCACTAAGTGTCGAATTGCCACGTGATCTGTATACACTATCACCTTTGTGCCAATCAGATATGCTCCAAATTTATCAAAGGCGTACACCACTACCAATAATTCTTTCTCTGTGGTGGTGTAGTTAAACTGTAACGACCCCAAAATCCATACAATTTAAATCACAACTTTGGTCGTTAACCATACATTAAATCTCTAATTTTACATCATTATTCGATATTAAAAACACTAAAATTGTGGAATATTTAAAACATTTATACATTTCCTTCTTTCTTTTTTCAATCGCAACCTTTACATTACATCTCTTTGATTCAATCTTATATCATGAATCGTTACAACAAAATGACTATACAAAGTCTTACATCATAACTAAATATCCATATACATTGGATAGCTCAACTTACAATTCAACAACATATTACGTTCAAAATATGAAATACATTTCTCATAAAACATAAGTAATCTTCGTGAATATAGATCTCTATAACTCACTTAGCACATATCTCTACCCTAAAATCTTGACACAAAAGCGGTTATTTGCAAGAGTGAGCTCGGACGACCCAAAGAAAGTGTAAATTTTTTCATGCATCACATAGCACATAATAACATGCTTGATATACATCTCATTAAAGTAACATGGCATACATGCTTTTAATTCACATAGCAAATATAAATATTGAGTTCCTTACTCAATCATCATTACTTAGCCAAAATAATGCAGTCATATATCGACTTTAACATTTCATGATTTCAACATGCATAACATATCATGCAATTTAAAACAGTTCATCAAGTCCACGTAGAAAATAGGAACCGAAAGACTTGCCTTGATCGTTGTTTACCAATAACAGTTTAACAGCTTACAGTTATCTGCACTTCACGTCCCCTACACAATTATATAATCATACAGATCAACTATTAGTCACATAATAAGACATGGTAATTTTAATGTAAACTCTACTCCACATCTCATAATCTTCCCTATTAATTAGCACACAATGTTCAATTAGATTGTGTTAACTTTTCGACTAATGACTCACTATATTTCTTCTTAGTCAAACTCGAAGTTCATTCAAGTGCTTAAGTCTTGCTAGGATTACTTATTGGTTTTATATTAAACCCATTCCATATCTTATAATATTCATTTCAATTGAATGAAAACACTTTTTAAGTTCCTTAACACTTGGCACGGCGTTTCGACGTTCATTCGTCACATGCCCGATTTGCTTCTCTTGTGTATGCTTATTATGCTTCTATAACTTATCTAATACATTATTTATTAATGTTAAGCATCATTATATTTACTATTATACATGTTTTAGAACTTAGGACATCATCTTTTATTGTCAGGAGCACTACACATGTATATGTGCATGCCCGACGCCCTCCGATTGCCCCCGAAAACACAACAGTCCTAAAGATGACCATTTTGACTACTATTTCAAACCTTAAATTGAAATACTTAAAGAACAAAAATTGTAGGTCTATTCGTCCTCGTTCCGGATCATCTTGAATCACCTCAATCGGAGTTCGTATGAGAAAGTTATGGCCATTTTACTACAGGAGGTCAAAACTGTTAGGACCAGACTTACGTTACAGCCATGCACATGAGAACTAGGCTAACTAGTGGCGCCAAGAAAATGAGATTATTATTGGGGCGCGAATTTCAATCTTTGGGGTCTTGCAATTTACGTGTTGGCCTTGAAATTTTGGCGTCGGCGCTTAATTTCGGCGTTTGGGGCTCCATTTTTAGTATTTGGTATAAAAAAACTAACGACAAAACACGAAGACCATTTTCGGTCTGTTTAAGAAATTTTAGCAACTAATTACATACATATAACTGATGTAATTTACACATAACCTCACCAAGCATACATATATTAACTTAAAACTACTGAACAACAAATTTAGAAAGACTAAATTCGTAAAAACCATGTTTTAAAATTAAAACTCCATGTTTGACATTTTTTAAACACAGTGAACACTGTAATACCCATTATAAACCAAATTGATTTATTTAAACTACGTTTCTCTGTTCTTAACAACAGAATTAACATGTTCGCAGTTTTAATTTCCCAATTAGCTACCAACAATTTACTAATTTTGATTTTCTTAACAACCAAACTAATGAATATTTTGACTGTTAATAGCCATGTATAAGAACATACACTGAAAAACAGTTTCCCTTTCTTTTAACAAAATTAATCGTACAATTCTTTGTCTAAACACAAACTTCTAGCATTACAACTACTTATATATGATAGTTGTCCTACTACAACCACATATGCACATGATTCCATCATCCATTATAAAAATAAGAATTACAGAGACTATACTATAAAACACAGAAAACCTTAACAACACAGAGACTAAGGAATTATACTATAAATCATATATGTTAAGATTATGTAACATACCTTTAATTTGTTCAGACAAACTTTGCTTAATCATTGATAATAGCTTGAAGAATACATAAGTTTCTCTTATTTCTCTCTCTAAGACCTCTGACAATTTCTCTCAAAACTCTTTGGTCTCTCACTTTTCTTTTCTTTTTGGTCTCTCACTTTTCTTTTCTTTTTCCTTTCTTAGGCTTAAGCCAAAACATACTATACGTAAAACTAAACTGATAACAATTATGCGTAAACTAAAAACTGATATGGCCTAATTAATAATCACCATAACTATTATCAGTTACCAAAATAATAAGCGTATATCCATTATAAATATATATTATTTATATATTATTTATTTAATTGGTTTTATTATTAATTCAAAATTTAAAACCAAAAGCCATATGGCTTCGTTTGGCAAAATAATTTAAAACTTAGAGACTTAATAAACTTAAGCCTTGTTTGTCAAAATAAATTAAAACTACTTTAATTTATTTTGATAACCACTATAATATAGTTATTTGACACACTTCTAATTAATTAAGTTTTCATACTTAATTTAATTAATTCTAATAACAATTTATTGCATAATATAATAATGTATTTAATCATTATAAACTCTAAACTTAATTATTAAATTAAATTAGATTACTATTTCAAAATAATTACTTTCCTTAACTCATTAATTATTTATTAAACAATTAATTAATCAAATCAAATCAAATCAAACAAACATATACTTATTCAATGATAAACACATCCATTAAATATTTATATAATTCAATAAATATTTAAATATTTAATTAAAAATCTGGATTGTTACATTATTCCTTCCTTACAAGGATTCTGTCCTCAGAATCACAACTCAAACCACTCATTCGTTACAATCTTCCTTACTTACAAAGATTATGTCCTCAGAATCGAAGACACAATTTAAACAAATAACTTAGAGTAATCTTTCATCATTTATCTAAATATATATTTTATATTTTCTACTACATTCATTACCTTAACAAATTTTAGGTTTCGTTTTATAACTTTCACTTGAACTCAATATATTCTGAGTATTATATTCTTAACCCATTCATTTCGTTTTCTAAGAATCGTTATCATAAACACTCGGGATATTACATTCACCCTTTCTTCTAACAATTTCGTCCTCGAAATTTTATTTATTAATCTTTATTCATTCAATCTATCAAAGTAGATTTTTACGTCACTACTTCATTCATTCACTGGTTTCTATAACCACTTTCTTTCCACAAAGATCATTCTACAACTATTAACTTTTCTATTAAAAGTTTCACATTATTCTTTGATAACCCACATCCTTCTCACTTCAAAATCTCTTTTCTCACTTATTCAACATATTCATCATTCAGTGTCGCATTCTACGACTTACTTCTTTCTAAGGAATACTTTCCTTTTTCACTTCCATCTTGCAGAATAACAAGAATCTTCCACAATTGTTCAATAACTGGGAAGTAGTATGAATAACTCAGAAATTTAAAAGATTCCAAATCATGTTAAGGGGTCATAAGACCGTATACTCTTCTCTAGGTTTAATAGTGTTTCACCCCCGGTTCTTCACACTTTAAACCTTCTTTGGTAGAATGTTTATCAATCACAACGACTGGAAACACCCTCCACTCGTACACTGGGTGGCCAACCTATTGTATCACTATGTTGGGCCGCAACGTAGTGTTTTGTAATGACTATATGTGTTACGCTTGGTACTTAGGGTGTTAAGCCCTTCGTACTATGTATTGTCCACAAACATTTCAGCGCAAAGTGTAAACTAAGCGCAACCTCTAATAAAAGAGTTGTTCATCTCAGAATTTAGAGTGTAAGCATTCAATTGAGGGTCTAATGACCACGAACCATGTCCACAGTTATAAGCAATCTTTCAACTTTAACTTTAACAGTCATAAGACTATAAAGACTCCAAGGTACTCAGGGGATCAATCCTTCGTACATGTATTATGCACAAAAATTTCAGCGCAAAGTATAAAACTAAGCGCAACCCCTAATAATAGGGTTATTCATCTCAGCTTTTCAACATCTGAATCCACACCAAAACAATTTGGTTTGGCATAACTTCTCAAGAAACTCTTGAATTTCATGCATATTTTTCAATATTTGTCTAGCTGAATCAAATAGCATAGACCTCTACAATAATTCGGACATCAACCGAAATATGCATATACATACATATATACATACATATGTATTCTCATATCTTAAAGAAATCTCAAAAATCTTTTTATGATGTCATGATACTGCACTGTATTTACAGTCTATTGAGGATTCTGTCATTTGGTAATTTTATCATAATACATCATATTATAGTGGGCTGACGATCCTTAGATCACATCCAACACTAAGTAATACTGCATTGATGACTCCATCATTTTTATCATCTCTGCACCAGGTTCCATGATATATTGATGATATATAAAATATATTTTGATATATTCAAAATCATTTTTGTCTAGCCGAAGCAATTAGCATAGACATACGAATAACAGTATTGTTGTTAAAACTCATTGGTTCCATCAGTTGATCCAATGTTTTTCAAGAAAATAGAAGTGTAAACATCAGCACGAAGTCAATAAATTTTGAAAGTCTAGCATAGCTAGTAGATTTAGAATACCTATGCTTCCACCATCAACTCCACTTTCTATAATGATCCATTGCTTAATAGGTCTATCTATTCCTATCATCCTCAATACTCCATTCACACTTATCTATACCCGGTTCGTCAAACTTACCACATGTTATGAGTTCAGGAACTTGTCACAATCATATGAGTTTAAGAACTTATCCTAGTCGCACCGAGACGCGTCCATTCATTTGAGGGGTTCAAAAATATACCATATAATTATGAGTCACGAACCTACCATAAGTATGAGTTTTAAGAACTCGGACTTAACCTTATAATATTCTCTAACTATACTCTACCTATCTATTATACACATGAGAAAAGAATCACCTTCTTAACAGACATATAGCAAATAGCGCGACACAAACATTCTAATGATTATCAATGTGATAAACTGAGTGCAAGCACAAAACCCTCGCCCATACAAAGATTTGTACAACTCAGCCATCACAGGAGTCCTCAATTGAAATCCCTCCTAACTCTATCTTACTCTTAACTTCCTCTTTGCTTGATACGAATTCCTCACATCACATCATCTATAACTCCTCGTGAGTTATCTCGTACTATTTCATAATAATCTGTCTTCATAGCATTAAGCTATAATCATTCAAACATTACATACCATCTTTTTTTTATAACTTAAACTGATCACGTCGTGATCTTCTCTCTTAAAATTCTTTTGTTTACTCGTGATCGTTTTGTTTTACGATCCTCATTCTTTCTCTTTTTCATCATTTACGACATTATTCGTTATCTTGGCTACTGGAGTTAGGAATCTCCCATTTCTTATCTTTATATCTCTTTAAGATTCTTCTTTGAATCTTCTTGTTTATATAACAATTCTTCCTTTAAGAATTTCTAACTTCATTTACATCGCTCAAAATTTCATTCGAGTTCTACACTTTCATCATACGTATCCATTTCTACACTTGGTACACATCGAGTCTCTAACACTTTCAATATGGTACGCTGAGTGGTTTCCCACAAACAACCAACAAACTAGGTTCCGAGTTGCTAGTTCGTATATACCTCCGCTCTATGAAGGAATTGTTTAGCCCAGATACCATACAACAACTACTAAAGAGTAAAATTGCACCATACTTAGATATAACTCTTTATTCTTAACTTCTTTATCATTCTCTTTTTATAGACATTGTCTATTTATTACCTTACATCCTCATTATTGGAGTTAGGTAACCCCACATTCATAATCCTTATAACTCTTCGAGATTCTTCTTTGAATCCTTTCATGCAAGTTTTAATCCCTTATTGTTCAAACTCTATTTGAGCTTATTCGTTCATTATCTTCACATCTCTTCTCTAAGGTTATAGCCTACAGTACTCCTACCTAAGGTTTATAACCTATTGGCTTTGATACCAACTGTAACGACCCCAAAATCCATACAATTTAAATCACAACTTTGGTCGTTAACCATACATTAAATCTCTAATTTTACATCATTATTCGATATTAAAAACACTAATATTGCGAATATTTAAAACATTTATTCATTTCCTTCTTTCTTGCCCTGAATCGCAACCTTTACATTACATCTCTTTGATTCAATCTTATATCATGAATTGTTACAACAAAATGACTATACAAAGTCTTACATCATAACTAAATATCCATATACATTGAATAGCTCAACTTACAATTCAAGAACATGTTACGTTCAAAATATGAAATACATTTCTCATAAAACATAAGTAATCTTCGTGAATATAGATCTCTATAACTCACTTAGCACATATCTCTACCTTAAAATCTTGACCTGCAAAACTGGTTATTTGCAAGAGTGAGCTCGACAGCCCAACAAAGTCTAACAGTTTTCATGCATCACATAACACATAATAACATCTTTGATATACATCTCATTAAAGTAACATGGCATACATGCTTTTAATTCACATAGAAATATAAAGATTGAGTTCCTTACTCAATCATAATTACTTAGCCAAAACAATGCAGTCATATATCGACTTTAACATTTCATGATTTCAACATGCATAACATATCATGCAATTTAAAACAGTTCATCAAGTCCACGTAGAAAATAGGAACCGAAAGACTTGCATTCGATCGTTGTTTACCAATAACGCTTTAACGACTTACGCTTATCTCGCACTTCACGTGCCCTACACAATTATATAATCATACAGATCAACTATTAGTCACATAATAACACATAGTAATTTTAATGTAAACTCTACTCCACATCTGATAATCTTTCCTATTAATTAGCACACAATGTTCAATTAGATTGTGTTAACTTTTCGACTAATGACTCACTATATTTCTTCTTAGTCAAACTCGAAGTTCATTCAAGTGCTTAAGTCTTGCTAGGACTACTTATTGGTTTTATATTAAACCCATTCCATATCTTATAATATTTATTTCAATTGAATGAAAACACTTTTTAAGTTCCTTAACACTTGGCACGACGTTTCGACATTCATTCATCACATGCCCGATTTACTTCTCTTGTGTATGCTTACTATGCTTCTATAACTTATCTAATAAATTATTTATTAATGTTAAGCATCATTATATTTACTAATATATGTAAGACCCCAACTTATTATTAATGAAATTTAATTTTCTCTATTTATTATTTTGAAATAGTAAGGGTTAATTTGATTAATGTGGATAGTTAGGGGTAAAATACATAAATATTTCAAAATAAGCAAGTGGTTATAAAATATTCATTGTTGTTTGGGGAATATTCGTTTGGTCGTGGAATATTAAATGCTTGGGAATATTCATACGACGATGCAAATGACCATGTGTGGGCCCCATAACTGAAAGCGATTGGATGAAGAAAACGACAAATATAAGTGGTTTAAAAATAACAACAATGAAGTTATTCACAGATTATCTTTATTAAAAATACTCGGCGGTTAAAACACAAGTAGACGCCAGGTATTGCACCAATTATTGATTCTTACGAAGGCACTACTCAATAATGGTTACGATAATTCTTATTCGATATTTTATTGATTTAATAATTCTTTGCGTTGATATTTTATATTGTCATTGTTTCAATAATTGTCATTACACAATTTTTTCATTATCGAAGCAATAATTCATATTATCCTGAATAATATTATTAGATAACATTATTGGCAATGTCTAGAAAGTTACATGTCAAGGAGAGGTTTGGTCACCTAATTGCGCTTAGTAAGGAGAAATTCTTATTGAAAGCCCCCTTTCCTGGAACCGCACAGTTGTCAATATTGTGATTCTGTAATATTATTTGTGAATAATTAATTATTGATTCATATGATGAGGAAAATATTGATTTTATGTAGATATAGATGGAGAAAAATTTTAATGTGACAATTGTTGAAAATTGAAATTTTATCTTTTTCTTATAAGAAAATTTATTTAAATGTATTATTATATTTTAATAATATAATAATGATGATATTTTTATGATGAATGTGGGATATATGAGTATATGTGGAGGAGGATATTTTGTTACCAAAATTATTTAAAGCATGTTTTATGTGTCATTGGACCCCATTTCTTGACCGAAATTTGATTATAGCACAGTAAAATCGCTTGGTTTGTGGATTCTTACTAATTTACATTTTGAATTTGGAAAAACTTTCTTACAGAAAGTTGTAGAGAATTGAATTTCCTATAAAAATTCATGAGTTTGAATTTTCTAACAAAAGGGCTATTTATTGTGAATTATTGAAGTTTGAAGCTCAAAATAATTGATTTTGGAAGTTAAAATATTTTAGTTAAAAAAAACGTTTTTTGTTATTTGTAGGCATGTGTTAAGAGTTGAAAATCAGCTAGTATGAGTATGTGAAAATTTATATATATAAAATTTATATATATATATATATATATATATATTATTAAAATTTTAAATTTTGGTGTTCTAAGCAATTTCCTATAAATAGGGTGCTTAGGTTAGAATTGAAAATTACACGAAAACTGAAGTTTTTCTCTCTATATATTATCGGCGTATTCTTGTGAGTATTTTGAACTACTTTGAGTATTGCTATACTTGCAAGTTCAAGTCATAGCTTTATATCCAAAGGTTTTCAACTAAAGTACTTGTCTTTGTGAGGTAAGGGATATTATTTTTTTTCGTAATGATATTATTTCTTCAATATCATTCATTGAAATATTGATCCAAAGTTTTTATCAAATTTGGAACTTTTGGTGTCTGAGTTACTATTCACGATACGACACTATTATTCACGATATCTGATCTATTCACGAATCACGGCACTATTCATCGAAAAATAAAAATTTTCCTTTTAAATCTAAAATATCTATTGTGGATACTAGCTTTGATTGTATCCATGTTTTGATCATTCTTGAATTTTACACCACTATGATTATTTTTGAGGTATTTTTGGATATGGATAAAACAAAGTACGAATCCTTAATCCTTAATCCTTGTCATTTTGTTTCAATTTGGATTCGCTTTCTTTAAAATATTTTTCATCATCCTCGGTCTTTAAATGATGATATTATTGAATATCTTTGGCACTGTGTCAAAAAGATGAATGATTTCGATGAATATCTTTGGCTCAGAGTGTGCAAAGATGAGCAGTGTTTAGATGAACATGACCAATCGATGAATATCTTTGACTGTAGTGCAAAGATGAATATTTGATTCCGAGATATATATTGATTGATGTTACATGGATAAAAGATGAGCGGTGAACTTTTAAATTCATACATAGAAGATAGTAGTTTGCATTCTCTACTTAACTCTTCTAATGAATTATTATTTCATTGCGAATATTGATTTAAAAACTTGTTGTCTATTGTATTCTATTAGATTTTTCCTGTTGAAGACTAATGATAATTTGTTGTATATTATCTTAGTCATAATATTCTTTACTTGGGCTAGTTGAGCTCACCCTTTTCCTTTTTGTTCCATTTTCTTCTTCTCGGGAGGCGAGAATATAATGCGAGTACGAGTCTGGTATGGAATGAAGGTTCTAGAGAGAGTTGTTTAGTAGTCCTCACCATTTTTGTAAAATAATGTATCAATAAATATGATGAGGATTTATTTGAGTATAGATATTGTCAGAAGATAATATTTGTATTCAAACTCACGCTTTTACTTGTTGTAATAATAAAGTTGTAGTTGTTTCTGCATACATGTATTGTCAACTCGAATGGGTGATGTATACCTATTTTAGGGGCGTCACAATTGGTATCGAGCTTAGGGATATAATCTCCGGCGAGATCGGGGAATAGAACTAGGAGGGAGACGGTAAATCCTTCGCTAGTGTGTCCTACCTAAGCTTATTTGTTAGTTGGTCAAGATATAGGGATATTATGTGATATATTGATTTCCTTAATTAACCCTTGTTTTATGACGATGATTTGAGAATGTCGATTGAGAATATTAACAATGGAAATGAGACCGTGGAGACGCTTGTACTCACCAACGAGGAGAACGTGTAACAGTGGCAATGTTCCTCCTATGAACAACACCACCGAAAGGATGATGAACGAGGGGATGTTTAGAAGCTTTTTTGCGATTCATGCAAAATCGACGCGAGGGAGACTTCGTGTTCAAAATATAGGAGGAAATGATAGCAATTCACGGGTTGTCACAACCAAGCAAGTTCAAAGAGTTGGGACCACCAGAATTTAAGGGAAGCCAGATCCGATCATCATGGCGGAAACATGGGTCAAGCAAATTACCAAGATATTCGATGTCTTGGGATGCACGGAGAACAGAAGGTTCCATTCGCCACCTTTATGTTCCGTGGCGAAGGCGAATCTTCGGTGGAGTCTCGTAAAGCGTACCCATCCAAACCGCACTCAAGATGTCTTGGGAGATGTTTGAAACTATTTAATGACAAATACTTTCACGAAAGTGTTCGTCGTATGAAGGAAGTGGAGTTCATCGATTAGAACAAAACAACATGGCGGTGTCTCAAAGACGAGGCAAAGTTTGCAGAGTTATCCAGTTTGCACCTCATTTGGTGGAGAATGAGGAACGTATGACGCGGATGTTTCGAGAGGTTTGAAACCCGGCGATACGACAATATCTCATTTCTCATAAATTTTCTCTATTCCAGATGTTATTAATGTGGCTCAATTGTTAGAAGCGAGATAACGAGTATGTTCAACCGAGGGACCATAACCGGGATCGTATTAGAGATATAGCGATCAATAGAATAATGATAACCAATGGAGAAAAGAAACAGACGGACAAAAATGGTAACCACTCTGGTGGTAATCATGGCCATGAAAATAGAAGAAGCGAGTCGGGAGGAGATTTTAAAAGAGGAGATTTAACAACGACCATGTAAAGATGATGCGGTCTAAAGAATCGGTTTCTAAGGGAGGAGAACGACCACCCCATCATATGCTATAAATGCGGAAAGAGGGACATATCGGTCCAAACCGCCCACAACAGTTCAAGGTATGCTATAATTGTGGAAAGGAAGGACATATCGCTTGAGATTGTACTTGTAGAAGAAACCTAGTTCAATGAGATTTTGTGACTCAAAAGATCGTCCCGAAAAAGTCAAAGTCAACCAGTTCTGGAAGAGCGTTTGTTGTGGATCGGTCAAAATGCGAGGAACCCAAACGAGGTGATCACGGGTAAGCTATTTATAAATTCTTGCGAAGTTTATACCTTACTTGATCCGGTGCTACCCATTCATTTATCTCTCCTACTTGTGCTCAACGCTTAAATTTGACTCGGGAAAAATTAGACTTTGACCTATCTGTGGAGACTCAGTTAGAGAAACTTTCATCACATCCACTCGCTTATAAATCTTGTTTGATTCAAGTTGGCACCATCACCTTACCTGTTGACCTTATCTCTTTAAAGATACTTGCTTTTGATGTGATTTTAGGGATTGATTGGTTAACTACACATCATGCCAAAATTAATTGTTTTCGTAAGGTTGTTAACTTTCATATTCCTAAACAACCTGTTGTACGAA
Source organism: Panax quinquefolius (assembly GCA_020205615.1). NCBI lineage: Eukaryota > Viridiplantae > Streptophyta > Magnoliopsida > Apiales > Araliaceae > Panax > Panax quinquefolius. The sequence continues at coordinate 77,907,060 of CM035172.1, read as the reverse complement.
TTCAAGAAACTAAACCATTAAAATCAATCATTGTCATATCTAATCATAAAGCTATTCGTTTATTGAAAAACGGATGTCAAGCTTTCTTAGCCCATGTTATGGATTTGAATAAAGACACGTCAAATTTGAATAATATTCTGTTGTTATTGATTTTCCGACGTATTTCTGAAGAACTTCCCTTGCCTACCCCGAACGTGAAGTTGAATTCTTTATTGATCTTGAACTGGTACAAAGCCCATTTCTAAAACCCCATATCGAATGGCTCCTATTGAACTTCAGAGTTAAAGGTCCAACTACAGAATTGTTGGACATCGGTTTTATTCGTCCCAGTACATCTCCTTGGGGTGCTCTGTTTTATTCGTAAAAGAAGAAAGACGGGAGTATGTGACTTTGTATTGACTATCGAGAATTGAACCATGTCACCATCAAGAATAGGTATCCTCTACCTCGTATTGATGACTTGTTTGACTAGTTGCAAGGGCACAATTCTTTTCAAAAATCGATCTTCGCTTACGGATATCATCACCAAGATTAGAACAGAGGATATTCCAAAGACCGCCTTTAGAACTCGATGCGCATTATGAATTCTTAGTCATGTCTTTGGATTGACTAATGCTCCTGCTGGCTTTCATGGATATGATGAACCAAGTATTCAAGGAATATTTGGATCGATTCGTTGTTGTTTTTATTGATGACATCCTCATATATTCAAAAAGTCGTTAAGATCATGAGCACCATTTGAAGTCGGGTACTCCAAAGGCTTCGTGAAAATAAACTATATGCCAAATTGAAGAAATGCGAGTTCTGGCTTGAGGAAGTAGCATTTCTTGGGCACGTGGTGTCAAAACATGGAGTATCCGTGGACCCAGTGAAGATTGAAGCAATACAAAGTTGGAAGCAACCGAAGTCGGTGACCGAAGTACGTAGCTTTTTGGGCTTAGCTGGTTATTATCGGAGATTCGTGGAAGGATTTTCTAGAATCGCTACTCCATTAACTCAGCTGACTCGTAAAGATATAAAATTCGTTTGGAGCGAAGAATGCTAGAAGAGTTTCCAAGAGCTTAAGAGGAGACTTATTTCAGCACCTGTTCTAACAATACCATCTGGTTCGGATGGATTTGTTATCTCATGCAATGATGCTTCGGCAAAGGTTAGGATGTGATCTCATACAACATGGGAAAGTCATAGCTTTATGCCTCGCGACAACTTAAAGAGTATGAGAGGAATTATCCTACTCATGATCTAGAGTTGGCAAGGCAATCGTTTTCGCTACTAAAGATATGGAGGCACTATCTATATGGGGAGAAAGTGGAGATATATTCGCACCATAAAAGCCTTAAATATTTCTTCACTCAAAAGAACTCAACATGCTTGGCGGCTGACGTTGGCTCGAGCTATTGAAAGACTATGACCACACTATTCAATACCATCCCGGTAAAGCGAACGTGGTGGTGGCGCATTGAGTAGAAGATCATATGCGGGAATGAGTGCGATGATGTCAGTATATACGACAGAGCCAACTTTAATAGAAAAGTTAAGGTTGCTTTCAAGCCACCGAATCGGAGTCGATGCGTATGAAGAAGAAAGTACAAGAAGGAGCTATTCCTAAGGGCGAGAATTGATGAAGAAGGAATACTTCGAGTCCACTCTAGACTTTGTGTTCCTAACGACTCTTATTTGAAGTACAAGATTATGATGGAGGCACATAATACACCATTTGCAATCCATCCTGGAAGTACTAAAATGTATCGTGATCTTCGACATACATTTTGGTGGAACAATTTGAAGAGAGAGATTGCAAAGTTTATCTCGATGTGTTTAACTTGTCAACGTGTAAAGGCGGAGCATCTAGTACCTAAGGGTTCATTGCAACCACTTGAGATTCCGAAATGGAAGTGGGAACACATTACCATGGATTTCGTTACGGGTCTTCCTACGGTTTCTCAAGGCATCAATGCTATTTGGGTTATTGTTGATAGATTAACAAAGTCTGCTCATTTCTTGCCGATATGGGAGACTTATTCCCTTGAACGTCTTGCTAGTGACCCAAGATTCACTTCAAGATTTTGGGTTAGCTTGCAAAAAGCTATGGGCATGGATTTGCGATTTAGTTCGATATACCATCCCCAAACGGACGGACAATCAGAGAGGACTATTCAAACTCTTGAAGATCTATTAAGACTCGTGTCCTGAACTTCAAGGGCGGTTAGGATAAGTATTTACCATTGGTGGAATTCTCCTACAACAACAGCTTATCGTGCAAGTATAGGTGTGGCTCCATTCGAAGCATTATATGGACGAAAATGTCGTTCTCCAATATGTTAGAATGAGGTGGGTGAAGCAACATTGTTGGGACCCGAGTTAGTACATATGACTACCGAAAAGATCCAAATGATTCGACAACGTATACAAACGGCACAAGATCGACAAAAGAGTTATGCGGATCTTCATCGAAAAGACGTGGAATTTAGTATAGGGGATCATGTATTGTTGCGAGTTGCTCCATGGAAGGAGTTACAAGATTTGGGAAGAGAGAAAACTCAATCCACGATTTATTGGTCCATTTCAAATTCTTGACCGAGTAGGAAATGTAGCCTATAGACTTGCGTTGCCTCGAGTATGTCTCGTGTTCATAATGTGTTTCACATATCATGATTTCAGTAAATATGTGAAAGACCCGAACCACGTTATAGAGTTAGAACCAGACGAGATAGCCAAGACTTAACATATGAGGAGGTACCACAAGATCTTGGATAGGAAGGAGCATGTCCTACGCCAAGAAAGGTCATACCACAAGTTAAAGTTACGTGGAGGAATCATGCTATAGAGGAAATGACACGGGAATTGGAAACGAAAATGAAAGCGAGGTATCCTCACCTTTTGAAAACACCAGTGTACGTCGTCAATTTTGAGGACGAAATTTCATAAGGAGGGAGGTTGTAAGACCTCAACTTATTATTAATGAAATTTAATTTTCTCTATTTATTATTTTGAAATAGTAAGGGTTGATTTGATTAATGTGGATAGTTAGGGTAAAATAAGCAAATATTTCAAAATAAGCAAGTGGTTATAAAATATTCATTGTTGTCGGGGAATATTCGTTTGGTCGTGGAATATTCAGATCTTGTTGGGGAATATTCGATGCGGGCCAGACCAATGTGTGGGCCCCATAACTAAAAGCGATTGGATGAAGAAAACGACAAATATAAGTGGTTTAAAAATAACAACAGTAGTTGTTATTCAAGTTAATCTTTATTAAAAATACTCGTTGTTAAAACACAAGAATTTACGGATTGCACCAATTATTGATTCTTACGAAGGCACTACTCAATAATGGTTACGATAATTCTTCGCTCGAAGATTTTATTGATTTAATAATTCTTTGCGTTGATATTTTATATTCTTTGTTGTTTCAATAATTGTCATTACACGAAGATTTTTCATCATCGAAGCAATAATTCATATTATCTGAATAATATTATTAGATAACATTATTGGCAATGTCTAGAAAGTTCATCTAAGGAGAGATTTGGTCACCTAATTGCGCTTAGTAAGGAGAAATTCTTATTGAAAGCCCCCTCTTTTTCTGGGAACCACACGTTGTCAATATTGTGATTCTCAGTAATATTATTTGTGAATAATTAATTATTGATTCATATGATGAAGAAAATATTGATTTTATGTGGATATAGATGGAGAAAATTTTAATGTGACAATTGTTGAAAATTGAAATTTTATCTTTTTCGATAAGAAAATTCATTTAAATGTATTATTATATTTTAATAATATAATAATGATGATATTTTTACGACGATGAATGTGGGATATATGAGTATATGTGGAGGAGGAGTATTTTATTACCAAAATATTTAAAGCATGTTTTATGTGTGTGGACCCCATTTCTTGGTTGAAATTTGATTATAGCTGTAAAATCGCCTGCTTGTGGATTTCTTGGCCAATTTCTATTTGGAATTTGGAAAAACTTTCTTCTGTAAAGTTGTAGAGAATTGAATTTCCTATAAAAAGTCTCGAGTTTTGAATTTTCTGACAAAAGGACTATTTATTGTGAATTATTGAAGTTTCAAAGCTCCGAAATAATTGATTTTTGGAAGTTTAAAATATTTTTTAGTTAAAAAAACATTTTTGTTATTTGTAGGCATGTGTTAAGAGTTGGAAATCAGCTGGTATGAGTACGTAGAAAATTTTTATATATATATATATATTAATATTTTATTAAATTTTCTGCTTTGGTGTTCTAAGCAATTTCCTATAAATAGGGTGCTTAGGTTAGAATTGAAAATTACACCGTAAATCAAGTTTTCTCTCTATATTATCGAGCGTATTCTTGTGAGTATTTTGAGTATACTTTGAGTATTGTTATACTGGTGCAAGTTCAAGTCATAGCCTATATCCTGTTTTTCAACTAAAGTAATGTCTTTGTGAGGTAAGGGATATTATTTTTTTGAATGATATTATTTCTTCAATATCATTCATTTGAAATATTGATCTGAAGTTTTTATCAAATTTGGAACTTTTGGTGTCTGAGTTACTATTCACGATACTGACTATTCACGATACTGATCTTATTCACGAATACTTGCACTATTCATCTAAAAATGAAAATTTTCTTTTTAAATCTAAAATATCTATTGTGGATACTAGCTTTGATTGTATCCATGTTTTAATCATTCTTTAATTTTACACCACTATGATTATTTTTGAGGTATTTTTGGATATGGATAAAACAAAGTACGAATCCTTAATCCTTGTCATTTTGTTTCACTAGATTCGTTTCTTTAAAAATATTTTTCATCATCCTCAGTCTTAAATGATGATATTATTGAATATCTTTGGCCTGTAGTGCAAAGATGAATGATTTTGATGAATATCTTTGGCCTGTAGTGCAAAGATGAACAGTTGTTTAGATGAACATGACCAACTGATGAATATCTTTGGCCTGTAGTGCAAAGATGAATATTTGATTCCAGATATATATTGATTGATGTTACAAGGATAAAAGATAGACGATGAACTTTTAAATTCATACATAGAAGATAGTAGTTTGCATTCTCTACTTAACTTTTCCAATGAATTATTATTTCCGCTGCGAATATTGATTTAAAAACTTGTTGTCTATTGTATTCTATTAGATTTTTCCCTGTTGAAGACTAATGATAATTTGTTGTATATTATCTTAGTCATAATATTCTTTACTGGGCTAGTTGAGCTCACCCTTTTCCTTTTTGTTCCATTTTTCTTCTCAGGAGGCGAGAATATAAATGCGATGCAGTCTGGGTATGGAATGAAGGTTCTAGAGAGAGTTGTTTAGTAGTCCTCACCATTTTTGTAAAATAATGTATCAATAAATATGATGAGTATTTATTTGAGTATAGATATTGTCTAGAAGATAATATTTGTATTCAAACTCACAGTTTTACTGTTGTAATAATAAAGTTGTAGTTGTTTCTGTACCATGTATTGAGAACTCAGAATGGGTTATGTATACCTATTTTGGGGGCGTCACAATATATATGTTTTATAACTTAGGACATCATCTTTTATCGTCAAGAGCACTACACATGCATATGTGCATGCCCGACTCCCTCCGATTGCCCCTGAAAACACAACAGTCCTAAAGATGACCATTTTGACTACTGTTTCAGACCTCAAATTGAAATACTTAAAGAACGAAAATTGTAGGTATATTCGTCCTCATTCCGGATCATCTTGAATCACCTCAATCGGAGTTCGTATGAAAAAGTTATGGCCATTTCACTACAAGAGGTCAAAACTATCTAACCTGACTTACATTCCTATGTTGCCAAGGCGCGAAGAACTAGGCTAACCAGATGGCATTGCAAAATGAGAGATTGGCGCCAGGCGCGAATTTCAGCGTTGGGGCTCCATTTTTGGCGCTGGGGCGCCGAAAACTAACAGAACCGAGCACGAAGACCATTTTCGATCTATTTAAGAAATTCTAGCAACTAATTACATACATATAACTGATGTAATTTACACATAACCTCACCAAGCATACATATATTAACTTAAAACTACTGAACAACAAATTTAGAAAGACTAAATCCGTTAAAACCATGTTTTAAAATTAAAACTCCATGTTTGACATTTGTTAAACACAATGAACACTGTAATACCCATTATAAACCAAATTGATTTATTTAAACTACGTTTCTCGTTTTAACAAATGTAATTAACATGTTCATGAGCTTTAATTTCCCAATTAGCTACCAACAATTTACTGATTTTGATTTTCTTAACAACCAAACTAATGAATATTTTGACTGTTAATAGCCATGTATAAGAACATACACTGAATTACAGAGACTATACTATAAAACACAGTAAACCTTAAGAACACAGAGACTAAGGAATTATACTATAAATCATATATGTTAAGATTATGTAACATACCTTTAATTTGTTCAGACAATCTTTGCTTAATCATTGATAATAGCTTGAAGAATACATAAGTTTCTATTGTTTCTCTCTCTAAGACCTCTGACAATTTCTCTCAAAACTCATTAGTCTCTCACTTTTCTTTTCTTTTTCATTTCTTAGGCTTAAGCCAAAACACACTATACGTAAAACTAAACTGATAACAATTATGCGTAAACTAAAAACTGATATGGCCTAATTAATAATCACCATAACAATTATCAGTTACCAAAATAATATGCGTATATCCATTATAAATATATTTTATTTATATTTTATTTATTTAATTAGTTTTATTATTAATTCAAAATTTAAAAACCAAAAGCCATAGGGCTTCGTTTGACAAAATAATTTAAAACTTAGAGACTTAATAAACTTAAGCCTTGTTTGGCAAAATAAATTAAAACTACTTTAATTTATTTTGATAACCACTATAATATAGTTATTTGTCACACTTCTAATTAATTAAGTTTTCATACTTAATTTAATTAATTCTAATAACAATTCATTGCATAATTTAATAACTTATTTAATCATTATAAACTCTCTAACTTAATTATTAAATTAAATTAGATTACTATTTCAAAATAATTACTTTCCTTAACTCATTAATTATTTATTAAATAATTAATTAATCAAATCAAATCAAATCAAACAAACATATACTTATTCAACGATAAACACATCCATTAAATATTTATATAATTTAATAAATATTTAAATATTTAATTAAAAATCTGGATTGTTACATCAACTGTGCGTTTGTAAGGGTCTTGCTGGCATAATAAATCACATGAAACATCTTTTCTTTCCTCTCCTTCTGAAAGCGATTTTACAGGCGTAATCATTGGCATCACGCATCACTCAAATGGCCAATCCTAATCCGGTGCGATAATCACCGGTGTCAAGTTAGTTTCCCTTTAAGTGCTCAAATGTCACACATGAGCCTCATCAAAATTAAACTGTGCATCCTTCTCCAATAAACTGTGTAAGACCCCGAATTTTTTTTTTTATAAAATGGAATTTCCTCCATTTATTATTTTGAAATAGTAAGGGTTGATTTGATTAATGTGGTTAGTTATGGGTAAAATGCGCAAATATTTCGAATAAGCAAGTGGTTATAAAATATTCATTATTGTCGGGGAATATTCGTTTGGTCGTGGAATATTCGTACTGTCGGGGAATATTCGTACGACGGCGCAGTCTTTTGTGGGCCCCATAACGGAAAGCGATTGGATGAAGAAAACGACAAATATAAGTTTTTTATAAATAACGGCGTAGTTGTTACCGTTAATACTGTTGGAATACCCGGTGGTTAAAACACACTAATACGCGTTGTTGAACAGTAGCACACGGTATTGCACCAATTATTGATTCTTACGTAAGAAGGCACTACTCAATAATGGTTACTGATAATTAATTTATTCAAAGATTTTATTTTATTGATTCAATAATTCACGCATTGATATTTTATATTACCGTTGTTTCAATAAATTGTCATTACACAAGTATTTTCCATTATCTGACAATAATTCATATTATCTGAATAATATTATTAGAAAACATTATTGGCAATGTCTACAAAAGTTCATCTAAGGAGAGGTTTGGTCACCTAATCATGCGGCCAAGATGAGGAGAGATCCTTATTGGAAAGTCCTCTATTTCACAGGAACTACACAGTTGCGCGATCGTGATTCTGTAATATTATTTCTGAATAATTAATTATTGATTTATATGATAAGAAAAATATTGATTTTATGTGGATATAGATGGAGAAAATTTTTAATGTGACAATTGTTGAAAATTAATATTTTATCTTTTTCTGATAAAATAATTCATTTAAATATATTATTTTAATAATATATTAACGGTGATATTTTTATAATGAATGTGGGATATATGAGTATATGAGGAGGAAGAGTATTTTTGTGGCATTAAATGTTTAACACATATTTTGTGTGTTGGTGGACACAATTATTGACCGAAATTTGATTATAGCCTGTAAAATTGCCCGTTTGTGGATTTCGGTTAATTTCTGTTTGGAATTTGGAAAAACTTCCTTCTGCAAAGTTGTAGATAATTGAATTTCCTATACAAAGTCGCGAGATTCAAATTTTTTGACAAAAGGGCTATTTATTATGAATTATTGAAGTTTCGGAATTCCGAAATAATTGATTTTTGGAAGTTTAAAATATTTTTAATTACAAAAACGTTTTTTCCATTTTTGAAACTCATTTAACATGTGATAAGGAGGCTGAATTCAGATTGTTAGTGTGTGTATGAAGTTGTGGAAAAATTATAATATTAATTTATTAAATTTTCTACTTTGGTGTTCTAAAGCATTTTCCTATAAATAAGGTGTTTAGGTTAGAATTGAAAATCACACGAAACTCAAGTTTTCTCTCTCTATATTATCGAGTATTCTTGTGAGTATTTTGAGTATAATTTGAGTATTTCTATACTTGGTGCAAGTTCAAGTCATAGCCTTTATATCCTGTTTTTAAATTAGAAATCTTGATCTTTCGAGGTAAGGGATGTTATTTTATTCGAAAATGATATTATTTCTTCAATATCATTATGCCAAAATATTGGTTGGAAATTTTTATCAAATTTGGAACTTTTTCATGTCGGGATTATTATTCATGTGTTACTATTCACGAGTACTATTCACGAGTTACTATTCATGAGTTACTATTCACGAGTTACTATTCACGAGAACTATTCACGAAGTGTGAAGATGTTTTTTATGAAATTTCTATCTTTTGGTGTCGGAGTTACTATTCACGTATACGACACTATTCACGAATACGGCACTATTCACCGAAAAATGAAATTTCTTCTTTTTGTCCAAAATATCTATTATGGATACTAGCTTTGATTGTATCCATGTTTTGATCATTCTTGAATTTTACTCCACTCTGATTACTTATGAAGTATTTTTGAACTTGGATTATTTAAAATACGAATCCTTAATATTTGTTCTTTTGTTTCTTTGGATTCGTTTCCTTTAAAATATTTTTCATCATCCTCGGTCTAAAATGATGATATTATCAATATCTTTGGCCTGTAGTGCAAAGATGAATGATTTTTGATGAATATCTTTGGCCGTAGTGTAAAGATGAATGTGTTGAGATGAATATGACCGATCGATAAATATCTTTTCGGCCCGTAGTGCAAAGATGAACAGTGTTTAGATGATCATGACCCAATCGATGAATATCTTTGGCTCAGTAGTTCAAAGATGAATATTTGATTCCGTATATATATTGATTGATGTTACGGGGATAAAATATCGACGATGAACTTTTAAATTCATACATAGAAGATAGTAGTTTGCATTCTCTACTTAACTCTTCTAATGAATTATTATTTCATTGCGAATATTGATTTAAAATTTGTTGTCTATTGTATTCTATTAGATTTTTCCCTGTTGAAGACTAACGATAATTTGTTATATATTATCTTAGTCATAATATTCTTTACTGGGCTAGTTGAGCTCACCCTTTTCCTTTTTGTTCCATTTTTCTTCTCAGGAGGCGAGAATGTAGCAAGTACTAGTCGGGGTATGGAATCAAGGTTCTAGAGAGAGTTGTTTAGTAGTCCTCACCATTTTTGTAAAATAATGTATCAATAATTATGATGGGGATTTATTTGCTTGTGGATATTGTCTAGATGGCATTATCTGTATATTAAACTCACAGTTTATATGTTGTAATAATAAAGTTGTAGTTAATTCTATACCATATATTTGGCGACTCAGAATGGGTTGGATGGAATGGACCTATTTTGGGGGCGTTACAGTTGGTATCAGAGCTTAGGGATATGATCTCTGGTAGAGATCGGGGAATAGAACTAGGAGGGGAGAGACGAGTAAATCCTTCGCTAGTGTGTCCTACCTAAGCTTATTTGTTGGTTGGTCATAATATAGGGGTATTATGTGATTTATTAATTTATTTAATTAACCCTTGTTTTATGATAGTTTTTAAGAGTGGCTGCTGAGAACGTTAACAATGGAGTGAATGAGATCGTGGAGACACCTCTAATTGCCAACCAGGATAATGTGATGTAAGGCGAAGAAGGAATTAGAGATATCCATGTGGTGAGTGGAGAATTGATAGTTGCACCCGAGATAGTCGCAGAGGTAACAGCTGAGAGTGAGGAAGAAGAGGAAGAAGAGGTACCTGAAGAGAGTTTATTAGAGGTATTTTATGATCAAAATGTAGAATTGCAAAATCATATTCATGAGTTAGAAGAGCAGTCAAAGAATTGCAGTGATGCATGGTGGAGCAAAAGGATGCAACGATTCAAGCTTGTGTTACCCGATATGTGATGCTTGAACAGAAGCACTCTTTGGCAGAGTATAAGATGAAAAAGTTGGAATCTGAGCTGAAAGAAGAAATAACTGAACGAGTGAGAATGAGTGATGCATGGGTAAAAGCAAGACGACGCGTTGATATTATGGAAAGAGATGTCCAATCTAAAAAGAAGATTTAACGATGACGGGAAGGCGTCGGCGGCAAAGATCGCACCATCAAAAAAATTCTAGGGAAGAGAACGATCGCCGCTTAGATGCTACTGAGATGCGAGAGGAGGGACATATAAGGTCAAACTGCTCAAAGCCTTCCAAGGTATGTTTTAGTTGTGGAAAAGATGGTCACATAGCTCGATTTTGTCCTATAGCAAAATCAAGTCCGATTGGGACGTTGGCACCGGATCGCGGATCTGAAAAAAGTCAAAGTCAACGATTACTAGAAGAGCGTTTTTCGTGACTTCTCAAAAAACGAGTAACCCGAACGAAGTTAGCACGGGTTAGTTAATTATAAATTCTTGCGAAGTTTATACCTTACTAGATACCGGTTCTACCCATTCTTTTATCTCTCTTGCTTGCGCTCAACGTTTGAACTTGACTACGGAGAAATTAGACTTTGACCTATTTATGGAGACTCCGTTAGGAGAAACTTTCATTACATTCGTTGTTTAGAAATCTTGCTTGATTCAGGTTGGCACTATCACATTACCTATTAACCTTATTTCTATAGAGATATTTGCTTTTGATGTGATTTTAAGGTTAACTACTCATCATGTCTAAATTGATTACTTTCATAAGGTTGTTAGTTTTCATATTCTTAAGCAACCTGTTATTCGAATTCAAGCAATCAAACCATTGTAGTCAAACATTTTCATATCAAGCCATGAAGTCATTCGTTTATTACGGATGTCAAGTTTTCTTAGTCCATGTTATGGATTTGAATAAAGACACGCCGATTTGAATAATATTCTGTTGTTATTGATTTTTCCGACGTATTTCTGAAGAATTTCTTGGTTTACTCCCAAAGATCGATATTAAATTTTGTATCGACTTTGAACCCTAGACAAAACTCATTTCTAAAATCTCATATCGATTGGCTCTATTGAACTTCGTGAGTTAAAAATTCAACTATAAATTTGGTACTGAGCCTTTATCCGGTGACTTCCTTTGTGGAATGCACCGCCGCACTCTCCGTAGGGGACACCATATTCGTCGATAGTAAACCGATAGGTGTCATTGTAACGCATATCCAAGGTTGGGATATGAGTCACGATTGAGAACAACTTAAGTCGATGAATCGAAATACGTAGCTTTCTAGGCTTAGTTGGTTATTATCGGAGATTCGTTGAAGGATATTCTCGAATCGCTATTCCATTAACGCAATTGACTCGTAGAGATACAAAATTCGAATGGAGCAAAGAATGTAGGAAGAGCTTCGAAGAACTCAAGAGGAGACTCATTTCAGCACATGTTCTGACCATGCCATCCTGGAAAAGCGAACGTGGTAGCTGACGTGTTGAGTAGAAGATCGTATACAAGTACGAGTACGATATTGTCAAAGACTAATTTCGTATAATTTACAAATAATAGAGATGGAGATGAAAACTCTAGGTACCCACGTGATGATATACGAGTATAATCGACTTTAATCGATAAAGTTAAAGTTGTTCAAGCTACACACCGGAGCTGATGAATATGAAGAAGAAGATGCAAGAAGTCGTTATTTCAAAAAGCGAGAATCGGTGAGGTGAGGAAAGCTCAAACCTTCGATTTATTAATCCATTTGAAATTCTCGATCGAATAGGAACTGTGGCCTATAGACTCATTTTATCGACAAGTATGATGCGTGTTCATAACGTTTTTCACGTATCGATGTTACGTAAATATGTGGACGACCCGAACCACATCATTGAGTTAGAACCGGACGAGATAGAAAAAGACTTAACGTACGAGGAGGTACCTGTCAAGATCTTGGATAGGAAAGAACATGTCCTATGTACCGAGGTTATACCACAAGTTAAAGTTTTGTGGAGAAACCATGCTATTGAGGAAATGACCTGGGAGTTGGAAATGGAAATGAAAGCGAGGTATTATCATCTTTTCGAAACACCAGGTACGCACGTCAATTTTGAGTACGAAATTTCATAAGGAGGGGAGGTTGTAAGACCCCGAATTTTTTTTTTATAAAATGGAATTTCCTCTATTTATTATTTTGAAATAGTAAGGGTTGATTTGATTAATGTGGTTAGTTATGGGTAAAATGTGCAAATATTTTGAATAAGCAAGTGGTTATAAAATATTCATTATTGTCGGGGAATATTCGTTTGGTCGTGGAATATTCGTCTCTTCGGGAATATTAAATGCGACACCAGCGGTCTTTTGTGGGCCCCATAACGGAAAGCGATTGGATGAAGAAAATGACAAATATAAGTTGTTTATAAATAGCGGCGTAGTTGTTATCGTTAATACTGTTGGAATACCCGGTGGTTAAAACACACTAATACGCGTTGTTGAGCAAGAAGAAATCGGTATTGCACCAATTATTGATTCTTACGTAAGAAGGCACTACTCAATAATGGTTACAGATAATTCTTCGCTCAATATTTTATTTTATTAATTCAATAATTCTTTGCATTGATATTTTATATTCTTGTTGTTTCAATAAATTATCATTACACACAGATTTTCCATTATCGGAGCATAATTCATATTATCTGAATAATATTATTAGAAAACATTATTGGCAATGTCTACAAAGTTACATCTAAGGAGAGGTTTGGTCACCTAATTGCATGCGCCAAGAAGGAGAGATCCTTATTGAAAGCCCCTCTTTCCAGAACTACCGTCAGTTGCAATCTTCGTGATTCTGTAATATTATTTGTGAATAATTAATTATTGATTTATATGATGAGGAAAATATTGATTTTATGTGGATATAGATGGAGAAAATTTTTAATGCGACAATTGTTGAAAATTAATATTTTATCTTTTCTCGATAAAATAATTCATTTAAATATATTATTTTAATAATATATTAACGGTGATATTTTTATAATGAATGTGGGATATATGAGTATATGAGGAGGAAGAGTATTTTGTGGCATTAAATGTTTAACACGTATTTTGTGTGTTGGTGGACACAATTATTGAATCAAATTTGATTATAGCACAATAAAATCGCTTCTGCTTGTGGATTTCGGTTAATTTCTGTTTGGAATTTGGAAAAACTTCCTTCTGTAAAGTTGTAGATAATTGAATTTCCTATAAAAAGTCGCATGATTCAAATTTTTTGACAAAAGGGATATTTATTATGAATTATTGAAGTTTCGGAGTTCCGAAATAATTGATTTTTTGAAGTTTAAAATATTTTTAATTACAAAAATCGTTTTTTCCATTTTTGAAACTCATTTAACATGTGATAAGGAGGCTGAATTCAGATTGTTAGTGTGTGTATGAAGTTGTGGAAAAATTATAATATTAATTTATTAAATTTTCTACTTTGGTGTTCTAAGCATTTTCCTATAAATAGGGTGCTTAGGTTAGAATTGAAAATCACACCAGAAACTGAAGTTTTCTCTCTCTATATTATCGAGTGTATTCTTATGAGTATTTTGAGTATAATTTGAGTATTTCTATACGGTGCAAGTTCAAGTCATAGCCTATATCCTGTTTTCAAATTAGAAGATCTTGATCTTTCGAGGTAAGGGATGTTATTTTATTCAAAATGATATTATTTCTTCAATATCATTATGCCAAAATATTGGTTGGAAATTTTTATCAAATTTGGAACTTTTTCATGTCGGGATTACTATTCACGAGTTACTATTCACGAGTACTATTCACAAGTTACTATTCACGAGTAACTATTCATGAGTTACTATTCACTAGTTACTATTCACGAGTACTATTCACGAAGTGTGAAGATGTTATTTTGTGAAATTTCTATCTTTTGGTGTCTGAGTTACTATTCACGTATACTAAGACTATTCACGAATCTGACAGACTATTCAATAGAAAATGAAATTTCTTCTTTTGTCAAAATATCTATTATGGATGCTAGCTTTGATTGTATCCATGTTTTGATCATTCTTGAATTTTACTCCACTCGATTACTTATGAAGTATTTTTGAACTTGGATTATTTAAAATACGAATCCTTAATATTTGTTCTTTTGTTTCTTTGATTCGTTTCCTTTAAAATATTTTTCATCATCCTCACCCTAAATGATGATATTATTGAATATCTTTGGCACATAGTGCAAAGATGAATGATTTCTTGATGAATATCTTTGGCCCGTAGTGCAAAGATGAACAGGTGTTGAGATGAATATGACCGACTGATAAATATCTTTGGCCCGTAGTGCAAAGATGAACAGGTGTTTAAATGATCATGACCAACTGATGAATATCTTTGGCCTATAGTGCAAAGATGAATATTTGATTCGGATATATATTGATTGATGTTATAGGGATAAAATATCGACGATGAACTTTTAAATTCATACATGTAAAGATAGTAGTTTTCATTCTCTACTTAACTCTTCTAATGAATTATTATTTCAAATCACGAATATTGATTTAAAAACTTGTTGTCTATTGTATTCTATTAGATTTTTCCTGTTGAAGACTAATGATAATTTGTTGTATATTATCTTAGTCATAATATTCTTTATCGGGCTAGTTGAGCTCACCCTTTTCCTTTTGTTCCATTTTTCTTCTCGGGAGGCGAGAATGTAGCGAGTACTAGTCGGGGTATGGAATGAAGGTTCTAGAGAGTTGTTTAGTAGTCCTCACCATTTTTGTAAAATAATGTATCAATAATTATGATGGGGATTTATTTGCGTGTGGATATTGTCTAGATGGCAATATCTGTATTTAAACTCATAGTTTATATGTTGTAATAATAAAGTTGTAGTTATTTCTGTACCATGTATTTGGCGACTCAGAATGGGTTGGATGGAATGGACCTATTTTGGGGGCGTCACAAACTGCATAGTGGTTTAGTTATCTTGGAGAAGTCCTTGATGAATCTGCGGTAAAAACATGCATGTCCCAGAAAACTGCGAACACCTTTATATTGAAGTAGGTGGTGGCAATTTCTCAATAGTTTCCAGCTTCGCCCTATCCACCTCGAGTCCCTTCTTCGACACTTTTTGTTCCAGTATGATTCCTTCTTGTACCATAAAATGGCACTTTTCCCAGTTCAGTACTAAATTTGTCTCAACACACCTCTTCAAAACCATCACCAAATTCTCAAGGCATAGATCAAATGAGTCCCCGAACACTGAGATGTCATCCATAAATAATTCCATATTCTGCTCCACCATGTCTGAAAATATAGCCATCATGCATCTCTTAAAGGTGGCTGGAGCGTTGCACAACCCGAAAGACATCTTTTTGAAAGCAAAAGTGCCATATGGACATGTGAAGGTAGTCTTTTCCTGGTCTTTTGGAGCTATAATAATTTGATTGTAGCCTGAATAACCGTCCAGAAGGCAATAATACTCATGACCTGCGAATCTGTCCAACATTTGATCAATGAATTGTAGTGGGAAATAATCTTTCCTCATAGCTTTGTCGAGCCTGTAGTAGTCCATGCAGATTCTCCACTCTGTCACTGTTCGTGTAGGGATTAACTCATTATTTTCATTACTCACTATGGTCATGCCACCCTTTTTTGATACACACTGCACTAGGCTCACCCATGAGCTGTCTGAAATCAGATAGATTATGCCTGCATCCAGCCATTTTAATACCACTTTCTTGACCACTTCTTTCATTATCGAATTAAGCCTTCTTTGTTGTTCCACCGACGGCTTACTATCATCTTCTAACAGGATCTTATGCATGCAAAAAGAAGGGTTGATCCCTTTGTAATCTGCTATGGTCCATCCAATAGCTGATTTGAATTCTCTAAGCACTCTTAGCAATTTCTCTTCCTGAAAAGATGTTAGTGCAGAAGAAATAATCACAGGTAGCTTTGAATCTTTATTTAAAAATGCGTACCTGAGGTGATCCGGAAGTGGTTTCATCTCAAGTTTTGGAGGTATTTCAAGAGATGGCTTTAATTTTACCGATGTCTCTCCAGCTTTTGTCAATGGCTCGACAGGTGTTCTGAATTTTCTAAATTGTGGAGTGGTATCCAAATATTGCACAAGTTCGTTAAGTTCTTTGTCCTCCAAATCTGAATTTTCAGCAATGATATTTCCCAAAGTTTCATAATCCACTAGACTTTGTACTTCATCATTTAGGACCCGATCCACCAAATCAAACTGGAAGCATTCTTCTTCATCTGTTGGGAACTTCATTGCCTTGAAGAAGTTAAAAGTAACCTCCTGATCATGTACACGCATAGGGAGTTCCCCTTTCTGCACGTCTATAAAAGTTCTTCCTGTGGCTAAGAATGGTCTCCCAGTATGATTGGTATACACTTGTCTTCCTCATAATCTAAGATGATGAAGTCAGCCGAAAAGATAAATTTGTCCACCTTTACCAGTACATCTTCAACAATTACCCGTGGATACGTGATGGATCTTTCAGCTATCTGCAGTGAAATATTTGTCGGCCTTGGAGCCGGAAATCCCAACTGATTGAATACTGATAAGGGCATCAAATTGATACTTGCCCCGAGATCACATAAACACTTACTGAAACTCATCTTCCCGATCGTGCATGGAATTGTGAACCGCTTGGGATCCTTGACCTTGGAGGTAATTTCTTGGCAAGCAACTTTGCATCGCATTCCTCTATCAAGGCCACTATTTCAAACTCGTCTAATCTCCTCTTCCTTGACAATATACCATTCATAAACTTTGCATAACTTGGCATCTATTCCAATGCCTCAGCGAAAGGTATGTTGATCTGCAGCTTTTTAAATACCTCCAAGAACTTGTTGAATCTGCTTATCTTCCCTTTGTTTATTCATCTCTGCGGATCTGAACTCGAGGGTGAACTATTGGTCTTTCAGATCCTTAGGCTTCTCATCTCGAACACCTTTATCCTTCTCTCCTCATTGGGACTCAGTTTCTCAAGAATTTCTTCCCCTTTCACTCATCGCTTCCGCCTTGCAGCAGCACGCATGGCCTCCTCAAGATTACAACAAAGGCGCGGGCGCGCGACTCTCAGTTTCTGCAGTCTTTTTCCCAGACCTCAATGTAATCGCTTGACAATGTTCCTTCCTGTCTCTTCTTGGATTTGCCTCAGTATTACTTGGCAATGAACCCTAGGGCCTGTTGTTAAACATGTTCACCATTTTCCCCATCTGAGTTTCCAAATTCTTAATAGCCACTGATTGGCTTTTGATCATGACCTCCGTGTTTGCCATATACTTCATCATCATCTCCTCCATTTCTGATTTCTTTTCTTGCTGAGGTACAGCAGGAGTGTGATGTTGTTGGTGTTGAGAAAATCCTGGCGGAAAAGGTTGTCTAGGAGTAAACTTTGGCTGCGCTGGCTGTGACTGAAACTGATTATTCGGCTAAAACTGATTCTGCTGATTTCCTTGATTATTTGACCAACTGAAGTTTGGATGATTACGGTTGTTGGGGTTGTATGTGTTCTGAAACTGACCTTGGTCTTTTTGTAATTGCTCAAATACTGTACCGACTTTGAGCTGATAGCACATTGATCTATCGAGTGTGACCTCGCACAGATCTCACATACAAATCCAACTGTCTTCGCCTTACCCTCTGTTAATGTATCTATTTTCTTCGCCATGACTGCCATCTGTGCTGACAACTGCGTGATAGCATCCACTTCCAACAAACCTACAACTTTGGGCTGTGGCATCCGAGATGTAGGATTCTGAAAATCATTTGCTGCCATTGTTTCGATGAGGTTATATGCCTCATCATAACTCTTTTTCCCATAATGCTCCTCCTGCAGCTGCATCTACAATCGGCCTAGACTGCCATCCCAATCCATTATAGAATGTGTTGATCACCATCCAATCTGGCATACCGTGGTGCGAACACTTTCGTAGCATCTCTTTGTATCTCTCCCATGCCTCATATAAGGATTCACCCTTCTGTTGCTCAAACTGAGATATTGTTGTCCTCTTTTTCGCAGTCTTAGCCATTGGAAAAAACATGGCTAAGAACTTATGTGCTAAGTCCTCCCATGTAGTTATAGATCCTGCTGGCAAAGAATGAAGCCAACTTCTCACTTTATCCCTCAATGAGAATGGAAATAGCCTAAGTCTGATATCATCCTCCGTCACCCTGTTATATCTGAACGTGTCACATATCTTAATAAAACTCAACAGGTGTTCATTCAGATCATCTGTAGCGGCACCCCCAAACTGTACCGAATTTTGTACCATCTGAATAGTGCCCATTTTTATCTCGAATGTATTAGCTGCTATCGCTAGTCTGTCTATGCTAGACTGTAATCCATTATTATTAGGCATGGAATATTCTCTCAGAGCCCTATGTTCCTCTCTTTGCTCTTCTCCTTGTCCCTCGGCTGCCATATTAGATGTAGTACCCTCTAACTGTGCTTGTAAATTTCTACGAACACTCACTATCCAACCTCTCCGCTTTATGTTGTCTGAGCGGTGTGTTAAGTCGGGGTTGGATGACAAGTCTGCATAAAAAATTTATCTGATTCACAAACAAAAACAAAAACAAAAATGGAAATGAGATAAGATTAGATTTATCTAAGTCAGACAATATACCTTAAAACTAATGATAATAATCAAAATTTAAACGCCTTTCCTCGGTAACGGTGCCAAAAACTTGTTGCCTCTTTTTTAGTTCTAACAAAATATCTCTAACTCATGCAAGTATACATGTGTCAACAAGCAATACAGAGTAAGTCGAGTATCGATCCACAGGGAAAATTGCTAAATTAAATTATTATGCATCAAGTCTATCACTAAATTTATATGCTTAAACTAACAATTGTGATTGTGATTGAAAATTACCTAAGAATAAAATAATAACTAAGATAAGAATGATAATATAATAAATCAAATCTGGAGATAATGGGATCCTAACTTCATTTAATAATTCATCTAATTACCACCATCATGCAAAATTGCTCACATATCAAAGGAAAGTAGCCAAGGGCACTAATGTAGACATCACCATTTTTCAATGTATTATGACCCACTTACATAACATCTACATGCAATAGAAACCATGTAATCATCAATAAAACCAAAATCACTATATGTCTATGTGAAATTGCAATAATATTGAATTTAAGCATAAACCCTTATTTAACTCGTACGGTGAAACAGTATATGTCTATCTATTTCACGAAATACCAAGCTAAACAAAACAACCCCATATACGCATGCTATCATGATTATAATCCATACCCTCATGTTATTTTTCAATTCCATACAAGTACTAAAACGAATGTTGATCAATCACTCAGGCATGCAAATCAACCATGATAGAAATTCCTTATAATATTTAAAATAGTCCAGCAGTCAAGCAATCAATTAAACTACATATTAAAATCCATTAGAATCCCATAATGGAGTTTAGTTCATAACTGAACCAAAAGCCATTATGGGATCGAAACAAAACATGGATAATAAACAATCAATTGAGAGAGAGAGGATCGAATCGATCAAACCCAATTGCTGATCACAATCCAATAGTAACGTTCAATTCCGAATTAAAATCCAGCGAAGAAACATTAGTCTTCCACAATGATTGAAAATCCAAAGAAGTAGAAAATATAAAGTTTTGGCTTAGTTCTACGTTGGAATCCTTTCAACGTGTAAAAACCCTAGTTTCGTTATCCAAAAACACGTAAAAACTCTCGATACTCTATCTGACACCAGTCAGAATTGTTTTTTAACAAATTCAAACTCTTAAAATTAAAAATTAAAATAAAATAGATCAGCAGCTTCAGGCATCGTGTGCGGGCGCGCTCTCCTCCTTTGTAATCTTCACGCGGGCGCGCATGTGTAAAGTCTGGCTAAACCGAGTGATCGCGTGGGCGCGCGAGTTTTGACACAATATGTCACTTACTTCTTCAGTTTGGATTTTTGGTTCTCACTTTTTTGCTTTCTGTCTTTGCCATTGCATTTTTGTCATCTCACTCTTCGTTCATCCATTCTCATTTGCATATTTCCACTTGTTCCTTGCGTCATGCGTCCATTAGCCTTATGCCATCTAACATCACCAAATTATGTCATATCCTGCACTTTTGCACCAAAGGGAGTTCTAAGTACATGCAATGCAAAATAAACAAAATACAACTAAAAACACACTAAAATGTACTTAAGATAGGCGTAGTTCGCATGAATTAATATCCGATTAGTAGGTATAAAACCCACTTATCAAATACCCCCAAACTTGAACTGTTGCTTGCCCTCAAGCAATGCACACACATAAAACACTGAAACTACAACTACATGCTATGCAACTAAATCGTGATGCAAATGAGTCTCACATTGTTCCAGCCATAACAGAATTTTAGTCCAAAATGCCTCAGCGAATTATCCAGATTCAAGAATACAAATTCAAACTGAACTATAGGCATAATATCATACACTCAGATAATTCTCATATGCTATAGAGATGTTGTGTGTGTGTGTTGTGTTCACCAAAACTTGAATTAAGCAAAGAATACACATGCTAAACTACTCAAAACAGAAAATTGCAGTCTAAATCAAGACTATGTATACTTATGCAAAAAAGACTGTTCCAATATATTAAACCAAACTAAGGTTCAACAATGGGTTTAACTGCTTTATTGCTACTCATAAGGGCGATTTTCGCTCTTTCCCGCGGTGTTCATTGCTAATTTTTCTTATTTTCCTTTTTTTCACATGACTGTGCAATGCCTCATTCCATTAGGCAACACTGCTACCCCCTTAGCAAGCTTTCAACCAACGACTCCCAAACTATAAAAGACCTTAGGGCGCTAGGTGTTAAGACACCCCTATGGGCGTACTTACTTAAGTAGCCAGGGCCCCGAAATAAGACTAGCCACGTTATTGTTATTTGTTTATTTTTTTTTTTTTTTATACATAGAATACCCATGTTTTCCCAACGTTTAAATATCAATGTTTTAAACAGTCTAAGTTCACTTTCCACATATTGCCCTTTTTAAAACTCCATTTTCTATCAAGCAATGCCACACATAATTCTTATATCTACAAGTGATTGTGAACACGTTTGTGCAAACCAAAAGCATCTTAACAGCAACATGAATTTCATCGTGTAAAACATTATAATTAGGTTCATCTTATCCAAAGTGCTCAACAATCCTTCAAAATTCACTACCATCATCGGTTAGGCAAAATTTCCATATATCAAGACTTTGTGAGACATGCAAACTGAACATACACACATACTAAAAAATATGCAACATAAACATGCAAAATGTAAACTAAACATGCAAATACTAAATGCAACTATACTACCATCCCAATACCCCCAAACTTATAATATTCAATGTCCCAGTGAATGAAGGTAAAGGGTTAAGTTATAAGCAAGTTATAATCAAGATAGAGTTAGGTGGGATTTCATTTGAGGACTCATGTGATGGCTGAGTTGTACAAACCTTTGTATGGGTGAGGATTTTGTCCTTGCACTCAGTTTATCACATTGATAATCATTGGAATGTTTGTGTCGCGCTATTTGCTATATGCCTGTTGAGAAGGTGATTCTTTTCTCATGTGTATAACAGATAGGTAGAGTATAGTTAGAGAATATTATAAGGTTAAGTGCGAGTTCTTAAAACTCATACTTATGGTAGGTTCGTGACTCATAATTATATGGTATGTTTTTGAACCCCTCAAATAATGGACGCCTTTATGGTCCGACTAGGATAAGTTCTTAAACTCATATGATTGTGGCAAGTTCTGAACTCATAACGTGTGGTAAGTTTGATTTAACCGGGTATAGATAAGTATAAATGGAGTATTGAGGATGATAGGAATAGATAGACCTATTAAGCAATGGATCATTATAGAAAGTGGAGTTGATGGTGGAAGCATAGGTACTTTCTAAATCTACTAGCTATGCTAGACTTTCAAATTTATTGACTTCGTCTTGATGTTTACAATTCTATTTTCTTGAAAACATTGGATCAAATGATGGAACCAATGAGTTTTAACAACAATCTTGTTATTCAGATATTCATATGCTAATTGCTTGGCTAGACAAAAATGATTTGCAATATATCAAAATGTATTTTATATCATTAATGCATCATGTAACTTTGGTGCAAAGATGATAAAATGATGGAGTCATCAATGCACGATATTACATAGTGTTGGATGTGATCTAAGGATCGTCAATTTACCCATGGGTGTCTTTCAGAGTATGATAAAATCACCAAATGACGGAATCCTCAACGGACTGTAAATACAGTGCGGTATCATGACGTCATAAAAAGATTTTTGAGATTTCTTTGAGATATGAGAATACATATGTATGTATGTATATGTATATTTTGGTTGATGTCCGAATTGTTGTAGAGGTCTATGCTATTTGATTCAGCTAGACAAATATTGAAAGATGTTCATGAAATTCAAGAGTTTCTTGAGAAGTTATGCCAAACCAAATTGTTTTGGTGCGGATTCAGATGTTGAAAAGGTGAGATGAACAACCCTATTATTAGGGGTTGCGCTTAGTTTTATACTTTGCGCTGAAATGTTTGTATACAATACATGTACAATAGGTTAATCACCTAGAGTACTTGCGGAGGGTGTTTTCAGTCTTTGTGATTGATAAACATTCTGCCAAAGAGGGTTTAAAGTGTGAAGAACCGGGGGTGAAGCATTATTAAACCTAGAGAATAGAGTTCATGGTCTTATGACGCTCAGCATGATTCGGAATCTTTTAAATTCTTGAGTTATTCATACTACTTCCCAATTATTGAACAATTGTGGAGGATTCTTGTTATTCTGCAAGATGGAAATGAAAAAGGAAAGTATTCCTTAGAAAGAAGTAAGTCGTAGAGTACGACACTGAATGATGAATGTGTTGAATAAGTGAGAAAAGAAATTTTGAAGTGAGAAGGATGTGAGTTATCAAAGAATAATGTGAAACTTTTAATAGAAAAGTTTAATAATTGTAGAATGATGTTTGTGGAAATAAAGTGGTTATAGAAACCAATGAATGAATGAAGTAGTGACGTAAAAATCTACTTTGATAGATTGAATGAATGAAGAGTAATAAATAAAAATTTCGAGGACGAAAATTTAGAAGAAGAAGGTGAATGTAATGTCCCGAGAGTTTGATCATATAATATATGATAATGATCCTTAGAGAAAGATAATGAGCGGGTCAAAGAATATGTAATACTCAAATATAATTGAGTATAAGTAAATGTTATGAAATAAAACTTATAAGAATTTATTATCAAGAATGGTGAGAGTAGAAAATATAAAATCTATATTAAGGTAATGTGTTGAAGTTATTCAATGAATAGATTTGAGGAAAACCTGAGTAAGGTAGGGTTTCAGTAATTCCGATGACGGAATCCTTATAAGGAGGGAAGGATGTGACATCCCAGATTTTTAGAATTTATAAATGAGAATTTTATAAATAAAAGTATTTTTTATGAGATATGTTGGGTGTGAGTATGTATATGTCATATATTGTAGAATATGTGAATTGATGTGAAGAGAATGTTATATATTAATTTTAATATATATAAATATTTAATTAAATTATTTATTGAGTTAAATAAATAAATTTTGTTTTGATTATAGAGTAAGGTAATTAAGTGTAGCAGATTAATTAAATAAATATTAAGTATTTAATTTAATTAATATAATAATTTTATGTTATAGTTCTAATTTAATTGAGATAATTAAATTAGATGAGTTATATGATGATTGTTACACTAAATTATAATTAACAAGTAAATATAATTATGTGACAATTTGATGAGATTGATTGATGTTAAGCTATTGATTAATTAAAATAATGAGTATTTGCCAAACATGGTCTTAGGCTTTTCAAGTTCAAGTTGGTGTAACCTATATATTAACTAGTAATTAGTATATCTAATAATTACTAGGAGTTAAATATATTATATATTACTAGTATTGTATATTATATGTATATACTACAAGTTAGTAAGTTAGTTTTAGAAAACAAACAAAAGAAAGAAGAAGAGAGTTAGAGAGAGTTGTAGGAGAAGAAGAAGAAGAAGAAAAAGAAGAAGAAGGGAAAGCTTTGAGAAGACAAAACAAGCCCCATCATCATCATCATCATCATCTCTCTCTTAAATTC
The DNA here is from genome assembly GCA_020205615.1 of Panax quinquefolius. Lineage (NCBI taxonomy): Eukaryota > Viridiplantae > Streptophyta > Magnoliopsida > Apiales > Araliaceae > Panax > Panax quinquefolius. The sequence continues at coordinate 77,882,086 of CM035172.1, read as the reverse complement.
ATACTAATAAGGCTATAATCTAAATTCTTTGTTTTAATTATATTTTTATGTTCTTCATAATGTAGGATAATGGTTTTATAGAAGTTGTATTGAGAAATTGAGAGAGATAGAGAGAAATAAAGGAATTGAGATGAGCTAGAAGAAGAAGAAGAAAAAGCTAAAAGAAGGTAACTTCTAAACTCTTATTTAATCTTTGATTTTTGGGTAGATTTATGTTCTAGGGTAATAGATCATGCTTAACCTTGTTTGTATTGGTTTAATCTTGGATTATCAAGAATCAAACAAGAGGATTCAAGAAATAAAATAAAATGGAAAGAAAATTTGAAGAACAAAATTCGTAGGTTTTGAGTAATTGTGGACATATCTTGTGAAATTCATATCTCTTTGGGTATAATGAGTTAGAAAGTGAGCCTTATATCAAATCGAAGATATGGAAGTAAGCTATATTCTAAAAGTGGAATCACATAAAAACTCTTTGTAGATTTCTTGCAATGTCTGTTTTAGTAAGGATGGTCCGAAGGGAAAATAATCTGTCCAGAAAATCAAATTCTATGCATAATTAACCATTTAAGATCAAGAGTTGAGATAAATTAATGTGTGCACATAACATGCTCAATAAAATGCCTAAAAGTAATAGTGTTTCTAAACTTTGGTATACAAAGTGTCTAACTAATGGCTAATATTGGATATCTAAGTATGAAAAGATGATAATACAAGAATAATAATGGAAAGAAATCGAAAAGGGTAATTTTTGATTTATGAAGGAAAATTAAACATGTAAACAATGTGTTGAATATGCATTTTTGAAACCAAATTGGTAAAATAAAATGGTGTGATATACGCACATTAAACTACAAGTGAGATAATCTAACATGTGTGGTGATGAAAATGAAAATAAAACCGAGTTGCATATAAAACACAGTTAGATGTCTATAAAGATATTATAAAGGATAATAAGATAAAGTAAGGTCTTAGAATAAATTTGACCATGAGATTGAGTATTGATTTTATTTATTATCAATCTCGCATACAGTGTAGGTTGTGCAAGGACGCGAAGTATTAACGTGTTGGTAAAACGTCGGTAAAGGCAAGTCTTTCAGTTCTTTTTTGCTATGTGAACTTGATGATGAAATGGTTTAAAAATTTTGTGTATGATGTATTGTTTATGTCAAAAGTATGAAATGTGAAAGTCAATCTATGACTATGATGATTGAGCTATGAATGATGATTGAGTAAGGAACTCAATCTTTATAGTTGTTATGTGAACTACAACATGTATGCTATGTTTGTTTTATGATTATTCTTATATGTTGAGCATGTTATTATGTGCTACGTGATGCATGAAAACTGTTAGATTTTGTTGGGCTGTCGAGCTCAACCTTGCAAATAACCATTTTTGTAGGTCAAGGATTGAAGGTAACACTATGTGCTACTTAAATGACGTGGATCAGAAGTAATACACGGAGATTAATATTTTAACTAAAGTTGTTATTTCTTTATACCATGATTAAGATTCATGTGATATACTAAATGTTTTATGATGTATAATTTTATGTTGAGTTGTAAAGCTAAAGTTAGAGTTATCTGATATGTAAAGGTTATCGGATTGAAATGTAAAATTTTATATAATAACAGTGATAAAGTGAATCATAAAATAAGATTGATTCAAAGACATGTAGATGATAAAGGTTTTGATTCAGGGAATTAAAGTAAGAAGACATAAAAGTTTAAATTATTTCGTATTTTATAATGTTTAGCATCGAATAATGATGTAAAATCAGAAGGTAGATGTGTTATTAACGACCGAAGTTAATAATTAAATTGTTTGAATTTTGGGGTCATTACAACAGGTATCAAAGTCAGAGGTTATAAACCTTAGGTAGGAGTACCGTAGGCTATAACCTTAGAGAAGGAATGTGAAGATAATGAAAAAAATAAGCTCAGATAGAGTTTGAACAATAAGAAGTAATTTAAAAAATTTATAAAGAAGGGATTAAAACATGCGTAAGAGGATTCAAAAAAGAATCTCGCAGAGTTATAAGGAATATGAATGTGCGGTTACCCAACTCCAATAATAAGGATGTAAGGTGATAATAAATAGAGAATGTCTATAAAAAGAGAATGATAAAGAAGTTAAGGATAGAGAGTTATATCTAAGTGGTACAATCGTACTCTTTCGTAGTTGATGTATTGTATCCGGGCTAAACGATTCCTTCATAGAGCGGAGGTATATACGAACTAGTAACTCGAAACCTAGTTTGTTGGTTGTTTGTGGGAAACCACTCAGCTTACCATATTAAAACTATTAGAGACTCGATGTGTACCAAGTGTAGAAATTGATACGTATGATGAAAGTGTAGAACTCGAATGAAATTTTGAGCGATGTAAATGAAGTTAGAAATTCTTAAAGGAAGAATTTTGTTTTTTTTATAAACAAGAAAATTCAAAGAAGAATCTAAGAGATATAAAGATAAGAAATGGGATTTTCCTAACTCCAAAAGCCAAGATAACGAATAATGTCGTAAATGATAAAAAAGAGAAAGAAAGAGGATCGTAAAACAAAATGATCACGAGTTAACAAAAGAATTTTAAGGGAGATGATTATAGAATAAGATCACGACGTGGTCTGTTTAAGTTATAAAAGAAAGATGGTCTATAATATTTGAATAATTATAGCTTAATGCTATGAAGATGGAGTGCTATGAAATAGTACGAGATAACTCATGAGGAGTTATAGATGATGTGATACGAGGAATTCGTATCGAGCAAAGAGCAAGTTATAAGCAAGATAGAGTTAGGTGTGATTTCAATTGAGGACTCATGTGATGGCTGAGTTGTACAAACCTTTGTATGGGCGAGGATCTTGTGCTTGCACTCAGTTTATCACATTGATAATCATTGGAATGTTTGTGTCGCGCTATTTGCTATATGCCTGTTGAGAAGGTAATTCTTTTCTCATGTGTATAACAGATAGGCAGAGTATAGTTAGAGAATATTATAAGGTTAAGTGAGCGAGTTCTTAAAACTCATACTTATGGTAGGTTCGTAACTCATAATTATATGGTATGTTTTTGAACCCCTCAGCGAATGGACGCCTATGGTCTGACTAGGATAAGTTCTTAAACTCATATGATTGTGGCAAGTTCCTGAACTCATAACGTGTGGTAAGTTTGATGAAATGGGTATTGATACGTGTAAATGGAGTATTGAGGATGATAGGAATAGATAGACCTATTAAGCAATGGATCATTATAGAAAGTGGAGTTGATGGTGGAAGCATAGGTACTCTAAATCTACTAGCTATGCTAGACTTTCGAAATTTATTGACTTCGTGCTGATGTTTACACTTCTATTTTCTTGAAAAACATTGGAACCAATGAGTTTTAACAACAATACTGTTATTCGTATGTTTATGCTAATTGCTTTGGCTAGACAAAAATGATTTGCAATATATCAAAATGTATTTTATATCATTAATGCATCATGTAACCTGGTACAAAGATGATAGAAACGATGGAGTCATCAATGCAGTATTACCTAGTGTTGGATGTGATCTAAGGATCGTCAGCCCACTATGGTATGATGTAGTATGATAAAATCACCAAATGACAGAATCATCAATGGACTGTAAATACAGTGCGGTATCATGACGTCATTAAAAGATTTTTGAGATTTCTTTGAGATATGAGAATACATATGTATGTATGTATATGTATATTTTGGTTGATGTCCGAATTGTTGTAGAGGTCTATGCTATTTGATTCAGCTAGACAAATATTGAAAGATGTTCATGAAATTCAAGAGTTTCTTGAGAAGTTATGCCAAACCAAATTGTTTTGGTGCGCGATTCGAGATGTTGAAAAGTCGAGATGAACAACCCTATTATTAGGGGTTAAGCTTAGTTTTATACTTTGCCTTTGAAATGTTTGTATACAATACATGTACAATAGGTTGATCACCTAGAGTACTTGCGGAGGGTGTTTTCAGTCTTTGTGATTGATAAACATTCTGCCAAAGAGGGTTTAAAGTATGAAGAACCGGGGGTGAAGCATTATTAAACCTAGAGAATAGAGTTCATGGTCTTGTGACGCTCAGCATGATTCGAAATCTTTTAAATTCTTGAGTTATTCATACTACTTCCCAATTATTGAACAGTTGTGGATGATTCTTGTTATTCTGCAAGATGGAAGTGAAAAAGAAAAGTATTCCTCAAAAAGAAGTAAGTCCTAGAGTACGACACTAAATGATGAATGTGTTGAATAAGTCAGAAAAGAAATTTTGAAGTGAGAAGGATGTGAGTTATCAAAGAATAATGTGAAACTTTTAATAGAAAAGTTTAATAATTGTAGAATGATGTTTGTGGAAAAAAGTGGTTATAGAAACCAATGAATGAATGAAGTAGTGACGTAAAAATCTACTTTGATAGATTGAATGAATGAAGAGTAATAAATAAAAATTTTGAGGACGAAATTCTTAGAAGAAGGGGTGAATGTAATGTCCCGAGAGTTTGATCATATAATATATGATAATGGTCCTTAGAGAAAGATAATGAACGGGTCAAAGAATATGTAATACTCAAATATAATTGAGTCTAAGTAAATGTTATGAAATAAAACTTATACTCAAGAATGGTGAAAGTAGAAAATATTAAACCTATATTAAGGTAATGTGTTGAAGTTATTCAATGAATAGATTTGAGAAAAACCTGAGTAAGGTAGGGTTTTGGTGATTCCGAGCACGGAATCCTTATAAGGAGGGAAGGATGTGACATCCTAGATTTTTAAAATTTATAAATGAGAATTTTATAAATAAAAGTATTATTTATGAGATATGTTGGGTGTGAGTATGTATATGTCATATATTGTAGAATATATGAATTGATGTGAAGAGAATGTTATATATTAATTTTAATATATATAAATATTTAATTGAATTATTTATTGAGTTAAATAAATAAAATTTGTTTTGATTATAGAGTAAGGTAATTAAGTGTAGCAGATTAATTAAATGAATATTAAGTATTTAATTTAATTAATATAATAATTTTATGTTATATTTCTAATTTAATTGAGATAATTAAATTAGATGAGTTATGTGATGATTGTTACACGAAAATTATACTTATGAAGTAAATATAATTATGTGACAATTTGATGAGATTGATTGATGTTAAGCTATTGATTAATTAAAATAATGAGTATTTGCCAAACATGGTCTTAGGCTTTTCAAGTTCAAGTTGGTGTAACCTATGTATTAACTAGTAATTAGTATATCTAATAATTACTAGCAGTTACATATATTATATATTACTAGTATTGTATATTATATGTATATAATACAAGTTAGTAAGTTAGTTTTAGAAAACAAACAAAAGAAAGAAGAAGAGAGTTAGAGAGAGTTGTAGTAGAAGAAGAAGAGGAAGAAAAAGAAGAAGAAGGGAAAGCTTTGAGAAGACAAAACAAGCCCCATCATCATCATCATCTTCATCTCTTTCTTAAATTCATACTAATAAGGCTATAATCTAAATTCCTTGTTTTAATTATATTTCTATGTTCTCCATAATGTAGGATAATGGTTATATAGAAGTTGTATTGAGAAATTGAGAGAGATAGAGAGAAATAAAGGAATTGAGATGAGCTAGAAGAAGAAGAAGAAAAAGCTAAAAGAAGGTAACTTTTAAACTCTTATTTAATCTTTGATTTTTGGGTAGATTTATGTTCTAGGGTAATAGATCATGCTTAATCTTGTTTGTATTGGTTTAATCTTGGATTATCAAGAATCAAACAAGAGGATTCAAGAAATAAAATGAAATGGAAAGAAAATTTGAAGAACAAAATTCGTAGGTTTTGAGTAATTGTGGACATATCTTGTGAAATTCATATCTCTTTGGGTATAATGAGTTAGAAAGTGAGCCTTATATCAAATCGAAGATATGGAAGTAAGCTATATTCTGAAAGTGGAATCACATGAAAACTCTTTGTAGATTTCTTGCAATGACTGTTTTAGTAAGGCTGGTCCGAAGGGAAAATAATCTGTCCAGAAAATCAAAACTGCTACGGTTTCTGACTTTGAAAAATTCATTTAAATTCGTGTGTTTTGAATCTGAAGAAACTTAAAACTGGAACGTTGTAGATATGGAAGTTTACTAGCTAGACTCGCGAGATTGAGCCATTTTATGGACCGGATCATGTCCGAAATAAATTGTTTAGTAAGGATGTCTAGAAAATGAAATTTTCTACACTAGTTGATGAATTGCAGAATATGGTTTAGATGGATAAGGGTCTGACTTTAAGGACTAGATGAGGTTGTAGTACACTGAGTAAGGGTTAATTCTATATAAGAAGGAACTAAAACGGACATGTAACGAAGGAGATACGTTAAAAACGAAAACAACGTTTTGTTAAAGAAATTGTGAAGATGAGTTTTATAATTATGTTTGAATTAAGATTTTGGATGATGGTATATTTTGATGATTAAAAATATGTTTTGACATATGTAATGAATATAGATATGTGTTATCATATTCTATGCATAATTAACCATTTAAGATCAAGAGTTGAGATAAATTAATGTCTGCGCATAACGTGCTCGATAAAATGCCTAAAAGTAATAGTGTTTCTAAACTTTGGTATACAAAGTGTCTAACTAATGGCTAATATTGGATATCTAAGTATGAAAAGATGATAATACAAGAATAATAATGGAAAGAAATTGAAAAGGGTAATTTTTGATTTATGAAGGAAAATTAAACATGTAAACAATGTGTTGAATATGCATTTTTGAAACCAAATTGGTAAAATAAAATGGTGTGATATACGCACATTAAACTACATGTGAGATAGTCTAGCATGTGTGGTGATGAAAATGAAAATAAAACCGAGTTGTATATAAAACACAGTTAGATGTCTATAAAGATATTATAAAGGATAATAAGATAAAGTAAGGTCTTAGAATAAATTTGATCATGAGATTGAGTATTGATTTTATTTATTATCAATCTCGCATACAGTGTAGGTTGTGCAAGGATGCGAAGTATTAGCGTGTTGGTAAAACATCGGTAAAGGCAAGTCTTTCAGTTCCTTTTTGCTATATGAACTTGATGATGAAATGCTTTAAAAATTTAGTGTATGATGTATTGTATACGCATGCTATCATGATTACAATCCATACCCGCATGTTATTTTTCAATTCCATACAAGTACTAAAACGAATGGTGATCAATCATTCACGCATGCAAATCAACCATGATAGAAATTCCTTATAATATGTAATACAATCTAGCAGTCAAGCAATCAATTAAACTACATATTAAAATCCGTTAGAATCCCATAATGGAGTTTAGTTCATAACTAAACCAAAAGCCATTATGGGATCGAAGAAAAACATGGATAATAAACAATCAATTGAGAGAGAGAAAGGATCGAATCGATCAAACCAAATTGCTGATTACAATCCAATAGTAACGTTCAATTCTGCATTAAAATCCAGTAAAGAAACATTAGTCATTCACAATGATTGAAAATCCAAAGAAGAAGTAGAAAATATGAAGTGTTGGCTTAGTTCTACATTGGAATCCTCTCAACGTGTAAACACCCTAGTTTCGTTCTCCAAAAACACGTAAAAACTCTCGATCCTCTGTCTAACACACGTCGAAATTGTTTTTTTAACAAATTCAAACTATCAAAATTAAAAATTAAAATAAAACAGATCATCAGCTTCAGGCATCACGCGCGGGCGTGCGCTCCTCCTTTGTATTCTTCGCCTTGGGCACGCAGCGTGTAAAAAGTCCGCTAAACCGAGTGATCATCATGACGAAGTGAGTTTTGACTTCAATAGTGGCCAGCGATGACGGGCTTCTTCGGGCTTGATTTTTGGTCTCATTGTTACTCTTCGCTTCATCTCGCCGCCATTTCATCTTTGTCATCTCACTCTTCCTTCATCCATTCTCATTTGCATATTTCCACTTGTTCCTTGCGTCATGCGTCCATTAGCCTCATGCCATCTAACATCACCAAATTATGCCATACCCTGCACTTTTGCACCAAAGGAAGTTCTAAGTACATGCAATGCAAAATAAACAAAATGCAACTAAAAACACACTAAAATGTACTTAAGGTAGGCGTAGTTTGCGTGAATTGATATCCGATAAGTAGGTATAAAACCCACTTATCAGCTTGCCACACCCATCTCTCATTTGTGGGTTGTGTCGTCAAGCTGGAGTTCGATGGTCCGATGATGAGCCCACTCAGATGCCGCTGCAGTTACTAGACAATAGAATGATAACGTGGTATTCAGTGTGGGCCGGGGGCGAATCTCATCTTAGAGGTTTAGGATTTCTATTTCCATCATCTTCGGAGGACGAAGCTGACGCTGAAGACACCTTGGAGGATGAGGATGAGGGGATGGGAGATCAAGGAACCAAGCAGGTACCGCAGGTCGAGGCATTATCCAGTCCTCAGTTCTTTAACTTTCAACGTCAAATGGATGCACACAACAAAGCAGCACGTCGGGAGATGCGCCGACTCGCATTGAGGCAATACCACATGTTTGATGCTATGAACGCGTCATTCGCTTCAATCAACACGACGCTCCAGAGTTTCAATCCAGCTGCACAATTTCCATATCAGCAGCCGATGTCACTGCCGAGGTTTCCACCAAGTGACTCAGAAGAAGAAGATCAACCACCACCTCCCCAGACTTAGGCAATTATAGGGAAGTTCTCACGCACTTAATTTTGATTATTCATCCAATGAGGGCATTGTAATACTTAAGTTTGGGGGATTTAAATTCTTAAGTTTAGGTTTAAATTTGTCATTGCATTCTAGTTTTGCATCTTAATTAGGAATTATTATTGCATATTTTTGTTATTGCATTGTTTTTATTCCTGTTATTATCGCATTCATTTTGTTATAAAAAAAAGAAAAAAAAATTGGTTCAATATTGTGTTTGCATATGTCCAACAGTGTTACAGTTCATGTTATTTGTGGGCCAATGATGAGATTGAGAATAAGTTAACCAATACAGTATTGATTATTAGAACTATGATATAATTTCACAGTATGGATCAAATCGCGGCGCTTTTTTTGAATCGGTATAAAAAAGGTTAAGACGCTTAATAACATCTTTGTTGATTTGGTCATTCAAATTGATACATAAATAGTTTCTAAAGGATAATGCTAGGGTAAATGAGAAAACAACAAGGATAGGCAGTAAAGGAAAAATTAGTCAAGAACCTAAGTTTGGGGGATTATATGTGGGGTATATAAGCTTTATAAAAAAATGGAAATGAAAAAGAAAAAAAAAGTATATATCATGACTAGTCTTGTTTTGGGGCCTTTGTTATTTGAGCAAGTACGCCCGAGGGGATTGTCTTTACACCTAGCGCCCTAAGGTCTTTTATAGTTTAGGAGTCGTTGGTCGAAAGCTCGCTAAGGGGTAGCACTGTTAGCCTAATGGGATGAGACCTTGCATAGTCATATATGTATAAATAAATAAAAAACAATAAAACGGGAAATGAGCAAAAAAATAAGCCCCTGTGAAAAAAATATGAGATAAATTAAGTATAAGTACCCTACATGAACCCTTGAATTTGGTATTGCTTAGTTTTAGTTGGAATGTGCCTATTTTTGGAAATTTTAAGTTTGCACTATATGAATCCTTCTAAAAAATTGATTATGTATTGAATTTGAGTCTGTAACAGTTATTATGAATGTTGAACACACACGCACATTATACCAGTGATGATGGTTTAAAATTTGAGAATTAATACGAAATTATGGATTGGTTTTGGTGATTCATATTGCAGAGTTGCTTGTTTTCTCTGAGGCCGATGGGATAATTTTTATTCTGTGATACTGTTGGATTTGAAAGCATATAGATTATATTCATTCCATCTCATTGCATTGCATTGCATTGCATAGAATGTAGTTTGTTTTGTGCTCGAGGACTAGCACGATTTAAGTTTGGGGGATTTTGATAAGTGGATTTCATATCCACGAATCGTTGTCCATTTCACGCTTAATTGTTGCTATTTTCTTGTTTTCGTGTTCATTTTTATTTGTTTTGTGTTCTTTTATGTGCAAGGTGGTTGGTGTGATGAATGGTGAAGAAAGGAGGTCATTTGAAGCAAAAATGGGAGCAAACTTGAAATGGCAGAAATTGTTTGACAATGGACTAGCTTGCAAAATGCGGCATGTGTTGTTTATAGACCCTCACGACGGGGTCGCGGAATCTGGACTCTCCTTTGTTGCTTTGGACTCTGCTGGGATATGGTTTCTAGCATTTGGATGGCATTGAACTCTAATGAGTGGAGGATTACTTAGAAAAATGTGTGTTGGATGCTTATTACTCAATTAACAACGAATTACACGACACACAAGGCATAATACGAAGATTATTTCCAGAATTTGATAGCAAGCTTTGCAGGAGTATTTTGAAGAGATTTTCGTGACGATTGCAGATTAAGGCTACGTGAAGGGTGGTTCTGCATTATTCTTTATCTTAGTTCTATATTTGTAATTGAAAGAATGTTTCCTTTAAAGTATTCAATTTTTATTTCATTCGTTATGAACTAATTCGCTTTTTAGGCTTATGATGGATCCTTAAGTGAAAAGATGATTTTGTAAACTTTGATTTCCAGATCATAACGCTATTTTCCAGTTTATCTATATTAATTTGAGCGTGAATTTATGAATTGCCTAATCAACAATTCGTTGTGGATTTGTATGGAATCGAGAGAGGATATTCGAATCAAGACTTAGTTAATATAGCATGTGTTCATGAATTTTGTGAATAGCAGAATCTTGATTAATGTTAAGGTAGAGATATGCTTGACATCGCATGTAATCAGATAGAGGACTTAATCTTAAACTTTAGTTCACATAGAGATATAGTGAGTTGGTTGATTAAAGTGTTTAACTTGTTTCTATCTAAATTGTGGATTTAAGTTAATACAGTATTAGTGCATCGAGAGGTGACTAGTACTACTTTCGTGTTCTTTGTTAATAAATTGGGATAGTTAATTAAATTGGAATACAGGTGTGAAAATCATAAGTCTTATTCTCCATTAATTGTTTGAAATTCTAGATTTTGATATTTGTGATTGTTTTGTGATAGTTTATTTATTTATTAATTTAGTTTCTATAAAATTAAATCATTGAATTGAATAGTTTAATAGAATTAGGATTAATATGAAATTGGTAATTGTGAAGTTAAATTTCTTACTAATTTGTCTCCGTGGAAACGATACTCTATTCATTACGATATTACTTGTTGACCACGTATACTTGCGTGTTTTGTGTATATAGATTTTACCTAACATTTGTCCAAGATTTGTTTCCTTATTTTTTCTGAAAATTAAAACAGGAAAGATCATCAAATATCACCAAATAAAAATCTTTATTTTGATACACTAAGTCTTTCCTTTTTATGAAATCAAATATTAAAATAAAATAAAATTTTAATTTTATAAATCAAATCTTAATTTTATTTTGGAAATTAAATCTTTCTTTATTTTGGAAATAAAATCAAATCTTTCTTAATTTGATCTTGAAAAGAGATTTTTTTTAAAATCAAATTAAATCAAATCTTATTTTTTCTTGAAATAAAATAAAATCTTATTTTTATTATTATTATTATTTTTTCAAAAAAAATAAATAAAATCTTTACTTATGTTGATTTGGAGAAGTAAGAAGTCGATATTCAAAATCCACGGCTGAATGTCTTGCATCCGAATCATAGTAAGGCGCTTTTGTTGTCGCATTACTTGGGTGTTATTTACAATAAGAAGGACCCCTATCAAGTCGTATACGCTACTCCCCCTACTAGCCAACAAAGTTTAACTCCTTCATATGTATACATGATTAGGCCAAGTGCTGCTTGCATGCAATTATCCAATAGTTGGGCTTGTAAACTTCTTGTGATATATATGCAGCTTATATAAATAGCCACATTATAAGCCTCCACTCCCGAACCTTTCTTACACATCACCAGTGGATCAAGGATCAAGAATATTTGTGTAAGGTTACAAAAATTATACTGCTCCTTGGATTGGAAGACCTTAGATTTTTTGAACTTCTCATAATTGTTTCATCTATATATATATATATATATATATATATATATATCCAGGTAATTGTAGCCTTTCTTCTATTTTTCGAGCCCCGTTACCTTGATCATATCTTGGTTTTTCCCTCGGAATTCATCAGAGAATGGTTATAATTTTCACGGCTAAAGAGGATTCGTTCCAAGAAGTTGATTCATGGAGCAACAGGACCTAGGAGGTATGAAGGGGAACAACCCCTAGGTAGCCGAGGCCAATATGGTCGAACCCTATAGAGGAATTTTTTTTTTTTTTAAGGATGAAGGGAACAACCCCTAGGTGGCCGAACCCTAGGGGGCTGAAGCAAACATGTCTTCTTTTTTTTAAGGGATGAAAGGAACAACCCCTAGGTGGCCGAAGCCAACATGGCCGAAGCCAATATGGCCTTTTTTTAAGAAATGAAAGGAATAACCCCTAGGTTGTCGAAGCCAACATGGCCAAGCCCTAGGGGGCTGAAGCCAACATGGCCCTTTGTTTTTCCTTTTTGAAGGGATGAAAGGAACAACCCCTAGATGGCCGAAGCCAACATGACCTTTTTTTAAAGAAATGAAAGGAACAACCCCTAGGTGGTCGAAGCCAACATGGCCGAGCCCTAAGGGCCAAATCCAACATTGCCCCTTTTTTTTAAAGGGCTGAAATGAACAACCCCTAGGTGGCCGAAGTCAACATGGCCGAAGCCTAGGGGGACGAAGCCAACATGGCCCTTTTTAAGAAATAAAAGGAACAACACCTAGGTGGACGAAGCCAACATGGTCGAGCCCTAGGGGGCCGAAGCCAACATGGCCGAACCCTATAGAGGAATTGAAGTTTAAATTAAAAAAATGAAGTTTTGGAGGAGCAGTTACAATTTTGATCATAACTTTTGACTCGTTTGGAGTTTCGGGGCTCATAATATATCAAAATGAAGCTAGCGACGAGCCCTACAAAATTAATTTTAAATGACCATGATGTATGCCGTTATAAGTCCAAAAAGGATCCAAAGGATGCCTTTTAGCCGTCCGAAGTTTTTTATAATTTTCGAGAAATTTTTTCTTCCATAATAGTGATTCCTAACTCTTTCTGACATTGTTTCTTCTTCTTTTCAGGTGTTTTGAAGCTTAAATCTCAGACTTTCCTCTTCGTCATGGTGAACACTTCGAGCTCAAGCACTTTACTTGACATCCTTTCTTTGCTTTCTTTAAAATTCTTATAATGAACTTCCTTTGCTTGCAGGTCCTCTTTATTGAATATTTTGTAGACCTGGGAAAATCCAAGGAGACCCTGTTTCTCAATGATTGGGGAAAGGCTCCCCTCCTTTGGTCTTTTCGACGTCTTTTGGAAGCAAGTCCAAACTTATGACCGTACAATTCTTCCTCTACCAGAAAAGGAAGGCTTATTTCTATATGCAGCGGCTTATGGAGGTTGGGATGACTTTTCCCATTCTGATCACATTCCCCATCTATGCATAGAGAAACAAGAGTACCCTTTCAGTTCCTTTCACTTCTTGTCTGATTCATCTAGCCTCCTTCAGGAATGGCATCCTTGGATCGACGAGATACTTGAGAATGTTGATTATGTGGAAATTCTTCATTACATCAAGCTATGCAAGGATATTCATATCCAACAGGACTATGATGCTCCTCTACATGCACATTCGTCACGGCTTGGGGGGAATGAACCTCTACTCTGGAGGGTGTCTATGTTATCTACTAATTTACCAGTAAGCATTTGCCCCCTGCGCATGAGTCATGCCTTAGGTAAGATGATCGCGCAAAATATTTGAAGTATTGAAGTCTTGATTCTAGTGTCTGAACACTTCATGTGGCATGATGTTTTGCAAGCCTTGAAAATGAAAAAAGTCCTAGGAAAGGGAACCTCTAGGGGAGAAAACCTTAGGAGAGCGAGCCTTAAAGGAGATCTCCTAGGAAATCTTGAAAAATCTTCGATTTAATCCTTCTTACCTTCTCTTGAAATTTATTTTTTCTTTAGAATCAAGTAGTCGAAGACCATTGATGATGAAGATGATGATGATGATGATGTTCCCATTGGGCTCTTTGTGAGTATTACAAATGGGGCAGCGGGTATCGAGTCTTCTTCGCCACATGACGCCTTTCTCCAACTTCTGCACATGACAGTTTTGAGGGTGCCAATGAGACTCCTACTTCTTGGAGGTGGAATCCTTCTGAGACTATTACTGATGTAATCCTCCTTGGTGATTACTCAGGAGGGTATTGTGGATAGCACTTTGGGTGGGTTGAATGACTTTCTGCCTCCCATGGCATCTCCTAACTCTCCTTGGACATGTCTTCCTTCAATGTTAGGTTGGATCTCTCCCATCATCATGTTGTTTCACTTCGTTCGAAAATCACTTTTCATCACCATGAGCATGACTTACTTTATGTAGAGCTTTAGGAGCTTCAAGATGCCATGGATAAATTGAAGACCAAGCTTTAGATATTCCCCTCTCTTCAATTTGATAAGCCATGGCCTTTAGATCATGAACTTTCATTGTTTTTTCCATTTCCTGTATCAGAAAATTAATGTACATATATTTCATTCATCAAATTATAGTTTCTTTTATCCTTATTAATTGCCTTTAATTTGAATGATTCCTTAAAACTCAATATTTATCATTGAATCTCAGGTTATTCAAAATAATACTTTAAGACAACAATAGGTATTATAAACAAGCAAACATGAAATTTGTAAAAAACATGTTTATATATTTTCCACAAACCAACACTTGAATTCATGCTCTTTTTTAAGAAATCAAAAAACATATTCAAGTATAAGTGAAAGTTTGTCAATTCATTGATAATCAAATTGCTTTTAACGAAAAGCATAACGTTTCATATAATAAATCTTGCTTTTGTCGAAGAAAGCATAACGTTCGCCACTTTTAGAGATAAATTGTAACTTTCTTGCTTTCGTCGAAGAAAGCATAGCGTTCCCCACTTTTAGAAATACAGGGTAACTTTTTATTTTCTTCGTGGTTGAGGGCTTATACTCAGGTGCCTCATTCACCATTCACTTTTGATGATAAAGTGTAACACTTGGGTGCCTCGTCACTTGGGTCGTCCAATTTCTTGGCAAGTGCGATCTACGAGGACTTAAAATTGGGTGCCTCGTCACTTGGGTCATCCAATTTTTTGGCAAGTGTAGTCTACGAGGACTTGAAATCAAGTGCCTCGTCACTTGGGTCATCCAATTTCTTGGCAATTGCAGTCTACGAGGACTTGAAATCGGGTGCCTCGTCGCTTGGGTCGTCCAAATTCTTGGCAAGTGCAGTCTATGAGGACTTGACCACCATTTAGAGTGGACCACCATCTTGGGTGGAT
This sequence comes from Panax quinquefolius, assembly GCA_020205615.1. NCBI lineage: Eukaryota > Viridiplantae > Streptophyta > Magnoliopsida > Apiales > Araliaceae > Panax > Panax quinquefolius. The sequence goes on along the minus strand of CM035172.1, from coordinate 77,866,669 downwards.
TTTTTTTTTAATTTGTCAATTCTTGTGCCTCCTCCTTTAGTCATCCAATTACTTGGCAAGGGATACTCCTGAGGACTTAAACCACCATTTTTGGTGGACCACCATCTTGGGTGGATTTTTAATTCATCTGTAGTTCAGAGTTTTTTCGATGGTAGAGCCAATATTTGGGTTCTTGACTTCCGGGACTGCACTATGGGTGATAGTATTGCATGTTTCTTCTCCTAGTTCAATCCCCTCGGCCGCCAGCTTCTCATGGTATATCCTCCGCACTATAATAAAATCCATAGTGGAATGTCCTCACAGTATTGGTGGTATACACAAGTCCTATCTTCTTTTCATCTCTTCCACATACTGACCGGTACCGGGGCCTTGGAGGCTTCACCACTTCGTGCTTAACCCATTGTTCGTACAAGCTTCTGAATGCCTTCTCGCTGCATGTGATAGCCTCCAAAACTGTCATTCTGGTATAATTTTCCCCATGCTTTTCTCTGCTTCGTTTAAATTTCTCATTCTTCTCCCTCTTGCCCCCTTGTGGTTTTGACTGAGAATTCGCCAAAGCCACAGTTGATGTCCTCTTCCTATTCCATGTAACCATCGCATGGTTGGTGGGCAATGTCATGATTCCTCCCAAGTCTTGTGCAAAAGATGAGAGGGTCACAAATGAATCACAAGCTTTGGTAATGAGGTGGGGCTTAAAGGCGTCTAAAGCACCATTGTTGCATATGTTAACCAAGTTCTTTTCTTCAATTGGCTCTGCACACTTCTGTGCTTGGGCCCTGAACCTATCCACGTAATCTGATAGCTCCTCGTTTGGCTTCTTCTTGAATCGCATGAGCTCTACGATGGTTACCTGTTTCTGCACATAGAAAAATTTCTTAAAAAATTGAAATTTTAAATCATCCTAATCATGGACGGATCCCTTCTCCAAGTTGTAGTACCAACAGAAGGCATTATCCATCAAAGTCTTGTTAAATTCCCTCATCAACAAATTGTGATTGTTCATTTCATCATATCCTAACTATGGAGACATCGAATCCACGAACATGGCAATGTGTTCCCTAGCATTTCCTTTCTCCCATTGTATTTTGAAAATTGCGGGGGATGCTCAATATACCCTGTCTGGTAAGGTTGTCTTCGAATATGTGCCGGGTAGGTTGGAGTAAAGTCTAACTTTGAAGGTCGGGATGTCTTCCTGTGAAGTTGATTGATCACATTGATTATATCATCCTTCATCATGTATTGGCCCATGGCATAGACTCTTTGTGGTGTTGTGACGTATTGCTGCATTGGCGGTGTGTATGGTAAAGAAATTAGTTGATGCACACTTGCATCGTGCAAAGCTTACATTGGTTGTGCTTATTGGCTCGCTCGTTGGACGTGGCTCGGGATGGTTGGTATCTGCACTTGTGAAAATGCGGGGATAGTGGTCGAAATGATGTTTGTCTGAGGCTGGCTGACTTCCAGTCCGGGTTGTGGCATGTCACCACTGTTCTAAGGTTCCAAGTGGATGATTGGAATAGACTGATTCTCTGTCAATGGAGGTGCGGTCTGATTCTCCTTATTGTTACTATCGTTGTTGTTGTCCTCCACTCATGCTTGTTCTCCCTGTGAATTGTCTGGGAACATGGCCTTGAAAGCGGGAATCTGTATCAACTGTTGGCAAAAATTTCCTATTTCCTCTTGCTTTCTCTACATCTCCAGCATCATAGCCATCATCGTCCCTTGTCCTTCTCGTGCTTCCTTCAACGCCTTGAACATCTCCAGTTGCACAGCATTTTCCTGCTCCCCACTTTCTTCCTCGCCTTGCCTTCCCACACCTGTCTGCCTGACATTCATTAGTTGTTGATCAGCCATGTATGGTGATGTTGAACTTTCTTCTGAGGCATTTTCAAGGATGGGTTGCTCGAGATTTAGAGTCACACCTTGGAAAGCTTGACTTGATTGCCTTGGAACTGGATCCGATGAGGTAATGCTATTTGTTGGTGAAGTTATTCCTGTTGTTCTCCCACTTCGAGTTATGGGCATACCCTTCATGAATTCTACACCTCCCCAGCAAAGTCACCAAAGAAATGTGGGCAAAGAAATCGTGCCTTGCCAGTTAGGGTTTCATGTTGGCTAAGGAGGAGAGGAATCCACGAAGAGCACGTAATTGATTGATTGATTGAAGAAGGGAGAACGACAGGTGGGTGATTATTCCAATGACGCGTGGCAGAACTCCTAGAATTCGGAAATCATGTTAGGGTTATTGGGATTCCAAGAGCCTTCTTCTTAAGTCCTTCCCCCCTAGAATCCAGAAACCTTATTAGGGTTATTGGGATTCTAAGAGTTTTCCTGAGTGTTGAGAGAGAATGTCCAGGTCCTTTGATCTTCCAAGAGTCCAAGTCTTGTGTCTGAAGAGAGGTCCAAACCCTTTTAGGGCTTTTAGGTGGAATATCCAAGCCTTAAGTCACAAAAAAGAGTCCTCCCCCTTCCTAGAATGGAAGGGATATTTATAGAGTTTCCTAGAATTAAGTAGTCACATGTTAGGCACATATTTTTAGGGAAATTCCAGAAATACCCTTTAGTCATTAGAATAATGCCCATATTTCCCTGTCCTTCTAGCCACCAATCCAATCCCTCAATCAATTCCCAAAACGAGCCGCCTCCACGAGTCTTCTACCTCGGGACACGTGGAGGCTTCTCTCAAGTCTAGCACATATATTTCTGACTTTTTCGTCTTTATTTGATTAGGTTATGGGAATCCTAATTTGCACATTTAATGAGGTTGTGGAACCCTAATTGTGCATTTAATTCAATTAGGTCATGTGAACCCTAATTTTGCACTTCGACCTATATACACAAAACCACATAAGTCCTTCGTAAAATTTTTAAATCTAAACTCTATTTCTAGTCTAAGTCTTATTATTTAACCTTTATTTAATCATTTATGATTTTTATAAATTGTCTAAATTCTCAGGTTGTCACATTCACCCCTCTTCTAAGAATTTCGTCCTTGAAATTCAACTTACACCTTACACCGTTCATACTCATCACCACATGCTACCAAAATATCAGTCACAAGAGTTAAATTATTCAAATCGTGCTAAGGAGTCATATAGACTATAAATTTTTATTTTCGAAAAGGCTTTATGGAAATTCATCTGCAAACCGTCATATCTTATAGACACAGAGGGTGATTAGCCCGGTATGCCCTGTCCTGGCCAAGTACTGTTGGTTGGAACAATTTTTCCCGTTCCCTCTATTCGCCTTGGGCGCAAAAAATTTTATTACCTCGGTCTTTATCGGATTCCGCACCAAAACAATTCGGTTCAAGAAAATTTTCAAAGAATGCTTAGGATTTTCATAAACGCTGGCCTAGCTGAATCAAATAGCATAGACTCATACTAGTAATTCAATTCAATCGAAATATTTAGGTATAGCCAAACCCCGTTGGCAAATTAAAATTTTAAAATTAGTTTAAAAATGACGTCATGATGTCGTACTGTATAAACAACCCGTTTGAGGATGCCATCATCGAGTGACTTTGTCATAACACATCATACAATAATGGAATAACGATTTTAGATCAAATTCAACACTAAGTATTCCTGTATTTACAACTCCATCAACTTTTTATAATCTATGCACCAGGTTCTATGGTACATAAGTGATAAATAAAAATATATTTTGAAATTTCAAATCATTATCGTCTAACCGAAACAAGTAGCATAGACTATACTTTAAACCGTTAAAAAACCATTGCAATTTAGTTTTATCATCTCAACAAGTAACGATGTGTCGGTGGCCCGAAGTCCACACATACACAATGGTCACCAGGAGTTGAGAATAAAATTCATTTCCAAAAGCACATAGTGCGTATTTAGCTTGACGTCAAAAATTTTAAAGTCTAGCATAGCTAGGAGATTTGGAAAAACCTATGTCTCCACTAATGATAAATTTCTTAATAATCCTATCTATTCCTATTATCCTCAATACTCCATTCATACTTAGTTCTACCCAGTTCGTCAAACTTTCCACACTTATGAGTTCATGAACTTGCCACAATCATATGAGTTTAAGAACTTGTCCTAGTCAGACCTTTGGCGTCCATTCGTTGAGGGGTTCATAAACATTTCATATAATTATGAGTCATGAACGTACCATAAGTATGAGTTTTAAGAACTCGTACTTAACCTTATATTCTCTAACTATACCCTACCTATCTGTTATACACTTGAGAAAAGAATCACCTTCTCAACAAGTATATATATAGCAAATAGCTCGACACATACATTTCAATGATTATCAATACCAGAAACTAAGTAGTTTTTACACTAAGTACAATTCCTCGCTCATAACACGGAATCATACAACTCAGCTGCTCACATGAGTCCTCAATTGAAATCCCCACCTAATCATACCTCTCTTCTCAATACGAATCTCATTTAATCCGTATTCATAATCCTTTTCTGAATCTGTACCAATTCATAATACAACTGACACCCAGCAATCTTGCTATAAACTTTTCAATCATTCGCTTGATCCTTCTCACTGCCATAACCTTATCAGATCACGGGGTGATCTCATCGTATATATTACGATTTATTTCTATACTATGATCATTTTATTTTACGATCTCCTATCCCTGTACTTATAGTCATTTAGACTGTATCTATTCATCTCAATTGTTAACCTTTATTATCAGAGTTAGGGAACACCTTATCTTTATAACTCGCCAAGATTCGTTTTTGAATCTTACCGACACACTAACTCTATATGAGTTAGTACTTATCCTAATCACTACAGTTATTAGACTAAGGTAATCTTACCCTAGGTTTATAACCAACAGCTCTGATACCAACTGTGAGAGCCCCAGATTCGGGTCCCAAATCACTACGAATCTGGTACAATCATTCTATAACTATTGCGGAAGATATAAACATAAATTATTTATACATTAAACTTTACACATTATTCCCAAGGTCGAGTAACCTTAACTTATAACATAATTCATAACCTAATCGACATACAATGTCATTATCATAAAATACTATTACAATTTTTATTTGTACATATAATCCAAAATCGAACTTGTCTTTGTCCTTTCCTGCAATATTAATCATGATATAGCAAGGGTGAGCAACAAGTTTGCCCAGCAAGTAAAAGTTCAATAAATTAATGATATATCATGATAGAAAGAATTGAACAATAAGCTGGCTAAAGTTCTACAATATAATTGTGAACTAGCATGAACAAATTTTTATAGCTGAACGAACATAAAACATGAACAAATATATCTGGACCGAATGGTAATGAAGGTGATCAACCTTTTATACCTAATGAATACATGGAATGTGCACAGAGTGAGAATCAATAATTCATAGATATGGTATAATCAGTAGAGATTAACCACAAGCATATTTCAAAGATAACAACTTGGGGTCGAGTTATAGAAAACTTGCATGTACAATTGATTACCGTTACGCAATTTATTTAGCTTTGCCTGAAGACTTATTATAAATAATATTGATCTACAAATTAGAATAATATCATCACAATTATAAAATAACCTAAACACATTAACACATAATTCCTATCAGTCTATAAAATACATAAGACCTAACCTCAAGTCAAACTTTAGACTCTACTTAAACGCAACACAATTATCTTAAGACTCTACTTAAACGCAACACAATTATCTTAGATAATTAATTAATCAGTCAAAATAATTTTTAAATGACTTATAATAATTTTAAAATAATTATTATCATTTAATAGTATTTTATTCATTATCTAATATTATTAATCATTTAATAATAAATTAATCATTCTTAATAATATTCAAATCACTTATTAATATAAATAATAAAGGTCTCATACATTTTAATATGTAAATATTTTACATCATGAAGCTTAACCCATTTATATTCCATTTCAGAACTATCTTTTACATTTACTCGCAAATTCGGGTTTAAACAGCTAATATATAGCTTTTATAGTAAAATTCAATTTACTATATTATTTCTTTAGTTTAAATAATTTTTATATTATTTTGTCCATTCATGAGTCAACACAGACCGTTTTCTCATATATACATATTTTATTCTGCTATCACATTCGCTTTATTTTTCGTTTTACGAATATTCACATTTTCTCTCTCTCTCTCTCTCTCTCTCTCTCTCTCTATATATATATATATATATATATATATATATATTAATCAGCTAAAAAACCTCACTTTGAACTTCAAAAACGTCAAAATATCATTTATTAATGATTAATACAATTTTTCAAAGGTTTCACGTTCTTCGTTGCACCACAAAATAATTTTATAGGCAGTCATAGATTTTATTTCGCTTAAGTATGTAATTTATATTTATTACATATTTTTATTGCTTTATTTATACCCAAAAGGAAGTTTCTCGGCATAAAATATCACTTATAGTCAAATCTCGCCCCGTAGGATTTTATTAGATTTATTATGACTTATTATTTTGCCGGAACGTCATTCGGAACGTCGAACGTCAAATTCGCTCGACGCGCCGACGCTCGGCGTTCTCTCAAATTTAAGTTCTAACATGCATGTTCACTCATTTTTAATTTTCAAATCCTAAGTCATATAACAGCGAAATTTTGGGCATGTTATAGACCCCATGTCATAGTATTTTAGAAAATTTTCTAACCGCGAAAACCAAATATGGAAATCAATCAAAAAATTGAGCAAAAAGCATGTCAGTAATCTGTTTAGCAAATACAAGGCGTAAACGCCTAAACGCTTACAAGACGTCACGCACCAAATTGTGTTGTCGCTGCTTTGTTGCCCGCTTATCAAACTAGCTACTTCGCTAATTTCTTACGCATTGATCGTTAATCGGATTCATTCCAATTTTGGATATGTTTTTCATATCATATGAGACTAGTTTTAAAAAATATGAAACCCCCATTTCAGGTTCTTTAAGCAGTCCAAATAATTTGCCAAAAATGGACGTTCATAACGATTTTAACATTTTTCCCAGATTTACCCTCTTTCGTTAAAACAGTCATAACATTTTCGTTTTAAAACATTTTTGAGAGATTTTTGAGCCCACGCGAAGCTAACGTCCGGGACTACAACTCTTCCCTACTGATGGTTTTCTAGATTCCGAACATATCAGCCCAGAAATTTCGTTCAAAGGGACAGAACCGAAATGAGTTTTCAAGTTTTGACTTGGCTACTTTAAAATAGCATAACTCCTTCTTCCGAAGTCGGATTTAGTCCGTTCCAGAGTCTATGGAAAGCTTATTCAGTGTACTACAACATACCAAAATCTCAGAATTTTCTGAACATCTAACTAATCTCGAAATTCCCTTTTAGGGTCAGCAGTCTACTAATTTTCTTAAGCTTTAAAAACTATTTTGCTTTTCTTTCTTTGGATCAAACTTTTAACACCTAAAATGGTTAGATCTGCACATAACATACAATCTAACTAGTACATCTAGTGTTCTAATGTTCAAGATCACAACTCATGCTTTGGATTCAGGCGAAGCAAAATAAAATAAATAAACTTTTAGTTTAAAGGTTTTATACCTTTGCTTTGAGATCATCTTTCTTCTACTCCACAAGTAGGTAATGAACTTGGTTAACATGGAAGATCAAACCCTATCTCTCTCCTCTTGTTTGGTCTGAAACTCTCTCCTCTCTCTTTTTTATTTTTTTTTCTTGTTTTCTCTTTCTCTCTCCTTCCTTTTCTCTCTTGCAAATATGATAATGATGAAAGAGAAATTAAGTAAGTTTTTTTTTATTTGATTGAGTGGTGGAAGTTTATATATATATATATATATATATATATATATATATATATATATATATATAACTTGTATGTATATAATATCTCCCACAATCTTCATTCTCTCTCTTACATTACTTGAAATCTTGGCAAAATAATTTGGGCTAGCCTTAGGGTGACACATGTTTGGAGGGGATAAGGTCCAAAAATGTCCCTGACATTTTCTTCAATGTCTATCGAACACCCTATACTTTTTTTTGTCCAAAAATACCCTTAACGTTACAATTTTTGGGTCATTCGTGCTCCTGTCGTTAATAGCTGTGCCAACTAAACTAACATCTGTCCAAATTGATTACGTGGCAGCCACATGGACATACTAAAAATACTAATTAAAAAATACTAAATACTAATTAAAAAATATACTAAAATACTAATAAAAAAAATACTAAAATTATTTTATAAAATATTAGTATTATATACTTTTTACTTTTTACTAAATATTAGTATAACATATCAAATTTTACTAAATATTAAGTATTATATTTTACTAAAATACTTAATTTACTAAAATTTAACGTTAAATTTTTTCAATTACTAATTTTTTTTTTTACTAAAATACTAATATATTTAGTATTATATTTTTCTAAAATACTGAATTTACAAAAATTTAACGTTAAATTGTAAAAAAAAAAAGTTAGTAATTGAAAAAATTTAACATTAAATTTTAGTAAATTCTTATTTTAGTATAATATAATACTAAATATATTTGTATTTTAGTAAAAAAAAAGTTAGTAATAGAAAAAAATTTACGTTAAATTTTAGTAAATTAGTATTTTAGTAAAATATAATACTAAATATTTAGTAAAATTTGATATGTTATACTAATATTTAGTAAAAGTAAAAAGTATATAATACTAATATTTAGTAAAATAATTTTAGTATTTTAGTATTTTTTTAATTAACAAAATAATTTGAATTTTAGTATTTTAGTATTTTTTAAAAAAAATATTTAGTATTTTTTTAATTAGTATTTTAGTATTTTTTTTATTAGTATTTTAGTATATTTTTTAATTAGTATTTTTAGTATGTCCATGTGGCCGTAATCAATTTGGACGAATGTTAGTCTAGTTGGCACAGCTGTTAATGGCAGGGGCACGAATGACCCAAAAATTATAATGTTAAGGGTATTTTTGGACAAAAAAAAGTATAGGGTGCTCGGTAGACATTGGGGAGAATGTCAAGGGCATTTTTGGACCTTATCCCCATGTTTGGAGTGTTAGATGAAGCTTTGACAAAATTTTTACTACACATGCTTAATACTCTCTCCTTCCACCCAACAAAGTAAAAAGAATAGCTTGGAGATAAATCTTACAATAGTAACTTGGGCATTTAAGGAATTAACCAACTTAGCTTAATTAAATAAATTACCCAAATATTATTATAATGCTCTTGTTGAATAAATAATTTACCCAATAGTTAGTAATTAGGTTTTACACTCTCAAGTTACTAATCCACCTACATCAAAATGTTTCGCCAATTAGGAATCATATAATTTATATAACCCATCTTTAAAATATAAATGTATATTCCCAAAATAAAATATAACATCTCTTAATTACATATTTATTTTATATATAAATTAAAATATATATGTAACACATAATTTTCCTCAAAAATATAATTATTTGCTTACTATAATAATTAAATCAATTATTCTTTTAATGCTTTTATTAAGTAATTTAATTACTCAACCTTAGTAACTTAATTCAATCAAATAAGTTACTATACACAAAACCACATAAGTCCTTCATAAAATTTTTAAATCTAAACTCTATTTCTAGTCTAGGTCTTATTATTTAACACACTACTACAAAACAGTAAATAGACAACGCGAAAAAAATGTGAGACCCCAGATTTTATCAATAAAGATTTAAATTTTGTTGAAATAATTTTTAATATTATGGTGTGAATTTAAGATAATATTATAGTTGTGGGGTAGTATTTATAATTTTGCAAAGTATGCAAGTGGTTATATTATATTCGATTGGTCGGGAATATTCTAGGTTTAGCGAGGAATATTCGCATAACTACCAATCATTGGTGGACCCCTAGCGATGTAATTATTGTCTTGATTGAGAAAACGACAAAAATATTTTATTGAAATAACGGCGGAAGTTTTACCGTTGATCTTCGTTGAACTACTTCAGTAGTAAAAGTACGATGAATACGTGTAGTTGCATAAGTAGCACACTCAGTATTGATTATCGATGCTTATGTGAGAAGTCACCGGTTTGATTCCATTATTGTCAATTAATAATATGAATTATTATAGTGATAATGACATTTTTTGTTTTATTCAGTATTATTAACGTAATAAAATGTAAACATCTTTTATATAAAATAGAATACTTTATTAAAAGTTATTCTATAAATAGAATATATTATATTTTATTATGCATAGTGTTGCATAAAGTTTTTCATAGTTTTTTGCATAGTATTGCATAGTGTTTGCATAGTAAAATGTTTTATATAAATAGAATATATTATATTTTATTTAAAAGATTTTTCTTTAAATATGGACCGTCGATTAAAGTAAATCAATCTGGACCGCTTCATGGATTAGTTACTATGCATTTCATTTTCCTATAAATAAAGCTCATTCCTTCATTATTTTCTTACGAATTCATTGAAACTCTAGAGAGAAATTATAGAGAAGCTATAGAGAGAAAATTATAGAAAGAAGAAGAGTATTCTCGCTACTTCACTACTTCTATATTCATTTTTTTTACTAGTGAGGGGTGTTATTCTTTCTTCTTGAAGAGAACTTCATTATTCCATTCATTATTTATTCATTGGAAAACTCAAAAAATGGTATACCCTATACATAACTCAGTATATGCAGACATACCCTATACTTGGTGAAATCCTTATGTTATTCCATTCTTATTTATTCTCATTGAATAACTCAGTATCTGCTGATTTACCTATATACTTGGTGACATTCTTCTATTATTCATTGGAACATCCTCGTGCATGTGTTTTTACACCCGACCGGTTCCGCTTTATTATTCTCGCTGGAACATCCTGCTCGTGTGTTTTACACCGGATCCGGTTCCGCTTTTATTATTCTGTTTGAACATTCTCGTCAGGTGTTTTACACCGACTGGTTCCGCTTTTTATCATTCTGCTGGAATATCCTATCTGCGTGTGTTTTACACCGGATCTGGTTCCATCTTTATTATTCTGTTGGAACATCCCGCTTGCGTGAATTTCACCGACCGGTTCCGTTATTATTATTCTGTGGAATAACTCGCCTGTCTGCAATCTGCATGCATGGTGATTTCTTTTGTTATTCCATTCTTTATTATACCCATTGGTTAAAACTTTGACTTCTATACTCCATGAAATTAGTAGAATATCCTTGATATTTGCGTTTCATCCAAGATCTTTTCATGGAAATATTCTTCCGATCATTCTTGAATTTTACTCTACTAAACAAAGATCATGTTGATAATTTGACGTTAATAATTCATGGATTAAATAATTCTTGAACTTGTTTTATTGAATTATTATGTCATTGTCATCATCCTCATGTTATATTATGTTATCTTTGGCTTACGTGCATAGATGAACTTAGTATGATTATGACCAGGATCATTCGGTATAATCATGACTTGATATAAATGATGTGACAAAAGTCCTCGAAAGGGCACATGAATGCGATGATGGATAGTTTTTGGTATGATTATTACCGGGGTGATTCGGATAGTCATGACCATTGATAACTTGATGAAAATCCTCGACCGTGGTGCAGGATGATTAGATGTGGTGGTTTATTTATTAAATGAGTCTCAAACGATAAAAATTGATGAAAACCTTTTAAAACCTAAAAGATAGTAGACTTTATTCTCTACTTGACTCTTAATGGATTGCTTATTCATCAAGCAGCTTAAACTTGTTGTCTATTGTATTTTATCGGTTTAACACTTTGTTGAAGGCTAATGATAATTTATTCTCGCATTATCTTAGTCATAATATTTCTTCTTTGGGCTAGTTGAGCTTACCTTTTTCTTTCACCGTTTCTCTTGAAATGAGAACATAGCCGGAGACGAGCCGGGGAACGAAGTAATGGTCCGTGAGGATAGCATTAGTAGTCCTCACTATTCTGTGAAATAGTGTGATAATAGTTGTAATGAGGACTCCTTTTGAGTTTGTATAATATCTAGTAGACAATATTTGTATTCAAACTCACGGCTTTATGTCGTATTGTACACAACAGCTTAGGTTAGTAAGTTGTATTTGAATTTATGTACCATGTAAGTGGCGACCCAAGATGGGTGACGATACCTAATTTTGGGGCGCCACAACAGAGGTATCGAGCTTAGGGATATGATCCCAGCTAAGATGTGAGAATAGTACTAGGAGGGAGAGATGGGAATTCCTTCGTTAGTATGACCTACCCTAAGTTTATTTGGTATTTGATTGGTCGGTCAGAGTATAGTGATAATATGTTGCATATTAATTAACCCTTGTTTTGTGACAGTGTTTATATTTAGATGTTGTGAATAGGGCTCGGTTATTGGAGCGCGATAATGAGTTAGCTCAACCAAAAGGTAACGACCAACAACACGATAATAATCATACCGGCGGTAACGACCATCGGAACAATGATGACCATCGTGGGAGAAATTATCATGCCAAGAATGGTAACCACTTCGGTGGTAATCATGGCGAGATAATAGAAGTGGAAATTTCAAGAAGAGAAGGTCATTTAGCTCGATTTTGTGCGTGCACCAAAGTCAAGTCCAAATGGGGCGGTGGCACCAAAGGCGGATACTGGATAAAACAAAGTCGGTGGTTTTCATGAAGAGCGTTTTCATGACTTCTTAAAAAGCAAGTGACTCGAACGGGTTAGCACAGTTAGTTAATTATAAATTCTTGCGAAGTCTATACCTTATAAGATAATTAGGTTCTACCCATTATTTTATCTCGCTTTGCTTTGCGTTCAACGTTTAAATTTGATTCAAGAAGTTAAACTTTGACTTATTGGTTGAAACTTCGTTAGTAGGAACCTTCGTTACCTCCAATTGCTTTATTAATCTTGTTGTTTCAAATAAACACTTTCACGTCACTTGTCGATATTGTCTCTTTGAAAATACTTGCCTTTGAGGTAATTTTCGAAAATGATTGATTAACTACTCATTATTCTTTTCGTAAGGTTGTTAGCTTTTATATTTATACCAACTCATTATAATGTAATTCAAAGTAACCAAACCCTAAAGTTAATCAACCGTTATATCAAGCCATAAGTAAAGAGCCTCGAACCTTTCATTGTTGACTTCCTTGTGTGGAATGCACCGCTTTAACTTTCAGAGGGCGACATCGTGAATGAAGATGGAAAGGTTATAGGTATCATTGTGAGGTACTATCTAGGTTAAGGGATAGAAGTCACAGGTTGGTATCAATGTGACGTACTATCCAAGTCTTGAATAAGAGTCACAAGATTGAATGATATTTCTATTATTAATAAATTTCTGGCGTTCTCTTGAAGACTTCTTAGCCTACTTAGAGCGTGAAATCGAATTTTGTATTGACCCCAGTACAAAACCCATTTCTTAAACCCTCAAATATTTCTTCAACTAAAATGAACAGTTTACGTGGTTTATGATGAAAGTCATAATAAAAGCATTGGAATAATGAAAATCATGGGTATTTGTGGTATTAGTAAGTTTTATGATGAGTTATGTTGGTTAGTATGTAAAAACATGAAAGTTTCTTAGAAATCACAAAGAGTTGAAAATCAGATTTTGGTGAAAAACGTAACATGAAATTCAATTGACCATATCTCTTATTATATTTTGAATTTTTGAATGTGGTCAAGTCCTAGAGTTAGATCTACGAGTTACCTAACTAATCCAAGTGGAATTACTGGAAAAGGTGTTGTGGATTTTGTGTGGACTGATTTTTTAGCAAAGGAGGCCAAAGCTGTAAATTTCAAAAATGCTACTTGCCCAGAAACTTTAAGGGACTGTTTCGGCCACTTAAATTATGAGAAAAAATTCTGGGTTTTGGGACATGAAGTTATATGGTATAAAGTACCTCCTGTCCAAAAATGAGCTCATTCGACTTAAAATGAGCAAGTTACTTACTCTTTCAATATTTAGGTTTTTCCGACGAAAAATGCTATAACCGGAGTTCTATAACTCCGATGACCATGAAATTTAAACTAGAAGCTCACGTTAACATGTGTAAGGTCCTGCCAAGATTTGGGAATTTTTGGAGTTAAACTTGAGGTAGCTAATTTCTTAAGGAATTAAGTGGAAATTGATTTTTGAAAAATAGTAAATAAATTTTAAAAATTCCGAGAAAAATATATTTTCATTATGGGACTATATTATGCTAAATCCCAGAAAAGAAATATTTTTGGGACTAATTTGGTATTTTTCATGAAAATAGTTTAGTTACGAACATATGAGTTAAATATGTTATGTGAATTAACAAAATTGAAAATAGGATTTTATGGCTAGAGAATCCTATATAGAATATATGCATATTTTTGATGAGGGATTTGATAATTGGTGATGATATTTTATGAGTATGACATTTTTGAATGATTAAATGCATTATATGGTAAAGCGTAAACAATTGAGATAAATTGTTTATAAATTTAAGAAGTGATTAAAATATTATTATAATATTAATGTTATTAGATTATGAGATTATTAAGTGATTGATAACATGGGGATATTCTTGAATCTCGGATAAATTATATTATAAATGTTTAATATTTATCCTTTATCTCATTTGATTGATTCTTTATATCATTATCCTCATGCTTATATTATGTTGAAAGTCATCTCGTGGCTCAGTAGTGCATAGATGGACTTGGTATGATTATGACCGTGGATTGTTTGGTATAATCATAACCAGTAATTGAAAACACAATTATCTTTGGCAGTGCATGGATAATTTGTGGTCGTGATACTAATGAATACACAATTATCTTTGGCCGTAGTGCATGGATAATTTGTGGTCGTGATATCTTAATGAATACACAATTATCTTTGGTAGTAGTGCATGGATAATTTGTGGTCGTGATACTAATGAATACACGATTATCTTTGGCCATAGTGCATGGATAATTTGTGGTCGTGATACTAATGAATACACGATTATCTTTGGTAGTAGTGCATTGATAATTTGTGGTCGTGATACTAATGAATACACGATTATCTTTGGTAGTAGTGCATGGATAATTTGTGGTCGTGATACTAATGAATACACAATTATCTTTGGTAGTAGTGCTTGGATAATTTGTGGTCGTGATACTAATGAATACACAATTATCTTTGGTAGTAGTGTATGGATAATTTGTGGTCGTGATACTAATGAATATCCTTGGCCCGTAGTGCGGGGATGATTCGATGATATGAATTAATTATTGAAATGAGTCTCAAAGAATGAAATATTAATTCATGGATGTGGTAAAAGTCATCTTTGATCAGTAGTGCATTGATAGACTTGGTATGATTATGACGAAGATTATTCGGTATAATCATGATCAGATTAAAAACACGAATATCCTCGGCGATTAGTGCATGGATAATTCGTGGTCGTGATACTATTAAGTCTGCGTCTCAAAGATTATTGGTTTTACAGCTTGTATATCTTTAGCTTTCGTAGAGTGCAAAGATGAATTGTTAATGAATAGCTTTTGGCGATTTCAAAGATGAATTTAATATTTTTAAACGATAAAGGTATTCAAGGTATCCTCATCTCTTTATCATATCGTATCGTACCCTAATTTCGAGGGCTAAATTCCATAAGGAGGGGAGATTGTGAGACCCCAGATTTTATCAATAAAGATTTAAATTTTGTTGAAATAATTTTTAATATTATGGTGTGAATTTAAGATAATATTATAGTTGTGGGTAGTATTTATAATTTTGCAAAGTATGCAAGTGGTTATATTATATTCGATTGGTCGGGGAATATTCCGGTTTAGCGTGGAATATTCATACAACTACTCAATCATTGGTGGACCCTACAATGTAATTATTGGCTCTGATTGAGAAAACGACAAAAATATTTTATTGAAATAACTATGCGGAAGTTTTACTGCTGATCTTGTTGAACTACTTTCAGTAGTAAAAGTACGATGTCGTGTAGTTGCATAGTAGCACACTCAGTATTGATTATTGATGCTTATGTGAGAAGTCACCTCGGTTTGATTCCATTATTGTCAATTAATAATATGAATTATTATAGCGATAATGACGCTTTTGTTTTATTCAGTATTATTAACGTAATAAAATGAAACATCTTTTTATATAAAATAGAATACTTTATTAAAGTTATTCTATAAATAGAATATATTATATTTTATTATGCATAGTGTTGCATAGTGTTTTGCATAGTGTTTTGCATAGTATTGCATAGTGTTTGCATAGTAAAATGTTTTTATATAAATAGAATATATTATATTTTATTTAAAAGATTTTTCTTTAAATATGGACAAAAATCAGATAAAAGTAAATCAATCTGACCGCTCATGGATTAGTTATTCTTATGCATTTCATTTTCCTATAAATAGAAGCTCATTCCTTCATTATTTTCTTACTTAATTCATTGAAACTCTAGAGAGAGAAATTATAGAGAGAAGCTATAGAGAGAAAATTATAGAAAGAAGAAGAGTATTCTGCTACTTCACTACTTCTATATTCAGTTCTTTTACGGTAAGGGGTGTTATTCTTTCTTCTTGAAGAGAACTTCTGTTATTCCATTCATTATTATTCTGTTGGAATAACCTGTAAAAGTGGTATACCCTATACATAACCTGTATATGCGGCATACCCTATACTTGGTGAAATCCTTATGTTATTCCATTCTTATTTATTCTGTTGGAATAACCTGTATACGCGGTTTACCCTATACTTGGTGACATTCTTCTATTATTACGCTGGAACATCCATGCGTGTGTTTTACACCTGACTCGTTCCGCTTTTTATTATTCTGCTGGAACATCACATGCATGTGTTTTACAGGACTGGGTTCCGCTTTTATTATTCTGTTTGAACATCCTGCTCATGCATGTGTTTTACACCGGACTGGTTCCGTCTTTATCATTCTCATTGAATATCCTATCTGTGTGTTTTACACCTGATCTGGTTCCATCTTTATTATTCTGTTGGAACATCCCATTGCAGTAATTTCACCCGACTTCGTTCCGTTATTATTATTATTGTTGGAATAACCATGCATCTTAATCTGCATGCATGGTGATTTCTTTTGTTATTCCATTCTTTATTATACCCAAATTGGTTAAAACTTTGACTTCTATACTCCATGAAATTAGTAGAATATCCTTGATATTTGCGTTTCATCCAAAGATCTTTTCATGGAAATATTCTTCCGATCATTCTTGAATTTTTCTCTCTGAAACAAAGATTATGTTGACAATTTGGGCGTTAATAATTCATGGATTAAATAATTCTTGAACTTGTTTTATTGAATTATTATGTCATTATCATCATCCTCATGTTATATTATGTTATCTTTAGCTTACGTGCATAGATGAACTTAGTATGATTATGACCGAGGATCATTCGGTATAATCATGACTTGATATAAATGATGTGACAAAAGTCCTCGATTGGCACATCGTAATGCAAATTGATGGATAGTTTTTGGTATGATTATGACCGGGGTGATTCGGTATAGTCATGACCATTGATAACTTGATGAAAATCCTTGACCGTGGTACGGGGGATGATTAGATGTGGTGGTTTATTTATTGTCGAGTCTCAAATGATAAAAATTGATGAAAACCTTTTAAAACCTAAAAGATAGTAGACTTTATTCTCTACTTGACTACATTAATGGATTGCTTATTCCGTCCGCAGCTTAAACTTGTTGTCTATTGTATTTTATCGGTTTAACATCGTTTGAAGGCTAATGATAATTTATTCTGCATTATCTTAGTCATAATATTTCTTCTTGGGCTAGTTGAGCTCACCTTTTCTTTCACCGTTTCTTCTCTTGAGGAAATGAGAACATAGCCGGGACGAGTCGGGAACGCAGTAATGGTCCGTGAGGATAGCATTAGTAGTCCTCACTATTCTATGAAATAGTGTGATAATAGTTGTAATGAGGACTCCTTTTGAGTTTGTATAATATCTAGTAGACAATATTTGTATTCAAACTCACGCTTTATGTCGATTGTACACAACAGCTTAGGTTAGTAAGTTGTATTTGAATTTATGTACCATGTAAGTGGCGACCCAAGATGGGTGACGTATACCTAATTTTGGGGGCGTCACAAAAAATGTTGTGGTTTCAGTCAGAAAAACGTCGTTGTTAAGGGTGTTATCTATTTGACACCCTTACACAATATTTTTAAAACGTTGTAGTTAAGCACATTACACAACATTTTTTAAGAAAAAAAACGTTGTAGATTTGTTTTCCATAAATTAGCAGATGCTTAAAAACGTTGTAGAAGGTATATGAAAGTAAAAGGAATTTTGTTCGTATGTATTTCCTTGAACAATGTTCCTAATGTACAACCCTGATCAACGTAATTCTAGGCTAGGATAATTACAATTACAAGATATTAGTTGCTACAAATTAGGAGAGCCAACTATACAAAAGATATGGTCAATCAATCTAAAAGATAATTATGAAAATTAACTTAAATAAATTTATATTCTATCACACCCCTACATTCTTAGCGGGAGGTGGTCGGACGTTGAGACTAGTTCGAAAATCATCAAATAATACGCGCGGAAGCCCTTTTGTAAAAATATCTGCGAGTTGAGAATAAGACGGGACATGAAGGACACGCACCTCTCCTTTTTGTACCTTTTCACTAACAAAGTGGATGTCCAATTCAATATGTTTAGTGCGCTGATGTTGAACTGGATTCCCGGATAAATATATCGCACTAATATTATCACAGTAGACCAAAGTTGCCTTTTGGATAGGACAATGAAGTTCAAGAAGAAGATTCCTAATCCAACAAGACTCAGAGACAACGTTAGCGACACGCCTATATTCAGCTTCACCACTAGACTTGGATATTGTAGGTTGTCGCTTAGAAGACCAAGAAATGAGATTATCTCCGAGAAACACATAATAACCTGAGGTGGACCGTCTAGTATCAGGACATCCACCCCAATCTGCATCTGTATATGACAAGATAGAGTGAATCGAAGACGTATACAAGTGCATACCATAATCAATCGTACCTTGTACATAACGAAGAATGCATTTCAAAGACTCTATGTGTTTAATTTTCGGAGCATGCATAAATAGGCAGACCTATTGGACTACATAAGAAATATCTGGCCGTGTGAAAGTAAGATATTGCAGAGCACCAGCCAATCAACGATATTTCATAGGATTATCATAAGGGTCACCCAATTTTGTACTTAGCTTCCCCTTAGTGTTAACGGGTGTGGGGCAAGGTTTGCAAGCAGTCATTCCTGCCCGCTCTAATATCTCTTCGGCATAATTTTGTTGAGAGAGAAAAAGACCATTTTTGGTACGAGTGACAGCAATACCAAGAAAATAACTCAACTGACCCAGATCTTTCATAGCAAATTCTGCACTGAGAAGAGAGATAATAGAACATCGAAGAGCATCTGAAGAAGCTGTGAGTATAATGTCATCAACATACAATAAAATATATGCAATGTCAGTCCCACGACAATAAATGAAAAGTGAGTGATCTGATTTACTGTGAGTAAAACCAATAGTGGCAACAAAATCAGCAAACCGTTGATACCAGGCACGGGGAGCTTGTTTAAGACCATAAAGGGATTTACGTAACAGACAAACATGATCAGGACGAGTGGTGTCTTTAAACCCCATAGGTTGGTGCATGTAAACAGTCTCATTTAAGTTCCCGTGCAAAAATGCATTCTTAACATCTAGCTGATGAATAGGCCAAGATTTGGACAATGCAATGCTAAGAACTGTTCGAATAGTTGCCGGTTTTACAACCAGGCTAAATGTCTCTTCACAAATCAATCCTTCTCGTTGTGACCGGCCATCACCTACAAGACGAGCTTTATGCCTCTCAAAAGAACCATCGATTTCTTTTTTGCGACGAAAATCCACATGGACCAAATTATATTCACATGAGATGGACGAGGTACTAAGTCCCACGTCTTATTTTTAATTAGAGCATTATATTCATCTAACATAGCAGATTTCCAATTCGGGTCATTAAGTGCACTCACCGGGTTTCGAGGGATAGGGGAGATTTTAGGAGTTTCGACACTTAAGGCATGGTGGTATTTTCGATTTGGCGTGAAGATGCCATGTTAACTACGAGTAGTCATTCGCTAGGTTGATGGTTGGTAGTGAGGTGTGGGCTGCGGAGTGGGGATTGTTGCGCTTGGAGAAGAGGGGGTTTTTTGTGGGGAAAGGGCAGCCTGCAAAGGAAACATTGTGAGCACAGGAGACTGGGCCGGATAAGGAGATTGAGGGAGTTGATTGTGTTGGTTTTGGGCGTCATTTTGATGCAAGTTGTGAATTTGCAATGGAGACAAACCATCCTCTAAAAAATCACATGTATGAGTATTTGGAGTATGGATTGTTGAAAATGGAAATTGAGTTTCATCAAAATGCACATGATGTGAAATGATAATTTTTCGAGCTGACAAATCATAACACTTGTACCCCCTATGATTGGAAGGATAGCCTAAAAAGACACACGGAGTTGAACGGGCTAGGAGTTTATGAATTTTGGTGGATGGAAAGAGTGGAAAGCATAAACACCCGAAAACCCGAAGATGAGAATAGGAAGGATGCATTTGATAAAGAATTTGTGTAGGAGATTTGTAGCCTAAAACCTTTGTGGGGAGGATGTTTAAAAGGTAGGTAGCCATTTGTAGAGCGTGGTGCCAAAAGGAGGGAGGCATAGATGAATGTGCAAGCAGAGTACGGATAATATTATTTATGGATTTTATTTTTCGTTCTGCTTTTCCGTTTTGAGGAGAAGTGTGAGGACACGAAAAACGGAATGACATGCCATTTTGTTCACAAAATTTATGAAAGGGGCCATTATCGTACTCACGACCATGATCACACTGAAATGATTTTATTTCTCTTTCAAATTGAGTTTTTATGAATGCTCGAAAAGAAAGAAAAATGTTGTGAACCTGTGATTTTTGAGACAAAGGAAAAGTCCACAAAAAATTAGTATAATCATCAAGAAATAATGCATAATAACGATGGCCGGATGAGCTAAGAATAGGTGACGTCCATAAATCGCTATGAACAATATCAAAAGGCATAGTAGTGAAAGATAAAGAATCATAAAAAGGCAATTTAACAAACTTCCCAAGGGGACAAGATGAACAACGAAAGTTATGGGCTTTATTACAACTAATAAAATTATTTTTGTGAAGATTACTAAAAATTACATCTCCCGGATGACCTAGACGGGAGTGCCAAATACTAGGAGAAAGGATTGGAAAAGCAGAAGGTGTTGAAGATGAAATAGCCCGATTTTTGGTGGTGAAAGGGTAGAGCTCTCCCGTGCTCTCACATCTCAGAAGTTTGCTCCCCGTCTGTAGGTCCTTCACAGAAAATCCAAATGGGTCAAATTCAACGAAAACCATATTATCGTTAGTAAAATTACGTACCGAAATAAGGTTTTTAATCAGTTTAGGAGCATGTAAAACATTTTTGAGGTGTAATGGTGGATCTGTTTGGGTAAGGGAGGTATTACCATAACCACGAATTGGAATCATACTACCATTACCAACAATTATTCCATTAGTTTTGCTCAAATTAAAATAAGGCGTGAGAGTACCTGGATTAGCGGTCATGTGAGACGTCGCACCAGTGTCCATATACCAATTTTCGTCTGGCTGGTTCAAAGAGAGAGTGTGCATGGCTTAATCAATGTCAGTTGGAGCATAAACACTTGGAGCCGGAGTGGCGGTGTAGAACTTTTGAGAAGGGTGAGCACCCAAGACACCCTGCTGCCTTGCCGCCATTGATGGACGGACACCCCAAGGGGCGGTGGGATAAAGACACGGTGGGGTGGCCCACGACTGAGGGACCCACCTGGCCCAAGGTGGGAAATTCTAGGCATGTTGCTGCTGTTGTGGAGGCCGCTGCTGGTTGCGATTGTCGCCACCATGGCCACCGCGGGTCTGATGGTTGTGTTGGTTGTTTCCACCATGATTTTTGCCATTGTTTTTCCTACCCTTATTGTGTGAAAACCTGTTCTAACCCATCTCCTATTGCTGTACATTATTGTTCAAATTATCAGTTTTGGAATTCATGAAAAAAGCATAGGTCAAACCTGATTCGAGCTTGGCTCGTTCGGCCTTGGTGGTTTCATCCAGAAGCAGCATCGACCGTACTTGAGTGAACGTCGGTAGAGATTTCATGTTCTGAACCACCGTCATAAAACCTTCATATGCCTCGGTCAAGCCAGTGAGAAGACGCAGCACCATTCTTTGGTCAGAGACCTTGGCGCCGACATTGGCCAACTGATCGGCCAGCACTTTGAGGTGGCGAGTGAACGCATGTGCATCAGGAAAGTCACGCAAATTAGTGGTTTCAAACTCTATCTCGAGGTGGATGGCCCGAGAAATCTTATTATCCTGGAACAATTCTGCCAAACGGTTCCAAGCATCAGCAGCCGTGTCGTCGGGATCAATTATGGTGTTAAGGAGATCCTCAGAGATGGTTCCATAAATCCATTGACGAACAATGTTGTCAACGCGATCCCAATGAGCCTTTTCGCCGAAGTGCGACTTCGGCTTTTGTAGAGGCCGGAGTTGTCGCCTTATCAGTGACCGGTGGTGGCACGATGTGCTCGTAGGTGAGCGTGTCTTTAGCATGGATTGTGGATAAAGTCTTCCAATTAGTGTATTTAGCAAACTCGTAATCTAGTGTGAGGGGAATGGTTGTTTTGATGTTTGTTATGGTGGTGGCGGGATGAAACTTTTCAGCCATTGATGAAGAAGAAGAGATGACGATGAAGAAGAAGAAGAAGAAAAAGAAGAGGAAGAGGAAGGAGGAGAAGTTGCTTTTCTATGGCTTTGATACCATGAAAGTAAAAGGAATTCTGTTCGTATGTATTGCCTTGAACAATGTTCCTAATATACAACCCTGATCAACGTAATTCTAGGCTAGGATAATTACAATTATAAGATATTAGTTGCTACAAATTAGGATGCCAACTATACAAAAGATATGGTCAATCAATCTAAAAGATAATTATGAAAATTAACTTAAATAAATTTATATTCTATCAGTATGATTCCACAACATTTTCTGGATAAAAATGTTGTAGTTTAATATATCAGACAACGATTTAGGCATATTTACACAACGTTTTTAAAACAGTGTAGATTAAAAAAAAAGAAAAAAAAAGGTGGTGGTTCACCTATATTACCAATTACAAATAATATTACAAATATTATTACTATCCATACATCTCAAATTCAAAATATACTAATTGTTGGGAGAATGCATATTATGATTTGATGTTTTAATGTATATGTTCATGATTATTTGTAAGGTCCTTAAATGAATATATGTACAAGGACTTTGTGATAGATCAAAATTGTTAGGTTGATCTAAGCTTTCAACGTGTACCATTCTGATAAAGAATGTATAGATAGAAAGATCAAAACTGTTAGGTTGATCTAAAGATGTAATAGATTAGTCTTGAAGAAATCGTAGTGCATCAATCTGATCAACATCGCAGGAGTCAAGGCAGAAAACGTAGAGCTTGAAGATCGTAGTATGCCTGCCTTGAAAGGGACTCTTCGGAAATCATAGAGTGGTCCCAACGTTTGCCGATCCAACTCCACGATCGCAGTATGCTGAAGGAAACATGAAGTTTACAAGTCAACGATCGTAGTGTGCTCTCGGGAACGTAGAGTCAACAACACGAGTAAGAGAAGATCGTAGTGTGCGAAGGTTTAAGGGAAATTGTAGTGCTCTCGAACTGATAGCTTCGTAGTATGCAAAGATGTCAAAGACACTACGCTCTAAATCGTAGAACACCACGATCCAAATCGTAGAGCATCATCTGTCTAATGTAAGAAAACATCAAGCCTCATGATCTGTGTTTTCAACAAGCGAGGAATGGATCCCAGATGCTGCAGTGCTCATCAGTCCTAAAATATATGAAATATCCTTAGTATGCAACAAAGAAGCGTATTGAAGAAGCTAAGGATAGTACCATGGGTAAGAGGGACAAAACACCTTTTTCAGGTGGTAGGTAAGAAAGCGACTGCGGTGTCGATTGGGCCAGATGCGAGATTCGTAAGATGTGCAGAAATGTCTCCATCACAGTATAGAAAGTTCAGATGCATTTAATGCCACAACGGATGGATCCAATGGATAGTTTTCAACATCACATATATACAGATCAGACAGATGAGAGAGATTATGCAAGCATTAATCAAACAACGTGAACATCTCTCAAGCTCAACTTTACGATATGAGATATTGTAAAGCTTGCTCAGCTACTCAGTTCTTAACGAACCATTGCTTACACAGCAACTGAGTAGCAACCATCAAGAACTCAACAACTATCAATCAACTAAAGAAGAGTACCAAGTCTGCTGGACTTGAAGAGTTCATAGTGAACTATAAGAAAGCCAAGTCTGCTGGACTTGAAGAGTTCAAGAATGAACTAAAGAAGTTCCTAGACTGCTGGTCTAGAAGGAATTTGTGTGATTCAGGAGATTGTAAAAGACATCCTTAGTGGATATCCTACTCGTTGAGTAGAAGAGTGGAATAAGAGGTTTGAGTGCTCTGAACCACTTAAAAACAACTGTGTCGTTTACATTCATGCTATATCTGCTATATCTGCCATAACTGCCTTACTCGCTCATAACTCTATTGCTTGGTAAAGGAGATTAAAATAAATACTAATTCCGCTAAGTTTTAATCATTATCTAAGAACAAGTTTAAAAAGGAAAGATTTAAAAATATCTATTCAACCCCCCCCCCCCTTCTAGATAACTTGTGCCTACTAGGAACTAACACCAATTACAAAAATATTAATACCCTATAATACGTTTACAAGCAAAAACTATACTGTAATCTTAACAAGCAAAAACTACACTGTAATCTTAACAACCAAAACAAAAACTCAAAATTTTGTCCCAACTCTACTATACCTACCATGACACCAATGAATATCCGATTCTTCGAACATGCCATGGAAAATATTTATCTTCTCAATGTCACTACTGCTTATTTCGTTGAACACCTAAAATTTAAAACACCGTAAAAATGTTTCATGATTTATACATAGCTACAACAAAAAAATAAAAAATAACTCTAATAAGAGAGTAATAATGTAATGCCCCGAAATCCGGTCTATCTTCACACCCGAATTCCGTACGTCACGAGTACATCATTCATCCAACAAACATCATTATATACTGAATATAATAACATACATTCTGAATTCCCAGGTTCTAAACCCTTATAACCTTTCTCATTACAAATAATGATAATTACATTATTCCTTTCATCTTACAAGAGTGACTTTTATCCACCACCAAGGATACATACAGTTCATTAAACTAGTCTATAGTTTAATTTTCATCTTTCTACATCACAGGTCTTCACTTGATCTTCTCGCTTATTCACATTTTGAATGGCACTTCATCTGGATACCGTCAGCTTAATCTATACGGGATCCTTAAGTTCTTCTAACATCGTTCGCTGAAAATGTTTTTCATTTAAAGCAAGTGTGAGCATTCACTTACCCAAAGAAGTCATAATAGTTGAACAAACAACTTCAAGAATTTAAACATTCTTTTCGAGACTTCAATAACAAACAAAGGTTACGAAGTAGCTTGAATAATAGGAATAGTCTTGATTCCTATCATCTTAAAACATTAGTTACATGCACTTTGAAATACTTTCATTCTCTACTCTCTTTCATGCACATTCTGTCTGGCTAAAATCAATAGCACAGACTTAACAATAATGGTACATGTATAAACAGAACATTCTTTTATTGAACAGTTCAAACATAGAACAGTTCATCTCACAGAAACACTAAAGTGTTCACATTATGGCACAAGGCCTCATACATTCTACCACCTTGTATAAATATCACACATTCGCACATAGACAGAACTTCTCAAGTTCTACATCTAAGAAGTTTTAAAAACTAGCATTCATTTAAAAATATGAATGAAGTTAGGAAACTTACCTTACGCATAGCTACAACTTACGCTGAACTGCTCATTCCAATCCCTATAACATATAAGGAAACAACACATACACCAATTAGTCATATACTTGACTTACGCATTGGTTTACTTTACTTTACTTCTTAAGGTTCACGTTCTTGCAACCTAAGTTTACGCGACAACTTCTTTTACCGGTTTACGGCTTCATGACATACGGAGATGTCTTACTTAATACGTTCATCATCTTTGATGATTTACATTCGTATCCTCTTCTTTTAAGTTCGCTAGGACTTAGCACACATCACTTCTCTGCTAGTAGTCCATATGGTACTCTGAGTGGTTTCCCACAAACAACCAACAAACAAGTTCCCGTCTTATCTACACTGCCATCACAGTGAGTTAGATCGGTTGCCAGTTTCGTATATACCTTCGCTCTCTGAAGGAATTGTTTAGCCCAGCTCCCATATGTCAACTATCAAAGTTACATTTGTACCACAACCTAACTTCTCTTAACTTATCCGAACTATTAAACTATAACGTTCGTTAAGTCAAATTCACATTCCTTATGACTTTCTGGCAACTAAATGCTATACCTCAGGATTCATTCATCATCGTCTAAGTCATACAATCTTTTGTATACTTAGAACGATCATTCCGAATTCATTCTATGCATTAATAGCATCAACTATTTTACATTACCTTATTCTTATCTTACAACGTCCGGTTCATTCGACTCGGAACGTCATCCAAGTTATAAACATTAACTCGGCTTCTTTTACGTTATATGTACTTATCTTTAGTTTAGCTTCTTCACCCATCACAGGTTTAATCATTGGTCCACATTACCTTACGGTCAAACCATACACGGGGTGTAGGTTTTACCCGTTTAATATTTACGTACACTCAACCTTCACGTTGGTTAAAGTATTCAATGCTTACATTTCATTCTAGCATTCTCATCCGACTCACAATCGGCTTTCACTAATCTTCTTACCTTTCGATACGGCTTTCTTGATACCATTCGTATCTTACTTACTACATTCATCAACGTCTAAGTCATACAACCAGGGTATACTTAGCACGTTCGTCAAACACTAATACGATTCACGAGGATCGTTTACGTATTCAATGTTCACGTTGCTCGTCTCTTAATCTCTCATTCAACCTTTACTCAAGGTTTTAATTGCATTCATCGTTATCCATCCCATGAACCCCATGTTCATTATTCTTTCTTAATGTCGAAGCCATACAGATCATTGTATGCTAAGACCGATCGTTCTTCGCAAGCACATTGCGTTCACAGTGTCTATACACTTTACATTCATCTCTCAATGCCATGTCATAACATCAAAATGTTATACGTTAACATCGTCACCCAACGTCTAAGGAATCACAACCATAGCAATCCCTCACGTTCGTTTATTGCGACTACGGTCCCCGGACATCGGTTTCGTAACCCGCATCTACATTCTTTGTCTTTTATTCTCGTTTAATCTTTTCGTTCAACCTTTATTAAATGTTTAAAACACTTGATTAAGTGTTGCATTAATTGAACTACATGTTCATACTTGTTTCTTGCACATCCCCAATCTTGAGAAAATAAAAATCTCATTTACGGGCATTGCTCACTGACTTGGCTGTGCGGTCTTGTGCCTTCCTTCCTCTCGTATGCACATGACCCACTTCTCTCTCCTCTCTCCCGGCCGACGTGTGTGCAAGTCCTTACTCGATGGGCGTCTTGCTTGCGCCACTCTCCAAAATTTTTAAATCAGACATGGCGCTGCCATTTCCACAAATTATACTACGGTTCGGCTTCTGGCAAAATCTTGCGATGTACTTTCGAACATCTTTGTTATGCATTCATGATTGCCACTTCTACGTACTGCGGCGCCGAGCCAAAACCCTAGAAAATTTTCTAAGTGTTAAGTCAAGGCTGAGATGCGCACTTTACGATCTCATAACTTTTTCGTTATAACTCGGAACGAGGTCGTTCCAAAGCCGTTTTCTTCCTTACCTTATGTACTTCGATTACCCATAGACTGAACTTCATTCTGAATCCATTAACATGTCATTCAATTGGCTTAATCTTCACTCTTCGTTCATTTTTACGTTATTAACGTTCTTCATTCGTTCGTTCGTAATTCGGTCATCCGAACTCGGAAGTCGTTTGTTCTTGAGTCCACGACTCACGTTTTCTATGTTCTCTTACATTCTTATGAAACCCTACACATTCGGGTTCATTTACTAACTTTCAAATTCTCGCTCGTCTTTTATGAACTTTTCGCCATAACTTCGTTATAGCTAAGTTTTAATACGTTCTTCATGAACGTTTCTAACGTTCCTAACCAAAAAATAAGCATCTAACTTATACGTGATGGTTTTAAACTTATCCATCAACAACAATTACACTACGATGGTTTTAAATTTGTCCATCAACAACGTTCTTCGTGTTCTTCGTGTTCTTCATTCGTTCTTCATTTTTAATCAATATTTTGGATTACGATTTCACTTTTTCTTGGAATTTGATGTTATAGAACACCAATCCTTACTTAAATAACCTACTTGTTCTTAATATTCATTCGGATCGCTCAAAATCTTCACGAATCTTATACTTGCTTAAGAAATTTATAAAGTAAATTTCTTATTTCTTATTTCTTATTTTCTCATGATTTCAACCATATGAAATCATTACTAATCTCTTTTACTTCTTATTCTCATTAAGTTATGTTTTAAACATAGAAACTTAAAGAAAATTATTAGAAGAACTAGGGTTCAGATTACCGTTCTTCTTTAATCTCCTTCCATCGGACAAAGCGTGCATTCAAGCTAGCTTTTCCTTCCTTCTTCTCCTTCTCTTCCCCCATCCGAACTCTCTCTCTTTCTCTCTCAAAGTATAGGATTTTCAAAATCCCATTTAAATGAGATTAAGCGTCCTATTTATAGATTTTCAAGATTAGGGGAAAAATAGTCATTTTGCCCCTAAAATCACTATTCAAGACTTAAGGACTAAGTTAACTTAGCCCTCAAGTTTGCTTAGCCCTTAAGTTTTGTAGTTCCGTCTTTCGGGTTTCGTCCGACAGTTTTAAAAACTGCGATTCTCGGAATCCAAATATTTTTAGATATTTCGTCTTTCATTTACCGATTAACTTTTACGTATTCTTCGAATTTTCGAAAAACTAAAAAACACTTTTTGGCATCAAGCATTTTCCTTCACGTTTTCCCCTAACGTAGCTAAACGAGTAAAAAGTACATAACAGCACTTTTCGTCATTTTTATTTCGTCCGATTTCTGCACGTTTTTTGAGAAAAACTTTTATCAGCTTACTTAACTTTTCACGATATATTATCGTCAAATCTTTCAACGGAATGTCATTTCGACATACCGAACTCTTGGAAAGGCTTATGTTATTCAAACCCTAATCCTTAGGTTTCGTCGGGTGAATAATGTTTATTTCGTCTTTTTCCCCGGAAATATTTTTGTTCCCGGAAAATTTTTATTTTCGTCTTGAAAATTCTTACTCGTTCAGTCTAGCTCATAGCTAGAATCCTCCGATTAATAATCATTCTAGGTTATAGAATGATTAATAAACACATAGCATAGAATAGTAATAATAAAAATTCATTTTATTTATAACTAATTCTTTAAACCTAAATTCTGGATAATCCAAAATTCCGGGTTGTTACAAATAACAAGAAATTTTAAGTACGGTTAAAAACACTAAAATTGGTTCAGCCTTATAGAAGAAAAACAACAAGAAACAAGGTAAGAATATTATACTATAAATAAGTATACTATAATTAACATTTATACATTAAGTATCCAGTGGGGGAATATTTTAAAGTCAAAAGGACAGACTACAAAGTTTATAATAGAATCTCATTGTCCCCCAAGGAATTTTAATACAGATAGCAAAACTTTCCAGAAAATAAGCTAGACGACATTGAATAATTTTCTATAGTGATCAAACTTCGGTCATAAGAAGTTATTACATTACGGACAAGCGAGAAAAAGGAAGGGGGGAACAAACATAACGAAGGCATCATTAAGGTTAAAAATGAGTTTCATGACGAGAGGAATACCGCGAAGGTCGAAATCTGGGTAGTCTTTATCGACTTTTATGCGGAGAATGGTCATGGAGCAACCTTAATGTTTTGATGTCTATTAGCACATGTCGCCAGAAGATAAACTAGGTAAGCAAAAATAATAACGAGGGTTGAATAGTTTTGAAAACAAATAGAATAGTGTTATCAATTTGAGCCATGAATAACACTAGGATGCCAATCCTTATTCCTTAGCAATCAAAAACAGGCAGTATGATACATGCTCCAATTATAAATTAGATTGACGCAAATTAAAAATTGTGTTAAAGAAAGATGACATGCATTCATATCTGTAACAATCTCATAAGTTTAAAAGAGTTGATATATATTTGGAGAAGTGAGCAAGTGCGTTAAATAGTTGATGAGAACATAATGAGCATTATAAAGCAGATAATTACATTGCCTAATTAGTATTTTGTAGTAGTGAAAGATGAAGAATTAATTAGATCAAAAGATTACTTCTAAGAATGCAATTCATCAAAGTCCTACAGTATGATATTAAACCATGCCTTCTAACTGCAGAACAGCAGAGGAACACCACTGCAAATCCGCAATGAATAACTATAGTGGATATGCTTCTCTAAAAGAAACTCCCATCACATGTGAAAAAATAAACAACTCCAAATTCTCCCATCGCCACACAATGGGGGTATTTTTTGTTAGGGGTCGTTTCTCTGTGTCTAATTGTGGTTTGTGTAATTTACATGTTCCTCGTTTATACACCCATTACATAACACATGTAACTAACTCACTGAATCAAGTTCTCTCTCTGTGCTCCGCCTCCCCCACGTGCTTTCTCTTAAGGGATTTTAAACAGCAATAAGTTTGAACTCTATGATATGCTTTGCTCCCTCAACTCACCTTAAACTGCGAAAGATGAAAACCGAGCATCATCACAAGGCATACATGTATGCACCAATAAAGTTTTGGGGACATTTTTTGCTATTGATAGTAACGACACATCTTCATGTAATTTAAACTATCAAATCGACACATATTTATTTTATGTATAAATTAAAATATATATGTAACACATAATTTTCCTGCAAAAATATAATTATTTGCTTACTTAAATAATTAAATCAATTATTCTTTTAATGCTTTTATTAAGTAATTTAATTACTCAACCTTAGTAACTTAATTCAATCAAATAAGTTACTATACACAAAACCACATAAGTCCTTCATAAAATTTTTAAATCCAAACTCTATTTCTAGTCTAGGTCTTATTATTTAACATTTATATAATCATTTAAGATTTTAATAAATTGTCTAAATTCTCGGGTTGTCACAGTTGTCCTATGATGTCTAGCTATATCCTGATCGGGGTACTCCTATGAGGTTGTAATTTAGTACTCTTTTAATACAATTTAAATTTAGCAAAAAAAACATGAATATCCTTTTCTGTAATGCCTTCATTTGCAATAACACCATCCTTAGCTGCTTATTCTTCATTTTAGTTGTGACTTCAACTTCCACAACTGTTTCTACTTCAACATATTAGTTGCATCTATAGTCTTAGGAACATGTTTCTTTATTTCAGCTACAACTTCTTCTTTTGCAGCTATGTCAATCTCAAACATATTCTTATTGTTGAGGAGCCTCTTCAGGTATCAACTCCTCATCAGTTGCATTAGTTGTAACAGTTACATCTTTATTGAGTGATGGGGAAGCCTTGGTCGTATGAATTTCTTTAGACCCTTTCTCCCCATCAACAACTACTTCATCCTATCTATGCTCATTGGCTTGAGCATCATCCATGTCTTCAACTACACTTTTTGCTTTTACTACTACTCTTTTCATTTTTATCTTCCTATAACTAGGAATATGTTTCTCAGGCTCTATAACCTTCCCTGTTTTCTTACCAACCTTTTCTTATTCTACAATCGAAGCCTCTGCAACTGGCTCTACGATCGATTGGGTTTCAAATTCCTTCTATTTTCAAACAGAGCTGTAAGCTAAGCTTTTATTGGTGCAAGTTTATTGTTATTACCCTGTTCTACCATAGGCTTTTCCCTTTTATCTTTTCAAGGTCATTAACCCTTATTTCCTTTTCAAGCTGCTCAACATCAGCTGTATCTTCTTGAAAGTAGTATGCACACAAGCCAATCATATTTGATATGATAAAGCATATACTTTGTAACAATCTTATTCATTTATTAATAATAATATTTATTTATTAAAGGCTTTAATTTATCTAAATGGTGTTGTTACTTAATATGTGATAAACCCATAGTTTTAAGCAATGCTTTTAAATGAATTAAGAAAGAGGCCCAATGATTAATTAAATCAAAGCCTAAATAAATGTTATTTCAAGCCCAAATTAAGTTTGGTCCAAATTGAATTTATATTAAGCCTAAACCAATATCCAAAATCTATGGGTTAAACTATATATGGGTCATGGGTGGGTAAAATGGATTGGGGCAACCCATATGGGTCCCCCAATAGAGGTGGTAGCCGACCACCAAGCTTCCATGAGAAGCTTGGTAGGAAATTTGGTTAAGAAAGGAGGTGGGAATAATAAAAAAGTTGTGACTTAAAAGTTTTTGGATGGTTGATGATGAGGGGGTGTAAGATCCCAACTTTTTGAATAAAGATTAAATCTTCTCAAAATATATTTTTGAATATTATGGTGTAGATTTGATATAATGTTATAGTTGTGGGAAATATTTATAAATTTTGCAAAGTACGCAAGTTGTTATATAATATTCGATTGGTCGGGGAATATTCATTTTAACAGGGAATATTCATACAATAGCACAATCATTGGTGGACCCCCACAACGGAATTATTGTCGAATTGAGAAAACGACAAAAATACTTTATGAAAATAACGGCGGAAGTTTTACCGTTAACTGTTGAACTACCCGGAAGTAAAAGTACAATAATACGCGTGGTTGCATAGAAGTCACTCAGTTATACTCAATTATTGCTACAGTAATTGCTGCATCATATCTCTCATATTATTGATTCGATTATTGTCATAGTATCATCTGCATAATATGTTATTATATTAAATCAATAATTGAGATGACAAAGTTATTCATTTTATTAAATTGTAATATTTACAATGTCTAGAAGTTCTGTCAAGGAGAGGTTTGGTCATCTAATTGCGCGCCAATAGGGAGAAATCCTTATTGGAAAGCCCCCTCTTTCTTGGGAACGACCTGGTTGATAAATATTGTGAGTTATAATATTAATGATGAATGTTATTAAAATTGAAGTTGTGTTCGGAGTTGAATTTGGAGACACGGATGTGATATTTGAGTCCGAAACGATGAAATTAGTAAAAATAGTCTATAAACACAAAATTTTCCGGAATTCACTATTTGGTCAAAAAGTCAATAGTTGACTTTTTCCAGAAAAGTCAAACTTTGAAATTTCAAAATTTATATTTTTGATAAAAATGGTTTCATTGTGTTGGAATTATTTGTGTTAGTGAAAATCGACAATTATTTCGATAATAATTGATGTCTGGAGGTTATATTGACCAATCGAGTATTTAACCGGATAAATAAGCAATTGATTGCTATTATTTCACTTGATTATAATTATTTGTTCACATGTGTATACTATTGTTTCACATTCTTGTTACTATAAGGGGAGTTGGTGCAAGATTGATAATACTTGCATGACTAAGTTAAATATGGAGGTATAGATGGAGGTACTATACTGTAATTCATATTTTCACATGTCTAAAACTATTGATTCATATAATTTACTATTAAATCACATTATTTACTATTAGGGGAGGTGGTGCAAGTTTGATAATACTTCCATGACTAAATTAAAAATAAAGGAAAAGTTGGAGGTATTGTACTGTAATTTTTTAAGCCCCAAAACGTGCAATTATCGAAACTATATTTTTCTATAAATAGAAGCTCATTCCTTCATCTTTCTTCACCAATTCACTCAAGATATAGAGCAGTTATTATAGAGAGAAATTTTAGAGAGAAAGAAGAAGAGAAGTCTGCTACCTCACTATTCCAGTATCCAGTTTTCCTAAGGTAGGGAGTATTATTTCTTTCTTATCCATGAAGAGAACTTTTGTTATTCCATTCTTTATTATTCTGTTGGAATAACCTGTATACGCGAGCTACCCTATACTTGGTGAAATTCTTCTGTTGTTCCATTCTTTATCTTTACATTTGGAACATCCATGCTCATGCGTTCTCTGGCCGGACTGATTCCGTCTTTATTATTACATTGGAATATCCATTCAGGCATTTTATTTCTGTAGGACTGATTCCGTCTTTATTATTCTGTTGAATATCCTCATCTGCATGCATTTTACTGGGACTGATTCCGTTATTTATTATTCTGTTGGAATAACCTGCCCTGTGAGGTCTATCGCATGCCTGGTGATTTCTTTTGTTATTCCATTCCTTATTATACTCAGTTGGTTAAAGTTTTGACTTCTATACTCCATGAAATTAGTGGAATATCCTTGATATTTGCGCTTCATCCAATATCTTTTCATGGAAATATTCTTCTGAGCATTCTTGAATTTTACTCTACAAAGCAGTATCATGTTGACAATTTAGACGTTATTAGTTACTTGATAAAATAATTCTTGAACTTGTTTTATTGAATTCTTATATCATTGTCATCATCCTCATGTTTATATTTTGTTGAAAGTCATCTGTGGCCTATAGTGCATTGATGGACTTGGTATGATTATGACCGTGGAATTATTGATTGTAATCATGGTAGTAATGTTACAAATGATGT
The DNA here is from genome assembly GCA_020205615.1 of Panax quinquefolius. NCBI lineage: Eukaryota > Viridiplantae > Streptophyta > Magnoliopsida > Apiales > Araliaceae > Panax > Panax quinquefolius. The sequence goes on along the minus strand of CM035172.1, from coordinate 77,831,907 downwards.
GGTAAAAGTCCTCATTGGCCTGTAGTGCATTGATGGACAGTTGTTGGCATGATCATGACCATTATTGAATACACAAATATTCTTGGCCCGTAGTGCATGGATAATTATGGTTGTGATACTAAAGAATATCCTTAGCCATAGTGCAGGGGTGATTCGATGATGTGGATTATTTATTAAATCGAGTACCAAATGATAAAAGTGATGAAAAACCTTTTAAATCATAAAAGATAGTAGATTTTATTCTCTACTTGACTCTTTTTAATGGATTGCTTGTTAAGCTTCGCTTAAACTTGATGGTTGTTATATTGTATCGGTTTAACACTTTGTTGAAGGCTAACGATAATATATTTTGCATTATCTTAGTCATAATATTTCCCATCTTGGGCTAGTTGAGCTCACCCTTTTACTTTTATTGTTCTCTTGAGAAAATGAGAACGTAGCGAGGACTAGTCGAGGAACGGAGTGATTTTACGAGATAATAGCATTAGTAGTCCTCACTATTCAAAGAAATAGTGGAAAATAAATGTAATAATATTGAATTTGAGTTTGTATATTGTCTAGACGACAATATTTTTATTAAAACTCACAGCTTATGTTTTGTCGTACTTTACACGATAGTTGTATAATTAAGTTGTATTTGTATTCTGTACCATGTATTTGACGACTCAGAATAGGTATGAATACCTATTTTGGGGGCATCACAGGGGGTGTTATGTAAGATTGGTAACTTGAGGGTTTTGACCACAAGGGAGCATAAGTTAAGTGACCAACTTGTAAACTTATACAAAGTTATGCAAATTACCAAAAAGCCCTAAATCTTGCAATTCTATATATACAATTCTTACACTTCATTTCTCTTCACCAAAATTGCTAAGTAAACTCACTAACACATAAGAGAAAAGTTCTATCATATATTGAGAGAGGGAATTTTGGATTTGGCAAGGGAAGAAAAGAAAGAAGCTAGCTAAGTTGATTAAAACATCAAGAACACCAAGAACTTCAAGAGGTAATAACTTTAAACCATAATCATCATCAATCTTCGTTAATAATTTGGTAGATAAGTGTTATTGGTGGTGTATGTATAATCCGATGGAATAAGGATGGATAATAGTGAACCTTAAACACTAATGAATTCCTAACATGTGAAATCATAGTCAATGATTAAGAACTTAATGAACAAAACATGAAACACTTAGAGTTTGTTGTTGATGGACAAGTTTAAAACCATTGAGTATAAGTTAGATGCTATATACTTGGTGTAACACCTCAGTCCCACATCGAAAGATAGGGGAAAAATTTATCTGCATATAAGGAAATAAGTTACTACCAATAGTACCTTCAAGTCATGACCTTTTGGGAGCCTGTGGTGGGCTAAGATGACCCGAGAAGATACTATTGGGCCAGTAGTTTGAGGTCTTATTTTGATGGATTTGATTCGATTCGGACTTGGGATTTGACCCGAGATTTATTTTGGACTCGAGATTTGACCCGGGTTGTTTCATGTAGTATCAAATCCGACTCTCGAAAGCTCATGTCGGATCATCCGATCGGGTTGCCGAAGGTGTGGACACGAAGGCTGGTGGTATTATCCCACAATGGAGAGATGGAGGTCCAGAGGTGGGGACACGAAGCCAGTCGTTATTATCCCATAATTGCTAGAGAGGCAAAGATCTTTGGGTCGTGTGTGTGATCGGTTCTGACGGGGATGTCAGAAATTTAAGTGGGGGAGTTTGTAACACCCCAGTCCCACATCGAAAGATATGGGGAAAATGTGTCTGTATATAAGGAAATAAGTTACTACCAATATTACCTTCAAGTCATGACCTTTTGGGAGCCTGTGGTGGGCTAAGATGACCCAAGAAGATACTATTGGGCCAGTAGTTTGAGGCCTTATTTTGATGGATTTGATTCGATTCGGACTTGGGATTTGACCTAAGATTTATTCCGGACTAGGGATTTGACCCGGGTTGTTTCATATGGTATCAAAGCCGACTCTCGAAAGCTCGTGTCAGGTCATCCGATCGGGTTGCCGGAGGTGGGGACACGAAGGCTGGTGGTATTATCCCACAATGGAGAGATGGAGGTCCGGAGGTGGGGACACAAAGCCAGCCAGTATTATCCCACAATGGCTAGAGATGCAAAGATCTTTGGGCCGTGTGTGTAATCGGTTCTGACGGGGACGTCAGAAATTTAAGTGGGGGAGTTTGTAACACCCCAGTCCCACATCTAAAGATAGGGGAAAATGTGTCTATATATAAGGAAATAAGTAACTACCATTAGTACCTTCAAGTCATGACCTTTTGGGAGCCTGCGGTGGGCTAAGATGACCCAAGAAGATACTATTGGGCCAGTAGTTTGAGGCCTTATTTTGATGGATTTGATTCGATTCGGACTTGGGATTTGACCCAATATTTATTCTGGACTCGGGATTTGACCTGGGTTATTTCATATGGTATCAGAGCTGACTCTCGAAAGCTCAGGTCGGGTCATCCGATCGGGTTACCGGAGGTGGGGACACAAAGTCAGCTGATATTATCCCACAATGGCTAGAGTGGCAAAGATCTTTGGGTTATGTGTGTGATCGGATTTTGATGGGGATGTTAGAAATTTAAGTGGGGGAGTTTGTAATACCTCAGTCCCACATCGAAAGATAGGGGAAAAATTTATCTGCATATAAGGAAATAAGTTAATACCAATAGTACCTTCAAGTCATGACCTTTTGGGAGCCTGTGGTGGGCTAAGATAACCCAAGAAGATACTATTGGGCCAGTAGTTTGAGGCCTTATTTTGATGGATTTGATTCGATTCGGACTTGGGATTTGACCCGAGATTTATTCCAGACTCGGAATTTGACCCGGGTTGTTTCACTTAGTTAGGATGTTAGATGAATGAATGATGGAATTATTCCATTTTGAACAGAGTAAAAATATGCTATAAAATTTTCAGTAAAAAGCGTTAACCGCTGAAATCGTAGTTAAGCTTGATTTTCAGACGAAAATGGAATAAAGATAATGAACCTATAAATCTAGGGTTTTATAAAAATAGGAAGGAACATAGAGTTTATGCGTCGTAGACTCAAGAATGGACGTATTCGGACATCGAATGAACAAATTACGAACGAATGAACGAAGAATGAATAAACAATGAAATTTAAACTAAGTAAAAGCCTCGTTAACATATTCAAAAAAATATTATGTCTAGGGGAAATTGAAATACGTAAGATAAACAAGAAAATAGCTTTGGAACAAAATCGTTCCGAGTTATAACGAACACGTTACGAGTTCTGGAGGTAACCGTTTTGAACAAGTTTCACACTTAGCAAATTTTTCAAAAGTTAAGGCACGACGTCGCAGCGTCGGACAAGCCGTGAGCAGCAGGGTCAGGACTGGGCTCAGGTTTTACTAATATGCGCCGCAACGCCCCAATTGAACTAGATCATGGCGCCACAACGCCGATTTAGGGATTTTGGTGGTGCAAAGCTTTAATGAACATAAAATGTAGGAATTAATTAAGGAACAATTATGAACCTTAATTAAACATAAAGTAACATCCTAAAGAATGAGTAAAACCTTAAGTTTAACAATCAAATGTTGATTAAAGGGTTATGAAATGTGAACGCAAAGTGCGTAAATGATATCTGTGAACCGTATTTGCATTGAACGAATGTTTAGGATTATATAGGTTGTAATTGCATGAACATTGAACGATGATGGTAAGTGTAATAATTCAAAATTTTGTTAATAATTAAATATTAATTTTATTTTTCCTAAAATTATCCGGAGCGCGAAGCTACTTGGGAGGCGTAAGAGACTATTCGACAAGAGTATCCTTACATTTTTAATGTCAAGTAAATCTTTGTTACTCTTTTGATTCCGGGGACGGAATCCTTTTTAAGGGGGAGGTAATGTTATACCCGGAAAAAAAAAAACTTTATATTCTTCAAACATATTGTTTGGACTTTGTCTTTTATTTGAGTCAAACTTGTTATTTAATTTATTTGGGCTAATAAGTATTAATAAGTGATGGATAAATTAACATAGTAAAATTGGACTTTTCTTATATTTGGTAGTTTTGGTCAAATTGTATTTAATTTATGTTGACTATAATAAGTATATGGTTACATTAATTGGGGCATTTATACTAATTGAGTCAAACTAATTTTTAAGTATTTAAGTTTAAGCTTGTTAAACTATTTGAGCCCAAATTAAGGTGTTGGGTTTAAAGACCAAATTGGAATAGGAGTAATATATTAGGTTAAATTCCTTCCTAATACATATACTGACATAATCGACTAAAGAGGGTTTCTAACATAGCGAGAAATGAAGAGGTGGCGGAAGAAAGACTGTGAGAAAATATTCAATAGAATTGTATCTTCAAAATGTAATTATTAAATTTATTTTGAATGTAAAATAGTATTTATCTTAATTTTATGATTATAATGTCTACAATAATAATTTAGTATGTTAATCAGAAAATTAATCTTGATTTATAATAATTCAGAATTCAATTTCATTTGAGTTATTCGTTTGAAAAGGAAAAAAAATTGATTTTGTTCCACCATGCAGCAGTGTTCCTGGATATTTATATATGTATATTAGTATATTAGTTTAATATTTTAATAGTTTAAAGTAGATGATAACATTAATATTATAATATAATATCTTAATCAAATGATGATAATATGCAATTGGATGGAAAAGGAAGGATCGAGAAAGTTAGTTTTTTTATATATAACTATTGGTAATTTAGAATATATTTGTACAGATGATAAATATGGAATGGGGAATTAATATAATAATGTTATTATATTATTAATTTATATTATAGTAAATATATCTTTTCATACGTAATGTATATAATATGTTTTATATATTAAAATTAACACATTTATAAAATAAAATAAAAAGAAAGTACACAAATTTTATAAGTTAGTAATTTAATTAATAGTATTGTATTAATTTGGTAATTATATAGATCAAATTGAAGAGGTCTAGTGATGTGATATTTGGGTTCGATGAATTATTTCGGTATTATATTCAGGTACAGATTTCTTACTCTTTCAGTGATACACTTGTTAAATTTTATTTGTTCGTTTTGTTACTCATTTCGAATTCTGTTATTATTTCATATAATTATTTCTTGTGAAATTCATATATTTGTTTCATTTTGAAGTTCATACATTGGACTCGTACTTGTACTCTTTGAATTAGGTTATCATATCTAGTATTTATTTTGATATTTGTATAGCGATATATGTTGTTACCTTCTTTTAGAGACATTATGATTTAATCTAGTTCAACATATACATTAGAACCCCATTTTTGTGGATATTATGTCGCATGGGTTGTGACACAGTATCTATTTTATTGGTATTATGTCGTATATGTTGTGACATGTTATTTTTTGTTAGAATATGCCGTAGGGTATTCCTGAGCTATAACCACCTGTGGGGGTACCACAGGGGTGTCATCTTGGCACGAGAGGCATGACACTTTCTGTGGCAGTGTGATTAGTCCACAACGTCTGCGTTTTGGGCTCCGAAGTAAGTGGGCCATTTGGTGTTTTGTTGTGGGAGGCGTATGGGTTGACCCTAGTTTTCTATTTTGTGGATTGGTGATGTTGTGCCAAACACGTACACCTATCCGATTTGTATACATTTGGATTCGCAATCCAATGTGTGACTTGCATGTGTGGCATTATTTTGACTTACCTGTGTGGCATTGTTTTGACTTGCCTGTGTGACATTGTTTTGACTTCCCTATCTGACAATGTATATTTGCGAGTTCACTCAGTATGAAATAATACACAGCCATTTGATTAAGCCTATTATTTCAGTGTATTAGTTTTGTTTGTTTATGTTCAGTTTAATTAATTGAGTTAGTTACTTCAATTCATTCTTTACTCTTCTATTTGTTTTCGGTAATAACATATTCATATATATTTTATTCAGACCTTGGAGATTATATTTTCATCAGTATTTAAGCTTGAAGCTTTGTTTAGTATTTTTACTCGGTTGATTTCTTATTTCAGTTGTGCATCTTTGTATATCTATATCCGTACTGGGCAATTGGCTCTTGCTGTGTTTTTCTTCCTCCAGGTTTGCAGGGGTGATTCAGGGCTAGTGTAATAAGAGTGTTGCCTTGACAATCTAGGCTGATTCAATTTTTGTTTTTGATTATTTTGACTCTACTTGGAGAATTGTATTCAGTACTTCATTGATGGATATCATTATTAATATTTTGAAGTCATAAGTGCTTTATTTACTAATTTTGAGGTTTGTTGTGCTTTGTGTGTGACCTCCCTTTCCTTTTCGGGAAGGGGGTGTTACAGTAAGAAATGACATTAAAATGTTATTAAGTCGTAATGATTGATGAATAACCTAACGAATTTATCAGTTGTAATGATTCGAATAGGCTATAATAGAAAGAAGAAGTAAATGGTTAAAAAAATGTATAACGATTGTTATGTGACTAATTATGTGTTAATATGATTATGTCATATAGACATATAAAGATTGATTAAAGTAAAAGCTAGAAGACGCATGAGGCAAGTTTTTTAAACTCTTGTCCATACTTTATGTTAGATAACTTGTGAAAATTTATGATATGATATGCATGAACTGTTAAGAAAGAGTCGATGTCATTTGATTCGGCTAGACAAAGAATTAAAGTATTTTGTTGATTTATTTACATGTATTTCAAAATATTATTGATGTTATCCTGAACCAATTACTTTGCTAAGGATTCGAAGGTAAGCCTGAGTAAGAATAAACAAAGGTTTTAAGTTATAAATCGACTGACATATGAGTTTGCTAAAAATTAAGCGTAAATACGCTTAACGTAGAAGTGTTGTACAACATAGAGTACTATAGGCTTATCACCTATAAGTGCTCGTACGGAATATCAGACTTACGGTCTTAGTGTTGAGTTGTCCTTTTTAAAGAAAGAAAGAAAGTAATGTTCATGGTCTACCAACCAACTCAGAATTTTAAATTACATTTTATCATCTAGAAATGTTTTAAAGGAAAGAAAAGTGTTATTTTGTTATTCATAGTACTTCATAACTATTTTTTTAGTTATAGAAGATAAATCATCTGATTCTTGATTTTGTTGTTGCAATATAAATGTTAAACTTGCTGAGCTTGTTAATGCTCATTCCTTGCTTGAATTATATGATTACAGCTAAGAATGAACGGATCGAAGGATCTGGTAAAGATAATGAAAATGATAAGATGGATAAATAGATTATCCTATAATAGATTAGTATTACTTTTGTATTGAATTAATACTATGATAAATGATGAATGTAATGGTTATAGAAACCTAAGAGAATGTTGAGATATGATGTAATAATTAATAGTTATATTCAGATCTTTAAGTTTATATAGATGAACTGTTACGAATGTTGTAGCATCATGTAGCGGATATATTCTTGAAGAAAACTTGAACTATTTTCTACACTCAAAGCTTTCTTAAAACTCTAAAGAAATACGCTTAATATTATAGATGAAGAATTCTCTGATTCTGGTGTGATTTTAAATTCTAACTAAGCATCCTATTTTTAGGAGAAAGGAAAGATACTATTTAGAAAATATTTTTCACACGGTGAAACAATGAACTTATCACTTGCCACTAATCCTTGGTAGATTTTCCTAAAAATTTTGATTTACTATGCAGCACTATGCAATAAAATATTCTAATAAAACAAAAACATTAAATAAAATATAATATATTCTATTTAAAATCAAATAAAAAAAACTTATAAAATATTTATATATATATAATTATAACCTTTGCCTTACTAAGAAAAGCAAAGCGAAAACATTTATATATATATATATATATATATATATATATAACAACATTTATAAAATATATATATATATATAATTCCCTACCTGTTACGTAAACTCCCCCCTCCCCTCATTTCAATTTTTCTTTCACATGTGGCCCCCATATGTGGCCCCACCTTTATTATATTAAATAATTTTCTACCGATTATTTTGAAAACTAAGTAAATGGGGATTCAAATAATAAGTAAAATTTATAACAAATTCTTCATTAAAATCCCTTCAATATTTTTAACAACATGTATTCATCATTATTATTATTTGTAATATTTAACAACTGTCATTCCCAGGAAAGAGGGGGCTTTCCAATAAGGATTTCTCCCTATTGGCGTGCAATTAGGTGACCAAACCTCTCCTCAACAGAATTTTCTAGACAACGTCAATATTGTAAATAATAATATGAATAATTGTATCATCTCAATTATTGATTTAATAATATATAAAATATCAAAAATAATTGAATCAAATAACGTGAGATACTATACAGCCATTACTATAGCAATAATTAAACAAAACTGAGTGACTTATCACGTAAGCATCAATAATCAATATCGTGTGCTACTATGCAATCACGCGTATTATACTTTTAACACCGGTTATTTCAACAGTTAATGGTAAAACTTCCGCCGTTATTTTCATAAAAAGATATTTTTGTCGTTTTCTCACTCCAGGCAATAATTTCGTTGTGGGGTCCACCAATGATTGTGCCATCATACAGATATTCCCTGTTAAAATGAATATTATCTGACCAATCGAATATTTTATGACAACTTGCATACTTTGAAAAATTTATAAATATTACCCACAACTATAACATTATCTCAATCCACACCATAATATTAAAAAAATATTTCAAGAAAATTAAATCTTTATTCATAAAATTTGGGGTCTTATACAAAGGATCTAGAACTTCTCTTCTCGAGTAACTATCAAAGATTTACTTTGATATACCCAGGTATATAAGATAACCATAAAGATTAAATCATACCCCTCTGCAAGTACTTAGAGCGGCCAACTCCTTGTACCCTATATTATGCATGTTACTCAAAACACGCGCAATAGCCGAATATACGACCAAAGGGTTTCCTTTTATATAAAAAGGTTGTTCTTCTCAGTCTTACAAGAAGAAGTTGTATTAACAATGAAATACAATGATTTCATTGTCTAATCACTTCTCTTCTCTTATCTTCTCAAACCTATCAAGTTCTAACAAATGTTCGTCTAACCAGAATAATTAGCTAAGACATTTCTCAACACGATTCAACAATAGACAGGAATTATCTGTACTATTAATAATAGCTTCTACGGATGTAAGTATCCAACAACAATTATTCTCCAAGTATATTCTCAGAATCACTAATTCAATTTGAAATAATAAACATGCACTAACTGCGAATAATCAACAATAAATTCTTGGATGTGGTCTAATCAACAATAATTAACCACCATAGTATTTAAACAGATATAACTCAAGGTTGAGTTAGGAAACTTGCTTGATTCGTTGACTACTGCTATGCAATTTAAGTTAACTTCTTTTGTAAGACCTATCATTAATAAGATTGGTCTTTTAATCAGCATATCATACTTTGTATCATAATACAATTATTTTATCAATCAATTATCTAACACTTAATCACATAATTAAATATTAGATAACACCTTACAACATTAGCATTATTATCATCCTTTGATAATTCTTCAATCACTATATCATATCCATTATGATTTAACACTCGCCTTTTCATTTCATAAGTTATTCTTTATCATCTAATAAGTCAAATACTAATCCAGCATCCTGAATTCTAAATCCAGCAACCAAAGTGCCAATCCAGCAGACTGGATTCCAAATCTAGTATCTAAATAGCCAATCTAGCAAACCAAACTGCAATCCAGTAAATTGGATTCCAAATCCAGCAACTAGATTGCAATCCAGCAAGCTGGATTCAATATATCATCAATTCAGTAAACTGTTTTTAAATCCAGCAAGCTGGATTCATTAGATTTCTCAATCCAGAAAACTGGATTCATTATCCTTCAATCCAGCAAGCTGGATTCCATATCCTTTTCACGAAAATACCAAATCAACTTATTATTTTTCTATCCTTTGTCCAAACACATATACATATTTCATACACAAAAAGTATTTTTCCAAAATTTTCCAACTTCCTTTAATATTTTTCAAAAATCATTTTTAGTGTGTAGCTTAAGAAATTAGCCCTATCATGCTCAACTCAAGAAATTCCCATCTCTTGGCACAATATTATACTTGTTAACGTGAGCCTCCAGTTTATATTTTGTGGCCATCGGAGTTATAGAACTCCGGTTATGGCCGTTTTCGTCGGAAAATCCAAAAATTGAAATGGTCATAACTTGGTCATTTTAAGTCGGAATGAGCTCATTTTTGGACAGGAGGTACTTTATACCATATAATTTCATGTCCCAAAAGGCCGAAAGTTTTGTCACAAATTCAGTGGCCGAAACAGCCCTTACAAAAATTTGGGCAGTAGCTATTTTAGAAAAACAAGATTTTTGTACTTTGCTAAAAATAATCCATACGAAACTCTACAACTCTTTTTTCAGTGATTCCACTTGGAGATGTTAGAAAACTTATTATAGTATCCTCCCAAAGTTTTCTAGAATTTATGAATGTCTGAAAAATGACTAAATTGCCCCTACCCATGACTGTCCAAAACAATCTATTTTTCCTTAAGAGACAAAACTATTTTTGCTAAATTAGTCACTATGGACTGTGTACTCAACATTTTTGAGTGCTACCACTTGGGTTTAGTAGATAACTTACATATCTAACACCTCTCTTTGACAGATTGCAAAAAGAAGGTGTAGATAAAAAATGGTGGAAATCCAAAGTACATAGAAATTTGAGGGTTTATAAACTAGAAAATCATTTTTCTTTACTTTTGATTTCCAAACAAATTAACACCCAATATGGGTATATCTAAAAACTAAACACTCATAAAAATATATATTCATAGTTTTTGAGTTTAGAAACATAGTTTCAAGATTTGATTTACAATAATCAAAAATTACATAAACAAAAGGGGTTTATACCTTTGCTTGATTTTCTTTCTCCTTCAAAATATGAGATGGATCTTGGGTGTATGAAGATCAAATTCTTCTCTTCTCCTTCTCCTCTTGGAGCTGTCGAATGATAGCTCACTCTCTCTCTCTCTCTCTCTTCTCTTCTTTATACTATCTCTTTCTTTCTTAGTTTATGTTAGATAATAAAATGAAAAGAAAAAGATAACTTATATTTTTTTTCTTGTTTGTTGGAAAAGTAAGTATTGATATATTTGGTATATCTATCCCTAATCTACCAACATCTCTAGCTCTTCTCTCTCCCACTCAATTACCAAGTGGTTGCTTGCAAGCTTGAACAAAAATGTTGGCAAAATAAAATGATGACACATAGGAGGAGTAGGTAGGAGTTGTTCGCCAACTAAAGTAAATAAACCACATTCTTCCCCCTCCTTTTTCCTTCTCTAATGCTCTGCCACATGGCCAGTTATTCTCCAAATTTTGTTTTCTTTTTATCTCTTATTTAGTTTACAAAAGGTCCAACATACCCCCTCTCAATTGGGCTAAAAGTTGGGTCACTCCTTTAATTCTTTTGGGCTTTCAAATTTAGTCCTTTGGGCCATATAAAATTTACATAGTCCAACACTCTTAATATTACCATTCCCTAATTATTTAATTAGGGTTTTCATTTCTCAATTATAACATAAATCCTTACTCATGCACATTTATTTCCTTAACCCAATTAGACTTGCTATAATTAGGTTATAAAATTAATTAACTGAGATGTATAAAATAAATCTCTTAGAATTAGTATATATTTTATATATTAATATTCTCCCGTAACATAACCCTTAAGTTATTCAATTTTTCATTGCTAATTTATAATTAGGTTACCTTAGCTTCTTTATTTGTTTATAAACAAATAAAAACAAACACATATTATTTATATGCATTTATCAACATATAACAATACAAAAAACCATAAAAGTCTTTCACACAAATTTTTTTAAATCCATACCTTATTTTTATTCTAGGTCTTATTATTCAACCTTTATTTATTCAATTAAGATTTTATTAATCGTATAAATTTTCGGGTTATCACAGCTGCCATAGGCAGCAGCCATGTGCCTATCATGGCCAATTCTTTAATTTATTGCTTCAAATTCAAAAGTTCCTTTATATCCCTTTTTAAATATATTACACCTAACATATAGCAATATTTGTAGAGATTATAGCACCACCATTTTAGTTTTAATTGGCTACACAAAACAGCCCTTACAATGACCTTGTTTCCTTTGGCTTATAGATTGAGTTGTGTTTCAATTTGGCATGCTTATTCCCTCTGACTATAACCTCATATAGCATACTAATTTGTCCCAGCTCTTAATTCTTTCTAGTAATCAATTTTTAATCAAAACAGTCCATAGTAGTTAATAGAAGTCCATATTAATATAACCATAGCATAGCAGTCAATTTAACACCACAACAGTTAATATGGTAACACAGATCATGCTAACAGAAATCCCACATAACCATTAACCTTGGATACCACTATTACATAATTTGTAAGGCTTTTGATTTCATATACTTAAATAACATTTCAATGATGTTGCTCCTACTGATTAGTAATCAATGGCTACCTTAAAACACTACTAATACTAATAGTATAGCAGCTCTTTATGTTACGTTAGGTTTGTTTTATCAAAACATAATCTTGAATACTAACCAACTAATCACAATATGTATATGCAACCTTTTAGCATGCTTGATACCTTAATAATAATATATGGTTTATTCGATATCCTCTTACTCTAAATCACAGTTAGCATACATAAATACTAAATCTGTCCTTAACTTGGCAAATTATCAAACACATAGAGTGCAGTTTATATACTTACATATACTACATATTTTCTTAGCTTATTATCCCCAGCCATATGGCTTAAACAACAACAAGCATAGTACCATACTTAATAGTCTCAATCACAGAATCAAGAATAACATTAAAATAGTCATGATGTTAATTAATTCAATAACCATCCTAACCATTTAACTGTTCAGTTGCTACCAGGAACGAATGGAAAAGATTAGAAGGGACAGAATTGGCTTACCTTGCTGATTCGAAGGTTACTCGTGGTTTGAGCACTGCCCAGTTCCCCCTCCTTCTCTAGCCAAAAATTTTCCACTCACACTCTATATAACTGATATTGATATAGCTTTTAGTCTCTGCTAAGTGGAGAAGCTAAATTAGGCAATAAGCTTGGCCCTTTTTATGGCTTAGCATAGCTTCTTCTACTGTTAATCATATCACCTCTAGTTGGCCCCTACACAGCCACCCTGAAGTTCCCAGCCATCCTTCCTAGTATAGCTCACATAGTCCCTTCACAGCCACCCTAGCAGACCCTAGCTTATCTATTATGCCTTATACTCTGCAAGTTTATCTAACATGTTATTTGTCTGCTAACTAAACTAACTTACCTGCTAACTATAACCAACATCATATAATCGCTTATTCACGTTTGAACTGAAGCAGTTCCCTTTTCTCCTTTCAATGGGCTGCTGAAATGGACACTCAATTAGGTTAAGTACACTACAAGAAAAAAGCCTTATTCCGACGGAATATTCCCTCGGAAATAAGCCTATTCAGTCGAAAGTAGTTTTCTTATCTTCGACGAACTTATCTCTGACGGAAATGCGTCGCAAATAAGATATTTACGACTGAATAAGTAGGACAAAACTTTTTGTCAAGTATAATATTTCTTATGTTCGACGGATCTGGTTGTCAAGAACCTTTTTCAAGACCAAGTCATGCTCTTTTAATTACCATAGCCAGACTTTTCTGTTGTAGGGTCTGGTGATCCTCTGTTGGTATAACTGACCATGGAAGATGGTTGCGGCCCGTTTTTCATCTATTATAGACAATTAGTGGTACCGATCTTGTAACCATTGGTCTTCATCCAGCTGAGCGTCTATCAACACTCTGAGGGATTCCATTTCCACTTCTATGGGGAGCACTAGTTCCATTCCATAGATTAATGAGTAGGGGGTTGCCCAGTGGAAGTGCGTATTGACGTTCTGTAGGCTAATAGAATTAGAGGCAACAAGTTAGGCCATCCTTTATGATTGGCGGACATCTTTTTCATGATCTTTTTGATATTCTTATTAGCCACTTCAACAACACCATTCATCTTTGGACGATAGATGACGGAGTTGAGATGTTTGATGTGGAATTTATTGTATAACTTCTCCATCATTTGGTTGTTGAGGTTTTTGGAATTGTCTGACACAATCACCTCTGGTTGTCCATATCAATAAATGACATTGTTTCTGATGAAACCAATGATAACTTCTTTAGTAACCCTGGGGGAAGAGGCTTCTTCTACCCACTTGGTGAAGTAGTCGATCATGGTGAAGATAAACCGATGCCCATTACTAGTTTTAGGCTTAATGGGCCCGATCACGTCCATTCTCCACATTGAGAAGGGCCAAGGCGAACTCATATTGTGGAGCTCCCTTGGAGGGGCGTAGATAGCATTCCCATGAATTTGGCATGGGTAACATCTCTTGACGTGATCATCAGTCAGCCTTGAGAGAGAGCCAGCAATGCCATGTTCTTAGGATTTTCTTGACAAGTAGAGGGCCGCTCATGTGTGAGCCACATACTCCACCATGGATTTCATCCATGAGCCTCTAAGCTTGGTCTTTGTCCAAACATCAGAGAAGACCTAGTCATGCATCTCTTTTATAGAGTGTGTCTCTGCTCAGGTAGAATTTCATAGCCATTCGATGGATCCACTTTCTTTCAGCCTGACGCACCTCAGTGGGTGTATATCTATCTCACAGATACTCCTTGATGTCCTGAGACCAAGGGTGTTGGATGGGAGGTAGCTCATCCAATACTTCTCCAATGTAGTTCACATAGGCTGGAGCCTTTTGCAGGGTAAATGTGATACTTGACATGTCTTCCTTATCAAGTATGTTGATCAAGGAGGCCAAAGTTGCTAATGCATCTGCAAAGTCATTCTTATTCCGAGGAATGCTGAGGAAGGCTATTTCTTCAAACTCCGAAGTCATCTGTATAACCTAGTTGATGGTAAGGTAGCAAATGTAGCTCTTTAGTGTGATAGATCCCAGTGGTTTGTTTGATTACCAATTCAGAATATCCAAAGACAGTTAACCATCTGATACACTTGGATTGGGTTAGATTCAACCCCATGATACAGCCTTCATACTCAGTTGTGTTGTTGGTGTTGGCAAACTGCAATTTAATGGCGAAAGGATACTGTTCCCCCTTAATGGATACTAGAACTGGTCCAGCTCCATAACCTTCCATGTTTACAGCTCCATCAAAATTAATCTTCCATAGTTGATGTGTATCGTCCTGACGGTGTTGCTGAACTGTCATTACCCCTTCATCGGGGAAGTATGTTTCCAAGGGTTTGAAATCCCCTAAAGGTGCGGCGGCCAGTTGATCCGCAATTCCTTGACCTTTGATAGACTTTTGAATCACGTAGACAATGTCAAATAACTGTAGGATCAACTGCTATTTGGAAAGTCAATAATTCAACATGGGTTTGTTGAACACATACTTGAGAGGATCCACGTGGGATATGAGATGAGTTGTGTAACCATGGAGATAATGTTGTAATCTCATGGAAGCCTATGCTAAAGCACAACAAGTTTTCTCAATCAGAGTATACTTGTGTTCACTGCTGCTAAATCTTTTGATGAGGTAATAGATAGCTCTTTCTTGGCCTATATCGTCTTTTTGTCCTAGCATACAACCCATGGCATTGTCATTGATTGATAGGTACATAAATAGGGGAACACCATCCCTTGGAGGTACCAAAACAAGAGCTTTGATTAGCTGCTCTTTGATGAGAAGGAAGGCTTTCTGACACTCATCATTCCATTTCATGGAGGAGTTCTTCCTTAACAACTTTAAGATAGGCTCACAGGTTGCTTTGAGTTGGGATATAAATTGGCTGATGAAGTTGATTCTTTCCAAAAATCCCCGTATTTCCCTCTCTGTCTAGGGTATGGGCATTTCCGTAATGGCCTTGATTTTTGTAGGATCCAGCTCAATCCCTTTGTGACTGACTAGGAATCCTAGCAACTTACCTGATTTAACACCAAAAGCGCACTTGGTCGAGTTCAACTTCAAGTTCTACTTACGCAACCTGTTGAATAACTTTTTGAGATGATCTAGGTGGTCTTCCTCCCTTCGGGACTTGACAATGATGTCATCCACATAGATTTCCATCTCTTTTTGCATTAGATCGTGGAAAAAAGCCATCATGACTTGCTGATAGGTAGCTCTGGCATTGATGAGGCCGAATGACAACTGTCTGTAGTAAAAGGTTCCCCAAGGAGTGATGAATGCAGTTTTCTCACGATCTTCTTCAGCAACTATGATTTGATGGTACCCCGCAAAGCAGTCAGCAAAGAAGTATATGTCATACTGAGCTGTATTATCAATGAGTATGTCGATGAATGGCATGGGAAAGCTATCTTTAAGACAAGATTTGTTCAAATGTCTGTAATCCATGCAAACTCGCACATTTCCTCCAAGTTTAGGCACGGGGACTATGTTGGATAGCCACTCAGGGTATGTTGACACTATGATGATGCCAGCTTGAAATTATTTCACAATTTCTTCTTTAACTTTTAAACTCCACTCAGGTTTTAATCGCTTGAGTTTCTGTTTGACTAGCTTGAATCCCTCTTTGATGGGGAGGCGATGAATGACGATGTCAGTGGACAAACCGACCATGTCTTCATGAGACTATGCAAACACATCCTAGAATTGAGTCAATAGAGTAACCATGTCATTCCTTTGGTTTGGAGTAAGGTTCGTACCAATCTGGATTTGTTTGGGGTTTTCTGAGGTTCTGAGTTTAAAAGAGGTAGTTTGATCAAGATTTGGTTTGGGTTTATCTTTGACCCATTCTTTGATCTCCTGAGGTATCTCATAGTCCTCTTGTTTAATCTCCATCAAGTCTGAGTTCAACTTTACATCAAAGTTACAATCCTTGTGAAGAATAGGCACCTCATCAGCAAGTTTAGGCACATCTAACTTTAGAGTCTTGAAACAAAATGCTTTCACTTAATATATAAAATTGTTCAATCATATAAAGTGTTAGCATGAAATGACAAAAGCAACTACTAATACTGTACACCAAAAGTAAGTAGTTATTGCTATCTACAGGGCAGAGGGAGTTTCTGCCCTTTTTACCCATGTCGGCAAATGCAAGGAGTGCTACTCCAATTGCCAAGGGTGAAGTCCTGATGGACAACAGTGATGAAGGGGTTGTTGTCGTCCTCCTTCTCCTGAATGATGACCATGATATCTAAACAATCATCATCTGGGATGTCTCTGTTCATACCCTCCGTATGGATTAGGACGCCCATGTTTGACAGATGTCTAGCAATCTATTGTTTTTGCCTTTGATTCCTTTCCTCCACCTCCAGGTCTGGAATCAAAACTTCCTTTCCTTTGACCGGTATCAGTTTAGGAAACAACATAGCTACCACAGGGGCCGGAACTTTTAATAAAGGCTGTACAAGATTATCACCTGTACGTTTAGGCAGACGCCTTGTGGATGAAGGAGCCTATTTGTGCTTGTGAGGGTTCCTGTGACTGGACCCAGGAGAATAGCCTAGTCTGAATGTCCCTATTTGACTAGGAACTTGAATTGAGCATTTGATTCCTTGATTATCCTTTCCTAACCCCTGTCCAGGTTGAAAACATAAGGATATCATCTTTTGACTTGCCGACATTACCTCGGCAGAAACTCTGGGTATCAGAGGTGGCGCCCCAATGGGTTGATAGTGAGTGTTGTTCACCTCAAGGGCCTGGAAGCTGACAGGCTCAACTTCTGCATTGAAACCGATGAGTGGTATGTCACTTTGTACAAGACATTCTGGCTCAGCATTAACAATGACTAGGTTATTGTTAATGATGTATTTGAGCTACTGATGGAGAATGGATGGGACGACTCCAGCCATATGAATCCATGGTCTTCCAAAAAGTAGATTATATCATGTGGTGATCTTAAGCACTTGAAAGGACACGCAGAACGTATGTGGACCAATCTCTACAAGTAATTCAGTCTCTCTGACATCATTTCATCGGGATGCATCAAAAGCTTTGATAATTATATGACTGCTTTGGATCCTATTGAGATTGATGTTTATTTTCTCCAAGGTAGCGTAGGGGAAGATGTTTAAGGATGATCCTCCATCTATCAGAACTCCTCCTACCACATATCCGGAGGACATGATCGCTATGTGCAATGGTTTACAATGACCCGTCCCTTTGGGAGGCATGTCATCATCGGTGAAGGATATCACATTACTGGTGAAGATATGATCAACCAGATGATGGAACTTTTCAACATCCACTATTTTGGGCAAGTTAGCTTCTTCTAAGACTCTCAGTAAAACCTTCATGTGATCTTCTGAAGAGAAAATCAAGTCCAGAATAGAAATCTATTGCGGAGCTTCTTTCAAGCTTAAAATCACCTTGGCTTCATTATGTCCTATAGTACGAAGGAATTCTTCAATTTTCTCCAGGGGCACTTTCCCCTTTGATATGATAATAGGCTTCATCACCCGTTGAGGAAGATACAGTGGATTTTTTTTCAACACTGCAGTAGTTATATTGGATGTAGATCTTTTAGCCTCTCCATAGTTCCATGGCACTTTTTGTAGGCTGACAACAGGATACTGTGGCCTGAAAGGTAATATGATTAGCTTTGGTGTAGCCACTTTTAAAGGGTTTTCAACACCTTTGAGCTGAATTGGTTGTCTTGTAAGTGGTGTGGCAAATCTCCCTCAGAGGATATAACTTCTATGACTTCCTTCCATCTTGGAGGAAATGTGTCCCCACTCTCATATAATACAACGTCATTGTCTGCCATTTATAGGTCACAGCTGTCAATCATGTTTTAAATAAGATGGCGGAGTGCCCAGCATTCCTCAGTGTTGTGACCGCGAGAGTGGGAGTGGTATTAACATACTCCATTAGCATCAAACCGTCTTGAGCGTGGGTTGACTGGAGGTAGCAGTGCTATGATTTTCCCTCATTAATCAACATTTGCAATATCTCTTCCATCAGTTGGCCTAAATAGGTGAATTCCCTTTTGTTGACGAAGTCCCGACAGGCTTTATCTTTTACTCTTTTTGCAATCTTTTCCCCCAATTTTTCACTTTCTAGAGTAAGTGGTGGAGTACTGGTGATGAGAGAAAAGAGACTAGCATGCTCCTGACTGAATAATTGACGTGTGACTTTGTGTTGATGAACCATCAGTTTTGCCAATTGATTGACTTGTTCGCTAAGAGCCTTCATTTCTCATTCCATCATAAACTAGAACTGTGTATAATCCCATCCATCAAGATTATCATTCTTTGGTTTGGGGGAACCCCCACATATTTGAGGTACTTGGAGGTCTCTCCATTGCCTCTATTGATCATATTAACCTCATCTTCCTTGTGTTGAGGGAAATGGTTGTCTTAAACATGGGATTGGTCGGGCTTGGTCACCACGATCTCACCATTATCAATTAAATCCTAGATCTTATGCTTAAGGGCCCAACAATCCTGAGTGTCATGACCTGGAGCTCCAACATGGTAAGCACACTTCTTGCTTGCATTAAAACCTTTTCCACTCGGGTTGGCTGGTGGAAGGAGATGAGTGATTTTCTTCTGAGCTGTCAGAAGTTTGAGAATGTTTTTGAGTGAGTCCCCTAAGGGTGTGAACACTCTTGTACGTCTGACTTCTCCACTTTTTCGCAATGGAGGATTTGAAGACTGTGCTTGAAAAAGGGAATAGTTTCTCCTCTGAATAGGCATGTTTTGATTGCCTTTTTATACTTGTAGTATTAAGGAAACATCCTCCTTATTCTTCTTATGGACCCTCCGGGGTTGTTTCCATAACTTCCAGACTGGATGTGCTCATCTACAGCTTTTAGAGCGACAAGGACTTGAATCTTCCAAGATTTCAATCCCATTTCAGCCATTTCTCCGTGTTTGATCATTTCATAGAATGGCTTGCCTATGCCAACTAAGACCCTCTCATAAAAGGGAGCTTCTTGAATGTCTATAAAGGTCATCACCATTTCAGACTCGGTCATAGACGGAATAACTTGAGCAGCCAGACACCTCCATCTTTGGGCATACTATAAGACCCCAACTTTTATGAATAAAGATTAATTTTTCTCGAAATATATTTTTGAATATTATAGTGTGGATTTGATATAATGTTATAGTTGTGGGTAATACTTACAAATTTTGCAAAGTAAGCAAGTGGTTATATAATATTCGATTGGTCGGGAAATATTCGTTTTAACGGGGAATATTAAATGCGGCAAGACAATTATTAGTGGACCCCACAACTAAGTATTGTCATATTTAGAAAACGATATAATTATCTTTTTATAAAAATAACTACGAAAAGTTTTACCGTTAAACCGTTGAACTACCCGTTGGTAAAAAAAAACGATGTCTGGCGTGGTTGCATAGTATCACACGGTATTGATTATTGATGTTTGCGTGAGAAGTCACTCAGTTATACTCAATTATTGCAACACTAATTGTTGCATAATATTTCTCATATTATTCATTAAATTATTGTCACAGTATCATCTGCATAATATTTATTATTATTAAATCAATAATTGAGACGACAAAGTTATTCATATTATTATTTGCAATATTGACAATGTCTAGAAAGTTCTGTCAAGGAGAGGTTTGGTCACCTAATTGCGCGCCAATAGGGAGAAATCTTTATCGGAAAGCCCCTCTTTCCTGGGAATGATCTGGTTGTTAAATATTGTGAGTTATAATACTAATGATGAATAAGTTCGTATTGATTAAAGATGAAATTGATATTTTCATTGTGTTGGGATTATTAGTGTTAATGGAAGTCGACATCTATTCCGATAATAATTGATGTTTGGAGGTTATATTGACAAATTCGGGTAATTAATCAGATAAATGAGCAATTAATTGCTATTAATTCACATTTTATAACTATTTGTTCACATATGTGTACTATTGATTCACATGCATGTACTATTATGGGAGGTGGTGCAAGATTGATAATACTTGCATGACTAAATTTAAAATGGAGGTATAGATGAAGGTACTATACTGTAATTATTTTTTTCACACGTATAGAAATATTGATTCACATGAATGTACTATTGATTCACACTAATGTACCATTGATTCACATGATGTACTATTAGGGGAGGTGTTGCAAGTTTGATAATACTTGCAGGACTAAATTAAAAATGAAAGAAAAGATGAAGGTATTATACTGTAATATTTTGAGCCCCAAAACGTGCAATTATCAAAACTATGTTTTCCTATAAATAGAAGCTCATTCTTATTTCATTCTCGCCAATTCACTAAGACTCACAAGAGCAATTATAGAGAGAGAAAGTATAGAGAGAAAGAAGAAGAGAAGTCTGTTACTTCACTATTCCAGTATCCAGTCTTCTTCTGAGGTAAGGGATATTATTTTGTTCAGTATTCATAGGAATAATATTTTCTTACATACCCTGTAGTGTGTGAGTAATATTATTTCGTCTCGTATTCCTGATTATACCCTCATTTTATTAAATTATTGCTTCTATACTCCGTGAAATTAGTAGAATATCCTTAAAATTTGCGCTTCATCTAGTATCGTTTCACAAGGATATTTTCTACACATTCTTATTAAATTTTAATTCATGCCGGAGTACTGTCCATGAGTAGTATTCATTTTTACAGTACTATTCACAAAGTACTATTCATGGGGTACTATTCACAAAGTACTATTCATGAGGTACTATTCACAAAGTACTATTCACAGGGTACTATTCCCAAAGTACTATTCACGGGGTACTATTCACTCAGGTACTATTCATCCAGGAAATTATTTATGATAAAAATTGATTTCTTTGTTGTCCAAATCATTTTTGATACAATATTATTCTTGAATTTTACTCCACAAAGAAGTATCATGTTGACAATTTGGACATTATTGAATTCTGGATAAATTAAGTTATAAATCTTTAAAAATTTATCCTTTGCTTTCTTTTAATTGAATTCTTATATCATTGTCATCATCCTCGTGCTTATATTGTGATAAAAGTCATCTGTGGCTTACGTGCATAGATGTACTATTAATTGGTATGATTATGACCAGGGATTATTCTGTATAATCATGACCGTAATTTTAAAAATGATGTGGTAAAAGTCCTCATTGGCCCGTAGTGCATTGATGGACAGTTGTTGGTATGAACATGACCACTGATGATTACATGAATATCCTTGGCCCGTAGTGCAGGGATGATTCGATGATGTGGTTTATTTATTAAGGAAAGTCTCAGCGATAAAGTTGATGAAAAACTTTTTAAATCATAGAAGATAGTAGATATCATGCTCTACTTGACTCTTCTAATGGATTGCTTGTTCCGCTACAGTTAAACTTGATGTTTATTGTATTTTATCAGTTTTACACTGTTGAAGGCTAACGATAATTTATTCTGCATTATCTTAGTCATAATATACTTTACTGGGCTAGTTGAGTTCACCCGTTTGCTTTCATTGTTCTCTTCAGGAAATGAGAACGTAGCCGGGACTAGTCGGGGAGCAGAGTGACGGTCCGAGATGGTGGCTATAGTAGTCCTCACTATTTTATGAAATAGTGTGATAATAAATGTAATGAGGACTTCATTTGAGTTTGAATATTGTCTATGAGACAATATTCGTGTAAAAACTCTAAGCTACGTTGTTGTCGTATTGTATAAAAGAAGTTTGTATTTGATTTATGTACCATGTATTTGGCAACTCAGAATGGGTGATGTATACCTATTTTGGGGGCGTTACACATACTCTCTGAATGACTCATTGACTTGTTTCTTGACCTTGGTAATTTGATACCGGTCTAGAGCCATCTGAGTTTGAAAGTTGTATTGATTCAGGAAAGCATGGGCTAACTCCTCCCAGCTGTGAATTTTGGAGTTATCCAATCTAGTGTACCATGCTCTGGCTTCTCCAGTCAGACTTTTCTGAAAGAGTTGCATTCTGAGCTTTTCATTCTCGGCATAGGACCCGAGCTCTCAAATGAATACTTTCAAATGGGTATAAGGATCTCCTAATCCATCATATTTCTCAAAATCGGGAGTCTTGAATTTTTCCGGATAATGAACCCCGGGGAAGATGCAAAGGTCTGAATATGAAACACTTCCATGTGTTCCAATCCCTTTGATGGACCGAATGGTCTCTTCCATTTGTAAAACCTTATTCCTAATATCACCGGTGTCTTGATCTTCTTTAAGATGGGTGATTTCAGGGGTTTTATTGGTCTTATCAGACTGAGACTTAGCTACTGTAACTTCTTTGTCCGGACCCTGAGTTCCCCCATATGCAAAGGATTCTATGTGGATGGGTATTTATGGACCCTGAGTTAACTTGTGTAATTCTTTAAGTAGAGCAACCAACTCTGTAATTTGATTTCTTAATCCTTCGAACTCCTCACGAGAGACAGGAGTAGGATTAGATTGTCTAGATGTAGCCATACTTAGCTGTAGGCTTAGTGCCTTTTTTGACTTTGAATGGGTAACAGGACCAATCGTTTCCCTACAAAAAGACTTATGTAGTTTAGTCTTAAGGAAACGTATAAATGTTACACGCTATATAATGTGTCCATTTTTTAGGAGTATTATTCTGCAAAACGGATGTCAGTTTTTTTAATGACAGGATAACATGCCAGGTTTTGATAAAAAGGAATGCATGTACACATACTCCTTTATATTTTCCATTACATTGAGATTGACATGGAAATGAAATTACAAGTAATTGAAATTACAGGTAATTGAAATGAGACGGACAAATTAAACTTGAATAGCATGCATTCTTCTATAGATTTTCCACATGGATGAAGATATGAATTAATCCTAGGTAATTCAAGAGTGGAAGGATGCAATTGAAGGGCATGAATAAGAAATAATTCATCTATGATGTAAGTTTGTCCTTGGATGCAAGTGGTAATGGTCATTAGTAAACCAGAGGAGTTATGTGAAAACTCCATATGAGCGTAAAATTCTACTACAAGACTAGGATAAATAGATTTATCATAGAAGGAAACCTAACATTCCCACCCAACATTTTTGAAAATATAAAACAGTTTTGGAAAGCTGTGAAATGTGATGACATTTCCCGGACACAGATTGTGTCTCATAGACTGATATTTTAACTGGGTAGAGGGAGCAGTGAGATGAGGGACACCATTGGAGAATTGCAACTCAGAATTTAGAGGAAGAGTTTTTCTTTTAGAAGAAAATAAGTTAGACATGATGAGTTGGGATGTAGGAAATATAGGGGAAAATATTAAGCTTAAGAGAGAAGTCATATAGAAATGCAACATTTTTGAAAGAGCTTATATATATATATAGATAGAGAGAAGAGGGATGATGTGCGGCAGGTTATATACACTCCAAGTGATCAAGTAAAGGTAGCATTTAATAAACTGAGGTAGGAGTAAGTAAAACTAAAAAACAGTAAAAAGTATTTAAGTTAAATAGTAGTATAAACACTGTTTAAAATCTGTCATTTAAGAAGGTAGAGTGAGCATTTAAAAATATCCACATGTCATTTGAAGAACACAGAGAATGAAAGATTCCAGTCAAACTTAGAATGATTACTAAAACTGTAAAGATGTATCATTTAAAATAATTTGAATAGAACACGACAAAAATTTATCATTTCAGAAAACAGTTTTCAAAGAGGCAGGTAATTTGAAAGATTTTATCATTTATAGCAAATCTTAAGAAAAAGCAGATAGCAAAATTGCAATAAAATAATCCAGTGGACCTCAGTATCCACACAATATATAAGACAGATAAACGTGAACCCAGTGGACATCAGTATCCACGCAAGTAATAATAATCAGAGAGATAGAGAGTTTATACCTGAGTTGGTAGCAACAAGATACCAATTTCAGTATGACAAGCTCTTCTTTGTGCAGATTTCTTTATGAAAACATCAGCGAGCCCATATATATATATATATATATATATATATATATATATATATATATATATATAAATTTTATATAATATAACGAAATAAATGGAGGTCAAAAAAATTGGGAGAATATAATAAATGCTTTCGGTTTTAAAAAATAAAGTGATTGTTGAAAAATGAGCACAAGAAAATGAGTTTTGTGAAAAAATTTGAGGGGTTTAGAAAAATTATCAGAAAGTAGAAAAAAATTATCAACAGAGCTTTCCAGAGCTTACCAGAGATTACAATGATTTTGAGAAGGTAAACGAAGTGACTTGCATCAGTAAAACAAGGTAGTAATTGATGTTCAGAAAAAAATTGTGGAAAGTTTTAATGTCAGAAGAGTTGCAGAGAGATAAAAAAATATTTAATTTGAAAAATAACTCGGCATAATTTTGAGTGGAAACCCTAACATTTTAATGTAGTGGAAGAAAAAAAAATCAACACGATTTATTCTATAAAATAGAATTTATTCTGCATAAATCTACCGACCTCAAAAAAAATTGTTGTCAGAAACCCTAAAAGTTTGCTAGAATGATTACTAGAAATTTGATGGATTAAAAAAATGAAACAAAAAAATTCAGTTGGGTTCAAGTGATGAACCCTAACCCTTGATAAAAAGTTTTGCAGATAATGGATCATCAGAAGTCTCATAAAAAAAATTATTGATTTTGAAAAACTAAAACAGAGAAGATCTTTTGAGTATTTTAACAAAAAATGATGATCTTTTGATTTTGATGAAAAGAACAACATATGCAAGTGTTTGAAAGACTCTCAGAATTGTCATTATCAAATCTAAGTCAAAAAAAATTAATCGAAACATTTTTCTTTCTAAAAAGTTTAATAATTATGATCAGTGAAGAAGAGATGAGGAATAGACCGCCATCGGAGAAAAAGCAAAGAAGAAGTCGGAGAAGACAACCGGAGATACAAAAGATGAGAGAGAAGAGAGCATTTCAGACGCGAGAGAAAAGAGAGAGAGAGAGAGAGTATCAGATGAGAGAAATGAGAAGAGAGATAAAGAAAGATAGAAAAAAGAATTAAAAAATTAAAATTGTATATATATATATATAGTTTGTCTTACCGGATAGATCCAATGGTAGAAAATTAATGTGACTTAAATTAGATAGCATGGATTTAATCTGAAGATGAACAATTGTGTTTCTTCAGTTAAAATTGATCCAACGGCTGGGATAAAAGCTTAGTCTCGATCGGATGGTTCTAGAGCATGATCTGTGTGCTTTTGATGACGACTTCTCATTGGTTTAATGACTAAGGGCACGGATGGGTCAAATTTAGCCATTAGATTTATAAAATTAAAGGGATCAGATGTAGTCTTTGGAAATATATATATATATATATATATATATATATATATATATACACACATTAATTTAGGAATGATAAAATAAACAAGTTCATTTAAATAGTGTTAAAAATATTTATATTTATAACTTTAGCAAAAAAATTATTAAAATTAATTATATAGATATATATATATATATATATATATATATATATATATATATATATATATATATATAGTTTAATATATACAATTGAGAGAAAGATAAACTAAAATTTGTTTAAAAAAATACATGTATATTGAAAAATATACATTAATTTAAAATTTTATCAAAATACTATATATACATATATAGTCTATTAATAAAAATAATTAAGTGGAAGATAAATTAAAATTTGTTGAAACAAAAATTAAAATAATTAAGAAGAAATGTCTAGCATTCCTAACTCAGGTCTTATTTTGCAAAATCTTTCCGAACTTAGTGGTTTAGTAAATATATCAGCTATATTTAATTCAGTGTCAATATGTTCTAGTTTAATACTACCGTTATTAACATGATCACGCAAAAAATGATGCTTAAGGTCTATCTGTTTTGACCTATCCTGCAAGACTGTATTTTTGCTGAGATTTATGGTACTAGTATTATCACATAAAATTGAAACACAGTCAAATTTCAAGTTATAATCAGCAAGGGTATGTTTCATCCACAGTATTTGAGCACAATATCGTGAAGCTACAACATATTCCGCTTCGGTGGTTGAAATAGATACTGAGTTCTGTTTCTTAGAAAACCAAGAAACCAAACATCTTCCTAAGAATTGGCACGTATCACTAGTACTTTTTCGATCGACATGATGACCTGCATAGTCAGAGTATGAAAAAGATACTAGATTAAATGGTTGATCCTTAGGATACCATAGACCCAATTCAGTGGTTCCTTTAAGATATCGAAAAATTCTTTTCACTGCGATCAGGTGAGATTCTTTAGGATCAGCTTGAAACCTGGCACATTTACAAACACTAAACATGATGTCAGGTCTACTAGCTGTTATATATAATAGACTTCCGATCATTCCTCTATATTTCTTTGAGTGAACAAATTTTCCATTTTCGTCAATGATTAATTTATTCATTGTTGACATAAGAGTGTTAAGAGGTTTTGTTGATTCTAAGCCAAATTTCTTGATCATTTCTTTATAGGATTTAGATTGAGATATATGAATACCTTTTTCTCCTTGCTTGATCTGCAGTCCGAGGAAGAAGTTTAATTCTCCCATCATACTCATTAAAATCTCTTTACTCATACTTTCAGAGAAATCATTGCACATACTAATGTTAGTAGAACCAAAAAAAATATCATCGACATATATTTGAATTACCAAAATATCATCATTTTTATTTTTAGTAAATAAGGTAGTATCAACAGTTCCTCGTTTAAAGCCATTTTTCAACAAAAATTTACTTAACCTTGAATACCAAGCTCTGGGGGCCTGTTTTAAACCTTATAGAGCTTTATGTAATTTATAAACATATTCAGGATGACTAAAATCTTCAAATCCAGGAGGTTGTTTAACATAAACTTCCTCTTCTATAACACCATTTAAGAATGCAGATTTCACATCCATTTGAAACCGTTTAAAATTCTTATAGCATGCAAATGCAAATAACATACGAATAGATTCAATTCTAGCAACAGGAGCATATGTTTCATCATAGTCAATTCCTTCCATTTGATTATATCGTTGTGCAACTAATCTTGCCTTATTACGTACAACAGTTCCATTTTCATCAAGTTTATTACGAAATACCCATCGAGTTCCAATGATTGAAACATCCTCGGGTTGTGGGACTAACTCCCATACTTTGTTTCTAGTGAATTGTTCAAGTTTGTCTTGCATAGCCATTATCCAGTCTTTATCTAGTAAGGCATCTTTTATCAATTTAGGTTCAATTTGAGACAAGAAAGACAAATGACCAGCTAGATTATGTGTTTGTGATCTAGTGATAACCCTTTTTTCAATATTACCATTAACATTTTCTATAGGATGATTTTTAATAACATGAGACTCTTTGGGTAAATCATTTAACTGAGGGTTTTGATTTTCAAGGGGATTCTCAACAATAGGTGGAGATGCATTATCTAGTTTTGGTTCTTCCATATTTCTGAGAATATCTTCAATGACAAAATCATTATCAGTCAGTTCTTTGTATTTTGGAGGAGGCTGAGTTTCATCAAAAGTCACATTCATTGATTCTCCCACAATTAAACTTCTTTTATTGAAAACTATGTATGTTTTACTATTAAGAGAGTATCCAAGATATATTCCTTCATCAGATTTAGGATCAAATTTCAATAAGTGTCCTTTGGTGTTTAGAATAAAACATTTGCTCCCAAAAACATGAAAATAGTTTATTTTTGGAGTTCTTTTATAGTAGAGCTCATAGGGAGTTTTGAGCAAAACGGGTCTTAATAAAACTATGTTTAATATGTAACATAATGTTGCCACTGCTTCAGCCCAAAAATACTTTAGAAGACGGTATTCATTTAACATGGTATTAGCCATTTCTTGCAAAGAGTGACTTTTCCTTTCAACTACACCATTTGACTGAGGTGTATAAGGAGCAAAGAAGTTATGACTTATTCCATTCTCATCACAGAACATAATGAAATCAGAATTGTCAAATTCTTTTCCGTGATCAGATCGAATATAAACAATAGAACTCCCCTATTAATTTTGAATCTTTTTACACAGAGTAGAAAAAGAATTAATAGCCTCATTTTTAAATTTTAGAAAATCAACCCATGTAAATCATGAATAATCATAAACAAAAACTAGAATGTATACAGCACCACCCATGTTGTGTTTAGGGATTGGTCCAACAAGGTCCATGTGTAACAATTCTAAAGGTCGAGAGGTTGACATAGTAAATTTAGGTTTATGCGATGCATGAATTTGTTTTCCTAATTCGTAAACTTCACAGATGTGGTTTTGAAAAAAAAATTAATTTAGGAAGACCACGAACATGTTTTTTAGAAGAAATGTTATTTATGAGTTTCATATTGACGTGTCCTAGTCTGTGATGCCATAACCAAGGATCCTCGTTTGCAGATACAAGATAGTTGTTATCTAAATGAGAGTATGCATCTAGGTTACAGGTATACACGTTTTGATAACTAGGACAAACTAAGATCAATTTACCAGTTTGATCAAAAATAGAGCAGTTATGTGTACTAAAGGATATTTTAAAACCATTATCACATAGTTGACTGATAGGTAGAAGATTATACATGAGTCTAGTGACTAACTGAACATTGGAAATTGTTATGTGTTTATTACCAACACACCCAACTCTAATTATTTTACCTTTATTGTTATCACTGAAAGTTACCTCACCAAAGTCTGTAGCTTGTAGATTTCTTAATTTGGATTTGTCTCCAGTCATATGTCTAGAGCATCCACTACCAAGATACCATTTACTTTTATTCATACCAGATGCAAGACATACCTATAATATATGAACTAATTTTACAAGTTGGTACCCTTTAAATTAAAGGGTCCTAATTAGGGTGAGTTTTCCATTTTGTATAAGGAGCATTTGAAGTTTCCTTTACAAAACTCGGCATAGGATAATCAATTTTAGTAGAGAAAAGCATTCTATAAGTAACTGGATTGTGAGAAGTATGATAATGCTGTTTATGAAATTCTCTTCTTGTGATGATTGGTGCAGTATATGTTCCTTAGTGAACCCAAATCATTTTTCCTTTATAGTTTCCATTTCTAGCATTGCACATATAGAAGGAATGACCATTTCTGTTGCAATAGGAACATTTTGTGAAGGGAGATATATGACTTTCTTTTTCTTTAATTTTAACGTGATATAGTCCTTTATCTTTTGATTCACTTGTTTCTCCAGTATATCCTAAACCTTCTTTATTAAAGCTACATTTTTGTTGATTTAACATGACATCAAGATTTTCCTTTTGTAAATTTATAAATTATAGTATTCAAATCTTCATGTTCTTTAGTTAAGTTTTCAATTGTGGAACCCAAATCATTTTTCCTTTATAGTTTCCATTTCTAGCATTACACATATAGAAGGAATGACCATTTCTGTTGCAATAGGAACATTTTGTGAAGGGAGATATATGACTTTCTTTTTCTTTAATTTTAACGTGATATAGTCCTTTATCTTTTGATTCACTCGTTTCTCCAGTATATCCTAAACCTTCTTTATTAAAGCTACATTTTTGTTGGTTTAACATGACATCAAGATTTTCCTTTTGTAAATTTATAAATTATAGTATTCAAATCTTCATATTCTTTAGTTAAGTTTTCAATTGTGGAATTATGGTTTTCTATTTTTAATTTTAAACTTGAATTTTCATTTTTAATTTTTTCAATTACTGCTTGATCTTGTTCTTGATTATCTTCATTGATTACAACAAGTGTTGAATTTTCAATTTCAAGATTTTCAATTGAGATAATAAGTGAGGAATTTTCTATTTCATGATTTTTATTAATTTTCTTAAGTTGTTCTAATTCTTCTTTATTTTCTAAGTTTATTTCATTTAAACTTTCGTTGGTGATAATTAAATTAGCATTTTCAATTTCAAGACTTTTATTTATTTTTCTTAATCTTTCTAACTCTTCTTTTAACAATTCATTACTTCCGTATAAGTGAGTATAAGCTTCTTGTAATTCATAGTGTTCTTCATTTATATTTTCTAGTGTGTATGAAGAAAATGAGGTGCTAGGCAGATGGTGTTCATAATTTACCTCAAATCTTGGTGATGAGTCATTATCTGCAATTAAGCAAAGATTGGCAATTTCTTCGGTTTGTTCGACAGTTTCTTCTTCGTCACTTAGATCACATCCTTCTTCAGCTACAAGAACTTTGTTGTTAGCTAGTTTTGGACAATCCTTTTTGAAGTATCCAGGCTGCTTGCATTCAAAACATGTGTTTGAATTTTCATTTGGGTTGGTACTTCTGAAGTTGTTGTTGATTGCTTTGAAATTTCCTCCTTGCGTCTTTGGCTTGAAAAATTGTTTTCCTTTGAAGTTGTTGAAGTTCTTGTTTGTTTTCATGAAGCCTTTGTCATATTTTCTTGGCTTACTTTGAATTACTCTCCTTAGTTGTATGAGACAGTAGAGCAACTTCATTGTTGTCAAGACTAAGGAGTTCTTCATTTAATTCTTCATCGTTACTTTCTTGATCCACCAAAAGAGCTTTGAAGGCGATTCCTTTCTTTTTGAGATCTATGTCTAATCCAGCTTTTTCAACGAATATATCGACTTTGTGGGCATGAAGATTTCCAATGAGATTATCCATAGGATATGTGGTTAGATCTTGCATTTCTTTTATTACTGTAACCTTCATTTTCCAAATGGATGGAAGGGCTTTGAGAATTCTTCTGTTTTTCTCATTTGTAGTGTATGCTTTTCCCAATTGCTCTAGCTCATTAATGATTCTGGAAAACCGAGTTTCCATATCAATGATCTTTTCTCCTTCTTCAAGCTTGAAACTTTCATACTCTTGAATTATAGCATCTTTTCTAGTTTCTATGATGTGATTGGTACCTTCATAAGTTACAATCAATTTTTCCCAAATTTCTTTTGCATTTTTACAGTGACTAACTCTTTTGTATTCTTTTTCAATCAAAGAATTGGTTAGCACTTGTTCCGCTCGGGATGCAATATTCAAGATCTCTTCTTCTTCAGTGGTGAATTCATATATGTCTTTCTCGATAGTCTTTTCTCCTTCAATTTTGGTTGGAATTTGTACACCTCGTTCAATGGCACACCAAATTTTGATTCCTTGGGATTTGGCATAGATTTTGAATATGTTTTTTCAGGTGGCAAAATTGGTACCATCAAATAGTGGAGGTCTGGACATAGACAGTCTTTCTCCGCAACCAGTAGCATTGTAGGCCATGGATCTACTCTTAGGTATGCCTGTATATACTTAACAAACAAGTTAAAGAGCACTGCTTTGATACCAATTGAAAGGTCAATAATAATCTAAAGGGGGGGTGGTTGAATAGATTATTACCATTTAAAAATTATATTTAGGCCTTTTTGAATTTTTAGTTATTAATTAGCAGTTTTAACAATTAGCATGCAAGATAATAAAATTCAATCACAATGCATGAGATTTATCTCGTTTCACAACATACACCCTTGGTATGTTGTTATTCCGATCTCAAGTCCCTACTTGGAACTTGAGATCCTATTACTATTAGTAATAAAAACTCCTTCAACAGGCGGAGAAGCCTTTACAAAGTTTTATAGACAAACTTCCAATTGTTCAACTATTCTATCTTGGACAGCCAGCTCCCCGCTCCCTCCTCAAGTCTAATTGTACCACCTTTTGAGTTTAGTTCTATTCTATGATCTAGTCTTGAAACAACAGCCTCTTCCTCACCTCACAAGTACACTAGAGACCCAACTTCCTACTGACCTCTCTAAGACTCTGGTCTTGGTCGAAGAATTACTTGTCTTTCTCACAGGTACATAAAATAAACTAACTCTAGTCCTTTCTCTATTTACAAATAAGTTTACAACAATGTGCTTCTTCAATAAGCTGATAAGAGTTAAGTACAGATTAATGCTTCTTTAAATAAGCAGATAGAAAATTAAGAACGAATATATCAGTAAAAAAAATGTTTAAGAACTTTTATATTCAACAATGAGCTTCTTTAAAGCAGATAGAACTTTTTTTTAGATCCACTGATGCTTCTGATTAAGCAAATATATGATATTAAGACACTTTATAAAGAATTAACAATTCTATAAAATAAAGAATGTTTTTCTATGGATAATATAAAATTATTTCTTAGTTAGTCTTTACCAAGTATTATATGATTTATTTTATGAATCAATACTTGTATACAAAAATAAATCAAATCAAACAATATTTATCAAGTATAATATCAGTTAAGCACAAACTGATATAACAAATATTATTGTTTAACTCAAATAATATATAAGAATATTTTATCTATTATGTGAACTTTTATAGATAATGTCACTTAGTACTATAAGGAATTGTACGGTTCGAAATTCTCTTGATAGAGGTGTATCTCCATAGCCTTGCGGCGTCTAAGTATGCTAAAATTTATAATTTTCACAATTGATATATATATATAAATATTTTCAATAGATCACTACGATTCTCAAATCTGGTTCAGATGACTACTCTTTTTGGAGCGAAAGATCTCAAATTGTTGTTTTTTGAGCTATCAAGTGTCAGATCTATTTTATGATATTTATATAAATAATGTCGATAAAAGGTTACTAAAGACTATAAGGAATCGTACGGTTTGAATTCTCTCCGTAGAGGTGTATCTCTGTAGCCTTGTGGCGCCCAAGTATTCCTTTTATTTGACAAATAGATTAAATATAAATATATAAAATTGTGTAGAACAATGTATATTTGTATATCTATAGATATAATACAAGTAAGAAATAATTCAACAGAAATTAAACTTATCTCAATACTTGGACCAATTTTTCTCTTCAAAAATAATCAGAACTTTTGTAAGAAGAGATATAAAGCTTTTAGAGAGAATGTAGGCAAGGAGAGTATGCTTTTCTTTTCACTGAATTGGTAAAAACCAAATGAATGAAATACTCCATATTTATAGAATTTTTGAAATTTGGATAAAAATGTAATTTTAGAAATCTGATTTTTGAATGCACGATTTAGATGAAGTAATTTTGAATTGAATGGTCCGTATTAAAGCAAACCTTGACGCGGTAGTAGATTAAATTCTGTCCAGGCAACACTTCATCAACATAGCATTTATTATGCACATTGACCATGGAAGAAACTACTCGGTTTTCCAGCACCCACACACGTCCCAATTTGTATGTCACTTGCACACATGCACGGTTGTTTGACACATGCACGCACTAAATTTTACATATGTATTAGTATAGGTATATATATATGTATTACATAGTTAGTATAAAATATATGTATACATCCTGTTATATATATAAGTATACCGTTATATATATATATATATATATATATATATATATAT
This sequence comes from Panax quinquefolius, assembly GCA_020205615.1. NCBI lineage: Eukaryota > Viridiplantae > Streptophyta > Magnoliopsida > Apiales > Araliaceae > Panax > Panax quinquefolius. The sequence continues at coordinate 77,797,614 of CM035172.1, read as the reverse complement.
ATATATATATATATATATTATATATATATATTATAATATAATTTCATATAATATATATATATATATATATATATTTATATATAGTAAGTTTTATATATATATATATATATATATATAATTTAGTACTACATGTTTTAGTATGCATGCATAAAATATTTTTGCCCAACTTTGGTTTAGAAAAAGAAATAAGGTTTCCTTGCCTTGAATATTATATGAATTAATTTATTTAACATTTGACATATAATTTATCAAGGCCAACAAAAATTAATTCAACTAAAACAGAAAATAGTTAAAATAAAATAATAAGGAAAAATAAATAAATAATTACATATTTATTTAAAACATAATTGTTCTCATCAAAATATAAAATAAAATTATACCTATCATCATTCAAATCTGACATATTTTTGTTTAAATCCGTGACATGGGCTAAGAAAGCTTGACATCCGTTTTTCAATAAACGAATGGCTTTATGGCTTGATATGACAGTGATTGACTTTAGTGATTTGGTTTCTTGAATTCGCATAATAGGTTGGTTAGAAATATGAAAGCTAACAACCTTACAAAAACTAATTAATTTTACCATGATGAGTAGTTAACCAATCAATCCCTAAGATCACATCAAATGCAAGTATTTTCAAAGAGATAAGATCGACAGGTAACGTGAGGGTGCCGATTTGAATCAAACAAGATTTATAAACAGTGGATGTAATGAAGGTTTCTCCCAACGGAGTTTCAACAGATAAGTCAAAGTCTAATGTCTATGGAGTTAAATTTAAATTTTGAGCTCAAGTATGTGAAATAAAATAATGGGTAGAACCAGTATCAAATAAGGTATAAACTTCGCAAGAGTTTATGATTAGCTTACCCGTGATAACTTTGTTCGAGTTCTTTACTTTTTGGGAGGTCACGACAAACGCTCTCCCTTGAACTACCGACTTTGACTTGTCTGGGACGGCCTTTGGTGTCTCCATCTCAGCTGGAAATGACTTTACTACACGACAAAATTGAGCTAGGTGACCTTCTCTTCCGCAATTGTAACACACTTTGGGTTGCTGCGTACAGTTTGGACTGATGTGTCCCTCCCTTCCGCATTTGTAGCATACGACCGGTGGTCGTTCTCCTTCCTTGAAAACTGGTGTTGGTACTGATGTCTTTCCATCATTATTGAACATTCTTTTCTTAAAATTTCCACTTCTATTATCTTGAACATGATTACCACCGAAGTGGTTACCATTTCTGGCGTGTTGATTTCCTCCACGTTTGTTATCACCTCTTCGATGACTGCTACCACTGGTATTATCGTTTTGTCGGCTGATATCTTTTGGTTGGGCTGACTCACTATCGCGCTCTAATAACTGAGCCCTATTCACAAAATCTAAATACAAGCAAAGTTGTGAGAAATGAGGTACTGACGTATTTTGGGTTTCAAACCTCTTAGAAACATTCGCGTCAAATGCTCCTCATTATCTACCAAATGGGGTGTAAACCGGGATAACTCCGTAAACGTAGCCTCGTATTGAGAAACAGTCATATTGTTTTTCTCCAGCTTGATGAATTCTACCTCCTTCATGTGACGAATACTTTTAGGAAAGTACTTGTTGTTGAACAATTCTTTGAACTTAACCGAAGACATCTTTAGTGCGGCAGGTTGAGTACGTTTTATAGATTTCCAGCAGTAACCTGCCTCTCCTCGCAACATGAAGGTGGCAAAGGGAAGCTTTTGCTCCTCGGAGCATCCCAAGACATCAAATATCTTGGTGATGTCCTTAATCCATGCCTCTGCCTTAAGTGGTTCTGGCTTTCCCAAAAACTCCAGTGGTCACAGCTCCTTAAATTGCTTAGTAGTGACCATACGTGAGTTGTCATTGTTTTCACCTGTATTTTGAATAGGAGTCTCTCTCGCTTGATGTTGCATGAATTGCAAAAAACTCCTAAACATCCTGTCGTTTATCATTTGGTCGGTGTTGTTGTTTACATGAGGATTATTGCCTTCCTGATGCACATTATCCTAGTTATTGATCATCGGTGACTCAACGGTCTCATGTGCTCCATTACTTATCTCAACATTTTTATATGTCATTTTCAAACACTGCCATAAAATAAGGGTTAATTGACATGCCACATATTATCCCTATATTTTGACCGACCAATTAAATAACAAATAAGCTTAGGTAGGTCATACTAGCGAAGGATTTACCCGTCTCTCCCCTCTTAGTTCTAGCCTCAAATCTCAGCCAGTGATCATATCCCCAAGCTTTGATACCAACTGTGACGCCCCTAAAATAGGTATACACAACTCATTCTGAGTCACCAAATACATGGTACATAATTCAAATACAAACTTAATTATACAAATATCGTGTAAAATACGACAAAACATAAGCTGAGAGTTTTAACACGAATATTGTCTCATAGACAATATCCAAACTCAAATGGAGTCCTCATTATAATTATTATCACACTATTTTATAAAATAGTGAGGAATACTACAGCCACCATCTCGGACCGTCACTCCATTCTCCGACTAGTCCCAACTATGTTCTCATTTCATGAAGAGAACAATGAAAGCAAAGGGTGAGCTCAACTAGCCCAGTAAAGAATATTATGACAAAGATAATGCAGAATAAATTATTATTAGCCTTCAATAGTGTAAAACTGATAGAATACAATAAACAACAAGTTTAACTGTAGTGGAACAAGCAATCCATTAGAAGAGTCAAGTAAAGCATGATATCTACTATCTTCTATGATTAAAAAGTTCATCATTAACATTTTATCGCTATAACACAGCTCAATAAATAATTCACATCATCGAATTATCCATGCACTACGGCCAATGATATTCGTTAGTATCACATCCACGAATTATCCATGCACTACGGGCCAATGATATTCGTTATTATCACCAATGGTCATGATCATGACAACAACTGTACATCAATGCACTACGGGCCAATGAGGACTTTTACCACATCATTTATAACATTACAGATCATGATTATATCGATACATAATTTCTGGCTATATTCATACCAATCAACAGTCCATTTATGCACTACGGGCCAAAGATGACTTTCATCACAATATAAGCATGATGATGATGACAATGATATAAGAATTTAATTAAGTGAAAGCAAGGATAAATTTTAAAGATTTATAATTCAATTTTTCCAGAGTTCAAGAATGTCCAAATTATTAACATGATAACTGCTTTGTAGAGTAAAATTCAAGAATAATATTCATGTATCAAAAATAATTTGGACAGAAAAAAAATCAATTTTATCATGAATAGTACTCCAGGTGAATAGTACCCGAGTGAATAGTACTTCAGGAATAGTACCCCAACATGAAAAAATTAAAAATTTACATGAATGTTCAGAAAAATATTTCCGTGAAAATATTCTCCCGATGAATCGCAAATTTCAAGGATATTATACTAATTTCAAGGAGTATAGAAGCAATACTTAACAAAATGAATGTAGAATTAGGAATATGAAATGAAATAATATTACTTAAATACAATAGAGTATGGAAGAAAATATTATTTCTTACGACTATTGAACAAAAATAATATCCCTTACCTTAAAAAGAGAGTACTTCTGACTGGTATAGCGGGGATATTCTTGAAGAAAACTTATATTATTTTCTTCATTCAAAGCTTCCTTAAACTCAAAAGAAATACGCTCAATATTATAGAAGAAGAATTCTCTGATTCTGGTGTGATTTTCATTTCTAAACTAAGCATCCTATTTATAGGAGAATGGCAGGGCACTATTTGGACGCACAATAAGAAAATATCACGAGCAAAGTTCACGGATTTTTGACAAATTTTTCTGATTTTACTATGCAACACTATGCAATAAAAAATTCTAATAAAATGAAAACTTTAAATTAAATAATATATATATATATATATATATATACCCACACACACCCTCACACACACGCACACACACACACTGCACACACATATATATATATATATATATATATATATATATAAGTAATAAAAAAATTGAGATAACTGTCTACCAACGATTTTGAAAAATGAGTAAGTGGGGGTCCATGTAATAAGCCAAATTTACAACAAATACTTCATAAAACCCCCCTCTATTATCTCAATTCACTTGGCTTCACTAAACACGTTTTTAATAACATTTATTCATCATTAATATAATAACTCACAATATTAACAACCAGATCATTCTCAAGAAAGAGGGGGCTTTCCGATAAGGCTTCTCCTTATTGGCGCACAATTAGTTGACCAAACCCCTTTTCTCGACAAAACTTTATAGACATTGTCAATAATGCAAAAAATAATATGACTAACTTTGTCGTCTCAATTATTGATTTAATAATATAAAATATTGTGCAGATGATATTGCAGCAACTACTGTTGCAATAATCGAGTAAAACTGAGTGACTTCTCACATAAGCATCAATAATCAAAGATAATGTACAATACCGTATGCTATTATGCAACCATGCGTATTACTGTATTTTTATCACCGGGTATTTCAACAGTTAACGGTAAAAGTTTTGTCGTTATTTTTATAAAAAATTATTTTTGTCATTTTCTCACTCCGACAGTAATTTCGTTGTGGAGTCCACCAATGATTATATCGTCGTACGAATATTCCCTGATAAAACGAATATTCTCCGACCAAACGAATATTTAATTTATGACAACATTCTTACTTTGCAAAATTTGTAAATATTACCCACAACTATAATATTATATCAAATCCATACTTTATTACTCGAAATGATATTTAGAGAAAATTAAATATTTATTCATAAAAGTTGAGGTCTTACATTTACTATATTTTATTTTTAATTTATCTAAAATACAAATTAAGGATATTTAAAATTTGATATAATCTTTGTGGTTTGACCTGTATTTGCCAAATCTTAAATTTGGCATTGTGCACTTGCATTACATATTTTTAATACATCTAGTTATAACAAGAAAAAATTCATGAATAAACAAAATAACCAATCAACTAGTATTTAGAAATTAGAACTGCAGTTTCAAACTTTATATAGAAAAACTAGGTAAAATTGCAATATAATTCAACCTTGAAACACAAATATTGGAGTAAGGAATTGGTTTAATTAAATACAATTTAGACCTAAAAGTATCTCGCATTTTAGAACTTAAATCTCAACATTTAAATTTTAAGAAATTGAACCTCAATGTCCCTAAATTTCTAGAGATCGACCATTAATGTATAATAATTAATCAAAATTAGAATATTTTAAGGACATTTCACTCCTAAATATCTTTGAAAACACATAAATATATTAGTGTGAGACAAGGGGGTGAGAGAGGAGAAATTTGAGCCATTGTTGATGAAACAATAGAAGATTAAAAGATTACTATTTTAGTGTCTGCGTATGTTTCACAATTCAAATGTGAAGCGAAATCACAGTCATCCTTGTCGTCCATGCAGGAATATATCCAGAATTTTGAGTTTTTTGTTGTCTCACAAGCATCACACGTCTCCTCGGTACCATAAACATCTAGAGGAGCCGAGGAGGGTAATTACGAGTGAGGATGTGTCTATGGTGTCTGTTCTTTATGGTATTTGGAAGGAATGGACACTTGACATGACATTTAAAACGACAACTATTGCAGAAGTAGAACACATGGCTCCCCATACCACCACAGGCATCACAACGAAAATTTTTATAGTCAGAAGTATCCACCACCGAAGTCATCCTTAACAATAAGGGATGCTCATGGCCGGCGTGGCGAACAACTGTTGTTAATAAACCAGACTGAAGATGGGTTTGAAAGAGACAGCCCTCGCAATCATAGGAGAAATCTTTGTCTTCCTCTCCGCAACGGTTGCACTTGGCTTGCTCCGGAAAAGCATATTTAAGTTGTTCTTCAGGATCTTCTTGAATAATATAGGGAGTAAAATCTTGATGCAGAATTTTCAAATTTTGAGGTGATTCTGCACATTTCTTATGGAGTAGTAAATCGAATTGGTTGCAATTATAGATTGAACCTGAGATCGGTTGGTGACATTTTGCACAATTCACTTTCTTGTCATCGTCCCTCCAGTTATAAGAGAATTGAAAGAAGATAAATTTAGTGTATATTTGCTCTTCTTCTTACACCTCTGGTCGTGCTTTTGTCTCTCCCTTATAATCTTGAGCTATTAGTGAACTAGGGATCCAATCCGGTAATTCCTCGTAAAGAATGCCCCCTACTAGTCAAAGAATCCATGTCAATTTTAAATTTAAAAATATTTTAAGTTGATTTCAAAAAGAGAATAATGTTTTGAATTTTGAATGTTTTAAGTTAACCTAACTCAAAAAGTCAATAATGATTTTAAATTTTGAAACGAATGAAGTATATATTTCTAGTTTTAGAATAAAGTGACATAAAATCCATGAAATATCATTAATTATATTTTATTGAGTACTATATTGTCATTTCTTTTAGTACATTTTTAGATATTGTTGGTAAAATTCAGAATTGTTGGCCAATTTTTTTCGTCTCACTCACCGTCTTCTTATCCATACTAGTTCATTTAAAAACATTAGACTTGACAATTATTAATTATATACAACATATATAGAATGAGACAGGATGGGATAAAAGATTTTGACACATTGTTACTATTAACACCAAGATCTTTTCACACGTTCCAATCACGTAAGACGCGTCCAAATCCTGCACAGTTCAACAAGTCAACAACCAAAGCTTGACGGCTTGACTGTAGGGAGATAGCTCCGGTGTGAGAGTCAGTACAGGCGATCACAAGGTTAACAATGGAGGAAAAATATCTAGCGTCTAGAGAGAGATAATGAATTGATTAAGTGTTGTTACCTTTTCATTTGTGTGATCCTTGCCCCATATACTCCAAGCCCGGTTTACCATGCCACCCACTACTGTCTGGCATAGTCTGTGAGACCCCAGATTTTATCAATAAAGATTTAAATTTTGTCGAAATAATTTTTAATATTATGGTGTGAATTTGAGATAATATTATAGTTGTGGGTAGTATTTATAAATTTTGCAAAGTATGCAAGTGGTTATATTATATTCGATTGGTCGGGAATATTAGGCTTAGCAGGGAATATTCGTATAACTACTCAATCATTGGTGGACCCTACAATGTAATTATCATTTGATCGAGAAAACGACAAAAATATTTTATTGAAATAACTACGAAAATTTTACCGCTGATAATTGTTGAACTACTCTTAGTAAAAGTACAATGAATATGCGTGTGGTCGTTGCATAGAAGACACCTGTATTGATTATCGATGCTTATATGAGAAGTCACCATTGATTCCATTATCATTTATTAATAATATGAATTATTATAATGATAATGACGCTTTTGTTTTATTCGTATTATTAACGTAATAAAATGTAAACATCTTTTTATATAAAATGTAATACTTTATTAAAGTTATTCTATAAATAGAATATATTATATTTTATTACGATAAGTGTTGCATAGTGTTTTTGCATAGTATTTTTGCATAGTGTTGCATTGTGTTTGCATAGTAAAATGTTTTTATATAAATAGAATATATGATATTTTATTTAAAAGATTTTGCTTTAAATATGGACCACGATTAAAGTAAATCAATCTGGACCGCTCATGGATTAATTACTATGCATTCTATTTTCCTATAAATAGAAGCTCATTCCTTCATTATTTTCTTACGAATTCACCGAAACTCTAGAGAGAGAATTATAAAGAAAAAGCTATATAGAGAAAATCTATGGAGAGAAAGAAGAAGAGTATTCTGCACTTCACTACTTTGATATCCAAAGGTCTTTTTACTAGTAAGGGATATTATTTGTTGTAATTCGTAAGGGGTGTTATTCTTTCTTATTCATGAAGAGAACTTCATTATTCCATTCATTATTATTCTGCTTGGAATAACTCAGTAAAAGTGGTATACCCTATACATAACCTCGTATATATGCGGACATACCCTATACTTGGTGAAATCCTTATATTATTCCATTCTTATTTATTCATTGAATAACTCAGATACGCTTAATCCCCTATACTTGGTGATCTTCTTCTCGTTATTCCATTCTTTATTATTCGTTGGAATATCCTCGTGCATGTGTTTTACACCTACTTCGGTTCCATTGTTTATTATTCCGCATTTATTATTCTCATTTGGAATATCCTCGCTCGTGTGTTTTACACCGACCGGTTCCATTGTTTATTATTATTCAAAGATTTATTATTCTGGTTGGATCATCCTATCGCAGTGAATTTCACCGACCGTTCCGTTATTATTATTCTGTTGAATAACTCGCCTATCTGAAGTACCGCATGCACGGTGATTTCTTTTGTTATTCCATTCTTTATTATACCCAAATTGGTTAAAACTTTGACTTCTATACTCCATGAAATTAGTAGAATATACTTGATATTTGTATTTTCATCCAAAGATCTTTTCATGGAAATATTCTTCCGATCATTCTTGAATTTTTCTCTATAAAACAAAGATCTTGTTGACAATTTGGACGTTACTAATTTCTGGATAAAATAATTCTTGAACTTGTTTTATTGAATTATTATGTCATTGTCATCATCCTCATGTTATATTATGTTATCTTTGCTTACGTGCATAGATGAACTTAGTATGATTATGACCGTGATCATTCTAAGATAATCATGGCTTGTTATAAATGATGTGATAAAAGTCCTCGGTGGCTGTAATGTCTTTGATGGATAGTTTTTGGTATGATTATGACCGGGGGTGATTCTAAGATAGTCATGACCATTGATAATTTGATGAAAATCCTTGGCCGTGGTAATGTGGATGATTAGATATTGTGGTTTATTCATTAAACCGAGTCTTAATGATAAAAATTTATGAAAACCTTTTAAAACCTAAAAGATAGTAGACTTTATTTTCTACTTGACTCTTTTAATGGATCGCATATTCCACCGCAGCTTAAACCGGTTGTCTATTGTATTTTATCGCTTAACATCATTGTTGAAGGCTAATGATAATTTATTCTCGCATTATCTTAGTCATAATATTTCTTATCGGGCTAGTTGAGCTCACCTTTCTTTCACCGTTTCTTGAGAAATGAGAACATAGCGGGACGAGCCTGGGAACGGGAGTAATGGTCCGAGAGGATAGCATTAGTAGTCCTCACTATTCGTGAAATAGTGTGATAATAGTTGTAATGAGGACTCCTTTTGAGTTTGTATAATATCTAGTAGACAATATTTGTATTCAAACTCACGCTTATGTCGATTGTACACCTACGCTTATATTAGTAAGTTGTATTTGAATTTATGTACCATATAAGTGGCGACCCAAGATGGGTGACGATACCTAATTTTGGGGTGTCACAATTGGTATCGTAGCTTAGGATATGATCCCCGGCCGAGATGTGAGATAAGAACTAGGAGGGAGAGACGAGAATTTTTTTGCTAGTATGACATACCTAAATTTATTTGGTATTTAATTGGCTCGGTCATTGAGTATAGGGATAATATGTGATATGTTAATTAACCCTTGTTTTGTGACAAAGTGTTTGAGAATGACATCCGAAAATGCCGAGATAAGCAAGGAAGCACATTAGAGTGTTGATTCACTTTCAAACAAAAGGTAACGACCAACAATACGATAAATAATCATACCGGTGGCAACAATTTATCGTAACAATGATAACCATCGTTGGGAAAATTATCATGCTAAGAATGGTAACCACTTCGGTGGTAATCATGGCAAAGATAATAGAAGTGGAAATTGCAAGAAGAGAAGGTCATTTAGCTCAATTTTGTTGTGCACCAAAGTAAAGTCTAGCTGGGACGGTGGCACCAAAGGTGGATATGGACAAAACAAAGTCGTTGGTTTTAGGAAGTGCATTTTTCATGACTTCTCAAAAAAGAGAGTAAACCGAACGAAGTTAGCACGGGTTAGTTAATTATAAATTGTGAAGTCTATACCTTATAAGATACCGGTTCTACCCATTATTTTATCTCTCTTACTTATGCTCAACGCTTAAATTTGACTCCTAGAAGTTAGACTTTAACTTATTGGTTGAAACTTCTTTAGTAGGAGCCTTCGTTACCGCTACTATTTTTAAATCTTGTTTGATTCAAATAAACACTTTCACATTACCTATCGATCTTATCTTTTTGAAAAAACTTGCCTTTGATGTGATTTTAGGAATCAATTGGTTAACTACTCCTCATGTTTTTCGTAAGGTTGTTAGCTTTTATATTCATAACCAACTTTGTTGCGAATTCAAGTAACCAAACTACTAAAGTCAATTATCATCATATCGTTTAAAGTAAAGAGCCCCGACCTTTCGTTGTTGACTTCCTTGTGTGGAATGCACCGCCGCACTTTCAGAGGCGACATCGTGAATGAAGATGGCAAGTTTATAGGTATCATTGTGAGGTGCTATCCAAAGTTAAGGGATAAAGTCACAGTTGGTATTAATGTGACGTACTATCCAAGTCTTGGACGAGAGTAACAGTTTTGAATGATATTTCTATCATTAATAAATTTCTTGGCGTATTCTTGAAGACTTCCTAGCCTACCCTAGAACGTGAAATCGAATTTTGTATTGACCCCAGTACAAAAACCCATTTCTTAAACCCTCAAATATTTCTTCAACTAAAATGAACAGTTTACGTGGTTTATGAGAAAATCATTAATAAAAGCATTGACTAATGAAAATCATGGGTATACGTGGTATTAGTAAGTGTTATGATGAGTTATGTTGGTTATTATGTGAAAACATGAAAGTTTCTTAGAAATCACAAAGAGTTGAAAATCAGATTTTGGTGAAAAACGTAACATGAAATTCAATTGATCATATCTCCTATTATATTTTAAATTTTTTAGTGTGGTCAAGTCCTAGAGTTAGATCTATGAGTTACCTAACTAATCCAAGTGGAATTACTGAAAAAGGTGTTGTAGATTTTTGTGTGGACTGATTTTAGCAAAGGAGTGCAAAGCTGCAAAAAACCAAAAAAGTCACGCCATGATTTTAGAGGGGCTGTTTCGGCCACTTAAATTATGATAAAAATTCTGGCCTTTTGGGACATGAAGGTATATGGTATAAAGTACCTCCTGTCCAAAAATGAGCACATTCGACTTAAAATGAGCAAGTTATGACTATTTCAATATTTAGGTTTTTCCGATTTAAAAAAACGCTATAACCGGAGTTCTATAACTCCGATGACCATGAAATTTAAACTGAAGCTCACGTTAAATGTGTAAGGTCCCGCCAATATTTGGGAATTTTGGAGTTAAACTTGAGGTAGCTAATTTCTTAAGGAATTAATTAGAAATTGATTTTTGAAAAATAGTAAATGAATTTTAAAATTCCAGAAAAATATATTTTATTATGGGACTATATTATGCTAAATCCCGGAAAAGAAATATTTTTGGGACTGATTTGGTATTTTTCATGAAAATAGTTTAGTTACTGAACATATGAGTTAAATATGTTATGTGAAGTAACAAAATTGAAAATAGGATTTTATGGCTAGAGAATCCTATATAGAGTATATGCATATTTTTTGAGGGGATTTGATAATTGGTGATGATATCTTATGAGTATGGCATTTTGAATGATTAAATGCATTATATGGTAAAGCATAAACAATTGAGATAAATTGTTTATAAATTTAAGAAGTGATTAAAATATTGTTATAATATTAATGATATTAGATTATGAGATTATTAAGTGATTGATAACATGGGATATTCTTGAATCTGGATAAATTATATTATAAATGTTTAATATTTATCCTTTATCTCATTTGATTGATTCTTTATATCATTATCCTCATGCTTATTTATGTTGAAAGTCATTTGTGGCTGTGAAGTGCATAGATGGACTTGGTATGATTATGACCGAGGATTGTTCTAAGATAATCATAACCGTAATTGAAAACACGATTATCTTTGGCCGTAGTGCATGGATAATTTGTGGTCGTGATACTAATGAATACACAATTATCTTTGGTAGTAGTACGGATAATTTGTGGTCGTGATACTAATGAATACACGATTATCTTTGTCCATAGTGCATGGATAATTTGTGGTCGTGATACTAATGAATACACGATTATCTTTGGTCAGTAGTGCATAGATAATTTGTGGTCGTGATACTAATGAATACACGATTATCTTTGGTCAGTAGTGCATGGATAATTCGTGGTCGTGATACTAATGAATATCCTTGGCCTCAGTAGTGCGTGGATGATTCGATGATATGGATTAATTATTGAAATGAGTCTCAAAGAATGAAATATTAATTCATGGATGTGGTAAAAGTCATCTTTGGTAGTAGTGCATTGATAGACTTGGTATGATTATGACCAAGGATTATTCGGTATAATCATAATCAGATTGAAAACACGAATATCCCCGCCGAGAAGGCATGGATAATTCGTGGTCGTGATACTATTAAGTCGAGTCTCAAAGATTATTGGTTTTATAGCTTGTATATCTTTGGCCCAGTAGTGCAAAGATGAATTGTTAATGAATATCTTCGCCGGATTGCAAAGATGAATTTAATGTTTTCAACGATAAAGGTATTCAAGGTATCCTCACCTCTTTATCATACAGTACGTACATTCTAATTTCAAGGGCGAAATTCCATAAGGAGGGAGATTGTGAGACCCCAGATTTTATCAATAAAGATTTAAATTTTGTCGAAATAATTTTTAATATTATGGTGTGAATTTGAGATAATATTATAGTTGTGGGTAGTATTTATAAATTTTGCAAAGTATGCAAGTGGTTATATTATATTCGATTGGTCTGGGAATATTCTTACTTAGCAGGGGAATATTCGTACAACTACTCAATCATCATGGACCCCATAATGGAATTATTGTTTGATTGAGAAAACGACAAAAATATTTTATTGAAATAACGGCGGAAGTTTTACCGCTGATATTGTTGAACTACTTTCGGTAGTAAAAGTACAAGAATACGTGTGGTTGTATAGTAACATACCGGTATTGATTATCGATGCTTATGTGAGAAGTCACTCATTTGATTCCATTATTGAAGATTAATAATATGAATTATTATAATGCGATAATGACGCTTTTGTTTTATTCGTATTATTAACGTAATAAAATGTAAACATCTTTTATATAAATGTAATACTTTATTAAAGTTATTCTATAAATAGAATATATTATATTTTATTATGCATAGTGTTGCATAGTGTTTTTGCATAGTGTTTTGCATAGTGTTGTATAGTGTTTGCATAGTAAAATATTTTTTATATAAATAGAATATATGATATTTTATTTAAAAGATTTTGCTTTAAATATGGACCGTCGATTAAAGTAAATCAATCTGGACCGCTCATGGATTAATTACTATGCATTCTATTTTCCTATAAATAAAGCTCATTCCTTCATTATTTTCTTACTTAATTCAATTTGAACTCTAGAGAGAGAAATTATAGAGAGAAGCTATAGAGAGAAAATCTATAGAGAGAAAGAAGAAGAGTATTCTCGTACTTCACTACTTTTTGATATCCAAAGGTGTTTTTACTTGTAGAGGGATATTATTTGTTGTACCCGTAAGGGTGTTATTCTTTCTTATTCATGAAGAGAACTTCATTATTCCATTCATTATTATTCATTTGAATAACTCAGTAAAAGTGGTATACCCTATACATAACCTCGTATACGCCAGATATCCTATACTTGGTGAAATCCTTATATTATTCCATTCTTATTTATTCTCATTGGAATAACTCAGATACGCTAAATCCCCTATACTTGGTGATCTTCTTCTCATTATTCCATTCTTTATTATTCTGTTGAAATATCCTCGTCTCGTGTGTTTTACACCGACCTCGGTTCTATTGCTTATTATTCCGCATTTATTATTACATTTGGAATATCCTCGTCGTGTGTTTTACACCTTACCGGTTCCATTGTTTATTATTATTCAAAGATTTATTATTCTCGTTGATCATCCTCGCTTGCAGAATTTCACCGACCGTTCCGTTATTATTATTATTACATTTGAATAACTCGCCTATGCGGGTACCGCATGCATGGTGATTTCTTTTGTTATTCCATTCTTTATTATACCCAAATTGGTTAAAACTTTGACTTCTATACTCCATGAAATTAGTAGAATATCCTCGATATTTGCATTTCATCCAAAGATCTTTTCATGGAAATATTCTTCCGATCATTCTTGAATTTTTCTCTACAAAATAAGATCTTGTTGACAATTTGGACGTTATTAATTTCCCGGATAAAATAATTCTTGAACTTGTTTTATTGAATTATTATGTCATTGTCATCATCCCTCATGTTATATTATGTTATCTTTGCTTACGTGCATAGATGAACTTAGTATGATTATGACCGAGTGAATCATTCTTAGATAATCACGGCTTGTTATAAATGATGTGATAAAAGTCCTCAAAGGCCTGTAATCTTGCAGTGATGGATAGTTTTTGGTATGATTATGACCGGGGTGATTCTTATAGTCATGACCATTGATAATTTGATGAAAATCCTCGACCGTGGTACAGTGGATGATTAGATATTGTGGTTTATTCATTAAACCGAGTCTTAATGATAAAAATTTATGAAAACCTTTTAAAACCTAAAAGATAGTAGACTTTATTTTCTACTCGACTTTTTAATGGATTGCATATTTCATTGCTAAACCGGTTGTCTATTGTATTTTATCGCTTTAACATCTGTTGAAGGCTAATGATAATTTATTCTCGCATTATCTTAGTCATAATATTTCTTCTTGGGCTAGTTGAGCTCACCCTTTTCTTTCACCGTTTCTCTTCAGAAATGAGAACATAGCCGGGACGAGCCTGGGAACGGAGTAATGGTCCGAGGATAGCATTAGTAGTCCTCACTATTCTCGTGAAATAGTGTGATAATAGTTGTAATGAGGACTCCTTTTGAGTTTGTATAATATCTAGTAGACAATATTTGTATTCAAACTCACGCTTTATGTCGATTGTACCACATACAGCTATATATAGTAAGTTGTATTTGAATTTATGTACCATGTAAGTGGCGACCCAAGACGGGTGACGTATACCTAATTTTGGGGGCGTCACATAGTCCCCCACTCATGATCTCAGCCGACTACATGCAGCCCACCCACTACCTTTGGCCACTATTTTCTACAGCCGGCCGACTATCATCCCATCCACATTAATGATTTGCAGATGAGACAGTCAACTGTCACATTCTTTCATCATTACCGGTCAAAACCCAAAGAGTACATATTATTGGTCCAATGGGTCAACCCAAATCATAGGCCCAATACATTTAAGACATAATAAGTGTAACACAAGAAATGGGCCCAATTGATCCGGTCCAACGTAAAAGATATCAAGGTCTAAGGGAGGAGCCCATTCGGTCTGGCCAAATAATGAAAGTATCATGGCCCAACTGTTAGGTTTGTAATATTCAAGAACGCAATCAAATTGCATAAATAAGCGGAAGCGAGTAAAAATCAGAGTTTAAAAAAAATTACAAACCATAAACCCGGATCACCCTTTATGCACAATTATTAATTAAACGAAAAGATAAAGAATAAAATCATACCCTTGAAGATCGAGCTTCCTCGCACAAGTTCACCTCCAATCCTTTTCGCTCAACTTGAATCCACCGGGTTTGGTTCCTTCCTTTGATCAACGTTAGCCACCCATGTGTTTGGCCTCTGTAGATCCACCAAGGAAGAATAGAATTCAAGAAGAAGGGTATTGGGTCAAACCCTAGTTTTTCCTATCTCTATAGAAAAAGGCGCGACACTCCAACAAATTGGAATTATTACGTATTAGTAAAAGTCAACAACCACATCCCCCATAATAAGACTCCTCTTATTTATAGATGTGGGCAACCCACCTTAACAATTAAGGAATTGGGATTTATTTAATTAATTAAATTCTTTTAATTAATTAAGCTCCCTAATCTTATTAGGGATAATTAATTAAACTCCTTTAACTAATTTTCCTTCCTAATCCAATTAGGAATAAATGAGAGTACTTATATTAATTCCTAAACTCTTTTAGAAATTAAAATAATAATAATTGTAATAATATTAATAAGACTCCTCTTATTAATTTATATTTAATATTTCTAAAATATTAAATAATAAATATTAAGCTATTTAATTTATTCTATCACCATAGATTAAATTAAATATACTTAACATATTATTACGATTATGCCATTAACTTCTTAAATAATTATTCTTCCTTTTATGGTGTGACCCTTTAGGTTCTCCATATTAAACCTGGTTGTGAATAAATCAATTAGAATAATTCTAATCTTATTTAAATAAATAAATTAAACAATTAATTTATTTAAATAAATAATATTTATTCTACAATAGGGATAAGCCTCCCTAGCGATTAACGACTTTCTAGATAATATAGATTTCAACATTAATCATAAAAGAACCTTTGAGTAAATAGATACCGTACAATTCAATCCTTCCACCATACAATGTCCCAATTAAATATAAGACATGGAATTACCGCTAAGTCTTATTTTATTTAATTATATGTATTTCGATCCTTAAATGCACAACTCCAAATAATGAAATTAGAAACTCCCTTCTAATTTCATTCTTGCCTTGGCCAAGGACTACTGGGTTGTCATTTATCGAATCACATAGGACATTTCTCTTCTTTTATTAGAAGTGGTAGATTCTTTATTAATCATACATTATCTCCATGTACAACTTATTATACCCAAGCATACCCTTTGATATACCCTAAGGGTCTTAAGGAATAAGTCAAAGTATAACTCATCATACACAAGATACTATGATGATCTCAAGTCCAAGGATTACTTGTACTACTATCACTACAGAATTCCTATCGACAGTAAAATAAAACTCCATTAGGTATTCCTTAGCGAGCCACGCTCAATGAACTTATTCTCTAATAAGCACCTACATACTTGCTTTAGTGTCTCCACACAAATGATCATGAGATCAATCATCCTCATCCAATGAGCAAGTAACGTATGTACCAATCTATCCGGATTCACTAATCCCCAATTTAGTAATCCAACAATTGGGAACTATTTTAGTTTTAAGCTTTCTAAGAATTTAGATCTCATTAGAATGATCATCACCATTATTCTAAAAGCATTGCTTAAAACTATGGGTTTATCAAATATTATAAAACAGCATCATGTAGATAATTAAAAGCCTTTAATAAATTAATACTTTTTATTAATAAATGAATAAGATTGTTACAAAGTATATGCTTTATCATCAAACATGATTGGCTTGTGTGCATACTACTTTCAATCTCCCACTTGCACTAAAGCCAATCGTCATGGTATCTCATACTCTTCTTCTCTAAGTGACGATTATCCTGCTGTTGGATAAGCTTTAGTTAATGGATATGTAATGTTGTTCTTGAGAGTCCACCATCTCTATTGTGATTTCTCATCTTTCAATGATTCTAATAATCAAATGAAAGTGCCACAACACATGTTTAGATCCAAGATGAGACTTAGGAACTATTCCTAGTTCTATAATGAACTTTTAATCCAAACAATCAACTTGCGTACTTCATTTATAGCAATATACTTTGTCTTTATCACTAAACCAAAGAACTCTTTCATTGCTTTGGAACCTTTCCAATTCATTGCACCACTTGCTCAAGATAACGCTTTACCTTAAAGTGGATTTTTCTCGTCCTCTTGGTCTCATCTCGAAAATCTTGAGTCCATTAAGCCCTCTAGTTTTAATTTGGATCCACCATGAATATGATCACATCCTTAGTGCTTGCTAAGCACTTTAAGATATTTTCACCGACTCATAGTGAACTTCTCCATAATACGACCGATCAACATCGTGTCTCGTATATTTCATTGCATACATGATTGTCACTCATGCAATCTCTTTTTTTTTAATAGTTCAGGGGACTATTAAGAGATTCACTCCATAGCTCATCGACATGAGACATCTCTTGGAGTTTGCCATGCTAAACGACTTTAGCATCAAATGAATATACGTTCCTTAGGTTAAGTCGAGCATCCTCTTAAATCTATCTATATAGATTTAATCCCCAATTAAGATACTCTTCCCAAACCATTCATGGAGGAATGTTTAGACAACTTTATCTTTACTGATTGTAGCATTAGTATGTCATTCCTTATCCGTAGTATATCAACATATAATACTAGGAATGTCACGATGCTCCCACTAACCCTTTTATACACATTAGAAGTCTTACCTCATCTAATATAACTCTGGATCATCATCTTCTATGATGTGTACCTCATCATCATCATCCATGATGAATCCATACCTCCTAGGTATCTTTGGTACTATTCCGCATTTACGATTCTATTGCCAGGTACAATAGTCTGCATCTACAAAGTTTCTCTTATTTGACTTATAGTGTTTTGTGGTTCTTGAACTCTTCAAGATCTATTATCCTCCCACTAGCCCCTTCAATAATAAACACATTTATCTTAAAAGGTAGCGTGTTTCGCAACAAACACCTTTTGCTAAGTAGGATTATAGAACATATACCCTAAACTTACTTTAGGATGTCCCACAAATTATACTTGTCAAATCTTGTCCCAAGCTTATCCTTTGAAACCTTTTCACATAAGTTGGACAACCTCTTATCTTAACATACTTAAGATTAAGAATCCTCCCTGTCCATAACTTTTATGGAGTCTTGGGGCCAGATTTTGAGGTTACCATTTTCGTAGATATGCACCATTTCTAGGACATTATCCCGTATGATACCGGAATGTCGGTAAAATCATTATGGACCGCACCATGTCCAACAAGGTACGATTTTTCCTTTCGTGATACACCAATCAATTATTATGTATCAAGAGGCGTCCATTATGAGAAAACCATTTGAGATGATCTAGAAACTTATTGCACAAGTATTTATTCCTCGATCTAATCAAAGAATCTTAATACTTTGCCAATTTATTTCACTTTTGAATTCTTTGAACCTTTCAAATAATTCACACTTGTATTTCAAAGAAATACACACATTCAACTCTTTGAATGATCATCTCCTTTTCTTATACTAATTTGTTCAATATGCAAAATTATTTTCATGTAAGTCAAGTATACTAAATCCATTAAGTGATATTCCATTCTATACAAAACATTATTATTATAAATAGAACAACAATTGTTCTTAAATATAATACCAAAGATGTCATTGTCCAACAATAAAATGGAAATAATGTTTCCAACGAGAACTAGAATACAATAACAACTTATTGACTTAATAGACTTTCCCGTAGGCATTGCTAAACTATAAGTTTCTATGGTTAATGTAGCAACCTTTGCTTCATTTCCCACACATAAGATTATTTATCTTTGTTTAGCTTTCTACTTCTTCTTGGTCCATTCATAAATCTATATTTATGATAACCAAAGCTCAGATCCAATACCCAAGTAGAACCTTGACTTAAAGAAAAATTTATTTCAATCATGAACAAAAACTGTATTGCAACCGAAACTTCACTAAGCTTCTTTGGTTAGCCTCTGCAAGATGCTTCTCATAGTTTCTTTCCAAAGGTCCAAAGCTTATTGCAGTAGAAGCAAACTCCTTTGCTATCCATATCGCTTTTGTTCTTATTATCCTTTATTTTGCCTTTCTATTTACCTTCTTTGAATCGCTCTTCTTTTCGTAAGATCCTTTGGCCCCTACCAAGAAGACTTGATCTTTCTTGGTTGAAAGTGACTCTCACATTTTTCAACATGTTAAGCAAATCAATGAGGTGATATATCTAGCTTGTTCATATGAAAAATTCACAACAATTGTGAAAGGAGTCCGGAGTGAGTGCAAGATCAAATCTTGCTCAACTCTCCATCCATGACAAAACCAATTGTCCTAATTGATCAATCAAATTGATTATGTTAAGAACTTTTTGTTTGTACTATAGTGCCATTGGCCATTCTAGATCGGAAGAGCTCCTTAGATATCTGATATCTATCATCTCTACTTTCCTCACCATCAACTACTTGATGTGCAGGAATATAGTAGGAGCATCCATAGTTTCATGCTGACGCTGAAGCTCATTACTCATGGATGCGAGCATGATGCATTGAGCCAACTGTGCATCATCTTGCCACTTTTTAAAAGTAGCAATCTCTTCCTCATAGGCATTGTTCTAAACCATTGCAAAGATAGGCGATTATGACATAAGATAGCTTTTCACCATGAGAACTATTCTCAATTCCTTAACCAATCCGCTTAATTCTTTCGTTAATTTAGCATCTAATATGCTTCAGCAGTGATAGTAATTTTAGACATTGTAAAATTTCGTAAAATGAATTTGTAATTAACAACATTTTAACATACATTCTTTTATTAATTACCAAAATAAATTAGGTCTTGTTTTAAATTGGTATCTCCCACTATTTTCTTCAAACTATATTACCTCACTTATATAGTTCGGCAAAATCTAATTAAATATTTGCTAGTGAGAATAAGGATCCCATTTCAAATGTATATAGCCTTGTGGTGACACAACAAACTATATATAAATAAATAGGTAGACAACTTTTGTCAATTACATCAACTATGCAACTCCTTTTCTTTTGCCTCTTAGATTATTTTGATCAAGTGGTGGCACATCCGAATCAAAATTATCCAAGTTAAGTCCGACCTAGCACTCCATATATTCAAAAAAAAAATATCATCCTTGTGGTGACACAACAAAACAATATTGTTCAATTTTCTTTATAAGCATCAAATGTGATAAATTAACATCTTAAATACTTAATACTTGCCTTGTGGTGACACAACAAACTCATATTAAATATTTAATACTCTATTAATTTTATCATGCTTAGAAGGCTTACGCTCGATATTCCAAATATCTTTGAACGCTTAGGACTTAATATAAAAAATCGAGGGGTTTGTTATTAATTTGTCTCATCTTGTTTAGCGCTACATATATATATATATAAAATACATCGTCATATTAATAAACATGCTAAGCATGTTTGCATAATATAATATATATATATATATATATAGTATAGCATGCATATAAAATACTATATTCTACCCGGATTGATTATGGACTTTATTCTAGTTTGGTTCACTAGAGCCACCAAGTGAACCAAAAGGTCAAACCCTATGGGTGCAAGAATTAATATTTAAATATAACAATTACATTTAAACCCTGCTCCATTACAAACGGGTCTTCAAGCGCCTTGCTCCTTGATCTCTAATTCTTCAAAATTAATTCTAACTATTCCTATTACAAAACTATTTAAAATAAATAGAAACCTTGATCGTGATCGAGGGAAGTACATAGGAGGGAGATAGAATTTACATTAAGAAAAATTAGAGAAGACGAGGTACGCAGACCCCATTTAATAAAACCCATACATTCATGCATCCAACTAAAATAAAATCCAATCGCATTGGTCAATAGTCCATAATCAATCCCATTTATTATCATACACATCATCATATGCATCAATAAATAACATTCATCTTATGAATAATAAATATTTAATATATATATATATATTTGATATCATTTAATGGGCAAATTTAGTTAGTATAAAATCTAATTTTTAATCAAAATAAACTCCTTTATTTTGATCCAAATTTAAATCAAAATAAAACTATTTTATTTTAATTTATCTAATTTTGAATAAAATAAACTATTTTATTTTAATCAAAATCTTTAATCAAAATAAACTCCTTTATTTTAATTAATTATGGAATCCAATTCCATGTAAAAAAAATAACTCCTTTATTAAAGGAAACACGGATTCTCTTTTTCCTCATTCACAAATAAACTTCTTTATTTTTGAATAATATGAAATCTTATTTCATATTTAAATAAACTCTTTTATTTAAGGAAACACTAATTTTTCTTTCCTATTCACAAATAAACTCCTTTATTTTGAATAATATGAAATCTTATTTCATATTTAAATAAACTCCTTTATTTAAGGAAAAATATAATCTAATTTCAATTCCAATTAGTTATCATGGAATCCAATTCCAACTCTAATTAGTTAGCATGAAATTTAATTTTAAAATTAAAATAAACTTTATATTTTAATATAAAAATAAACTTTTATTTTAATATTAAAATAAAATTTTTATTTTAATAATAAAATTATTAAGAATATTATATATATATAATAATAAAACCAAAATCGTTATATATATATATATATATATATATATATAATAATAATCTCATGAATATATATATTATATATATATTCAAAAAAAGCAATGCACCCATGTATTAAAAAAAAAATAAGGGACTCTAGTTTTTTATATTTTTATTTTATTTTTACACGTAATCATGCTAACCTCCTTTTTTTTTTTTTGAGGGGTAAGCCGACCTTAGCTCCTGCTAGCTTCTACCGAGTCGCCAGACTTTATTCCCTTTTTTAATGATAATCCGCATATGTCCTTCCTATTGCTATCCTTAATATATATATATATGATTTCTAAATATATATATGATTTCGATCATTATCAAGATCAAGGCGTAAATACCTTTTTTTTTTTTTTTCATCGATCAAGTCGTGAACAATCAAGGATCTACCGATTTTTTTTTTTTTTTAAATAAATTTTATACAATAAAATTATGCCCAATTAAATTGTTCTAAACACATATCAATATAGATATTAAATTAAAAAAATTAATAATTTACATAAAGGTTTGGCTCTGATACCACTGTTAGGTTTGTAATATTCAAGAACGCAATCAAATTGCATAAATAAAGCGAGCGAAGTAAAAAATCGAGTTTAAAAAAATTTACAAACCATAAACCCGGATCACCCTTTATGCACAATTATTAATTAAACGAAAAGATAAAGAATAAAATCATACCCTTGAAGATCGAAGCTTCCTCGTGTACAAGTTCACCTCCAATCCTTTTCGCGTTCAACTTGAATCCACCGGGTTTGGTTCCTTCCTTTGATCAACGTTAGCCACCCATGTGTTTGGCCTCTGGAGGTGATCCACCAAGGAAGAATAGAATTCAAGAAGAAGGGTATTGGTTCAAACCCTAGTTTTTCTATCTCTATAGAAAAGGGCGTACTCCCAACAAATTGGAATTATTACGTTATTAGTAAAAAGTCAACAACCACATCCCCATAATAAGACTCCTCTTATTTATAGATGTGGGCAACCCACCTTAACAATTAAGGAATTGAGATTTATTTAATTAATTAAATTCTTTTAATTAATTAAGCTCCCTAATCTTATTAGGGATAATTAATTAAACTCTTTTAACTAATTTTCCTTCCTAATCTAATTAGGAATAAATGAGAGTACTTATATTAATTCCTAAACTCTTTTAGAAATTAAAATAATAATAATTGTAATAATATTAATAAGACTCTCTTATTAATTTATATTTAATATTTCTAAAATATTAAATAATAATATTCAGCTATTTAATTTATTCTATCACCATAGATTAAATTAAATATACTTAACATATATATTACGATTATGCCATTAACTTCTTAAATAATTATTCTTCCTTTTATGGTGTGACCCTTTAGGTTCTCCATATTAAACCTAGGTTGTGAATAAATCAATTAGAATAATTCTAATCTTATTTAAATAAATAAATTAAATAATTAATTTATTTAAATAAATAATATTTATTCTACAATAGGGATAAGCCTCCCTAGCGATCAACAACTTTCCGATAATATAGATTTCAACATTAATCATAAAAGAACCTTTGAGTAAATAGTTACCGTATAATTCAATTCTTCCACCATACAATGTCCCAATTAAATATAAGACATGGAATTATCATCAAGTCTTATTTTATTTAATTATATGTATTTCGATCCTTAAATGCACAACTCAAATAATGCAAATTAGAAACTCCTTTCTAATTTCATTCTCGCCGCCAAGGACTACTTGGGTTGTCATTTATCGAATCACATAGACATTTCTCTTCTTTTATTAGAAGTGGTAGATTCTTTATTAATCATACATTATCTCCATGTACAACTTATTATACCCAAGCATACCCTTTGATATACCCTAAGGGTCTTAAGGAATAAGTCAAAGTATAACTCATCATACACAAGATACTATGATGATCTCAAGTCCAAGGATTACTTCAGACTACTATCACTACAGAATTCCTATTGACAGCAAATAAAACTCCATTAGGTATTCCTTAGCGAGCCACGCTCAAAGTGAACTTATTCTCTAATAAGCACCTACATACTTGCTTTAGTGTCTCCACACAAATGATCATGAGATCAATCATCCTCATCCAATGAAAGCAAGCAACGTATGTACCAATCTATCCGGATTCACTAATCCCCAATTTAGTAATCCAACGATTGGGAACTATTTTAGTTTTAAGCTTTTTAAGAATTTAGATCTCATTAGAATGATCATCATCATTATTCTAAAAGCATTGCTTAAAACTATGGGTTTATCACATATTATAAAACAAAGATCATGTAGATAATTAAAAGCCTTTAATAAATTAATACTTTTTATTAATAAATGAATAAGATTGTTACAAAGTATATGCTTTATCATCAAACATGATTGGCTTGTGTGCATACTACTTTCACCAACATTGCCCCCAGTCTTTTATTAAACAGGATGTTTAATGGAAGGCTGTAAATAGAATAGTTCCATGATAAAAAGAATGGCAAATAAGATTAAAAAAGTCTCAAAAGATATCTCACCGAGGCCCAAATGATGAAGTTTCGGTCATCAACATAGATAAGAACTAGAAGCCCGACAAAAAAGCCCAGTCCGGTTAATATCTTAAAGCCAAATAAGGATACTACCTCTTCACATTCATCATCATTGCTGTCAATTAATTGTGCCGCCCTCGTGTATCGTGCAACCGTCAATATAAAAGGTAATTTTCCCCAAATTAATAGCTTTTACCTGTCAATTTGAATTTTGGACGCCCTTTCGAGCTCTAGACTTCTCTCTTTCTCAAATTTCTTCCTCTTCTCTGCAAATTTTCAACAATGGCGTCCCAAGGTTCTGATAATCCAATTCCCATCATCGCCATTCCCCTTACCATTGTTCCTCTTACACCTAGCCCAATTAAGGCAACTTCAGGGTCAAACCTTAACCCATCTGGTACCTTAACCCATCTGGTACCCCAAGTAAGAACACACCAAGAAAGCCACTTCCAAACCCTTCTGTGTTCTTTCAAAGTGCAGAACAGTTTCCCCATGCTAACATTCCATCGTCCTTGTCTGAAAAGGACGTTTAAAACGCATATGAATGGTACCAAATCCCACCGCAACTCATCAATTGGGACGTCACACAGCCACCAAGAAGATGTATGTGATGCCCCCAAATTCGGGTTACCTGACCCCCGAGTTTGATGTTCACGATCCACAATATAATAACATTTAACTACCCATTTAAATATAAATAGGAATACATAACTCATTAACAAAAGTTGTTAATACATAAGTCCCAGGTTTACTAACCTTAAAATTACAAACATACCCCTTAGATAAACAAAAAGGGTTTACAAATACAACATAATAATAAGTTTTTATAACTACTCCAGCATCTTGCCTTTGCCTTTGTTCTTCTTTGACCCGCTGGCCTCTTCGTTCCTAGCTGAAATGTTTTATTTATAGCAAGGGTGAGAAACAAGTTTGCCCCGCAAGTTAAGACATACAATAAATGTATACGAATTAATAAGAACAGACTATCTATTTTGATAGAATGAAACCAAAGTTCGGTGAACTTTGAAATAGCTGAAAAAATTGTTAATCAATAACAAGTCTTCTCGTATCCTAGGCAACGCAAAAATCTGATAATGAAAGAGTACCACGCTTTCAAAGTTTCTACGATATTCTATTGAATAAACAAGAATCAATTCTACGGAATAACAAAGTGGAATGTTTTCCAGATTTATGCTGAGCGATCCATTGGATCTAGAACTTCTACTTTCTCGGGTATCTATCAAAGATTTACTTTGATACATACGCAGGAGTATCAGATAACCATAAAGATTAAATCATACCCCTCTACAAGTACTTAGAGCCGACCAACTCCTTGTACCCTATATTATGCATAATACTTAGGTCGCGCGCAATGGTCGAATATACGACTTAAAAATTTTGTTCCCTTTATATAAAAGGTTGTTCTTCTCAGTCTCAGAATCAAGATTTGATTTAACAACAAAATTTAATGATTTCTATTTCTATTTACTTATCGATCTAGCCGAAATAATTGGCATCAATCTATCAATAACAATTAAATTCTCTTCTCGAATTTATCAAGTTCTAACAAATGTTCGTCTAGCCATAATAATTTGCTAAGACATTTCTCAACATAATTTTACAATAAACAGGAATTATCTGTACTGTCAATTCTATCTTCTACGAATATGAATATCCAACCACAGTTATTCTATAAATGTATATTCTCCGAATCAGTAATTCAATTTGAATTATTAATCATGCACTAACTGTGAATAATCAACAATAAATTCCCTGGACATGGTATAATTAGCAATAATTAACCATTATAATAATTGAATGAATATAACTCAAGGTTAAGTTAGGAAACTTGCCTTCCGCGTTGATTACAGCTACAAAATATAATTAACTGCGTTCGTAAGACCTATATTCAACAATGTCGGTCTCACAATTAGCACAATCATTTATAACATGTTACACTGTATTTTACGGTCAAACTTCTCCTAGACACATTACCACATAGCCACATTAGTGTTTATAACCTATATAAACACTTAACAAGTCTAACTAGTTCTATTCGGTTTGGACTTCTATCCATTCTCTGTTCTAGTCACCTTATCCGACAATTAACACATTGATTGTCAATTAAACTTGGTCTCTAAGCTTCAATATTATTTTAGATAAGTCAAATATCATTTATAATATTTTTCGGAAATTAAATTTATAAACAATTATTATAATTTATAATAATTTTTTAAACACTTAAATCATTTTAAATGATTTGTTTATCAAATAATCTTATCATTATTAATATTTAATAATATAAAATATTAATAACATACTTGTCAAAATATTAAAGTTATTATTAATAACTTAAAATATTTTTAAATCATTAATATTCTACTTAAATGATTTTTAAATTAATTAAAATCATTTTTAAATCATCACTATTAATATTTAATTATTAATGAAATTATCATCAAAATATTAAAAGTAATTAATTATCACTTAAAATATTTTTAATTCATTTTTCTCATTTTTAAATGATTTTTAAATCAATAAAATCATTTTAATTCCTTTATTTAATATAATAATTAAATAAATCTAATATTATTAATATTAATTTATTAATGAAAATTCTCCAAAATATAGAAATTTATATTTTAAAATCCCAAATATTTTCTAACACTTTATTCTTATTTAAAATGATTTTTAAATTAATAAAATCATTTTATCTTATTTATTTAATTTAATAATTAAATAAATATAATATCATTAATATTAATTTATTAATGAAAATCCTCCAAAAATAATAAAAGTCACATTTTATAACTCAAAATATTTTTAAACACATTATTCTTATTTAAAATGATTTTTCATAATATTAAATCATTTTTCTCTAATTTATTTAATACACTAATTAAATAAATTAAATACTTTTAATATTTACATAATTATAAATATTAATGAAAAATATTCCAATTGGTCAGAAAATATTTTTCATAATTTAAAATAATTTTTAAAACCATTTTTAGTAATTTTTAGAATTTATTTCTATTTTCAAATAATTTCCGGAATATTAGAAATTAAAAACTAATTAAACCGTCGTTGTAGCCCTTTAGCGACACTTAGCGTCGCTGTTGGTGTTCTTGAGCTCAAGAACAATGACAGCCGGCAGATAAAGGCATCATGGTTTGACAACACTTACTTCTCAGTGTAACTTGTTTCTGGGCATCCTTGAGCATCGATCGTGTAGTAGAAATGAAGTACTACAAGTTCTAATCATCACTTGAGTCAACGAACTAAACATCACAAAGATCTAAGCTCACTAAGTTACTGTCAGACCAAATCTGGGGTTTCTGGGTAACCCACAAACCCAGACAGTGTCGACCAGGCACTTTCCATCACATTTTAATATAGGTTCTGTTCATTAACAGGCCGATATTATGGTTCGAACATATATTACACATGTTAAAGAACATATAGGAATCAACAGATCAGTTAATCAACAACACATTCGCCAGATTAAGTTCGGTCAAAGCCTGTCAGAAATTATGTTCTTCCGGTTTTTGGGTTTTCCAGAAACGGCAAGTCAGTGTCGAGGGGCCTCGTTTGACCACCCGCTACATCGATTCTGTTACTGATATAAGGAATATCAAAGAATGGATCTATAGTATAGATAAGATAATACAACCTGGTTACAATGATATCAACAATAGACATCAAACCTGACAGATCAAGGATGGACAAAACCTTGTCAGACGTTGGTAATCCATTTCTAGGTTACCCAGATTGTACTCGGTCATGGTCGGTCAACCGACTTTGACCGGCTATATCTTGTAATATGGAAATCGAATAGCTTGGATTCCACTTCTAGATCACAGACCTCATGACAGAGTACAGATCCAAAACATAAAACAACACAAAACACCACAGACAAGGATTTGCAGCCCCTGACATTACACTGTCAGACGACCTTTAGACCTTAAGAACAGTTTTGAAAAACTTCAATTTTTACCAACTTTGATGCTATGGATCTATGATAGATCATCATAGATCGTCTAAAAACATCCTATAACACAAGATTAAACACTTAAACAGAAAATTTTTCTTAGCAACTTGGATCAAAATAAAAGTTAGGGTTATACCTTCAAGCTTTAATTCTTGATCTTAGAATTCCTTATCTGTAAATGGTGTTTTAGGGAGGTGTTTTATGACTGAATTACTTGAGAATTTTGAAGGTTAGGAGAGAGAATGAGTTTGTGGAGAGTGGGATAGCAAAATGACTACTTTTATGGACATTCCCTCTCTTTATCTCTTAAATCTAGATATAATGTATCTATAATGACTAGGTGTCAATGTTGGATCAGTCATGGCTGAGACAAGAGTCAATTGGTTACCTTTAGTTGGTCACCAACTAAAGGTTTATCAAATTTTTACAAGTAACCTAATAAAAAATCCTTAAAGGGCATTTTAGTCATTTATAAAATAATTTTTATAGCAATATGGTCAAATGTCCAAACCCTTAGGGTTTAACCCTAAGGTTCTAACCATTAGGTTTTACAACCCCCAAATTCTAGAATTTTCTAATTATGGTTTCAAAAAAAAATTCTAAAATAAAATTAGGGTTTTAAATAGAAATTAATATTTCTAAAGTATAATTAGGGTTTTCTAATTATATTAACACATACTAATCACTTTAGGCTTGCTAATTAGGATTAGGGTTTCATAATTAGGGTTTAAAAATCCCGAATATGAAATTAGGCTTTAAATTTGAAAAATTAAAATTTCTAAATTACAATTAGGGTTTGTAAAAGAGAAATTAAAATAACTAAAATATAATTAGGGTTTTCTAATCATATTTAAGTTAAATAAACACATTAAGCTTACTAATTAGGATTAGGGTTTCCTAATTAGGGTTTTAGGATTCCCTAATATGAAATTAGGGTTTCCCGGCGTACAATTAGGGTTTTTAACTGTACAATTGGTTCTCTAAATTTGAGATTAGGGTTTTAATCTCTTATTAGGGTTTATTAATTTTAAACCTTATCCAATCAACCATTGATCAATATCTCTATACAGTACAAATACATACTCTTCAATATAATTATTTTAATTATATTTTCTACCGAATCCCTAATCAGAAATTAGGGTTAGGGTTTCTAAAGCTGTTAAGCACAACTCTACTCTAAATTTATTAGTCAATACACAAATTGACTCATTCTCCAAACTCGTATCACAGTTACACAACATAATATTAATAATTAATATTAATATTAATAAAAAAAATCATTCGTAAAATTTTAATTATTCGAAATACCGGGTTATCACATTCACCCCTCCTTAAAAGGATTCCGTTCTCGGAATCACTGCTTTCTTATTCTCTATAATCTTTAAAAGTTGTATCATCAATTCATTTTTATCAACACAATATTAAATTGTGTCTCAAATTCTAACATGTGACTTGAATCTATAAAAGAAAACAGTTCACAGAAATAACTGACTCATATTACTCGCGTAATTAAATTTCTAAACGAAATCATTACCTGCTACGACCTCCTGAGTAGCCACTGCATCCTGCGTCGTCATGTTGAATGTACGGGCTGTTGGTCTTCCTAGCTGTGCAGGCCGTCGAGTTGTCAAGGTTCCGCTACTAGGTCCCTTGTTGCCACTTTCCTTCTCCGCATTCTTCTTC
The DNA here is from genome assembly GCA_020205615.1 of Panax quinquefolius. NCBI lineage: Eukaryota > Viridiplantae > Streptophyta > Magnoliopsida > Apiales > Araliaceae > Panax > Panax quinquefolius. The sequence goes on along the minus strand of CM035172.1, from coordinate 77,767,234 downwards.
GGACAGTTCCTAACCAAATGATCAGTCCATCCGCATGCAAAGCAACCTTGTATCTTCTTCGGACTGGGACAATTGGGCGACATGTGCCCCTCTTGCCCACAGTTATAGCAGACTCCTTTCTTCTTCAGGCAAACTCTAGCATGGTTCTTCCCACAATTCGAACATGGCTCCCTTCCTTTCCTATTATCTTTTGTCTTATTACCCGACTGGGTATTCTCACTCCATTTCCTCTTATTCGGATTACTACCACCACTACTTCCCCCATCATTTGTCTTCTTCTTCTTATCCTGATGAAATCGAGATGCAGCTTCGCTCCCTCCTTCAGCAATTAACGCCTTCTCCATCAAAGCCGCGAACGTATTGATCTGCAATACCACAACCTTGTTGAATATTCTCGGCTTCAGTCCGTTCTCAAATCTTCTCGCCTTTCTTGCTTCTGTGTCCACCTGATAAGGTGCAAATCTTGCCAACTCGTTGAATTTGGCAGCGTATTCTGATACCGACATGTTCTCCTGCTTAAGTTCTAAGAATTTGACTTCCATCCTGGATTGCATACTCAATGAGAAGTAGTTCTCAAAGAACAACTCTTTGAATCTGGTCCATGTCACTATGGATGTACCCGCTCTTGCTTGATTTTTCTCCCACCAGTAATTGGCTTCTCCCTTCATTAAGTATGTCGTAAAAGATGTCTTCTGCTCTTCTGCCACCCGTGCAATGACGAATGCTTTCTCCATCTCCTTCACCCAAGTTTGGGCTTCAATCGAATCTGTGGTCCCTTTGAATTCAGTAGTCCTACCGCTTTAAAGTCTTTAAAATTTGCCAATCTTTCAGCTGGCTGATTCCTCGATCTTCCTATTGCAGCTGGAGCTCTATTTTCCATAGCTTCGGCTATCATATCTACGAAATTCTACATTGGGTCAGCTTGACCTTCTTCATTATTCACCGACTGTTCTTCTCGTTTGTTTTAATTCTGTCGTCTAGGCGGCATGATTTGATTTACATAAAAATCTTATATTAATTCTCACATAATCGCATACTTATTTAAATAGCACATAGTACATTTAGTACTTCACATATTACTATCCCTTTTTAAATCATATCAGGATTTATAACACAACTTTACACAAAAAGTTGTTATTCTCCATTCACACACAGTTATTACCAGTTCATCAAACTTACCACACTTATGAGTTCAGGAACTTACCACAATTATATGAGTGTATGAACTTATCCTAGTCAGACCTTTGGCGTCCATTCGTTGAGGGGTTAAAAACATTTCATATAATTATGAGTCATTAACTTACCATAAGTATGAGTTTTAAGAACACACAAATTAATCTTAATCTTATATTCATATAGAAAATAAGGATTTCATTCATACAAACATATATATTAAATATGCTTATACATCATTCTCGATATTACAACGCTTAATATTATAAACTTCTACCCAAAAGATACTACTACATATATCTAATTTGTCTATCGACCACTCCTTTCACCAGTCTTCTTCTTGTTGGGACACTTGTTGAATCCGTGACCCGTCTGCCCACATGAAAAACACTTTCTCAAATTCAGCTTAGGACAATGTAGAGAAATATGTCCTTCCTACTTGCAGTTGAAGCACACGTTCTTCCACATCATGTACTCTCCCGCGTGAGTCTTCCCACACTTACTACATGCTTGCTTCTTCTTCAGGTTTGACTTTTCCTAATTAGGGCTGTCGTTGTCCCTCTTTCGCTTATTCTTGTCTTTCTGCTGCTTGATTATCCCTTCAGACGATCCACCACCTACAGTCTTCATCCTTTCCACCTGCGCCTTCAGCTCGTTCCGTTCTTCAGTCATTTCACATAATGCTCGCTGTAACGACCCCAAAATAGGTCCATTCCATCCAACCCATTCTGAGTCGCTAAATATATGGTACGGAAAACAACTACAACTTTATTACAACAATTGTCGTGTAAAAATACAACAACACATATGTCAGTATGCTTTGGATGCAAATATATACCAATCAGATCACGTCACAATGACACCTTACATAAAGGTATAGTCAAAACTGCTTTTAGAAATTAGAATCTTTGGGAAGTGCTCAAGGAAACCTTCGTACATGGGAGGCCATGCTTTTAGGTTATGGTAGATATCATATGGCCACAGAATTATCCTTGGTTGACCCAATAGACCCCAAAGAAAAACAAGAAGATTACTATCATATTCTTCTCAATGGTGAGTCTTCTCTTGACATATCATTATCTCCACTGTCTCAAACACCAAGATTATATAGGTAGTGCTTGTAAATATACTCAGCAAGTGGATGAGCACAACCATGTCTTATGATAACACGAGTTTGTATGTCATTAGACATCTTGTATGATAGTGACAAAACACCCTTCCAAAATTGGGTTCGCCTCACCCTATTTAATTCACCAAAAATAACTATTAAATGATGTATAAAATACAACACACTAAAGCCCTCAATAAAATTATTTTCATACTCTTTAGGGAGAACCTCAACAACTATAGACCACCGCTCTATTCCCTTGTTATCCCCGCTTTCAACCCAAATACACTTTTATTACACGAAAGGAATTGTGAAACAAAAGGGTGAGCACAACTAGCTCAAGAAAGAATATTATGACTAAAGATAAATAAATTATCAATAGTCTTCATCAAGAATGAATCGTAGATTTAGAACATATGGTAGATGATAAAACTTTTCAACCATAGTTGCGGTGAACGAGCAATCCATTAGAAGAGTCAAATAGATAATAAAGTCTATTATCTTCTCCATGTTAAAAAGTCCACCAACAATGTTTTATCCTCAGTAACATCAATCAACAGGTTCCTTTCCACAATTATATGAATAACTCATAATCATAATTGTAATTCTAAATTCCTCTTCTCATCCGGAACAAAGATAATTTTCATCACCGCCTTTTTACCGAAACATCAAATATCATGGTTATACCAAATCACAGCCTCTGCTCATAATCATACTAATAAATTCATCTTTTGCACTATGGCCAAAGATATTCATCAACAATTCATCTTTACACTACAAAGCTAAAGATATTCAACAACAAAAATCTTTGCATTACAAGCCAAAGATATTCATCAATAATTCATCTTTGCACTACAGGATAAAGATATTCAACAACAGGCCATCTTTGCACTACGAACCAAAGATATTCAACAACAGGTCATCTTTTGACTACTACGCCCAAAGATATTCATCAATAATTCATCTTTACCTACGGACTAAAGATATTCATATATCAAAGAAATACATAATCATTTCGTGTTATATAACAATAATTATAACCATGTTGATCAATTCACCTTTGCACTTAAGCTAAAAATATTCAATTGTAAATTCAATGGTCATGATCATACCGACCAACAATTCAACTTTTGCACCATCGCCAAAGAGAACCTATAGTCACGATCATACCAATAATCTACCCATCTTTACACTCAAGTCAAAGAGAAATATCATCATTAGGGTTATAAGAATGTTATATAAAAATAATATAATCAAAACATGGTTTTAATTTCAAGAGTAAGATTCATAAATCAACGATAATTTGGTCAGAGAAGAAACCAATTTGTCGTGAATAGTACCCGTGATTCAGTATATAGTAATCTTAGATACGTGCATAGTAACCTCGACACGAAAAGATAAAGTTTCATAATAAAATTCATATCAATATTTATAACACCTTAATCCAAATGTTATAAAATCACTTAATAATATCAAAATCTTAATATTCTTAATATTACAACAATATTTAATAATTTCTAAAACTTATAAACAATTTAATTAAATTGTTTACACTTTACTAATTAATGCATTTAATCATCATAAAATGCCAAACTCATAAGATTTTATCACCAATAACCAAAACCCTCATCAAAAATCTGTATATACCTCATATATGATTCTCAAGCCATAAAATCATATTTTCTAATTTTCTTACTTCACATAACATATTTAATTCATTTGCTCATAACTAGAACATTTTCATGAAAAATACCAAATCAGTTCTAAAAATATTTCTTTTCTGGGATTTAGCATAAAATAGTCCCATATTGAACATATATTTTTCTCGAAATTTTAAAAATTCATTTACTATTTTTCATATGGCCAAAACCACCGAATATTTAAACATTTATCATAAATTGTACTTTTATCCAAAAATTTCGAAATTCATAGAGTACACTGATATTATATAGATATACTCTCAATAAAAATTTCATCAATTTTGGAGTTAACCGCAAGGAGTTATAAGCGGTTACTTTTAAAATAGTCTTTTCTCATAAAATTCATAACTCTCAATCTATACATCCAAAAATACCTCAAAATAATCATAGTGGTGTAAAATTCAAGAATGATCAAAATATGGATACAATCAAAGCTAGTATCCAGAATAGATATTTTAGACGAAAAGAAAAATTTTCATTTTTCTAATAGTGCCAGTATTCGTGAATAGTCAGAGTATCGTGAATAGTCCGTATATCGTGAATAGTAACTCTTACACCAAAAGATAGAAATTCCACAAAAAAACATTTTCATGCTTCATGAATAGTACTACGTGAATAGTAACTCGTGAATAGTAACTCATGAATAGTAACTCGTGAATAAGAACTCGTGAATAAGAACCCATGAATAGTAACTTGTGAATAGTAACTCGTGAATAAGTAACCCATGAATAGTAACCCCGACATGAAAAAGTTCCAAATTTGATAAAAACTTCGGATCAATATTTCAAAGATAATGATATTGAAGAAATAATATCATTACAAAAAAAATAATATCCCTTACTATCCCTTACCTCAAAAGAAGCAAAGACTTCATTTGGATATCGGATATGACGTTGAAGGAAACTTGCACTGATGAATATCAACTCACCAAGTATCTAAATACTCACAAAATACACTCAATGATCTAGAGAGAGAAAGAGAGAAAACTTGTTTCTGGTGTGATTTTCAATTCTAACTTAGCCTCTATTTATAGGAAAATGTTAAGACGCACGCAAGCCGGACTTAACTCGCAACCTCGATGGCTTTACCCGCTACTATTCCCACCCACCACATTTGAAAATTCAATTGAGCACATTTCTCACCAACCAAAAGTGGGGCCCACCAATTCTAGAATTTTCCACCAAAATCATTTATAACCTAATTTACGAATCACCACCTCTTAAAATTCATAACAAATTATACGCTCATTTTAACGGTTCAAAATTTGTGAACATATACTCAACTTATATATGTATAACATATCCAAAAATCCCAACGATCCAACTACGATTAAAAATTATAACTCACATAATAAAGTCAGTAAGAACAATCGATTTGATCTTTTAATACCTCCAATCCGACAAAATACTGATAAAATACCTCAACATTAATTCCTTCATTTATAACCACATAAATAAATCCATCATTTATATCCACATCAAATAAATATTTCATTGTCATATAAATCAATAACTAATTATTCACAAATAATATTACGAGAATCACAATAATGACAACCAGCGGTTCCTCAGAAAGAGGGGCTTTCCAATAAGGATTTCTCCTTCTCGGGCGCCGCAATTAGGTGACCAAACCTCTCCTTGATGTAACTTTTTAGACATTGCCAATAATGCTATCTAATAATATTATTCAAATAATATGAATTATTGATCCGATAATGAGAAATATTGTGCGTTGATAATTATTGAACAACAATAATATAAAATATTAACACGTTAATTATCAATCAATAAAATAAAATATTGAATAAGAATTATCGTAACAATTATTGAGTAGTGCCTTCTCACGTAAGAATCAATAATTGAAAAAATATCGCAATAATACAGGTATGCTATCGCAAGTGCAACAACGCGTATTACTTTACTTTACCAAACCGGGTATTCCAATAAAGTGTTAATTGAGAACGCGATTACGCTATTTATAAAAACTCAAATTTGTCGCTTTCTCCATCCGACGCTTATTCTTACGTATGGGGCCCACAAATAGGCTACTTGTAGTGCATTTAATATTCCCGGCGGAAAGAATATTCCACGACCAAACGAATATTCCCCACAATAATGAATACTTTATACCCCACCACGTTATTTTGAAAAAAAATTCATATATCACCCTTAACTTTAACTTTTATCAATTTAACCATTTACTGAATAGAAAAATTGAATACTTTTATTTCATAAAATTCGGGGTCTTACAATCTCCCCTCCTTATGAAATTTCGTCCCCGAAATTTACGTACCTGGTATTTCAAAGAGTTGAGAATACCTTGTTTTCATTTCAGATTCTATCTCCCCTGTCATCATGATTTCTCCATTGCTCATCTCCTGTATTTCAGATATCATTCTAGAATACAGCTTCAAAACAAAGGTTAATTAAGCAAATTAACATATCACATAATATCTCGATATTATGACTGACCAACAAATAAGCTTAGGTAGGACACACTAGCGAAGGATTTACTCATCTCTCCCCTCCTAGTTCTATTCCCCCGATCTCCGCCAGAGATCATATCCCTAAGCTCGATATTAACCGTAATCTACCCCAAAATAGGTCCATTCCATCCAACCCATTCTCGAGTCGCTAAATATATGGTACGGAAAACAACTACAACTTTATTACAACAATTGTCGTGCAAAATACAACAACACATATGTCTTATGCGTTTGGATGCAAATATATACCAATCAGATCACGTCCACAATGACACCTTACATAAAGGTATAGTCAAAAAGCTGCTTTTAGAAATTAGAATCTTTGGGAAGTGCTCAAGGAAACCTTCGTATGCATGGGAGGCCATGCTTTTAGGTTATGGTAGATATCATATGGCCCACGAAATTATCCTTGGTTGATCTAATAGACCCCAAAGAAAAACAAGAAGATTACTATCATATTCTTCCCAATGGTGAGTCTTCTCTTGACATATCATTATCTCCACTTGTCTCAAACACCAAGATTATATAGGTAGTGCTTGTAAATATACTCAAGAAGTGGATGAGCACAACCATGTCTTATGATAACACGAGTTTGTATGTCATTAGACATCTTGTATGATAGTGACAAAACACCCTTCCAAAATTGGGTTCGCCTTTCCCCTATTTAATTCACCAAAAATAACTATTAAATGATGTATAAAATACAACACACTAAAGCCCTCAATAAAATTATTTTCATACTCTTTAGGGGAGAACCTCAACAACTATAGACCACCGCTTCTATTCCCTTGTTATCCCTTTCAACCCAAATACACTTTTATTACACGAAAGGAATTGTGAAACAAAAGGGTGAGCACAACTAGCTCGAAGAAAGAATATTATGACTAAAGATAAATAAATTATCAATAGTCTTCATCAAGAATGAATCGAGATTTAGAACATATGGTAGATGATAAAACTTTTCAACCATAGTTGCAGCGGAACGAGCAATCCATTAGAAGAGTCAAATAGACAATAAAGTCTATTATCTTCTCCATGTTAAAAGTCCACCAACAATGTTTTATCCCCGTAACATCAATCAACAGCTTCCTTTCCACAATTATATGAATAACTCATAATCATAATTGTAATTCTAAATTTCTCTTCTCATCCGGATTTAAGATAATTTTCATCACTTGCCTTTACCAAACATCAAATATCATGGTTATACCAAATCACGCCCTCGCTCATAATCATACTAATAAATTCATCTTTGCACCATGGCCAAAGATATTCATCAACAGCTCATCTTTACACTACAAAGCAAAGATATTCAACAACAGTCATCTTTGCATTACAAGCCAAAGATATTCATCAATAATTCATCTTTGCACTACGAAAGCAAAGATATTCAACAACAAGCCATCTTTGCACTACGAACCAAAGATATTCAACAACAGGTCATCTTTGCACTACGGGCCAAAGATATTCATCAATAATTCATCTTTGCACTACAGACTAAAGATATTCATATATCAAAGAAATACATAATCATTTCAGAAGTTATATAACAATAATTATAACCATGTTGATCAATTCACCTTTGCACTTAAGCTAAAAATATTCAATTGTAAATTCAATGGTCATGATCATACCAAATCGACAATTCAACTTTTGCACTACTGGCCAAAGAGAACCTATAGTCACGATCATACCAATAATCTACCCATCTTTACACTCAAGTCAAAGAGAAATATCATCATTAGGGTTATAAGAATGTTATATAAAAATAATATAATCAAAACATGATTTTAATTTCAAGAGTAAGATTCATAAATCAACGATAATTTGGTCAGAGAAGAAACCAATTTGTCGTGAATAGTACCCCGTATTCGTACATAGTACCGTATACGTGCATAGTAACCTTGACACGAAAAGATAAAGTTTCATAATAAAATCCATATCAATATTTATAACACCTTAATCCAAATGTTATAAAATCACTTAATAATATCAAAATCTTAATATTCTTAATATTACAACAATATTTAATAATTTCTAAAACTTATAAACAATTTAATTAAATTGTTTACACTTTACTAATTAATGCATTTAATCATCATAAAATGCCAAACTCATAAGATTTTATCACCAATAACCAAAACCCTCATCAAAAATCAGATATACCTCATATATGATTCTCAAGCCATAAAATCATATTTTCTAATTTTCTTACTTCACATAACATATTTAATTCATTTGCTCATAACTAGAACATTTTCATGAAAAATACCAAATCAGTTAAAAATATTTCTTTTACGGGATTTAGCATAAAATAGTCCCATATTGAACATATATTTTTCTCGAAATTTTAAAATTCATTTACTATTTTTCATATGGCCAAAACCAATTTAAATATTTAAACATTTATCATAAATTGTACTTTTATCCAAAATTTCAAATTCATAGAGTACACTAATATTATATAGATGTACTCTCAATAAAAATTTCATCAATTTTGGAGTTAACCGCAAGGAGTTATAAGCGGTTACTTTTAAAATAGTCTTTTCTCATAAAATTCATAACTCTCAATCTATACATCCAAAAATACCTCAAAATAATCATAGTGGTGTAAAATTCAAGAATGATCAAAATATGGATACAATCAAAGCTAGTATCCGTAATAGATATTTTATTTAAAAGAAAAATTTTCATTTTTCTAAATTGAATAGTCAGATTCGTGAAATAGTCAGACATCGTGAATAAGTAACTCTTCACACCAAAAGATAGAAATTCCACAAAAAAATATCTTCACGCTTCATGAATAGTACTCGTGAATAGTAACTCGTGAATAGTAACTCATGAATAAGAACTTCGTGAATAAGAACTCGTGAATAAGTAACCCATGAATAGTAACTTGTGAATAGTAACTCGTGAATAGTAACCCATGAATAGTAACCCCGACATAAAAAAGTTCCAAATTTGATAAAAACTTCAGATCAACATTTCAGCATAATGATATTGAAGAAATAATATCATTAAAAAAAAATAATATCCCTTACTATCCCTTACCTCAAAAGAGCAGCACTTCTGACTGGATATCGGATATGACGTTGAAGGAAACTTGCACTGATGAATATCAACTCACCAAGTATCTAAATACTCACAAAATACACTCAATGATCTAGAGAGAGAAAGAGAGAAAACTTGTTTCTGGTGTGATTTTCAATTCTAACTTAGCCTCTATTTATAGGAAAATGTTAGCACAAAAGGCGGATTTAACTCAAGACCCCGATGGCTTTACCTGCTACTATTCCCACCCACCACATTTGAAAATTCAATTGAGCACATTTCTCACCAACCAAAAGTGGGGCCCACCAATTCTAGAATTTTCCACCAAAATCATTTATAACCTAATTTCTGAATCAGTCACCTCTTAAAATTCATAACAAATTATACGTTCATTTTTAACGGTTCAAAATTTGTGAACATATACTCAACTTATATATGTATAACATATCCAAAAATCCCAACGATCCAACGGTCAGATTAAAAATTATAACTCACATAATAAAAAGGCAAAGAACAACGATTTGATCTTTTAATACCTCCAATCCGACAAAATACTGATAAAATACCTCAACATTAATTCCTTCATTTATAACCACATAAATAAATCCATCATTTATATCCACATCAAATAAATATTTCATTGTCATATAAATCAATAACTAATTATTCACAAATAATATTACGAGAATCACAATAATGACAACCAGTGCGGTTCCTGGAAAGGGGGCTTTCCAATAAGGATTTCTCCTTCATCGCCGCGCAATTAGGTGACCAAACCTCTCCTCGATGAGAACTTTCTAGACATTGCCAATAATGCTATCTAATAATATTATTCAAATAATATGAATTATTGATCCGATAATGAGAAATATTGTGCAAAGGATAATTATTGAACAACAATAATATAAAATATCAACACACAAGAATTATTGAATCAATAAAATAAAATATTGAATAAGAATTATCGTGTAACAATTATTGAGTAGTGCCTTCTCACGTAAGAATCAATAATTGAAAAAATCTTGTCAATACCAGTGCTACTCTTGTGCAACAACGCCAGACATTTTACTTTACTTTACCAACCGGTATTCCAACAATGTTAGCATTGTAACGATTACGCCGTTATTTATAAAAACTCAAATTTGTCGTTTTCTCCATCCGGCGGTTATTACATTATGGGGCCCACAAATAGTCTACTACTGTCGCATTTAATATTCCCCACGAAAAGAATATTCCACGACCAAACGAATATTCCCAACAATAATGAATACTTTATACCCCCCTTGCGTATTTTGAAAAAAAATTCATATATCACCCTTAACTTTAACTTTTATCAATTTAACCATTTACTGAATAGAAAAATTGAATACTTTTATTTCATAAAATTCGGGGTCTTACACTCGCTCTGTCTTCCATAGCTCCTCCAAGAGAAACACTTTGCTCCGGAGTTCTTAGACTTCTGCAGATTCGTGATCTTGTTCTCCAACTTTAGTCTTATTCCCTTTCTCCATCTTAGCTGGCTCAGACTCTGCCTCCTCATCTCCACTCAGATACATCTCGGGATAATCGTCATGATCGCTCCCCAGATTGACCATGGTTCGTCTTCTCCCACCTTCTTAATCGATTAAACTTCGCCATACCGCACCTCACTCATCGGCATTGGTGCAACAGCCGCTAGCATCTCCGCACTCGTTTCATCTTTTCCAGACATCCTACAGTCAGTTTAAACAACTTGATTAGTACTTCACCAGTACAAAATTCTCACACTATGTGTCCGCTTATCTCATTATTGATGTACTTCGGCAATCTCTCACTTAGAACTCTAAATGAGTTTTCTCTATCTCGTGTATGGTTATAATCCTAGGGTTTTCCCCCCACCCCATTTAAGGTTTATAACCTACAGCTCTTCTACCAACTTGTGACACCTTGGTCACTACAAACTTTGATACTAACTCATGGACGCCCCAAATCCCAAGTTACATCTGACCCCGAGTTTGGTGTTCACGATCCACAATATAATAACATCTAACTACCCATTTAAATATAAATAGAAATACATAACTTATTAACATAAGTTGTTAATACATAAGTCCCAGGTTTGCTAACCTTAAAATTACAAACATACCCCTTAGATAAACAAAAAGGGTTTACAAATACAACATAATAATAAGTTCTTTATAACTACTCCAACATCTTGCCTTTGCCTTTGTTCTTCTTTGACCCGCTAGCCTCTTCGTTCCTAGATGAAATGCTTTATTTATAGCAAGGGTGAGCAACAAGTTTCCCCCGCAAGTTAAGACATACAATAAATGTATACGAATCAATAAGAACAAACTATCTATTTTTATAGAATGAAACCAAAGTTCGGTGAACTTTGAAATAGCTGAACAAATTGTTAATCAATAATAAGTCTTCTCGTATTCTAGGCAACGCAATAATCTGATAATGAAAGAGTACCACACTTTCAAAGTTTCTACGATATTCTATTGAATAAACAAAAATCAATTCTACGCAATAACAAAGTGGAATGTTTTCCAGATTTATGCTGAGTGATCCATTGGATCTAGAACTTCTACTTTCTCGGGTATCTATCAAAGATTTACTTTGATACATATGCAAGAGTATCAGATAACACTAAAGATTAAATCATACCCCTCTACAAGTACTTAGAGCCGGCCAACTTCTTGTACCCTATATTATGCATAATACTTAGGTCATGTATGATAATCTAATATATCACGACTTAAAATTTTTGTTCCCTTTATATAAAAGGTTGTTCTTCTCAGTCTCAGAATCAAGATTTGATTTAACAACAAAATTTAATGATTTCTATTTCTATTTACTTATCGATCAAGCCAAAATAATTGGCATCGATCTATCAATAACAATTGAATTCTCTTCTCGAATTTATCAAGTTCTAACAAATATTCGTCTAGCCAGAATGATTAGCTAAGACATGTCTCAACATAATTTGACAATAAACAGGAATTATCTGTACTGTCAATTCTATCTTCTACGAATATGAATATCCAACCACAGTTATTCTATAAATGTATATTCTCTGAATCAGTAATTCAATTTGAATTATTAATCATGCACTAACAGCGAATAATCAACAATAAATTCCCTGGACATGGTATAATTAGCAATAATTAACCATTATAATAATTGAATGAATATAACTCAAGCTTGAGTTAGGAAACTTGCCTTCCGCGTTGATTATAGCTACAAAATATAATTAACTGCGTTCGTAAGACCTATATTCAACAATGTCGGTCTCACAATTAGCACAATCATTTATAACACGTAACAATCGTATTTTCTTCATCAAACTTCTCCTGACACATTACCACATAGCCACATTAGTGTTTATAACCTATATAAACACTTAACAAGTCTAACTAGTTCGGTCTGGTTGGACTTCGGTCCATTCTCGGTGTTCTAGTCACCTTATCCGACAATTAACACATTGATTATCAATTAAACTTGGTCTCTAAGCTTCAATACTATTTTAGATAAGTCAAATATCATTTATAATATTTTTCTAAGCTTTTAATAATTTATAAATAATTATTATAATTTATAATAATTTTTAAACACTTAAATCATTTTTAAATGATTTATTTATCAAATAATCTTATCATTATTAATATTTAATAATATAAAAATATTAATAACATACTTGTCAAAATATTAAAGTTATTATTAATAACTTAAAATATTTTTAAATCATTAATATTCTACTTAAATGATTTTTAAAGTAATTAAAATCATTTTAAATCATCACTATTAATATTTAAATATAATAAAATTATCTTTATTAAAATATTAAAAGTAATTATTTATCACATAAAATATTTTTAATTCATTTTTCTCATTGTTAAATGATTTTAAATCAATAAAATCAGTTTTAATTCATTTATTTAATATAATAATTAAATAAATTTAATATCAATAATATTAATTTATTAATGAGAATTCTCCAAAAATATAGAAAATTATATTTTAAAATCCCAAATATTTTCTAACACTTTATTCTTATTTAAAATGATTTTAAAATTAATAAAAATCATTTTTATCTTATTTATTTAATTTAATAATTAAATAAATCTAATATCATTAATATTAAAAGTCACATTTTATAACTCAAAATATTTTTAAACACATTATTCTTATTTAAAATAATTTTTCATAATATTAAATCATTTTTCTCTAATTTATTTAATACACTAATTAAATAAATTAAATACTTTTAATATTTACATAATTATAAATATTAAAGAAAAATATTCCAATTAGTCAAAAATTATTTTTCATAATTTAAAATAATTTTTAAAACCATTTTTAGTAATTTTTAGAATTTATTTCTATTTTTAAATAATTTCTGGAATATTAGAAATTAAAAACTAATTACACCGTCGTTGTAGCCCTTTAGCGACACTTAGCGTCGCTGTTGGTGTTCTTGAGCTCAAGAACACTGACAACCGGTAGATAAAGGCATCATGGTTTGACAACACTTACTTCTCAGTGTAACTTGTTTCTAGGCATACTTGAACATCGATCGTGTAGTAGAAATGTAGTACTACTAGTTCTAATCATCATCTGAGTCAACGAACCAAACATCACGAAGATCTAAGCTCACTAAGTTACTGTCAGACCAAATTTGGGGTTTCTGGGTAACCCAGAAACCCAGACAGTGTCGACCAGGCACTTTCCATCTCATTTTAATATAGGGTCATTCATTAACATGTTGATATTATGGTTCGAACATATATTACACATGTCAAAGAACTTATAGGAATCAACAGATCAGTTAATCAACAACACATTCACCAAATTAAGTTCGGTCAAAGCCTGTCAGAAATTATGTTCTTCCGGTTTTTGGGTTTTCCAGAAACGGCAAGTCAGTGTCGAGGGGCCTCGTTTGACCACCCCCTACATCGATTCTGATAGTGATATAAGGAATATCAAAGAATGGATCTATAGTATAGATAAGATACTACTACCGGGTTACAATGATATCAACAATAGACATCAAACCTGACAGATCAAGGATGGACAAAACCTTGTCAAATGCTGGTAATCCATTTCTGGGTTACCCAGATTGTACTCTGTCATGGTCGGTCAACCGACTTTGACCGGCTATATCTTGTAATCTGGAAATCGAATAGCTTGGATTCCACTTCTAGATCACAGACCTCATGACAGAGTACAGATCCAAAACATAAAACAACACAAAACACCAACAGACAAGGATTTACAGCCCCTGACATTACGCTGTCAGACGACCTTTAGACCTTAAGAACAGTTTTGAAAAGCTTCGATTTTTACCAACTTTGATGCTATGGATCTATGATAGATCATCATAGATCATCTAAAAACATCCTATAACACAGGATTAAACACTTAAACAGAAAAATTTTCTTAGCAACTTGGATCAAAATAAAAGTTAGGGTTATACCTTCAAGCTTCAATTCTTGATCTTAGAATTCCTTATCTGTAAATGGTGTTTTAGGGAGGTGTTTTATGACTGAATTACTCGAGAATTTCGGAGGTTAGGAGAGAGAATGAGTTTGTGGAGAGTGGGATAGCAAAATGACTACTTTTATGGACATTCTCTCTCTTTATCTCTTAAATCTAGATATAATGTATCTATAATGACTAGGTGTCAATGTTGGATCAGTCATGGCTGAGACAAGAGTTAATTGGTTACCTTTAGTTGGTCACCAACTAAAGGTTTATCAAATTTTTACAAGTAACCTAATAAAAAATCCTTAAAGGGCATTTTAGTCATTTATAAAATAATTTTTATGGCAATATGGTCAAATGTCCAAACCCTTAGGGTTTAACCCTAAGGTTCTAACCCTTAGGTTTTACAACCCCCAAATTCTAGAATTTTTTAATTAGGGTTTCAAAAATAAAATAAAATAAAAAATTTCTAAAATAAAATTAGGGTTTTAAATAGAAATTAATATTTCTAAAGTATAATTAGGGTTTCCTAATTATATTAACACATACTAATCACTTTAGGCTTGCTAATTAGGATTAGAGTTTCATAATTAGGGTTTAGAAATCCATAATATGAAATTAGGTTTTTAATTAGAAAAATTAAAATTTTTAAATTACAATTAGGGTTTGTAAAATAGAAATTAAAATAACTAAAATATAATTAGGGTTTTCTAATCATATTTAAGTTTAATAAACACATCAAGCTTACTAATTAGGATTAGGGTTTCCTAATTAGGGTTTTAGGATTCCCTAATATGAAATTAGGATTTCCCGACGTACAATTAGGGTTTTTAACTGTACAATTGGTTTTCTAAATCTGAGATTAGGGTTTCTAATCTCTTATTAGGGTTTATTAATTTTAAACATTATCCGATCAATCATTGATCAATATCTCTATACAGTACAAATACATACTCTTCAATATAATTATTTTAATTATATTTTCTACCGAATCCCTAACCAAAAATTAGGGTTAGGGTTTCTAAAGCTGTTAAGCACAACTCTACTCTAAATTTATTAGTCAATACACAAATTGACTCATTCTCCAAACTCGTATCATAGTTACACAACACAATATTAATAATTAGTATTAATATTAATAAAAAAAATTATTCGTAAAATTTTAATTATTCGAAATACCGGGTTATCACAATGTACCAGTGTCCTGATGGCTGGGCTTCTATGCCTCTGACACTTCTGGAAAAAGGGGTTCGATTCCCCTTACATGTCTTTCTGGTTACCCTCTTGGGGTTCGTTGGCATCGGATTCGCCCAACTGGTCCCAAATTCTTACATCCACATTTTGGTGTTCATCGCCTTCTGCCACGAGGTAGGCGTCGCCCCCACCCTTAAATTCTTCTTCTCCACATATACCATCACCAAGTCCCGAGAAAAGGGCTTCAAAGTCCTGGGCAAGATAGCTTCAAAGCCTAGAGAGAACTTTGAAAGACACTCTCTGATCAATACTCCTTCCAGCAACAGAGGATGCCACAAGGAGTGGCTTTTCGTCAAAGGGCCTGAGATTGCCTCTCTTCCAGATTGGACAACGTTGGATAAAGTTTCGGTTGACTTCGGTGATATAGCCGAAGAACGTGTCAAAGAAATGATTGAACTCTTAGACAACTTCCCGAAGAAGGAATGGAGTCATGGTTTCCTCACCAAACAAGCTTGGTTGTATGACCACAAACGTTAAGTCTCAAATTTATATTAATTTATAACTGGCTGATCTTCATTTTGGTAAACTGATCTAACATAAGGTATCTCCTTGTTACAGTATCTTTGATAAAACCCACATCGATCGACCGAAGGGATTTGGAAAAATTCCTTTCGGGCAAACCTTCATCACCCATTATAGACACTCGAAATTTTCTGTATTATTGTCACTAACATTGCAGGAGGACAGATTCGTCTTTTAAGAGGGAACCCTGAAAGACAATCCATATCCATACTGGATACTACCTGAAGTTCAGCATCAACCCCAGAGCACACACTGGGAGTAACAATTCCAACCTCGGAGATAACCCCGAGGCGTATAGATCCAATACCAGAACACACACCGAAGAAGACCGGTTAATCTCGGAGATAACCCCGAGGTATCCAGTCTCAGTCCCAACCATGTGAATAGCCACCAACCTTGGTGATTACCCCAAGGAATGCAGTTTCGGCAATAACCCCAAAAATTCTTGTTTCAAATGCGACCAACTTTAATCTCGGTGCTCACAATGAAATACACTGTACCAACCCGGTGATAACACAGGGAGGACAGGCACACCTAAAAGATGACAATGAGGACCTTCAACAAATACAGTAGTCCAATCTCAGCGAAGCTCTGAGCAACGTCTTCTTTATCAGCCCAAACCGGCGATAACACCGGTGAGGGGCAACATATATAGCCAACGCGATGTCACGCCACGTCGTCTCATCATCTCTACACCACGATGTCCCACAAGACTAACCAATCCCGAGTGACTATTGTGCGCGGTAACAGATAAAAGTTGGAGCTTGAAGACTGGAGAGAATCATCCCATCTTCAATGACTTCGTACACACTCTAATCCCATGCCATTGTATAACTCTCAACAACGGCGGTCCGAAATAGGTCCTGTATACCTCAATCGGATGCCTGGATTGCACTTCTGAAATTTCGAATGGACACTACAGATTGCTGAGAGTGCACGTCTTCTGAGATTTACTCGACCCGAGAAACTCGGGCCCACCCTTACCTTACCTCTGGTACACTGCGGCTCACCCCAGTACACACATCTGCTCCACCTTCTATAAATAGAGGGCTTGGGGTGGCCATTTGCAAGAGAAAAGCGGCGAGGAGGCCCCCTGAATTTGCTCTACACTCACCCCATGCGATTGTACTTTCTCATTTTAAACACACAGCAGCTCATATATAGCCTCTTTTGTACCTACAAAAAGCCGGTGTTTACCCACTCTAAAGATATAGAAGTCTTCTTTGGCGGTCAACCTGTAAGCCTTCTCACACACTTTAGAGTCTTTCTCTTCATCTCTGCACACACCCTTCTTCACGTTGAGAGTCGTGTTGCGCGCGTTTGCCCAGACTTTGGTCCGTGATTTTGTTTCAGCTTATATATATATTGACTAACATTATCGAGTTATGGCTCGATTGAGCCTGAACTTGATGCAGGCGTTTATATACTTATATATATATATATATATATATATTATATATATGAACCGTGTGTCAAACTTTGTTCGATGAGCCTGACTTGATGCGAGGCGCTTTTACTTGCTTTAATATATATATATATATATATATATATATATATATATATATATATATATATATATATATATTAATGTGTGTTGGACTCGCTCGACGAGCCCGGATTTTACATCCTGAGGCGTTTACTTGCTTTAATATATATATATATATATATATTAATTGTGTGTCGGACTACATTCGATGAGCCCGGATTTTACATCCTATGCATTTACTAAACTTATATATATATATATATATATGAATTGTTGTTTTACTACATTCGATGAGCCTAGATTTTACATGCAGTGCGTTTATTAAGCTTTTATATATATATACTTATATATATGAATCGTGGTCGAACTACGTTACGATGAGCTTGATTTTACATCCGGTGCGTTTATCGCTTATATATATATATATATATATATATATATATATATATATATATATTTCGTCCCACCTGGAGTTCACTTCGTGGTGGTTGATCGCTTTTACCGCTTTCTTTACGTTTCGTCTTGCCTGGAATTTACTTCGTGGCAGTTAATCGCTATGTACAGCTTTATTTACATTTTGTCCCGCCTGGAGTTCCCTTCGTGGCGGTTGACCATATTTACAGCTTTAGTTACGTTTTGTCCCGCCTGGAGTTTCCTCCGTGGCGGTTGATAGCTTTTACAACTTTATTTACATTTCTGATCCCCCATGGAGGTGCTTCGTGGTTGGTGATCATGTCTGTATATATATATTTAAAGCTTTTATATATATACTTGCTTACTGCTTTTATACAAATTGCAGTATCATGTGCGCCTAGGAATCATGTGATCACATATTCAACCTATTGGATCTAGATTCGGTTCCCGTGATGGACCTTTTCAGCTGTAAGCAGCTTGTAAATTATTTTGCGATGTCTGAATTTCCTCAAATGGTTTCCATACCCATGAGGAAGTCGGCATTATTTTGTACATTATTTTCGTACGGATGCCTCGCATCTCGTAAAATAAAATTAATCAAAATCAACACTTAATAAAATGGAAGTGTAAAGGTCTCAATTACTATTGAGCATCGTATTTGAAAAACCTTTTATAAAACATCATTGCTATATCTTGCTAAAAAAGCGAGAATTTTACATAAATTCAAACTCTGTGTATATAGGTGCGAACGAGGCCTCGCACTACTTCCAAATAACAGCACATTGACCCACACACACACACACATTCAGATAATAGTTTCTTGAAAAGAGGCGGTCACCGTGGTAACACAAATGTCGGGGGGTGCCTAACACCTTCTGTGACGCCCCAAAAATTAGGTATACATCACCCATCTTGAGCGCCAGATACATGGTACAGAATTCAAATACAACTTAATAATACAATTGTCGTATACAATACGACAAAATATAAACCGTGAGTTTGAATACAAATATTGTCTACTAGAGAGTATACAAACTCAAAAGGAGTCCTCATTACAATTATTATCACACTATATCACAGAATAGTGAGGACTACTAATGCACAATCTAGGACCATCACTCCGCTCCCAGACTAGTCCCAAATATATTCTCATTTCACGAGAGAAACGGTGAAAGAAAGAGTGAGCTCAACTAGCCCAATGAAGAAATATTATGACTAAGATAATGCGAATAAATTATCATTAGCCTTAAAAAAGGTTAAACCGATACATTATAACAAACATCTAGTTTAAGCTGCAATGAACAAGCAATCCATTAAAAGAGTCAAGTAGAGAATATAATCTACTATCTTTTATGATTTAAAAGGTTTTCATAACTTTTATCATTGGGACTCGACAATAAATAATCCACATCATCGAATCACCCCTCACTTACTGACCAAGGATATTCTTTAGTATCACGACCACAATTATCCATGCACTACGGGCCAAGAATATTTGTGTATTCATTAATGGTAAGGATCATGCCAACAACTGTCCATCAATGCACTACGGGCCAATGAGGACTTTTACCACATCATTTGTAACATTACGGTCATGATTACACCAAATAATCCCTGGTCATAATCATACCAAGTCCATCTATGCACTACAGGCCACGGATGACTTTCAAAAAAATATAAACATGAGGATGATGACAATGATATAAGAATTCAATAAAACAAGTTCAAGAATTAATTTATTCAGGAACTAATAACGTCCAAATTGTCAACATGATACTGCTTTGTAGAGTAAAATTCAAGAATGCTCAGAAGAATATTTCCATGAAAAGATACTGGATGAAGCGCAAATATCAAGGATATTCCACTAATTTCATGGAGTATAGAAGTCAAAACTTTAACCAACTGAGTATAATAACGAATGGAATAACAAAAGAAATCACCATGCATGCGGTACTTCGCATAGACGAGTTATTCCAATGAATAATAATAAGTAATCGGAATCGGTCAAAGAAATTACGCACCGAGCGAAGATGTTCCAATGAGAATAATAAAAGACGGAACCAGTCCCACAGAAATGCATGAACATGATATTCCAATGAATAATAATAAAGATTTTAACCAGTCCTACGCGAAAAAGCATGCGATGGGATATTCCAAATGTAAATATAATAAAGATTTTAACCGAGTCCCAAGTAACACGCATGATGATGAGAATATTCCAAATGTAATAATAATAAAGACGGAATATTAGAAGAAGGTCACCAAGTATAGGGTAGTCCGCGTATATTGGTTATTCCAGCAGAATAATAAAGAATGGAATAACAAAAGTTCTCTTCATGAATACAAAAGAAATAATACTCCCTACGAGTACAACAAATAATATTCCCTACCTTAAGAAGAAGAGTACTGGATATATAAGTAGTGAAGTAGCAAAATACTTTCTTCTTTCTCTCTATAGTTTATCTCTCTAGAGTTTCAAAGAATTAAATAAGAAAATAATGACGGAATGAGCTTCTATTTATGAAATAAATGGATTGCATAGTAACTAACTCATGAAACGGTCCAGATTGATTTACTTTAATCTGACGGTCCATATTTAAAGCAAAATCTTTTAAATAAAATAAAATATATTCTATTTATAATCTAATAAAACGAATAACTTTATAAAAATTATACTATGCAAAACACTATGCTTAATAAAATATAATATATTCTAATTATTGTCTACTAAAGCAGATAACTTTATAAAAGTATTCTATTTTATATAAAAAAGATTTTACTATGCAAAACACTATGCGGATTACTATGCAACACTATGCATAATAGAATATAATATATTCTATTTATAGAATAACTTTATAAAAGTATTCTATTTTATATAAAAGATTTTTACGTATTATTACATTAATAATACCAACAAACTGTGTGACTTATCACGTAAGCATCAATATAATTAATCTTGTGTGCTACTATGCAACCACGCGTATTATTGTATTTTTAACACCGGGTGTTTCATGCTTAAAGGTAAAACTTCCCGTTATTTTCATAAAAGTATTTTTTCATTTTCTCGATCAAACATAATAATTACATTGTGGGGTCCACCAATGATTGTCTTGGTTATAATAATATTTCTGTTAAAACGAATATTCTTTGACCAATCGAATATTATATAAAAACTTACGTTACTTTGAAAAATTTATAAATATTACCTGACAACTATAACATTATATCAATTTCACTCCATAATATTCAAAAATAATATTTATAGAAAATTCATCTTTATTCAAAAGTTGGGGTTTTACAACCTCCCTTCTTATGAAATTTTGCCCTCGAAATTAGAATGCGTGCACTGGTATATCGAAGAGGTAAGGATACATTGATTTCATTTCAGATTCTAACTCCCAAGTCATTTCCTCAACATCGTGGTTTCTCCACAAAACTTTGACTTGAGGTATATCCTTGGAGCGTAGAATATGTTCCTTCTTATCCAAGATTTGAACAGGAACCTCTTCATACGTCAAATCTTCTGCTATTTCGTCCGGTTCTAACTCAATAATGTGGTTCGGGTCTTCCACATATTTATGTAACATGGATATGTGAAAAATGTTATGAACACGAGACATACTTAGCGGTAAAGCGAGTCTATAGGCCACAGTTCCTACTCGATCGAGGATTAAAAATGGGCCGATGAATCGAGGATTGAGCTTTCCTCTCTTTCCAAATCTCGTAACTCCTTTCCATGGAGCAACTCGTAATAACACATGATCTTCTATATCAAATTCCACATCCTTTCGATGAAGATCAGCATAACTCTTTTGTCGATCTTGTGAGGTTTTTATACGTTGTCGGATCGTTTGAATCTTTTTTGTAGTCATACGTACCAACTCCGGTCCTAACAACGTTGTTTCACCCACCTCATCCCAAAGATATCTTTGAGAATGACACTTTCTTCCATCTGGCGCCTCGAATGGAGCCATGCCAATGCTTGCTTGATAACTATTGTTGTAGGAAAACTCCACCAACGGTAAGAACTTGTCCCAACTTCCCTTGAAGTCAAGGACATAGAGTCTTAATAAATCTTCCAGAGTTTGAATAGTCCTCTCTAATTGTCCGTCCGTTTGAGGATGATATGCCGAACTAAATCGTAAATCCGTGCCCATAGCTTTTTGCAAACTAACCCAAAATCGTGAAGTGAATCTTGGGTCTCGATCAGAAACTATGGATACTGGCATACCATTCAATCTTATAATCTCGCTTATGTACATACGAGCAAGACGTTCAAGTGTATAAGTTTCTCGTATTGGTAAGAAGTGAGCAGACTTGGTCAATCTATCAATAATTACCCAAATCGCATCTATACCTTGAGAAACTTTGGGAAGACGGGTAACGAAATCCATGGTAATGTGCTCCCACTTCCATTCTGGAATTTCAAGTGGTTGCAATGGACCTTTTAGTACTTGATGCTCCGCCTTGACTCGTTGACACGTTAGACACCTTGAGATAAACAATGCTATCTCTCTCTTCCTATTGCCCCACCAAAATGTATGTCGAAGATCATGATACATTTTGGTACTCCCAAGATGGATTGCAAATGGTGTGTTGTGCGCCTCCATTATGATTTTAAACTTTAAACAGGGTCGTTAGGAACACAAAGTCTGGAGTTGACTCAAAGTATTCATTCTTCATCGATTCTTGCTTCCGGCACTGCACCTTCTTGCACTTTCTTCCTCATACGCATCAGCTCCGGATCTGTAACTTGAGCATCTTTAATTTTATCAATTAAAGTCGGTTCTACTCGTATATTCGCCATCATCACATGGGTCCCTGGAGTCTTTATCTCTATCTCCATCCTTTGTAAGTCATACAAAATGGGCCTTTGCGTTAACAATATTGCACTTATACCCGCATCTGATCTTCTACTCAATGCGTCAGCTACCACGTTCGCTTTTCCAGGATGGTATTGGATGGTATGATCATAATCTTTCAATAGTTCAAGCCAGCGTTGTTGTCGCATGTTGAGTTCCTTTTGAGTGAAGAAATATTTGAGGCTTTTATGATCCGTAAAGATCTTCACTTTCTCCCCATACAAGTAATGCCTCCAAATCTTTAGTGTGAAGACAACAGCTGCCAACTCTAGATCATGAGTAGGATAATTCCTCTCATATTCTTTGAGTTGTCGTGAGGCATAAAGCTATGACTTTCTCATATTGCATGAGAACACATCCTAACCCTTTGCAGAGCATCATTTGTAGATGACAAATCCTCCAAACCGGATGGTATTGTCGAGCAGTCTTTGAAATGAGTCTCCTCTTGAGTTCTTGAAAACTCTTCCCACATTCATCGCTCCAACCGAACTTTGTATCTTTACGAGTCACCGAGTTAGTGGAGTAGCGATTCGAGAAAACCCTTCTACGAATATCCGGTAATAACCAAATAAGCCGAAAAGCTACGTACTTGATCCATTGATTTAGGTTGCTCCCGGCTTTGAATAGCTTGATCTTTCTTTGGATCAACGGATATTCCATGACTTGATACCACGTGCCCAAGGAATGCTACTTCCTCGAGCCGAACTTCGCATTTCTTCACTTGGCATAAAGCTTGTATTCACGAAGCTTTTGGAGTATCGACCTCAAGTGTTGCTCATGATCTTCACGGCTTTTGGAATAAATAAGGATGTCATCAATAAAGACGACCACAAAGTGATCCAAATATTCCTTGAATACTCGGTTCATCATATCCATGAAAGCGGCGGGAGCATTAGTCAATCTAAAGGACATGACTAGGAATTCATAATGCCGTCTGCGAGTTACGGCCGCCGTCTTTGGAATGTCATCGGTTATAATCTTTAATTGGTGATATCCAGAATCTAAGATCGATCTTTGAAAAGAATTTGGCTCCTTGCAATCGGTCAAACAGTTCATCAATACGTTGCAATGGGTACCTATTTTTTTTTGATGGTGACATGATTGACTCCAGATAATGAATACAAAATCGCATACTCCCATCTTTCTTCTTCACGAATAGAGCAGGGAGCACCCCAAGGAGAAGTACTAGGGCGAATAAAGCCAATATCCAACAATTCCTGCGGTTGAGTCTTTAACTCTGAAGTTCAATAGAGCCATTCGATATGGGGCTTTGGAAATGGGTTTTGTCTGCAGGGTTCAAGGTCGATACAAAATTCAATTTCACGCTCTGGGGTAGGCCAGAAGTTCTTCGTGGGAATCGTCGGAAATTCATTAATAATAGAAATATCATTCAAAAGCGGCGTATTTTTGTTTAGATCTCGTGACGTGGGCTAAGAAAGCTTGACATCCATTTTTCAATAAGCGAATAGCTTTATGGCTTGAGATGACCGTGATTGATTTTAATGGTTTGGTCGGCAGATTAAGCATAATAGGTTGATTAGGAATATGAAAGCTAACAACCTTACCAAAATAATCAATTTTAGCATGATGAGTAGTTAACCAATCAATCCTAGAATCACATCAAATGCAAGTATTTTCAATGAAATAAGATCGACGGGTAATGTGAGGGGTGCCGATTTGAACCAAACAAGACTTATAAGCAAAGGAATTATGAAGGTTTCTCTCAACGGAGTTTCTACAGATAAATCAAAGTCTAATTTCTCTGAGTCAAATTTAATCATTGATTTGCAAGTAGGAGAAATAAAAGAATGGGTAGAACCGGTATCAAATAAGGTATAGACTTATTAGAGTTTATGATAAGCTTACCCGTGATGACCTCATTCGGGTTCCTTGCTTTATGGGAGGTCATAACAAATGCTCTCCTTGCACTCTAAACTTTAACTTTTAAGGGACGACCTTTGGTGCCTCCATCCAGGTGAACTTGTCTTGATGAAACGACAAAATCGGGCTAAGTGACCTTCTCTTCCATAATTATAACATGCTTTGGACGGCATCATGCGCAGTTTGGATGATGTGTCCTCCCTCGCATTTGAAGCATATGATAGGTGGTCATTCTCCTTCCTTAACAACGGGTGCTGGTGCTGACATCCTTCCATCATTGTTGAATCTTCTTTTCTTGAAATGTCCATTTTTACTGTCTTAGCCATGATTACCACCGAAGTGGTTACCATTTCTGGCATGTTGATTCCCTCCACGTTTGTTGTCACCGTTTCGATGACTGATACCACTTGTATTTTCATGCTATCAACTGCTTTCTCTTGGTTGCGTTGACTCGTTACCGCACTTCAATAATTGAGCCATATTTACAACATCTGAGTACAAACACAGTTTATGAGAAATAAGATATTGACGTATCTCCGGTTTCAAACCTCTTAAAAACATTCGCGTCATTCGCTCCTCATTATCGACCAAATGGGATACAAACCGGGATAACTCCGCAAATTTAGCCTCGTATTGCGAAACGGTCATATTGTTTTATTCCAATTTGATAAACTCCACTTCTTTTATGTGATGAATACTCTCGGGAAAGTACTTGTCGTTGAATAGCTCTTGGAACTTCTCCCAAGACATCTTGAGTGCGTCGAGTCGAGTAGTGCGTTTCTGATTTCCACCAATGTCTGCCTCTTCACGCAATATGAAGGTGGCAAAGGGAACCTTTTGCTCCTCGGAGCATCCCAAGACATCAAATATCTTGGTGATCTGCTTTATCCATGCTTCCGCCTTAAGTTGTTTTGGCTCTCCAATAAACTCCGGTGGTCCCAGCTCCTTTAACTGTTTAGCGGTGACCGTGTTTTCAGTGTTTCCACCTACATTTTGGACAGGAGCCGCTCTCGCCTGATGTAGCATGAATTGCATAAAGCCTCTAGACAATCCATCATTCATCATTTGGTTCGTGTTGTTGTTTGCATGAGGATTGTCGCCTTCCTGATGCACATTATTATGATTATTGATATGTGGAGACTCAACGGTCTCTTGTGCTCCATTGGTATTCTCAGCATTCTCGGATGTCATTTTCAGATACTGCCACAAAACAAAGGTTAATTAACATATAACCTATTATCCCTATACTTTGACCGACCAATTAAATACCAAATAAACTTAGGTAGGTCATACTAGCGAATGAATTCCCCGTATCTCCCCTCCTAGTTCTAGTCTCACATCTTAGCCAGGGATCATATCCCTAAGCTTTGATACCAACAGTGACGCCCCCAAAATTAGGTATACATCACCCATCTTGAGTCGCCAGATACATGGTACAGAATTCAAATACAACTTAATAATACAATTGTGGTGTACAATACGACAAAAAAATAAACTGTGAGTTTGAATACAAATATTGTCTACTAGAGAGTATACAAACTCAAAAGGAGTCCTCATTACAATTATTATCACACTATATCACAGAATAGTGAGGACTACTAATGCACCATCTAGGACCATCACTCTGTTCCCCGACTCGTCCCAGCTATATTCTCATTTCCTGAAAGAACAGTGAAAGAAAGGGTGAGCTCAACTAGCCCAGTAAGAAATATTATGACTAAGATAATAAAGAATAAATTATCATTAGCCTTAAACAGTGATAAACTAATACAATACAATAAACATCAAGTTTAATTGCAGTGGAACAAGCAATCCATTAAAAGAGTCAAGTAGGGAAAAAAATCTACTATCTTTTATGATTTAAAAGGTTTTCATAACTTTTATCATTTGGGACTCGACAATTAATAAATAATCCACATCATCGAATCACCCCCGCACTTTCTGACCAGGAAATTCTTTAGTATCACGACCACAATTATCCATGCACTACGGGCCAAGAATATTTGTGTATTCATTAATGGTAAGGATCATGCCAACAACTGTCCATCAATGCACTACGGGCCAATGAGGACTTTTACCACATCATTTGTAACATTACGGTCATGATTACACCGAATAATCCCTGGTCATAATCATACCAAGTCCATCTATACACTACAGGCCACGGATGACTTTCAAAAAAATATAAACATGAGGATGATGACAATGATATAAGAATTCAATAAAACAAGTTCAAGAATTAATTTATTCAGGAACTAATAACGTCCAAATTGTTAACATGATACTGCTTTGTAGAGTAAAATTCAAGAATGCTCAGAAGAATATTTCCATGGAAAGATACTGAATGAAGCGCAAATATCAAGGATATTCCACTAATTTCATGGATTATAAAAGTCAAAACTTTAACCAACTGAGTATAATAACGAATGGAATAACAAAAGAAATCACCATGCATGCGGTACTTCGCATAGACAGGTTATTCGATAAAATAATAAATAATGAGGAATTATTCGAAATTAAATGCAAATGTTCATAATAATAAAAGCGGAACGAATTAGGCGCAAAAGCGCCAGAATCCAACAAAATAATAATAAAGAATGGAACCGAATCGTAAACGTAAAAGCGTTCCAACAAATATTCCAATAATAATAAAGAGCGGAACCGAATTAATCCCACTACACGCCATGTAATAATAAAAATATTAGAAGAAGGTCACCAAGTATAGGGTATTCTGCTACCTTATTCAGAAATGGAATAACAAGTTCTCTTTATGAATACAAAAGAAATAATACTCTAGATAGAAGAACTAGATGAAAACTAGTGAAATAGCGAATACTTTCTTCTTTCTCTCTATAGTTTATCTCTCTAGAGAGTTTCAAATGAATTAAAGAAAATAATGAAGGAATGAGCTTCTAGTTATAGAAAAATGGACTGCATGGTAACTAACTCATGAACGGTCCAGATTGATTTACTTTAATCTGACGGTCCATATTTAAAGCAAAATCTTTTAAATAAAATATAATATATTCTATTTATAATCTAATAAAACGAATAACTTTATAAAAGATTTTACAATGCAAACACTTATGCAAGCATCTATGCAAACACTATGCATAATAAAATATAATATATTCTAATTATTGTCTAATAAAATAGATAACTTTATAAAAGTATTACATTTTATATAAAAGATTTTACTATGCAAAACACTATGCAGATACTTATGCAACACTATGCGTAATATAATATAATATATTCTATTTATAGAATAACTTTATAAAATATTCTATTTTATATAAAAGATTTTCTATATTATTACATTAATAATACCAACAAAATTGAGTGACTTATCACATAAGCATCGATAATTAATCTGGTATTAATGCTACTATGCGAACCACACGTATTCTTGTATTTCTTTAACACTTTGGGTGTTTCAACAGATTAACTTGTAAAACTTTCGCCGTTATTTTCATAAAGTATTTTTTTCGTTTTCTCAATCCGACATGATAATTACATTGTGGGGTCCACCAATGATTTGTCTGGTTGTAGGAATATTCCCTGTTAAAATGAATATTCCCAGGCAATCGAATATTATATAACAACTTGAGTACTTTGCAAAATTCATAAATATTACCCACAACTATAACATATATCAATTTCACTCCATAATATTCAAAAATAATATTTATAGAAAATTCATCTTTATTCAAAAAGTTGGGGTTTTACACCTTCCCTCTGCATAACCAAGTCCCCGGACCCTAATGAATCTCGGTTTCACCGACCTGTTTAGCAGTGTCACATCACTTGGTCAATGTGCAAACCTTTTTCTTGGTTGTGTTGTTACAACCATTTAAAAAACAAACTGGCGACTCTTAACAGTCCATCGTCGACATTATACATGTCGGACCTTTTTCACTTATTTTTTCAAACAAATCTCACCTAAAATGAGAACACCAAAGAACAAGTAACGGAAAGGGACATCTAAAAATCCCAACGTTGACAGGTGGCGACTCTGCTGAGGACCTCCAGTAAGAGGACTTAAGTCGTCATTACAATCTTTTCAAAATTATTATCTGCTTGTGTGTGGATGTTGCATTTACATTTGATGAATGTGTACGAATGCATTTCCTAAATTGCACTTAGTGCTTCGCACCATAACTGCTTGTGATATTAGTGCTTCGCACATGTCATCATTTTCATACGGTGAGACGCGATATATGTTAATGTATGTTGTGTGGTCCCTCCACCAGGAGGCTATCCCATCGGTGTTTGATTACTGGATTCGTGAGAAGACTAATTCTTTGAGGCTCAGGAAAGGCACCACCCAAATTAGCTCCAGTTGAAAGACCGGATTAATTTCCCGTTGAGTAAATTGCGATGATTTGGGAACCTTCATGCCAAAAAGCCGCGAGAGTAACCTAAGATAGGTCAGCCTCTGATAAACCCAAAACGGAGGATAGTCTCTTCATGCTCTCTCATTTCAATTACTTGTAAACACAATTACTTGTAATTTCATTCCATATATATCTCCATGTAATGAGAAATATGAAGAAATGTGTACACATACATATTTTAATTAACATGTTACAAACAGCTGACATCCGTTTTGCAGGATAAAATTCCTAAAATGGACACATCACATAGCATGTTATTATACACATTCCCTAAAGACTAAACTATGCAAGTCTTTCGCAGGGAACCAATCGGACCTACTACCCCCGAAAGTCCAAAAGGCTAGAGGCTCTACAAATAAACATGTCGTCATCCCATTTTCAGGCCGGTGAACTTAATCCAGTTTCTCACAAAGAATTCGACGGATTAAGCAAGCAAATTACAGATTTGGTTGTTCTACTAAAAGAATTACACCAGTCTAATCAGGGTCCAAAAATACCCATACATGCTGAATCCTCCACACAAGGGGGAACCCAGGTCATTACATTACCTGAAATACAGTTGGATACGACCAACAAAACTCATAATGCTACCCATCCCACTGGAGATCCAGACACTGGTGACATCAAAAAGAAAGTCCTCCAAATGGAACATACCCTTCGTGCTATCAAAGGAATTGGAACACACGGGAGTGTTTCATATGCTGATCTTTACATTTTCCCTGGTGTTCATTATCCAGAAAATTTTAAAACTCCTGACTTTGAAAAATATGACGGGTTAGGAGATCCTTACACACATTTAAAGGTGTTTATTGGAGAACTTGGATGTTATGCAGAGGACGAAAAACTCAGAATGCAATTGTTCCAAAAAAGTCTAACTGGAGAAGCTCATTCGTGGTACACAAGATTAGACAATTCAAAGATCCATAGCTGGGAAGAGCTAGCACATGCTTTCCTCACTCAATATAACTTTCAATCTTAGATGGCTCCTGATCGGTATCAAATTACCAAGATCAAGAAACAGTCTAACAAGTCTTTCAGAGAGTATGCTCAAAGGTGGAGACGCCTGGCTACCCAAGTTAGTCCTTCCATGATAGAATCAGAGATGGTCATGACTTTCATAGACATACAAGAAGCTCCTTTCTATGAAAGAGTTTTAGCCGGCATCGGCAAACCATTTTCTGAAATGGTCAAACATGGGGAGATGGCTGAGATGGGTTTGAAGTTTGGAAAGATTCAAGACCTAGTTGCACTCAAAGTTGTTGCTGATCACATCCAATCCAGAAATTATGGAAACAGCCCCCGGAGGGTCCATAAAAAGAAAGAGGAAGATGTTTCCCTGATACTACAGGGTCAAAAGGGCAATCAAAACATGCCTATTCAAAGGAGAAACTTAACTCCCTTTCAAGCACAAGTCTGCAAACCCTCCAATACCAAAAGGTGGAGAAGTTAAACACCCTCGAGTGTTTACACCCTTAGGGGATACCCTCGAGAACATTCTCACTCTTCTGACTACACAGAAGAAAATTACACATCTTCTTCCACCAAGCCATCCCTAATGTGTTAGGTTTGTAATATTCAAGAACGCAATCAAATTGCAAAATTAGGCGGAAACGTGAAAAATCAGAGTTTTAAAATTTTACAAACCATAAACCCAGATCACCCTTTATGCACAATTATTAATTAAACGAAAAAGATGAATAAGAAACATACCCTTGAAGATCCGAGCTTCCTCAGGTACAAGTTCACCTCCAATCCTTTTCGCGTTCAACTTGAATCCACCGGGTTTGGTTCCTTCCTTTGATCAACGTTAGCCACCCAAGTGTTTGGCCTCTGAGGGTGATCCACCAAGGAAAAAGAATTTTCAAGAAGAAGGGGTATTGGCTCAAACCCTAGTTTTTCCTATCTGTATAGAAAAAAGGGCGTACTCTCCAACAATTGGAATAACGTATGTTATAAAAGTCAACAACCCCTTACCCATAATAAGACTCCTCTTATTTATAGATGTGGGCAACCCACCTTAACAATTAAGGAATTGGGATTTATTTAATTAATTAAATTCTTTTAATTAATTAAGCTCCCTAATCTTATTAGGGATAATTAATTAAACTCCTTTAACTAATTTTCCTTCCTAATCCAATTAGGAATAAATGAGAGTACTTATATTAAATTAATTCCTAAACTCTTTTAGAAATTAAAATAATAATAATTGTAATAATATTAATAAGACTCCTCTTATTAATTTATATTTAATATTTCTAAAATATTAAATAATAAATATTAAGCTATTTAATTTATTCTATCACCATAGATTAAATTAAATATACATAACATATATTATTACGATTATGTCATTAACTTCTTAAATAATTATTCTTCCTTTTATGGTGTGACCCTTTAGGTTCTCCATATTAAACCTAGGTTGTGAATAAATCAATTAGAACAATTCTAATCTTATTTAAATAAATAAATTAAACAATTAATTTATTTAAATAAATAATATTTATTCTACAATATAGGGATAAGCCTCCTAGCGATCAACAACTTTCCGGATAATATAGATTTCAACATTAATCATTAAAGAACCTTTGAGTAAATAGTTACTGTGACAATTCAATCCTTCCACCATACAATGTCCCAATTAAATATAAGACATGGAATTACCATCAAAGTCTTATTTTATTTAATTATATGTATGTCGATCCTTAAATGCACAACTCCAAATAATGCAAATTAGAAACTCCTTTCTAATTTCATTCTCGCCTTAACCCAGGACTCTTGGGTTGTCATTTATCGAATCACATAGGACATTTCTCTTCTTTTTTTAATAGAAGTGGTAGATTCTTTATTGATCATACATTATCTCCATGTACAACTTATTATACCCAAGCATACCCTTTGATATACCCTAAGGGTCTTAAGGAATAAGTCAAAGTATAACTCATCATACACTAGATATTATGATGATCTCAAGTCCAAGGATCACTTGTACTACTATCATCACTACAGAATTCCTATTGACGAGTGCAAGTAAAACTCCATTAGGTATTCCTTAGCGAGCCACGTTCAATTGAACTTATTCTCTAATAAGCACCTACATACTTGCTTTAGTGTCTCCACACAAATGATCATGAGATCAATCATCCTCATCCAATGAGCAAGCAACATATGTACCAATCTATCCGGATTCACTAATCCCCAATTTAGTAATCCAATGATTGGGAACTATTTTAGTTTTAAGCTTTCTAAGAATTTAGATCTCATTAGAATGATCATCATCATTATTCTAAAAGCATTGCTTAAAACTATGGGTTTATCACATATTACAAAACAGCATCATGTAGATAATTGAAAGCCTTTAATAAATTAATACTTTTTATTAATAAATGAATAAGATTGTTACAAAGTATATGATTTATCATCAAACATGATTGGCTTGTGTGCATACTACTTTCAATCTCCCACTTGCACTAAAGCCAATCGCCATTGTATCTTATACTCTTCTTCTCTAAGTGGCGATTATCCTACTGTCGGATAAGCTTTAGTTAATAGATATGTAATGTTGTTCTTGAGAGTCCACTATCTCTATAGTGATTTTCCATCTTTCAATGATTCTAATAATCAAATGAAAGTTCCACAACACATGTTTAGATCCAAGATGAGACTTAGGAACTATTCCTAGTTCTGTAATAAACTTTTAATCCAAACAATCAACTTGCAGCTTCATTTATAGCTATATACTTTGTCTTTATCACTAAACCAGCAACTCTTTGCTGTTTGGAACCTTTCCAATTCACTGCACCACTGTTCAAGATAACGCTTTACCTTTAAAGTGGATTTTCTGTCATCTTGGTCCATCTCGAAAAACTTGAATCATTAAAGCCCTCTAGTTTTAATTTAGACCCACCATGAATATGATCACATCCTTATTATTGGGTTAAGCACTTTAAGATGTTTTTCACCGACTCATAGTGAACTTCTCCATAATATGATGATCAACATCGTGTCTCAGTATATTTCATTGCGTACATGATTGTCACTCATGCGACCTCTCTTTTTGAGAGTCCATGGGGACTATTAAGAGATACACTCCATAGCTCATCTACATGAGACATCTCTTGAGTTTTCCATGCTAAACGACTTTAGCATCAAATGAATATACGTTCCTTGGGTTAAGTCGAGCATCCTCTTAAATCTATCTATATAGATTTATATCCCCAATTAAGATACTCTTCCAAATCATTCATGGAGGAATGTTTAGACAACTTTATCTTTACCGATTGTAGCATTGGTATGTCATTCCTTATCCGTAGTATATCAATATATAGTACTAGGAATGTCACGATGCTCCACTAACCCTTTTGTACACACTAGAACTCTTACCTCATCGTATGTAACTCGGATCATCATCTTCTATGATCGTACCTCATCATCATCATCCATGATGAATCCATACCTCCTAGGTATCTTCTGTACTATTCATTTACGATTAGGTTGTGGGTACAATAGGTCTATCTATAGGTTTCCTCTTATTTGACTTATAGTGTTTTGTGGTTCTTGAACTCTTCAAGATCTATTATCCTCCCACTAGCCCTTCAATAATAAACACCTTTATCTTAGAAGGCGCATGTTTCGCAACAAAACACCTTTTGCTAAGTAGGATTATAGAACATATACCCTAAACTTACTTTAGGATGTCCCACAAATTGACATTGTCAAAATCTTGTCCCAAGATTATCCTTTGAAACATTTTCACATAAGTTGGACAACCCTTAACTTAACATACTTAAGATTAGGAATCCTCCCATCCATAACTTTTATGGAGTCTTGGGCCGGGATTTTGAGGTTACCTTTTTCCGTAGATATCACGACCATTTCTAGGACATTACCCTGAAGAATACTTTGGAATGTCGGTAAAATCATTATGGACCATACCATATCCAACAAGGTATGATTTTTCCTTTTAGATACATCAATCAATTATTGCGTATCAGGAGGCGTCCATTATGAGAAAACCATTTGAGATGATCCAGAAACTTATTGCACAAGTATTTATTCCTTGATCTAATTAAAGAATCTTAATACTTCGCCAATTTGTTTCACTTCTGAATTCTTTGTACCTTTCAAATAATTCACACTTGTATTTCAGCAAATACACACATTCAACTCTTTGAATGATCATCTCCTTTTTCTTGTACTAGTTTCTTCAATTTGCAAAATTATTTTTCACGTAAGTCAAGTATACAAAATCAATTAAGTAATATTTTGGTTCTATACTGAAAACATTATTATTATAAATAGAACAACAATTGTTCTTAATTATAATACCAAAGATTTCATTGTCCAACAATAAAATGGAAATAATATTTTTAACAAGAACTGAATACAATAACAACTTATTGACTTAATAGATTTGCCTTTAGTAGTATCTTGCTAAACTATAAGTTTCTATGGCTAATATGGCAACCTTTGCTACATTTTCCGCACATAGGATTACTTATATTTGTTTAGCTTTCTACTTCTTGGTCCCTTCATAAATCTCTATTTATGATAACCAAAGTCGGTATCCAATACCCAAGTAGAACCTTGACTTAAAGAAAATTTATTTCAATCATGAACAAAAACCGTATTGTAACCGAAACTTCACTAAGCTTCTTTGGTTAGCCTCTGCAAGATGCTTCTTGCAGTTTCTTTCCAGTGTCCAGGCTTATTGCAGTGGAAGCAAACTCCTTTGCTATCCGTGATCGCTTTTGTTCTTATTATCCTTTGTTTATGCCTTTCTATTTACCTTCTTTGAATCGTTCTTCTTTTGTAAGATCCTTTGGCCCCTACCAGTAAGACTTGATCTTTCTTGGTTGGAAAGTGACTCTCAACATTTTTCAATATGTTAAGCAAATCAAAGGAGCTGATATCTAGCTTGTTCATATGAAAAATTCACAACAATTATGAAAGGAGTCCGGGAGTGAGTGCAAGATCAAATCTTGGCTCAACTCTCCATCCATGACAAAACCAGTTGTCCTAATTGATCAATCAAATTGATTATGTTAAGAACTTTTTATCTGCATACTTATAGTGCCATTGGCCATTCTAGATCGGAAGAGCTCCTTAGATATCTCGATATCTATCATCCCTACTTTCCTCACCATCAACTACTTGATGTGCGGAATATAGTAGAAGTATCCATAGTTTCAGTTTGACGACAAGCTCACACTCATGGATGCGAGCATGATGCATTGAGCCAATCATGCATCATCTTGCCACTTTTTAAAAGTAGCAATCTCTTCCTCGTAGGCATTATGCGCAACCATTGCAGGGATAGGCGTATTAAGAACATAAGATAGCTTTTCAGCTATGAGAACTATTCTCAAATTCCTTAACCAATCCGTTTAATTCGGTTTGGTTAATTTAGCATCTAATATGCTTCAGCATGATGATAGTAATTTTAGACATTGTAAAATTCTGTAAATGAATTTGTAATTAACAACATTTTAACATACATTCTTTTATTAATTACCAAAATAATTAGGTCTTATTTTAAATTGGTATCTCCCACTATTTTCTTCAAACTATATTACCCTCAATATATATAGTTCGGCAAAATCTAATTAAAGATTTGCTAGTGAGAATAAGGATCCCATTTCAAATGTATATAGCCTTGTGGTGACACAACAAACTATATATAAATAAATAGGTAGACAACTTTTGTCAATTACATCAACTATGCAACTCCTTTGCTTTTGCCTCTTAGATTATTTTGATCAAGTGGTGGCACATCCGAATCAAAATTATCCAAGTTAAGTCCGACCTAGCACTCCATATATTCAAAAAAGAAAAATATCATCCTTGTGGTGACACAACAAAATAATATTGTTCAATTTTCTTTATAAGCATCAAATGTGATAAATTAACATCTTAAATACTTAATACTTGCCTTGTGGTGACACAACAAACTCATATTAAATATTTAATACTCTATTAATTTTATCATGCTAGAAGGCGACGCTTCGATATTCCAAATATCTTTGAACGCTTAGGACTTAATATAAAAATTGAGGGGTTTGTTATTAATTTGTCTCATCTTGTTTAGCGCATTTACATATATATATAAAATACGCATATATATATATAAAATACGTCATTATATTAATGAACATGCTAAGCATGTTTGCATAATATATAATATATATAGTATAAGCATGCACATATAGAATACTATATTCTACCCGAATTGATTATGGACTTTTATTCTAGTTTGGTTCACTAGAGCCACCAAGTGAACCAAAAGGTCAAACCCTAGGGGTGTAAGAAATAATATTTAAATATAACTATTACATTTAAACCCTGCTCCATTACAAACGGGTCTTCAAGCGCCTCCTTGCTCCTTGCTCTTTGATCTCTAATTCTTCAAAATTAATTCTAACTATTCCTATTACAAAACTATTTAAAATAAATAGAAACCTTGATCGCGATCGAGGGAAATACATAGGAGGAGATAGAATTTATATTAAGAAAAATTAGAGAAGACGAGGTACGCAGACCCCATTTAATAAAACTCATACATTCATGCATCCAACTAAAATAAAATTCAATCATATTGGTCAATAGTCCATAATCAATCCCATTTATTATCATACACATCATCATATGCATCAATAAATAACATTCATCTTATGAATAATAAACATTTAATATATATATTGATATCATTTAATGGGCAAATTTAGTTAGCATAAAATCTATTTTTGAATCAAAATAAACTCCTTTATTTTAATCCAAATTTAAATCAAAATAAAACTATTTATTTTAATTTATCCAATTTTGAATAAAATAAACTATTTTATTTTAATCAAAATCTTTAATCAAAATAAACTCTTTTATTTTAATTAATTACGAAATCCAATTCCATGTAAAATAAATAAATAAAATAAACTCCTTTATTAAAGGAAACACGGATTCTCTTTTCCTATTCACAAATAAACTCTTTTATTTTGAATAATATGAAATCTTATTTCATATCTAAATAAACTCCTTTATTTAAGGAAAGATCGATTCTTTTTTCTATTCACAAATAAACTCCTTTATTTTGAATAATATGAAATCTTATTTCATATCTAAATAAACTCCTTTATTTAAGGAAACATAGAATCCAATTTCAACTCCAATTAGTTATCATGGAATCCAATTCCAATTCTAATTAGTTAGCATGAAATTCAATTTTAAAATTAAAATAAACTCTTTTATTTTAATATTAAAATAAACCTTTTATTTTAAGATTAAAATAAACATTTATTTTAATTATAAAATAATTAAGAATAAAATGAACTCTTTATTTTAAAATTAAAATAAACCTTTTATTTTAATTATAAAATAATTAATAATATTATATATATATATATATATATATATAAAACTAAACCAATATATATATATATAATATAATATAACTAAACCGTGAATCACTTGAAATCCTCAATCCTCCTGCCTTGGTGAATTCCTTTTGGTGAATAATAATAATAATAATATATATATATATATATATATATATATATATATAAAGATACAAATCGTGACCGTTAAAGGAATACTCCTCATTCACGTGATATACTCCATAAGTTACATATACTACTTTATGAATCCTGTAGTATTACAAATATGTATATATCTTATAGAAATCATGACCCACGTGATGAATCATGACCCATGTCTCACAATGATTCACCCTTTATGTGATGCGATGCTAAGTCACGGAACAGCGAAAAAAAAATATCGGGATTACCGATTTTAAAAAAAAGTTTTTTTTTTATTTATTTTTTTTTTAATAAATTTTATACAATAAAATTATGCCCAATTAAATTGTTCTAAACACATATCAATATACATATCAAAAATAATTAATAATTTGCATAAAGGTTTGGCTCTGATGCCACTGTTAGGTTTGTAATATTCAAGAACGCAATCAAATTGCAAAATTAGGCGGAAACGTGAAAAAACAGAGTTTAAAAATTTTACAAACCATAAACCCGGATCACCCTTTATGCACAATTATTAATTAAACGAAAAGATGAATAAGAAACAATCATACCCTGAAGATCCGAAGCTTCCTCGTGTACAAGTTCACCTCCAATCCTTTTCGCGTTCAACTTGAATCCACCGGGTTTGGTTCCTTCCTTTGATCAACGTT
Organism: Panax quinquefolius; assembly: GCA_020205615.1. Taxonomy (NCBI): domain Eukaryota; kingdom Viridiplantae; phylum Streptophyta; class Magnoliopsida; order Apiales; family Araliaceae; genus Panax; species Panax quinquefolius. The sequence continues at coordinate 77,728,251 of CM035172.1, read as the reverse complement.
AGCCACCCTAGTGTTTGGCCTCTGAGGTGATCCACCAAGGAAAAAGAATTTTCAAGAAGAATGGTATTGGCTCAAACCCTAGTTTTTCTATCTCATAGAAAAAAGGGCGTATTCTCCAACAATTGGAATAACGTTATGTTATAAAAAAATCAACAACCCTTACCCATAATAAGACTCCTCTTATTTATAGATGTGGGCAACCCACCTTAACAATTAAGGAATTGGGATTTATTTAATTAATTAAATTCTTTTAATTAATTAAGCTCCCTAATCTTATTAGGGATAATTAATTAAACTCCTTTAACTAATTTTCCTTCCTAATCCAATTAGGAATAAATGAGAGTACTTATATTAAATTAATTCCTAAACTCTTTTAGAAATTAAAATAATAATAATAATTGTAATAATATTAATAAGACTCTCTTATTAATTTATATTTAATATTTCTAAAATATTAAATAATAAATATTAAGCTATTTAATTTATTCTATCACCATAGATTAAATTAGATATACATAACATATTATTACGATTATGCCATTAACTTCTTAAATAATTATTCTTCCTTTTATGGTGTGACCCTTTAGGTTCTCCATATTAAACCTAGGTTATGAATAAATTAATTAGAACAATTCTAATCTTATTTAAATAAATAAATTAAACAATTAATTTATTTAAATAAATAATATTTATTCTACAATAGGGATAAGCCTCCTAATGATCAACGACTTTCCGGATAATATAGATTTCAACATTAATCATAAAAGAACCTTTGAGTAAATAGTTACCGTCTAATTCAATCCTTCCACCATACAATGTCCCAATTAAATATAAGACATGGAATTACCACAAGTCTTATTTTATTTAATTATATGTATTTCGACTCTTAAATGCACAACTCAAATAATGCAAATTAGAAACTCCTTTCTAATTTCATCTCTGCCTTGCCAAGGACTCTTGGGTTGTCATTTATCGAATCACATAGGACATTTCTCTTCTTTTAATAAGTGGTAGATTCTTTATTGATCATACATTATCTCCATGTACAACTTATTATACCCAAGCATACCCTTTGATATACCCTAAGGGTCTTAAGGAATAAGTCAAAGTATAACTCATCATACACAAGATACTATGATGATCTCAAGTCCAAGGATCACTTGTACTACTATCACTACAGAATTCCTATTGACAGCAAGTAAAACTCCATTAGGTATTCCTTAGCGAGCCAATGCTCAATGAACTTATTCTCTAATAAGCACCTACATACTTGCTTTAGTGTCTCCACACAAATGATCATGAGATCAATCATCCTCATCCAATGAGCAAAACAACGTATGTACCAATCTATCCGATTCACTAATCCCCAATTTAGTAATCCAATGATTGGGAACTATTTTAGTTTTAAGCTTTCTAAGAATTTAGATCTCATTAGAATGATAATCATCATTATTCTAAAAGCATTGCTTAAAACTATGGGTTTATCACATATTACAAAACAGCATCATGTAGATAATTGAAAGCCTTTAATAAATTAATAATTTTATTAATAAATGAATAAGATTGTTACAAAGTATATGCTTTATCATCAAACATGATTGGGCTTGTGCATACATACTACTTTCATAATGGACGGGGTTTCAATCTTCTTCCAAAATGTGCTTATCATGGCGCCGGGCAATGTCTGGACATGATACTCAGGATTGTTGGGCCTTGAAACACAAGATCCAGGACCTGATAGACAATGGTGAGATTGTGGTCACCAAACTAGATCAGCCTCACGTTCAAGACAACCCTCTTCCTCAACACAAAGAAGAAGAGGTCAACATGATAAATTGGAGCAATAAACATAATTCCAATTTCAACTGGGAATCCTCCCAACCCCTCAAAGACGGTGATGACAAATGGGAATATGCCAAGTTTCAGTCCACAATGGAACGAAAGATGAAAGCTTTATGCAAGCAAATTGAGAAATTGGCGGAACTGGTGACTTATCAGCATCAAGTTACACGTCAATTAATCAGCCAGGAGCATGCCAGTCTCCTACCTCTTATCATGAATATTCCCTCGTCACTTTCAGAAAATGAAATGCTGGAAGACTAAGTGATAAAGAGAGCAAATGCCAAAGCCAGTCGGGATTTCGCCAACAAAGGGAATTCACCTATTTGGGCCAACCTATGGAGGAAATCCTTGATATATTAATCAATGAAGGAAGGATCAGTTCCCTTCTACCTCCAATCAACCCCCGTTCAGGACGGTACAACTCTGATGGAGTATGTCAGTATCACTCCTAGTCTCGCGGTCACAGCACAGAAGAATGTTGGGCACTCCGCCACCATATCCAAAATCTAATTAATAGTGGTGTCCTACACTTAGCAGATGACGATACTGTGTTACGTGCAAATGAGAATTCAGGTCCTACTAAGTGGAAGAGTGTGGTAGCAGTTATATCCACTGAAGCTGATGGGATTAATCAATCACTCACAATGCCAACAATTCAACTCAAGGGAAGCAACAATCCTTCGAAAGTGGCTGCTCCCGAGCCAATTAACTTGCCCTGCAGAGCACAATATCCTATTGTTAGCTTGCGCAAATTTCGGTGGAATTATGGAGAAGGTGAAGGATCCACCTCACATACAACTGCTAAAGTGTCGAAGGAAAATCCACTGTATCTTCCCCAATGGGTGATGAAGCCTACCATAAAATCAAAGGGAAAAATACCCATGGAGAAGATTGAAAAATTCCTCCGCACTATGGGTCATAACGAAGCCACGGTTGTTTTAAGCTTAAAAGAAGCTCCACAACAAATATCAATTCTGGACTTGGTCCTAACTTCCGAGAATCACCGGAAGGTCTTGTTAAAGGTTTTAGAAGAAGCCTATCTACCAACATCAGTTGATACGAAAAAATTTCAACATCTGGTTGATCACATTTTCAACAATAATGTGATATCCTTCACTGATGATGACATACCGCCCGAGGGGACCGGTCATTGCAAGTCGTTGCACATTGCGGTCTTGTCCTCTGGATACATGCTAGCTGGAGTCTTGATAGATGGAGGTTCATCTCTAAATATCTGTCCATACGCTACCTTGGTGAAGATGAATATCAATCTCAACCGAATTCGGAGTAGCCATACTATCATCAAAGCTTTTGATGGAGCCCGCCAAAATTTGGTCGGAGTAATTGAGCTGCCAATCGAAATTGGTCCTCATACATTCTGCATATCTTTTCATGTGCTCAAGATAGATTCGGGATACAACCTGCTCTTGGGATGTCCATGGATACATATGGCTGGGGCAGTCCCCTCCACTCTTCATCAACAAATGAAATACATTATCAACAATAGCCTGGTCACGGTCAACGCTGAACCAGAATGTCCTCAACACGGGGACATGCCATTCATCAATGCCAATTCAGACATTGAACCAGTCACTTTTTATGCTTTGGAAGTAAGCAATACCCAATACCATGCTATTGGAATGCCATTACCCGAACCCAAGATTTCTGTCGAGGTAATGTCGGCTACTCAAGAAATGATGTCGTTGGGTCATAAACCGGGACAAGGGTTGGGTAAAGATTGCCGTGGTATCAAGTACCCAATTCAATTAGCCAGCAGACCGAACAAATTGGGACTAGGCTATTCTACCGATTCTAGTCATAGGAATCCTCATAAGCATCTCTAGATTCCTTCACTTCAACCATGTATGTTTATCTTCGCCTTCAAACTCGAGTCCGCATAACCTCCTATAAAGGTGCCAACCAATGTAATGGCTATGTTATTTCCCAAGCCGATGCTTTCGTGAAGGAGAAAGAAGTCTTTGTTCCAAATCCATGAAAGGGAAGAAAAAAAAAAGAATCAAGCAAGATGTCATCCGAATGATGTCGGGCATACACATCATTGTTCATGATGAACATACCAACAGACACACCCCAGACGATGATTGCCCAGACATAATGGCCATCAATCGGGATAGGGAGGATGATGACAATCCCTCCATCACTGCGGTCCACCCGGACTTTGCTCTTGCCAATTGGAACAACACTCCTTGCATTGGTCGTCAAGGGTAAAGCGGGCTGAAACTCTTTCTGCCCTGTAGATATAATAATTACTTACTTTTCTGTACAGTATTAGCAGTTTATTTTGCCAGTATATACTAACACTGTGTATGATCAACACATTTCATATATACTAAGTGAAAGCATATATTATTTTAGGACTCTAAATTTAGATGTGCCTGTACTTGCTGATACGGTGCCTCTTCTCCATAAGGATTGTACCTTTGATGTAGAGATGAATTCAGCCTTGATGGATATACAGGATGACATTGAGGTGCCTCCAGAAATTCAAGAATGGGTCAAAGACAAACCCAAACCCAACCTTGATCAAACCACTTCTTTCAATCTCGGAACCTTAGAAAGCCCTAAGCTAATCCAGATTGGTTCAGACCTTACCCCAAACCAAAGAAATGACATGGTTATGCTATTAACCCAATTCCAGGATGTGTTTGCATGGTCTCATGAAGACATGGTGGGTTTGTCCACTGACATTATCCTTCATCGCCTTCCCATTAAAGAGGGATTTAAGCCAGTTAAGCAAAAGCTCAGGCGATTGAAACTTGAGTGGAGTTTAAAGGTAAAAGAGGAAATTGTGAAACAATTTCAAGCTGGCATCATCATGGTGTCCACATATCCTGAGTGGATATCCAACATTGTGCCCGTGCCTAAACCTGGAGGGAAGGTGCGGGTTTGCGTGGATTATCGGGACTTGAACAAAGCTTGCTTAAAAGATAGCTTTCTCGTGCCATATAACCACATTCTTATTGACAATACTGCGCAATACGACATGTACTCCTTTGCTGATTGCTTTGCGGGGTACCATCAGATCATGGTTACTGAGGAAGATCGTGAGAAAACTGCTTTCATCACGCCTTGGGGAACCTTTTGCTATAGACGGTTGTCATTCGGCCTCATCAATGTCGGAGCCACCAATCAACGAGCTATGATGGCTCTTTTCCACGACTTAATGCACAAAGAGATCGAGATCTATATGGATGACATCATTGTCAAATCCCGGAAGGAGGATGACCATATAGACCATCTCAAGAAACTATTCAACAGGTTGCATAAGTACAACTTGAAGTTAAATCCAGCCAAGTGCGCCTTTGGTGTTAAATCAGGCAAGTTGCTAGGATTTCTAGTCAGCCACAAGGGGATTGAGCTGGATCCTGCCAAAATCCAAGCCATCACGGAAATGCCCATTCCTCGAATAGAAAAGGAAATACGGGGATTTTTGGGAAGAATCAACTTCAGTAGCAGGTTTATCTCTCAACTCACAGCAACCTGTGAGCCGATCTTCAAGTTATTAAGGAAGAACCCCTCCATGAAAATGAATGATGAGTATCAAAATGCCTTCCTCATAATCAAGAAATAGCTAGTCAAAACTCCTGTGTTGGTACCACCCAGGGATGATGTTCCCCTGTTCATGTACCTGTCCATAAGTGACAATGCCATGGGCTGCATACTGGGACAGAAAGACGATAGAGGCCAAGAACGAGCTATCTATTACCTTAGCAAAAGATTCAACAGCAGTGAACATAAGTACACTCTGATCGAAAAGACGTGTTGTGCTTTAGCATGGGCTTCCATGAGGTTACAACATTACCTCCATGGTCACACAACCCATCTCATATCCCGTGTAGATCCTCTCAAATACGTGTTCAATAAACCCATGTTAAATTGTTGGTTGTCCAGATGGCAGTTGATCCTACAATAATTTGACATCGTATATGTGACTCAAAAGTCCATCACAGGTCAAGGAATTGCGGATCAACTGGCCACCGCACCTTCAAGGGATTTCAAACCCTTGGAGACATACTTCCCCGGTGAAGGAGTAATGATAGTTCAGCAACACCATCAGTACGATACGCGCCAATCATGGAAGATGTATTTTAATGGAGCTGTTAATATGGAAGGTTATGGAGCTGGAGCAATTCTAGTATCTGATACGGGGGAGCAGTATCCCGTCGCCGTCAAATTGCAGTTTGTCAGCACCAACAATACGACTGAGTATGAAGGTTGTCTCATAGGGCTAAAACTTGTCCGTTCAATGGGCATCAGGCGGTTAACTGTCTTTGGAGATTCAGAGTTGGTAATCAGACAATCCACCGGAATCTATCAAACCAAAGAACTACATTTGCTGCTTTACCATCGGTAGGTTTTGAAAATGGTTTTGGAGTTCGAAGAAATCTCCTTTCTACACATTCCTCGTAATAGGAATGACTTTACGGACGCGTTAGCAACCTTATCCTCCTTGATTCGCATATCAGATAAGGAACATTTGCCAACTGTTACAACTTCCCTGCACAAGGCCCCAGCCTATGGGAATTACGTTGGAGAAGTATCAGATGAGCTACCTCCCATCCAACATCCTTGGTATCAGCATATCAAGGAATACCTACGAGATGGATCTACACCCGCTGAAGCGAGCCCAACTGAGAAAAGGCGGATCCATCAACTTGCTATGAAATTCTATCTAAGTGGAGATACGCTCTACAAAAGATATGCAGGACTAGGTCTCCTCAGATGTCTAGACAAAGATCAAGCCCAAAGGCTTATGGATGAAATCCATGGTGGAGTCTGTGGCCCCCTCCTTGTCAAGAAAGTCCTCAGGACAGGACATTACTGGCTATCTCTCAAAGCTGATTGCAATGACCACGTCAGGAGATGCTATCAGTGCCAAATTCATGGGAATGCTATACACGCTCCTCCACGGGAACTCCACAATATAAGTTCACCTTGGCCCTTCTTAATGTGGGGAATGGATGTTATCGGGCCCATTGAGCCTAAAGCTAGTAATGGTCACCGATTTATCTTCACCATGATTGACTACTTTACCAAGTGGGTGGAAGTGGCCTCCTTCCCCAGGGTTACGAAAGAAGTCATCATTGCTTTCATCAGAAACAATGTCATTTGTCGGTATGGACAACCAGAGGTTATTGTGTCAGACAATGCTAAGAACCTCAACAACAAAATAATGGAGGAATTATGCAGTAAATTTCACATCAAACATCTTAACTCTGTCATCTATCGTCCGAAGATGAACGGTGATGTTGAAGCGACTAACAAAAACATCAAGAAGATTATGCAAAAGATGTCCGCCAACCACAAAGATTGGCCTGACTTATTTCCTCTGACTCTGTTAGCCTACAAAACCTCAATGCGTACTTCCACTAGGGCAACCCCCTACGCATTAACCTATGGGATGGAAGCAGTGCTCCCCATAGAAGTTGAAATGGAATCCCTCAGAGTTTTGATAGACGCTCAGCTGGATGAAGACCAATGGGTACAAGACATGTATCATCAATTGTCTCTAATAGACAAAAGGCGAACCGCGGCTATCTTCCATGGTCAGTTATATCAGCAAAGGATCTCCAGATCCTACAACAAAAAAGTCTTTCTACGGCAGTTCAAACAACATGACTTGGTTTTGAAGAAGATCATTGGCAACCAAGATCAATCTAAGGGAAAATTCGTTCCTAACTAGGAAGGCCCATTTATTGTCAAGGAAGTATTGACAGGAGGTGCTCTCAGATTACAAGAAATGGACGGCGATGAATTTCCATAACTCATCAACTCGGACACCGTGAAACGGTACTATGTCTGAAGTTGCCCTCAAGCAAACATCCTGGTGTTGAACCATCAGATCACCAGTCATTCCGGTTCTTTAACCCTTTACCAAATATAACTCTTTCACACTTTGCCCCTCAGGGAAACATACTCTTCAAGCCAGCAGCCTGGCTCTCCTTTGCGTTCCTACGACATAGGTCATCCCACTACCGATTGAACCTCTCACGTTTGCAGTTTGGCTACCCATACCTGGGATCAAACTTCTCATACCTGCAGTTTATCCTTAACCTAGGATTAAACTTTCTCCTCCCCGCACTCTGACCTGCACATGGGATCACGCTTTTCCATTCGCCTTGAGGGGAAAACTACGCCGACCTGGTCTCCTCTTTAATAGGAGTACGTAGGCAACCATTTCATATGGCCCGGTCGTAATAAAAAAAAACAAAAATATTTCTACCCTCTTCTCCTCACAAAAACAACAAAAACATTCCTACACCATTTCTGCCATACACAGCGTTAAACCTCTTACACTAGGTTCGAACTACGCAGACCTGATCTCCTCTTCAATAGGAGTACGTAGGATGCCATTCATGGTGCGGTCTCACCCCCTATCAAAACACAAACCCTTGTCAGTTGGTACTGGGATCATATTTCAATCCACTACATTTCATTCGGCTTCAGACCAAAGGGATGGAATTACCTGAACTCCTCCCAAATAGAAGATTCGGCGACCATCTAAGCTGAAGTCATACCTTGAAGAGCAACACCAATCCATAAGAGAAGGAATTAACTAGGCTTCTCCTAAATAGAAGTACTGACGACTATCTGTGGTGTGGTCAATCTTAGAGAGGAAAGTCACACTCCTCTCCATATTTTCATACAGAAACCAGTCCCAAGACACCAAAGATGGTAGGGATACACAGAGATCGATGATCCATTCTGAAATATCTAGAGACAACTCAATGTCCATCCACCCAGGAGGAATTCAGAATACATCAAGATCACAAGCCCTGAAGCAGCAGGAAAAATATCAAGCAAGTAGCAAAGCATATCTAAAAGGGAAGTGATCCAAAAATATATTTCCCTGTCATATATATAATGTTGTTTGATATATACAATGTAAATTGTACATGAAAAAATGTCTAAGCTAATCTGTGCAGGAAAATATAATCTTGTCTACAAGTCAGGGTATATACGAGCTAACAAGCCCAACATGGCGTCCCTCTCAGAAGAAGGAGGCAGAGCTGTGGTCTCCTGTACGAGAATATCCACACGACCCAACAGATCTGCAGCCATCTGCATAGTGACCATATGATCATCAATATATGCGCTCATCTCTACAATCATGCAAGTGGTAAGGGACCTCACGGCAGTACTATCTGTGATGGCTACATCCCGGGCAGATATGACACTATCCCGCTCAACTATCACTGCGTCTCTAGCTGATCTAGCCTCATCCCGCTCAACAACAGCGACATCTCTGCGAACTAATGCCTCGTCTCTTTCTAATAGAGCTGCGTCTCTCCCATCAAGGGAAGTCAACATCAAGGATCGAGCATGATCTCTCTCAAAGGTCATCAGATGAAGACTTTGCTCAAAGTCTCTTGTCTTGAGTCTTTGAATCACAACAATAGTGGTAATCTTGGGAGAATCCGGAGGAAATGTTTGGCAACCCAAAGAATGGCTCCTCCTCGATGTAGGAATCAATGTCCTCCATGGGCTCTACATCATCATCGACTCGCTATCCGAAGATCTTGTACATACCTTGCTGCGGTAGATAAAATCTCTATCTCCATCCATGCGGAATACTCTGCAGAACAACCCGGATGGCTCACGTAAAAGCGCTATCTCCGTGATCCCAACAAGCATACACACGGATCGGTCCTCTGCCGAGAGATATCGAGAAGTGAAAGGCGACTATCGCCCCTCGAAGGATGATAATCCCTGGCCCGGTCAAATCCGCAACATCACGGCCAGTGGGTGGTAAGTAGTCACGCCTCTCAAACCAGCCAGAGGGAGATAGTCCATGCCCGGAGCATGAGTAATGAAGCGGTATGGTGAGCTAAGCCCCGAACACGGCAATATGCTGAATGGATCTCTGATATCTGCCAAAAATGTGGACCAAGACAGAGAATCTATACACTCCGTTGGCTGAAAGGAGTATGACATGGCTACATCATGGGTAAACCAATACCCATGTCATCTAAGAGTTCCAATCGGTCTCAAGTGTGACATAAACTACACATACAGCACGACCGAACTACCCGTGAAAACTCCTGTCGGATAAGTGCAACAGTAGGATGCTAACCGCAGGGTCTCTACTACAATCATAGGTATAATGGTGCGACCCTCCCTAAAAGCTATCACGGCCATGATGACACCAATGTCTATCTCATCCATGTACCGTGGCATATAGACATACGACAGTACGCATAACAGCAGTACATCAACCCTGGCCAAATGCCAATGATCCTCCGGTGCGGTAAAATCCCCGGAATGCCGTGAATAGCTATCCTTCGAGCCGAATCTGTCATACAAAAAACGCTGGGATATCACGTGGCCATCTGACAGGGGTTACAATGTAGATCCCCGACGGGGGTTACAACGCATGCTCATCCGTTGACACACAAATCAGCGAAGGTCAAGTAGCCTTGACATTATGATAACCGTTGGAAGCAAACCTAACAGAGCATCGAAAACCATCTGATGACCAGCCACTGCTACACACATCAGCGATGGTTACAACATGAAGCCCCTGCAGGGGATTACAATGTACATTCAAGCCGTTGACACACATATCAACGAAGGTCAAGCGACGCAGACGTTATCTCGGTAGATAGCGATTAAACATATCGAGCTCTGGAGCTATTCGAGGATTGCATACTCGATTACTCATATTCCCAATGGATCCCCCGTGGGGTCTCATATGATGATCCGATTGATTCACCGCGGCCGGAGGTCAAGCAACCTTGAGAATCTACCCACAGAGTATCAGCCATTAATTCACACGTCAACTAAGGTCAAGCAACCTTGACAGTATATCCCACATGATTTTTCAGCCGTTGACTCACATGTCGATGAAGTACACGTCAACGAAGGTCAGGCATCCCTGATAACATTTGATGTTGGCAGTAAATCCGACAAAATCTTAACATGTCCTGGCGATACCAACCAGGAAAAGTCAATGTTATCAAGGAGGAGTGATGATGGAATATGTTATACACATCCTCAAATAGACCAAGCTTTATCCCCACAGATCTCTTACACATAAGAGGTACATATCCGGGATCAAGTTATTACCAAGAACACATGAATTTGGTGATAACTCCAACATCAACATCCTAACAGATTCAGATTACACATCAAATCTGGCCATCATTGCCAATCCCCAGTTGAAGCAACAGGGAACTAACAATCATCCCTAGCATGTTGGGCTATAACCCCGTACACATGTATCATACATTGGCATCATATTGCTACATACAGTACCATATTTGTTTTGTTACGTTTCAAGTGTCTAGGATTCTTTATCCTACCCATGCATCGCCATGCATGAGTATGATAAAGAGGGGCATCTGTAAACACTCAAAATTTTCTCATACTCTTGTCACTAACATCATTGGGAGAAGCAGTTAAGTCTTTTAAGAGGAAACCACGAAAGACAATCCATATCCATCTTTGGATACTACCTAAGTTCAAGATCAACCCCAGAGCACACACTGGGAGTAACAATTCCAACCTCGGAGATAACCCCGAGGCGTGCAAATCCAATACAGAAACACACACTGGAGAAGATCGGTTAATCTCGAAGATAATCCCGAGGTATCCATTCTCGATCCCTCGACACCCCAAATTCGGGTACTTGATTCCACGGATTTGGTGTTCATTTGTACAAATATCATCTATCTATCTACCCATAATAAATGCAAGCCATGCAATAGATGAAATAAAATCTTCCCTTTAAGGTTACTGACATCCTAATAATAATAATACAATCCTGAGTTAAACTAACCTTAAACATCATGTATTGGAATCATAAATAAATAAGTCTTAAACAACATCATTAACTCAAGTCTTAAACATAAATACATCATCTAATAAAATAACAAGTCTTCATCACTTGTTAACCTTGCCCTTTCCTTTACTAGTGGAAGGTTCATCAGTTCTTTCGTTCTTAACTGCAATGTTATTATTAAGCAAGAGTGAGCACTATTGCCCACAAGTATAATAATGAAATAACAGTATAATAACATGCGAGTAAATCAAAAACATCTGAATAAAAGTTCAACTTTTGAATTAGGAATGAATAACAAGAATCAAAAGAATTCTGAGGGTCATAAGACCTTGAACTACGTCCTAGATTATCAAGGGTTATACTTGAAACCTTTAACGATCGTAAAGACTATGGACCTTTCTACTACGTACTTGGGGATCGACCCTTAGTACCATCATCATGCACAATATCTTAACGCTTAACGCTAACGATAAATAAATCCCTTTGCGGGGTTGTTCATCTCGATTTGACATTGAAGTCGCGCTGAAAGGAAGTTTGGTTTGGATAATTCAATAAGGGTTCTGAAATTTAGAACGTTCTCAACTAAGGACTAGTTGAATCAATAAAGTTCACTAGTCTAATAAGGTTCATCTGTAAGACCCCGAAATTTTTTTAAATAAAAAGGAATTTCCTTTATTTATTATTTTGAAATAGTAAGGGTTGATTTGATTAATGTGGATAGTTAAGGGTTAAATACGCAAATATTTCAAAATAAAGCAAGTGGTTATAAAATATTCATTGTTGTTTGGGAATATTCGTTTGGTCGTGGAATATTCGTCTTTGTTGGGAATATTCGTACGACGTGCCGACCATGTGTGGGCCCCATAACGGATAACTGCTTGGATGAAGAAAACGACAAAGTTTGGGTGGTTATAAATAATGGCGTAGTTATTCTGCAAGTAAAGGCTCATTGGAATACCCGTTGGTTAAAATACTGATAATATGCGTGGTCGGTTGCCGATGCTACCAGGTATTACCTGATATTGTTGTTGAATTATTGATTAAATGCGTAAGATGGCACTACTTTCAATAATTTTCACGATAATTCTTGCTTGATATTTTATTTTATTGATTCAATAATTGCTTTGCGTTGATATTTTATATTATTGTTGTTCAATAATTGTCAACGCACACAATATTTCCCATTATCGGATCAATAATTCATATTATTTGAATAATATTATTAGATAACATTATTGGCAATGTCTAGAAAGTTACATCAAGGAGAGGTTTGGTCACCTAATTGCGGCGCCATGAGAGAGAGATCCTTATTGGAAAACCCCTCTTTCCCGGGAACGACTGGTTGTTATAAATGTGATTACGTAATATTATTTGTGAATAATTAATTATTGATTCATATGATAAGGAAATATTTATTTTATATGAATATAAATGATGGATTTATTTATGTGGTTATTAATGAAGGAATTAATCTTTGAGATGTTTTATTTTGTCGGATTGGAGGTATTAAAAGATCAAATCGGTGTTATTACAGCTTTATTGTGTGAGTTATAATATTTAATCCGACCGTTGGATCGTTGTAATTTTTGGATATGTTATACATATATAAGTTGAGTATATGTCTACAAATTTTGAACCGTTAAAAATGAACGAATGATTTGTTATAAATTTTAAGAGGTGTCTCGATTGGAAAGTAGGGTTATAATTGATTTTGGTGGAAAATTCTAGAATTGAGTGGGTCCCACTTGTGGTTGGTGAAAAATGTGCTGAATTTTATTTCAAATGTGGTGGGTGGCAATAGTAGCGAGTAAAAGCCATCGTGTAGCAGTCAAGTCTCCTTGGTAGGGCTAACATTTTCTATAAATAGAGGGCTAAGTTAGAATTGAAAATCACACCGAAAACAAAGTTTTCTCTCTTTCTCTCTCTATATTATTGAGTGTATTTTGTGAGTATTTAGATACTTTGAGAGTTCTTTATTCATAAAGTTTCATTCAAAGATCACTTGAGCCTTTCCTTCCGAAGTATTGATTCTTTGAGGTAAGGGATATTATTTTTTCGTAATGATATTATTTCTTGAATATCATTATCTTTGAAATGTTGATCTGAAGTTTTTATCAAATTTGGAACTTTTTCATGTCGGGTTACTATTCATGAGTTACTATTCACGAGTTACTATTCATGAGTTACTATTCACGAAGTTACTATTCACGAGTACTATTCATGAAGCGTGAAAATGTTTTTTGTGGAATTTCTATCTTTTGGTGTCGAGTTACTATTCACGATATCACGACTATTCACGTATACTGACTTATTCGGTATCTGGCACTATTCACGATATCTCTGCACTATTCATCGAAAAATAAAATTTCTTCTTTTCGTCCAAAACATCTATTCGGATACTAGCTCGATTGTATCCATGTTTTGATCATTCTTGAATTTTACACCACTATGATTATTTTTTAGGTATTTTTGGGCGTGGATAAAACCAAGTATGAATCCTTAATCCTTAATCCTTGTCATTTTGTTTCACCGGATTCGTTCTTTAAAAATATTTTCATCATCCTCGGTCTTAAATGATGATATTATTGAATATCTTTGGCTCCTAGTGCAAAGATGAATGATTTTTGAAGAATATCTTTGGCTTTGTAGTGCAAAGATGAGCAGTGTTGAGATGAACATGGTGGATTGATGAATATCTTTGGCCTTTAGTGCAAAGATGAGCAGTGTTGAGATGAATATGACCGATTGATGAATATCTTTGGCACATAGTGCAAAGATGAATATTTGATTTGAGATGAATATTGATTGATGTTACAGGGATAAAATATTGATGATGGATATTAAATTCATAGATTATAGTAGATTTCATTCTCTACGTAACCCTTCTATGAATTATTATTTCACGTGCGAATATTGATCCGAAACTTGTTGTCATTGTATTCTATCGATTTTTCCCTGTTGGAGACTAACGATAATTTGTTGTATATTATCTTAGTCATAGTATTCTTCTTCGGGCTAGTTGAGCTCACCCTTTTTCTTGTTGTTCCATTTTTCTTCTCGGGAGGCGAGAATGTAGCGAGTACTAGCTCGGGATATGGAATGAAGGTTCTAGAGAGAGTTGTTTAGTAGTCCTCACCATTTTTGTAAAATAATGTATCAATAAATGTGATGGGGATTTATTTGAGTATAGATATTGTCTAAAAGATAATATTTGTATTTAAACTCACAGTTTTACTGTTGTAATAATAAAGTTGTAGTTGTTTCTGTACCATGTATTTGGCGACTCAGAATGGGTGTGGTGTATACCTATTTTGGGGGCGTCACATCATCAATAATGATATTCAATTTGAATAATAATCTCAAGAAGTATACAATAGAACAATTATTGTATAACTGAATCATGCTTTGAAAAGATAATCAATCTTTAATATAATAATTCGACTTGAATAATAGTAATGATAATTTACTCGAAGTAAATAATAAACTTGAACAATAATGACAAGTAGGGTTAGGAAACTTGCCTCGTGCGTAGGCTAAACGATTATTACTTTCGTTCACCACAAATCCTACACACATACCATATGTATTCATGATATTCATTAGTTACATTTTCACTTAATTATTTAATATAAACTCCACTTTATTTAACAAATCATTACCCTTCTAATTTAATTACTTAATTAAATTAGAATATTTTCATTCTCTTACTATTATTACACTCGAATAAATTATTTCATAATAATTTTCATCGAATATTTATTTTATTCCATAAATATCTCAATTAAAATATTTACTTTATTTTATAAATATTTTAATAATAATTTTCATCGAATATTTATTTTATTCCATAAATATCTCAATTAAAATATTTAATTTATTTTATAAATATTTTAATAATAATTTTCATCGAATATTTATTTTATTCCATAATATCTCAATTAAAATATTTAATTTATTTTATAAATATTTTAATAATAATTTTCATCAAATATTTATTTTATTCCATAAATATCTCAATTAAAATATTTAATTTATTTTATAAATATTTTAATAATAATTTTCATCAAATATTTATTTTTTTTTTTTTTATTTTTTTATTTTTTTTTATTTTTTATTTTATTTTTTATTTTTTTTTATTTTTTTTGGTCAAGTGGTGGTAATTTAGTTTAGTAACGCCACACCAGGGGCTAAGTTACCTGAGCTCATTTTCTGCGAGTTTACAGATTCTGCGATTCATGAATATATATGAGGCCAAATTAGGCCAAAAATCAATCACAGGTAAAATTATACATGAATATGGCCATAACTTCCAATTAGTTATTTTTACACGAATTTTGACTTACCCAATCATTGTAATACATATATAATCATTACTTAACCCATCTAGCATGATTTTTAACAAGTTACAACACATAATTTGCAAAATCAACACATTTACTTCCACTTTTCTTGATGTTCTTGAAGGTTTTGAAAATAAAACATGAAAATTGATACTACGGATTCGTTATAACACCGAATCCGTTTGTTTAAAGTTTGGTCTCTTCGTATCAATATGTATAATAATATACAAGTGTAAAATTTAGGGATAATATATGATCAACGCATTATATACCACTTATAGGGCCATAAGGCCAAAACCCATACTCTGTAATTTTGAAAAACATATACGACATGTATTTTAATGAAACAGATGATATGGTCTACATAGTAAACATGTTATACTACTCGAATTATTACACATATTCTTATAACAATCATCATTTCCCAATTCACAGAAACTTACAGAATATATGAAAGCCATTTTTATAAAAACTAAATGACGTAACTTTAAAATTTGGGAAGAAGAGTTTACCCTTGAATACTCTGCTTAGATTACACAGGGTGACAACAATTCCCAATTTCTCACACTTCTTCTCCTTTAATCACAGTATTCACAATCTCTCTCAAAGTTCTCAAACTCTCTCTGTGAATATTTCACTACAAAAAAATGGGGCTTTAGCAACGATTTTTCGGGCAAGGACTTTATAAGTCGTTGCTAAAAGTATATGTTTAGCAACGAAAGTTGTCCTTCGTTACAGATTGTGTCAGGCTTTCACTTTTTGCAATGAAATTCATAAGTCGTTGCAAAATTTCATTGATAATTCATTGGCGGGAAAAAAAGTTCGTTAGAAATTCGTTGCAAAATTTTTGGCCACTTGATTTCGCGTCATCGTGGGCAACGAAAGTTTTTTTGTTGCTAAAAATGGGGATTTAGCAACGATTTTTCGGGCAACGACTTTATAAGTCGTTGCTAAAAGTGTATGTTTAGCAACGAAACTTGTCCTTCGTTGCAGATTGTGTCAGGCTTTCACTTTTTGCAACGAAATTCATAAGTCGTTGCAAAATTTGAAAACAAAATTCGTTAGAAATTCGTTGCAAAATTTCTAACCACTTGATTTCTCCTCATCGCAGGCAACGCAAGTTTTTTTGTTGCTATATTTCATTGCCTAATATGAACCACATTCATTGGCAATAATTTTTATTTTCGTTGCATATTTTATACAACTTTTTGCAACGATTATTAAAATGTTGCCTTAAATTAAGATAATCCCAATAAGCATGTTTTTGTAAGACTATATTCAGTATTCGGAGAATTGTCAAAAAATATTTGTATTTAGTATTTAAAAATTATGTCCAAATGCAAAACATATTCAAACCTGTGACCTATCATTTGGAACTTTGGTCATTAATTTGACCGCTGGAGCAACACAAGTTATCTGTTAATATCTTGCAAGAATTAATATTTATATAAAAACATGAGATTTCCCCCATATATTTCTTTCTTCTCATTCACTACATACCATTAATATAACTCAGGAAGTTATATACTACAATAATAATAATAATAATAATAATAATAATAATAATAATAATAATAATAATAATAATAATAATAATAATAATAATAATAATAATAATAATAATAATAATAATAATAAAAATAATAATAATAAAAATAAAAATAAAATAATAATAATAATAATAATAATAATAATAATAATAATAATAATAAATAATAACACTATAATTTACCTTATATATGTCAAATACTTACAAAATTATGATATTTGTCTTACATGTTCTTTAATTTATTTATTTTGCCTTGGAATATAGTATAATTTATTCTTTTCAATTATCTTCATCTTTTGCGAAAATAATTAATGGGCGATCGAACACTTTTTGATGGAAATTAGTAATGAAATAATTAAATAACATATCGATGATGATACATGATCAATATATAGAAAGATTATAACTTAAATTAATAGCCAAGTTAATTAATTAGTTTTTAATATTGGACATTTTAAAATAAGGAATAATTAATGCTATTGTTTCTAAAAATCTCTTTGTTTTTTATTTTGTAAAAAAAAAAATTGATATAATAATTAGCACTTGTGGAAAAAAGGGAAAAAAGAACTCAAACAGGTCTTTCCATACTAACGATCTTATATATCACATGTAATAAAATGACAAATTAGTGTGTTATTATTATAAGATAATATATTTGTATTTCATGCATAAATATTTATATGAATATTTGTTTATAAATATTTATATGAATATTTAGAGTTAAATTTATATATATATATATATATATTAAAATATTCATAGTTATGTTATATAAATATTCATATTTACTTTATATATATTTAGTTTAATGTAGAGATTTAAGATGGGTATATATCTATATATATATATATATGGTAATAAAATTTATCTAATACACAAAAAAATTTATATATATATATATATATGGTAATAAAATTTATCTAATACACAAAAAATATAATATAAGAAGCAAAAATATCACAGATAGATTTTGAACTTAAGACCTATGGGTTATTAGGCTATTATGCTACCATTGAGCCATTCTAATTTATTACTCCCTCCATCCCTAAATAACTGATGTTTTGAAGGTTTTCACACTTATTAATGAAATCATTTATTACTCTAATTTTGTCATTAAGATTGATATGTATTACCACAATTACCATTGCATTAATTAAGAAAAGATGTACTCCATATAGTTGTCTAGATAAATGAAATAGAAAAATACTTGAGGGCAATAGAGGAAAAATTATAATTAATGCTTCCTAGAAACTTGGTAACGTCAAATATATTGGAAAATTTTGAACTCCCTATAACGTCAATTATTTAGGGATGGAGGGAGTAGTTAACTAAACTAACGTCATAACTTGTAGTCTTTAATATTTTTAAATTTATTCTACTGATATGTATACATACATACATACATACATACATACATACATACATACATATTCTTTTCAAAATTTCTTGTCAAACTAAATAAAATATTAAACAAATCTCAACATTAAACTAAATATCTATAAAGTAACTATGAATATTTATAAATTTATCTCTAAATATTCATATAAATATTTATAAAAATATTCATATCTAAAGTTTAGATGAAATATTTATAAATAAATATTTGTTTATAAATTTTAAAGATAAATTTATATGACTAGTGATATTATATAAATATTTATAAATAATAAAAATATGACATTTAATACTAAGGGTATTACTGTAAAAATTATTGTAAAAAAATAAATTATTCAATATAAGTAAATATTTAACTTGAGATTACATAAAAATAATAAGAACTTTTATTCTTAGACGGAAGGAGCAACTTAAATCATGAACATATTTTTAAGTCCAAAAATAAAACATAAAAAGAAGAATAATAATGGTATACCCCTAGCTATTCCTAGTTATCCTTTTACCTTTTTCCCAAATATATTAAAAAATTAAATTATAATACTATTAGTTATAAGAGAAAACATAAAAGATGAAAAAAAAAATTATTGATCAGAAAAATCACCCACTTGCACATAGTTTTTTGAAATTGCACCAAAAATCGACCAAACTGCATCGATTAAGTCGCGCCAATGATTCCGGCATAGACTAATTAAGTTGCACCAATGGTGTGTAAGTTCTTTTTTAACTCCCCTTTTTCCAATTCTCCTTTTTCTTTACTTGTAAATTTTTTTATAATCAAATATTAATTTCTCTTTATATCTTGAATTAGAGGGTGTTTGACAATGACTTATAAGTTGGTCAAACTAAGTTATAAGTCATTTGTCATTATTTAGTGTTTGACAATAACTTAAATTTTAACCTTTTTTGACTTATAAGTCATTATTAAATTTTTTCATGCTTCATGTACTATATTTTTTATGTATTAGATAAATTTTACTACCATATATATATATATATATATATATATATATATATATATATATATACACACACACACACATATATATATATATATACGTACATATTATTTTCAAAATTTTGTGTCAAATTAAATAAAATACTAAACAAATCTCAACATTAAACTAAATATATATAAAATAACTATGAATATTTATATATATATATATATATAAAACAAATATTCATATAAATATTTATAAATTTATCTCTAAATATTCATATAAATATTTATAAAAAAATATTCATATCTAAATTTTATAAATTTTAGATGAAATATTTCTAAATTTATAAATAAATATTTATTTATAAATTTTAAAGATTAATTTATATGAATATTTGTTTATAAATATTTATATGAATATTTATAGATAAATTTATATATATATATATATATATATAAAAAATATTCATAGTTACGATATATAAATATTCATAGTTACTTTATATATATTTAGTTTAATGTGGAGATGAAATATATATATATATATATATATATATATATATATATAAATGTAATAGAAATTATCTAATACACAAAAATATAACATAAGAAGCAAAAAAAAACTCAACCTCATCAAACCCGATTATTATATATATATATGCTTCCCAATGTTTTTATTTCTAGATAGAAGTAGGATATACTTACAAGTACTCCTCACTCCGAGAATGAATGTGATGATTGATTTTATGCGAATTTAAAAAAAATGTCAAATGATAAAATTATTCATATTTAAATTCTCATCTAATTGCATATTTTTCTATACATGACTAGTGATATTATATAAATATTTATAAATAATGAAAATATGACATTTAATACTAAGGATATTACACACAAATGATTGTAAAAAAATAGATTATTTAATATAAGTAAATATTTAACTTGAGATTACATAAAATAAGAAGAACTTTTTTATTCTTAGGCGGAGAGTAACTTAAATCATGAACATATTTTTAAGTCCAAAATAAAATATAAAAAGAAGAATAGTAATGGTATACCCTAACTATTCCTAGTTCTCATTTTACCTTTTTTCCAAATATATTATAAAATTAAATTATAATACTATTAGTTCTAAGAGAAAACATAAAAGAGGAAGAAAAATTTATTATGTTTTATGAACTAAAACAGAATAACGTTATTTAAAAATGACTTATAAGTCATTCCTAATAAGTTAGTTTGACCCAAATTAATGTAATATAATTTTTATCCCTATTTAATTAAAAAAAATTAAAAAAAATGAATTCGTAAAAAAGAAGAGTAAGATGCAACGTCACTTTAATTGGCGTTAGAATTTTTATTTTTATTTTTTTATAGCTGAAGTCTTACATACTCCTTCATTTCCAATGCTGATGACAGAGAATAAACTTAAACAAATATTGATGTTTGTAAACAAGTACAAGAAATCAAAGAAATTAAAAAAAAAAAAAAAGATTCCAACGTCAGTTAAAGTGATGTTACATCTTACTCTTCTTTTTTACAAATTTACTTTATAAAAAAATTTAAAAAAAAGTTACAATGCCGGTTAGTTTGACATTGGATCACATTTTTATTTTTTTCAAATTTCTTTAAATAAATAAAATCCTTTTAAAAAAAATTAAGATATTTTTTTAAAAAATTCGTTTTTTTTTAAAAATATTTTTTAAAGTGGTGTTGGTTGCCTTTCTGATTTTTAGCCAAAAAGAAATATCTTAAAATTTAACGCCATTTCAAATGGCGTTTAGTAGTTTTTTCCAAATTAGATGTGAGAGCATTTACCCCCAATGACAGTCGTTGAAGTTTTTATTTATTAAAAAAATTTGTTTAAAAATAAATTTTTTTAAATAAATATTAAAGCTTTTTTTAAAAAAAATACTCCCTCAGTCTCATAGTTATAGGTTGATTTCTTATGGCACATAGTTTAAGAAAATCAGTTAAGTGATAATTTTTAACATAAATTTTCCACATATACCCCTTAATATGGAATTAATGAATAAGTTAATTACTTTCTTTACTTATCACACCTGGAACTCTCAACTTCATTTGATTGGCGTGTCTTGACCATTAAAATCCATAAACTTTAACTAAAGAGAATACAACAACATTAAATGTGGTGATAAAAATAATGACATTGAATGTTGTTTCTTCAAAAAAAGAGTAATGGTTGAATATTTATTATAAGAGTATAAAAGTAAAATAATGAACCAACTAAATTTTATAAATAGTAAGTAGTCTATATATTGGGACATCTCAAAATGAAAAATCAGCCTATAACTATGGGACGGAGGGAGTAATTTTTTTTTATTTATAAAAATTATTATTAAATTAATTAATTTGATTAAGAGAAAAGCCTATTCTAAGAAAATTTGAATAAAATGAATATAATTAAGAAAGTTGAATATAATTTAACCAAAACTGAAAAAATACTTTAAATCCAACCTTTCCCTATTCTTTCTCACTTTTGTCTCCAACCCAACCCAGCCGACAAAAAAATTTGGGAATCTGACTTTAGAAACTTAATTTTGAAGAGGCGTTTAGTGATTGATTCAAAATCAGTTCCTTTGATTCCCATGGAGCGGCAGACGGAGGAGAACGAGAAGGATGGGGGAGAAAGTGGCAACTGATCCTATAGCGTCGCTCAGAGTCTCTCTCCTCCTAATTTTTCCCTGTTGGTGACTTTACTAATTTCACTCTCAAATTCACTCCCATTCATCTCCTATTCTTCTCTGTACTTTCTATCTCGCCTCTTCTCCCACAAACCTAGGGGTTACTTCCATTTTCTGCCGCCATCCTTGCTTCGGTAACTATATGGCAAAAACTAGAGGTGGTTACACCTTTAAAACCAGGCGACAACCGGTGAGACATGAGGAACTGGAAGTAATCGCAGAACCAAGGGAGAAGCGACGCCTCAATCGGAATCTTCAAAAGATTGCTGCAGATTTGGGCGCCTTATCTATGCAGATAAAACGACGATCTTCAAACGGTAAAAAACCCATCTCTGTGAGTATACCCGATTCCCCTCCTTCTATTCCTCGTGTTTTTGGGACTGCTCTATCTTTTCGATCCCAAAAGTTTGCTACCCGTTCCAAAATTTGATGTTCAACAAAATTTTTATGTTAGGAAAACCCGTTGACACGGTTTTGTTTGATAAAATTGGGTTTTCATCCATGTTTGCA
Source organism: Panax quinquefolius (assembly GCA_020205615.1). NCBI lineage: Eukaryota > Viridiplantae > Streptophyta > Magnoliopsida > Apiales > Araliaceae > Panax > Panax quinquefolius. Next base: position 77,705,171 of record CM035172.1, on the reverse strand, counting down.
AAAGTAGGTTTATTGTCCATGTTATCTCCCCCAAAATCTGCATATCCTGTGATTATTAAACAATTTTTTGGAAATATGACTGTTAAATCTGATAGGATAGATACCTTTGTTACTAATAGTTGTTTTCAGACAAGTTCGAGAAGATAGATATATAATAGCGAACTTTCTATTTGAATTCTATTAAAAGAATATTTTTTTACTGTTGTGAATTTAGATACCATATTCTGAATGAATGGTTGATAATCACCTTGCCACTTGTTCTTTGAGTTTTTTTTTTTTTTTTGTTTTCTTGCATAGCAGTGATAATGACTTTATGAGGTCATTTGTGATTTATTTTCTTCAACGGTGTTTTCTGGGTTTCAATGCTTCTTTTACATAGTATGTAAGTAATACTTTGAACTTTGAAGTTGGGGGATTATGAAAGATTTATTTTGTTATGGCAAATATGCTTTATTTTAAATCAACTACATACCCATCAAACATGAGAATAATGTTTTGGAGGTTTTGAGCATTATTTGTGAGTCACAGTGGTTACTCAATGGGTTGAAATTTGACCAAGAAACTAATTGCTGGTTGTTTGCATCTTATAAGTTATTTATTGATGCAGGTGCACCAGCACGAACTGTAGGGTGGCGTGATCCTGGATTCATTCATACCAGCTTCTTGAAGGAGTTGTGGCCCAACTCAGTGTATGCCATCTTCTGCTAGCATATGATATTTAGTACTGAGGAATTCTACATTAATTGTTAAATTTTGCTTGCATCTTATATTCCTATTACAAATATTTCATAATAATTGTGCAGGTATATCTACAAGTTGGGGCATAAATTGCTCAATGGTACATATATTTGGAGTCAGATATACCAGTTTAAGTCATCTCCATATCCTGGTCAAATCTCTTTACAATGTGTAGTCATTTTTGGTGACATGGGAAAGGTTTGAACTATTTTTGAGACTTTGTTGTGTAATGCATACATTAACGTATTTCTGACACAATGTTGATTGATCATGATATGAAACATATTTATTTTCACTTTGTAAGCACTCTGAAAACATTGTTGTGTTTCAGTAGAAACTAGTAAGTAAACTTTTGGCTGATAAGTGACAGATTAAAAATTGAATATGTGGTCAACTACTAATAATATGCAGAGCTCAAGTGCCTAGTTCACCACCTCAATACTCTCATTTTTTTTTGGGTTTTTTTTTTTTGGGTTTTGGGGGATTCACGGGTGGTGAAAATTTGTGATTGACATACTTTTGAGTCCCTTCACCAAAAAGTATCTCATATCAAAGCTTGTTTTCAAAATTAACCCAAACTGACTATGATAATGGTAGATTGCATGTGTTCTAAACTTGTTAACGAAAATTCACACCATGGAATACAAACCTGAGCATGATTTTGTTCACTAAGGCTATGTTTGGAAGTTGGAAAACTAGAGGAAAAAGAAAATCTTAAGTTTATTTTTAAATGTTGAGTAATTAACTCTTATAAATCTCATATAATTTTCTTGATTTTATTTCCTTGTCGGTTTCCTTTCCTTTCAATAATTGCATTTTCCAATTTCCACACAAAGCCCAAGTATTTGTTATCATGAGCTTTATTGATTAAACACTTAAAAATTTATGTAGTTTTTGAGTTCCAAGTGTATGGTGTATTCAGTAGTTATTCTTAGGTCAAAATGTCAGAAGCCCAATCCCATGCACCTACTTTGTGGATATTTTTAAACTAATCTTTTCCGATAATTTAAATGCAGGATGAAATTGATGGATCCAATGAATATAATAATTTCCAGCGTGGCTCCCTTAACACTACCAAGCAGCTTATCCAAGACTTGAAAGACATTGACATAGTCCAAGACAATATCATTTGACTATGCTATTTTGGGTTCAATTCTTAATATTCCTAGCACTGGGTTCTGTCCTTTCACTCCTAAGATACTTTGAGTCTCAAGCCTATTCTTCATTCATATAATTGAATCCAATATGTTATTTAAGCTTATCTGGTTTTATATCATGCATGGAGTTCATAATATTTTATGATTAAGCCAGGGTTTCTACCCAGTTGTCTGCCTCTATAAAATGCTTCTTATTCAATTTTACATAGCTGTATAACATTCCAGAGTCTTACAATAGATCAGTGATCTTTTTTTTTCTTTTTTGAATATGAGTGTTGTCTTGTAGTATTGTTTATCAAGTTAGGCCTCAAAATTTACTTTCTTCTTCTCATTGCAAATTACTGCCAGGTGCTCCTTTTTTCTGCCACCTTCAATGATACGGTAAAGGCATTTGTTGAGAAATTACCATGCTCATCACTATGTCAAAAGCAAGTGGTACTCTAGGTGAGTATGGAAAATGTTATTACTAAGTATTAAGTATTAACACTACTACACTAGTGTCTCTTTTAAAGCAGGTTCAATAAACAGAATATAAAATACACATTATGTCAAAAATAGGTACAAAAGAGTGATGCAGTGCAGGTGAAGTCGATATCAGGAGTAGACAACAAAGAAGGAAATAGATCCTTAAGCTGATAGAAGCCTTGCCAATAATGTTTTGAGCCTTTTCATGTTAGAGTTAATTCAGATCGCCTTTTTTACTTCTGTCACCATTTGTAACAAATGGATTTGGTTGTTGACTTGAAGGTGTTATTCGCTAATGTTACAATATTTTTTCCCAGTATGGTTCCTGAAGTTATGTAGCAATTGCATGGATATGACATCAAGTGAGTGGGTAATTTCCTTTCAAGGCAATAGTCATGGGTTCAATTTTCTGTAAAGATAATGATCTCCTTGTGACCACTTGCACATAGTTTACTAGGGGATTACCCAATTTGCTTGGTCGGTGTAGTATTGGGTGTGGCCGGTTGTTTATCTAGTCCACAGACTACACACCCTACGGGGTAGTGGCTACGGGTTCCACAATCATCAAATTAAAAAAAGAAAGTTGAAATGTTTTGTATGATCAAGTTTTTTAGTCAATTTTCTTCCTGTATTTTGTGTTTTTCTTATAATTTAAGTTCCGTATCTTGAATTTTATAGGAATTGGGTTATGTTTAGTTTCATTTGTTATGTATAATTGTTTTTCTTTTTGTTTAAAAACACTTTGGCCAGTTGGTGTAGTGCTACATGAGATGGCCAAAAGTATTGTTATATACTTCTTCGAAGATTAATCATTCCTTTGTCATTTGAATTTGGTCTCAAAAGGATATTTGTCTCAACTAAATATGTTGTTGACTGATTTCAGAGTCGTACTGATCATATTGTTTTCAAACTTTTTGGAAAAGATCCTAGTCAATTCCCTCGTCTTGTGAAGTCAGGTATGTCAATATTTATGGGAAGCTAACTTATTTGACCGAAGTTTTATGATCTCCTTCAGTGAATGTATGATGCTATCAAATTTATAACTTTTTCAGATTCTGGACTGGTTAAAGCACATTCCTACGGATATTGAAAGCCACATCGACTGGGTCAGATTATCATATTATCGAGATACCTTTGAATGGAAAATTCTAAATGGGAGGAGGTAAGTTTTGCTTCACTTCTAGAATGTAGATTTCTATTTCTGAAGAACCAAACTGACGTTAATATTGAGCTTGATGCTAAATACCTTGGGGTGAATATTTATTCTACCATATAAACTGTAATATATGCTAGTTTTTGACAGGCACAAATAATGTGACAATGTTCTTTCTTATCTGTACGTTTTTTCCACCCTATAATATGTCTTGGTAGTCATGGTTTTTGTATAATCTATTACGTTTTAGGTTCATGAAGGAAGAAGATTTCATTCTCGGAGCACCTAAATATGAAATGACACCAGTTGTATGTGCAGTTTCACTATACTTCCAACTCCCCATTTATTTTCTTGTTCTTTTTCTATTCTGTCTCAAAATTTGGAAAATGTGCATACATAAAACTTTTTAAATTATAAGTGGCCTAGGATTTTAGCCTATGTATGTTGTAAAAGGGCAAGCACCAGTGGAAGCATGATGTAGATGATTTTTATAGGAATGAACTGTTACTAGCCAACCAATATTGATTATGAAACTGATGCTTTTATATTGTGGTAAAGCGTGTACCAGAAAACTCAGTTTTTTGATGGGTGATAATCGCAACGACGACTATGATTCGCATGTATGGTATGTAGTCTCAATCTTCAGCTCATAAATGTTTTTCACAAGATATCATGTTTCAAGTATTTTTGCATGCATTTTGAAGATAACCCATCCCCTTATTAAATTGAATGCAATGATGGGAAATATTTTTGGCAATGGAAAGTGGAGTACTTGTTCTAACTTGTGCTATAACCAGGTTGGAGAGTGATTATGCATTGATGTGCCAACCATATTTATTGTTTAGTCACTCAAATTGAACAAGAAATTGGTGGTATTCTAAAGTAATATGAAATAGGAGCCAAGCCTTGACATTGTACCACGTAGCAACTCTATTGTCTTTGTGTATTGATTTTGGCACTAAGTGTGACCTATTTGCTTCATTTTTCTGACCTGCTATTATTTTTAAATGTGCATGAAGACTGCTTCTACGACCTGCCTTACAATACTGGGTATCAAATTTTCGTGCTACGTTTACGGAAGACAAGGGATGAAATTATGAAGTGTACTCTCTATATATGTAAATATATACTTTGATTGAAGAACTGTGGTAGCTTTAGATGGTTAATTGTAAAGATAATGAATGATTATGTAGTGGATGATTTTATTAAGTTAAAAATAATTTAGTTTTTTATATTTTTGCCATTATTTGCTATGGGGACATTGAGCCAGCCAGGTACACAAAAAGAAAGTCAAATTTTGATTTGGCAACAATATAATTCGTTACTAAAGCATTGAACAAGTTTTAATATAGCAACAATTTTTTATACATTTAGCAATAAATTTTTGTTGCTAATGGCATTAAAAATATAATATTTGACAACGAAAAATTGACCTAATAACAACGGAGAGGATATTGTTGCTAATACTAAAATAAAAGGCAACATTTTTTATCGTTGCAAATCATATCAACTTTCGTTGCACATATAAAGAAACGACAACATATAATGTCGTTGTTAATCGACGACTTTCGTTGCTATTGAAAAATAACCAGCAACAAATATTTTCGTTACTGATTCAACATAATGTCGTTGCCAAATAATATAATCAGCAATGAAAATCGTTGTTAAAAAGTTTACATTCCGCAACGAAAGCAAGCTTAGGCAACAATTTTCATAATTTACTGCAACGAAAAATGTCGTTGCAAAATGGTGTCAATTGCAACGAAAATGCATGGTTGTTGCAAAAAAAAAGAGTTCATTTCGTTGCCAATTAGGCGGTTTTTGCAACGAAATAGGGTTTTTAGCAACGACATTTTAATTATTTTGCAACAATACATTTTGTTGCTAAAGGATCGATGTCTCTGTACGAAAGACAAATTTCGTTGCAAAATGTATTACTTTTGGCAACGAAAAAAATACGTTCGTTGCGAAACAATTAACAACGCTCATTGCGCAACGAAAGACGCAACGATAGTAAAGTCGTTGCCAAAACCCTTTAGCAACGAAATTTAGCACCTTTAGCAACAAAAATCGGTTGTTGCTGAAGTCCCATTTTTTTGTAGTGTTTCTTAGACTTAATAAAAAAAACAATAAAGAAGACGTATGATATAATAAGAGAACTGACGCACTGAGTGGTCAGTTAACCCAATAATGGGTAACTGCTCCAACTCCCCATAGGGCCTTGTTTGGCTAGCAAAATAGATTTAAAAATCATTTAATTTGATAAAGCTTTATCATATAGTTTAATTAATGTCACACTCTTTCATAAAATAAATCAATATCTTATTTATTTTAAATAAAATATAATAATTTCTCATAAATTCACATAGTCGCATAATTAATTTTCTCATTAATAAAAAATATCAAATTATTAACTCTCTAATTAATAATTAAATTAATTAAATAACAGCATGCTTAACTAAATATTTCATTTAATTCGATAAGCTCACATAATTACATATTTGAATAATAATTATTCTCTACATTAATTTAATAAATATAACACATATAATTAAATTAATCTACCACAATTTCATCAATTAATATTTAATCTAATAATTAATTCATCAAAAATATTTATTCAATTCAATAAATATTAAATTAAATTACAAAAATCTCGTTAATCACATCTTTCCCCCCTTAAAAGGATTACATCCCCGTAATCACGACTCAATAAATTCAACCTGTTACATTCTCCCCCCTTTACAAAAGATTACATCCCCGAATCGCTTACATAAATTAAGTAAATAAATAAATGAGGTAATTCTTCATCATATTCTCTTGAGTTCCCCACGTAGCTTCTTCAAATTGTGGTTCCTCCAAATTACCTTAATGTAAGGTATTACTTTATTTCGAGAACTTGTTCTTTTCTGTCGACAATTTGAACAGAGATTTCTTCGTAAGATAAGTCTTTGTCGAAATGTAGGGGTTCATATTCAATCACGTGCTTGTAATCGGGTTTGTAGGGTCGTAAGACTGAGACATGGAAAACGTTGAACATTCTCGAGTCTTTGGAGGTAAGGCTACCTCGTCGCGACTTCTCCGATTCTTCTCGAAGACTTGAAAGGGTCCAATAAATTTTGGGCTCAATTTTCCTTTCTTCCGAACTCGATCTTCCCTTCCAGGAGAGACCTTCAAGAAAACATAACTACCGATTCAAACTCGATATTTTTACGATGTGAATCGGCGATTTCTTCTTCTTTCTATCTTGAGCCGCTACTACCGTGTCGTGCTCGGATAACTTCGACTATTTCGCCATCTGTTGTACCAATTACGCCCTAGCAATTGTCTTTCCTTTCGAACTTCATCCCAATAAAGTGGAGTTCTGCGCACTTTTGTCAGATAATGCTTCGTAAGTTGCGCATGCTTTATACTAGTGTGATAGCTTCGTTGTTGTGGCCAGAACTCTCTACTAACGGTGAGTGATCATCCCAATTTCCTTTAAAGTCCATCACACAGGCTCTTAGCATATCTTCTAATGTTTGAATCGTTCTTTCGCTCTGTCCGTCTGTTTGAGGGTGATAAGCTGTACTCATTCGCAATTGCGTACCCATGCATTCTTGAAGACGTTTTCAGAAATTTGATGTGAAGCGCGGATCCCTATCTGAAACAATTGATATCGAAACTCCGTGCCTCGAAACAATCTCTTTTACGTATAGCCTCGCTAACTGATCTAAGTAGAATCTTATTTTGATCGGAAGGAAGTGTGCAGATTTCGTTAGTCGGTCAACGATAACCTATACTGCGTCGTAGCCTTTTTGAGTCGTCGGAAGGCCAACCACGAAGTCCATTGTAATATGTTCCCATTTCCATTATGGGATTTCTAACGGTTGTAGCAATCCACTTGGTCTTTGATGTTCTGCTTTCACTTTCTGACAGGTAAGACACTTAGCAACACATTCTGCAACATCTCGTTTTAAATTTGGCCACCAGAAATGTTGTCGAAGATCTTGGTACATTTTGGTACTATCAGGGTGAATCGAATATCGTGAACTATGAGCCTCGCTCAAAATTTATTCCTTAATCTCTTGTACTGGCGGTACCCAAATTCTACTCTCAAATCTCAGTATTCCTTCTTTATCCATCTTAAATCTCGGTTTAATTCCTTCAGATATCTTCTTTGTCACCTTTTTACATTCTTCGTCCTGAAGCTGAGCCTCCTTTACTTTATCTAGTAGAGTTGTACCAGATTGCATCTGAAATATTTTCTCATCAATTTCCATAGGATACTTCACTTCCAACTCTAGTTTCTCCATTATCAATTTCTCACGACCCTTTCTACCTAAGGCGTCGGCAACCACATTTGCTTTACCCGGATGGTATAAAATCTCATAGTCGTAATCCTTAATTAATTCCAACCATCTTCTTTGACGCATATTCAAATCTTTCTGCGTGAAAATATATTTCAGACTCTTGTGGTCCGTATATATTTCACACTTCTCACCGTAGAGATAGTGCCTCTAAATTTTCAAAGCAAAGACAACTGCAGCTAACTCTAAGTCATGGGTCGGATATCCCTTCTCGTAATCCTTCAATTGTCGTGGACGATATCGTTGATGACTTTGCCGCTTTTGCATCAAGACACAACCAAGTCCTTTATGCGATACATCACTATAAACAACAAAATTTCCTCAGATCATCCTAAGAGATAACACACGGTAGTACTTCAACCTCTTCTTCAATTCTTGAAAACTTTCCTCACACTTATCCGTCCAAACAAATTTCACGACTTTTGAGTTAAATTCGTTAACGAAGTTGTCTCTTGGAAAAGTCTTGTATGAATCTTCTATAATATCCTCGCTAATCCAAGAAAACTTCTTACTTCGACGGCGTTTCTACCGATCCCCGATTAATCAAGGCTTCGACTTTTGATGGATCTACCGAAATTCCGTTTTTATCGATCACGTGACCAAGAAATTGTACTCGCTCGATCCAGAATTCGCATTTCGAAAATTTAGCGTACAACTTCTCCCTTCTCAATACTTCTAATGTTAACCTCAAATGTTCTTCGTGTTCTTCTTTGGTTTTGGAATATACCAAAATGTCATCTATAAATACCACTACGAACTTGTCCAAAAACGGCTTGAATACACCATTCATTAGTCCCATAAATCTTTGCAGGAGCATTCGTAAGACCAAACGACATTACTAAAATTCGTGAGTGACCATATCGCGTTACGAACAATCGCCTCTTGATACATCCTCTGGTCTCACCTTCAATTGATGATAACCGCTTCTCAAGTCTATCTTGGAAAAGTATCTCGCTCCCTTCAATTGATCAAACAGGTCGTCGATCCTCGGTAATGGATATCTATTCTTAATCGTGACCTTATTCAGTTCTCTGTAGTCAATGCAGAGTCGCATCGATCCATCCTTCTTTTTCACAAACAACACAGCACTCCCCACTACGTCACGCTCGGTTGAATGTACTTCTTGTCCAACAATTCTTGTAGTTGTACCATTAATTCCTTCATCTCTCTCGGTGCCATTCGGTATGGTGCCTTCGATATTGGAGGCGATTCCGGCGCCAAATCGATTCTGAAATCTACCTCTCTATCCGGTGGAAGTCCGGTAAATCGTCTGAAAATACGTCGATGAAGTCCCTCACAATCCCAGTATTTCTTCTACCTTCGGATTCTCTTTTCGACTATCGACTATGTAAGCTAAGTATCCTACACAACCTTGTCTCAATAACTTTCGCTCGCATCATCGCCGACAACTTGCTTGTTGTAGCGACTTCTTTACCATAAAATACAACCTTTGACGGTCGTAAGGTTATCGCTTCTTTGGAAATCAATTACAACCCCGTAATTGAATAACCAGTCCATTCCCAAAATAACGTCAAATTCCCCAAGTCGAATAAGGATAAGATCTACGTTCATGATATTACCCTTAATATCCACTCTACAGTTCTTAAACACGTACTTAACAAGAATTATCTCTCTATTCGCAATTTCTATATTCATGGGATATTCTAACTCATCCATAAGCAAATCTAAACTATTAGTAAAGTCTTCGGATATAAAGGAACAAGTAGCACCTGAATCAAATAAAACATAAGCATTAATTTCATTGATCGAATGATACGACACCACATCACGAGACTGGATTGCATCCTCGCACCGTCATATTGAAAGTCCGGTGATTGGTCGGGTTTGTTGCGGTTGGTCCGGTGATGGTTAAGGCATTTCCACCGTTATTTCCTGTGTTTCCTCCCGATCCTCGACCCTTCCGATCCCTTCTTGGGACAATCTCTTGCCAGATGGTCCTTCAACCACAAGTAAAACAAGCAACCTTCTTTGGGTTTGATATTTGGTGCTATGTGGCCTTCGACCACAATTGTAGCACACTCTTTTTCCTTTCATACAAACTCCCGGATGGGCTTTCCATGAAGTCGGGCTTTCCATAAGTCTGCATGCTTCGATTCTTTTCTTCTGATTACCTTGCCGATTCCCCGATGATGAGTTGTCATTTCATCTTTTCTTCTGATTGAAATTTCCACCTCCTGTGCCACTTCCACTGACCTTGTTATTTCCTTCACCTTCACTCTTCTTCTTCTTTTGATCTTGATTGTACTTGGTCACCGCATCGCTTCCACCTTCAAATGAGGATGACCTTTTCGATCTCAAAGAACGTGTTTAGTTGAAACATTGATACTTTGTATTGTACACCCAAGGCTTTAGTCGTTGTTCAATCTTTTGGCTTTTCTTTAAATAGTCTGTGTACTTGATTGGCGAACCTCGCTAACTTCGTTGAATTTAGCCGCGTGTCGTGCACGCTCATGTTTCCTTGCTTGAGCCCAAATTTAACTTCCATCTGATTCTGCGAACTAGTTGGGAAATACATTTCGAAAAATATTTCTTTAAATCTCTTCCACGTAATTAAACCTTCACCTCCTCGCACTTTGTTTGCTTGCCACCAGTAGCTAGCCTCAGACTTCAACATAAACGTTGCAAAAGCGATCTTCTGGTCTTCTCTAACCCTAGCAACGTCGAAAACCTTCTCCATTTCCATAACCCACGTTTGAGCCTCGATTGGGTTCATGGAACCTTTGAACTCTGGCGGTCCCACCGCCTTGAAGTCCTTAAACGTTGTGGTTGGTGGAGCTTGAGGTTGATTGTTCATTGCTCCAGTCAGTAAGTTAACTAACTGTTGAACGGGATTTGCGTTGGCATTATTGTTATTATTGGTCGACTCTTCCTGAGCCGGTTGACGTTGTTGTCTTCTCCTTGGCAGCATTTTTCTGTTAAATAAACGCTTTATTAGAACTTATTTATTTCTCTAAATAGTTAAGGCATTACTCAACAATTTAACATATGCATAAACAATATTAAAAAATCAATAAAAGAACAGAACTATTATTCTAATAGTACCTCACATGTAAGCTCTAGTATTAGGACCTGGGAAATGCAAGCTCATTCTTGGCTGAAATCTCTTTAAGTATGCACCAAGGGAAATTAAGAATTGAACCATTATTTATTTCACATGAAATTATAATTATATCACATATGTACAAAAAGCTAATATTTCACATGAAATTATAATTCTTACATAGGTACAGAAAGCAATAGTTGTAGAATTTGAAAAAGCTTCTCAACTCGAGTACACTGATATTGTTTTAAAAATGTAAAGTAACTGTTGGTGAAGTACAAGAGGAAAGAAGACATAGTAGAATGAAGCGCATAAGAACTCACATGTAATAAAAAAAATTGGCCTCAACAAGTTTGTTGTTCTGATATTTCTTGCTAAAATCAATATATAACCTATTCAATATGCACACCCTAAATGAGTAGAGATTGTTGAATGACTGAAAAAAATGGGGCATCAAAATATCTTAGTGTTTTGCAGTTCTACTTTATTGGAATTCCAATAAATTGGGCCAAGGAAAGCAAATATATACTTTTTAATACCCTCTCTTTCTACATTGCCATAACAAGGGGAAAAAAGACATATTCATGACATAAACGAAGAAGAAAGCCCCCGTCAGTGCAATCTTTTTACTGGCCATGGATAGAGAGTTGTAATCTAGCAAGCTTTAATATTTTTATTCAAGCATCACTGAAACAAACAATTCTACTTTCCAAAGTTCCCTAGAGTCCCACTCAACATAGTGCCTTCAACTTTTAATTTCTTTGTTGTTCTGATAGTAATAATACAAATTAACTTCAATTAATTTATTTGAACTTTTTAGTTGTCTAAACCACTGTTATGCCCTGCTTCAAAAAATGTTAACATAAATAGGAACAAAAACAAATATTAAATTACCGTTACAACACACCAATTAGAAAATTAACTACAGGAAATCAATATTATATTTTGGAAAAATAAATACACAGGTAACAAAAAAATTTCAAATAACCTAAGCTATTTGGATATCAGAAAATAAGCGTCAATACAGCAAAAACAAGAATTTAAAGAACACATCATGTATAGAAATAGAAACAACCCATACAAGGAACCACACATAAAACCAAGATATGAAAATTCTGTAGATAAGTATTAAAAACAAACTACACAGAAAAGGAAAAACATAAAGAACACAACACATTGAATAAAATAACCCTTATAACAAACCAGCAAATGAAAACCAAGATACAACCAGATATTAATAAAGCAAAATCTAGATATTCTTCAAACTAGCCCTCAAACAAGACTGAACTAGAAAGTAGAACTTTCCAGTGCCAACGGTTCAAATCCATGGACTAAAATTTGCAAGGGGGAAAAAAGCACAACAAGAAGAAGAAAGAAACATGATGATAGAGACGATGATAATAATGATGAAATTTATAACTTAGCAAAAAAAATTAATCATGAAATTTATATTAAGTGTTCATAATAAAAGCTCAAAGAACAACGAAAGATGATGATGATAAATACGATGAAAATAATGATGAAATTTATTACTTATCAAAAAAATTTAATGCTGAAATTTATATCTAATGTGTAGAACGAAGCTTACATATCTACCAGTAGATTAGGTCAATGTAGTATCTACGAGGAAAAAATAAAGATTGCAACTTTAAGACAAAGAAACAATGGCTACCCATATAACACGTACCATGCAGAAGTAAGACACTACTAGGATCAGAATTGGATTAGAAATTTCAGTACACTTCAGCACTATGCCCCCCACCCTCTTTCAAAGTTGCTTCCACTTTCATTATATCCTCAAGGGTGGAATGCATCAAAAAATCACAAGTTCAAAACTACTTGTATGAAGTTTGAAATCCAGAAAATATCTACATTCTTCAAATTAGCAGTAAACAGGACTAGAACTAGAAAGTAGAACTTTCCAGTGCCAATGTCTCAAAACAACCCGTGACATAAACCTTTATTACATCAGATTTTCTGTGAAAATGTATAGACCTGGGTCTGTGAAAACTAACAGAATAATGACATGGGACAGCATTGAGTCTACCTATAAGGAAAAATTAATGCAAGTGAAACTGTGGAAAACCAAAAGGACGCAATGTTATAACAAGGTAATATGACTACAAGCCTAATGGATCTGGAATGTAACTAACACTAATTTTATAAACATTTCAACTTATCAAAGCCTCAATCACTAATTCAACAATTGGGATCAAGTACGCTGATCACTAGTTTAATGAACTAATAGTTTCTAGGAAATTTGAAACTTGATAGATAATGGCACTAACCGGTAAAATAGAATATTAGATAATAATAATTTTTATTTTTAAACAAAATGATGCTTAAATATGAAAAGTAAAAGCTGAAACGACATAATAGATACTTCACTTACTAGAGAAAGTTGCAAAAAATAAAGGAAAAGACAAAAATAAAAGAAGAGGAATTAAAATTAAAAGTATACTTAAAAATAGGATGTTTGGCTCCCTGTAATAAACTTTTCACTTGAATTCACTCACCAAGTGAATAATAACTGACAAAAGTATACAACTTTTGCAATTTTGAATCATCTATTCATGTACTATGTGTATGTGTATATGTAAAATTGGGTGGGAGTATTGCTTTCTAACCAATACCCACTAGTGGAGCCGCCAATAACACCATCAACCAAAATAGGAGAAGCTGTGGACATATAACCAATTATATTACTCCTTTTGTACCAAAAAAGAGAGTTTTAAGTGTTAATTCTTGGGTAAATTTCACGTGACCACCCGAGGTTTCACCAATTTCCCACATGACCACCTATAGTCCAGAAAGCTACACTTAAACACCTGAGATTTTGAGGTGAAGTGAAAAAGTTACATTTTCCTTCTAAACTAACTGTGCGTGCTGGTAACTTGCCTAAAGAATGTGATGCATAGTTCTAACAGTCAAATGAGGTGAGAAATTGTTCAATATGCCCCCATCATATACATTGGCTATAAAAGTCCCACTTCCTTACATTTTTCACCCTTAGAGCTCTTTTCTACCATTTAGAACATTTGTAACTTCTCTCTAGCTTTGATCAAGGATGTTAATTCATCATATTCGCAAGTAATGTATGAAGATCAACTAATTTCTTCTCTAGCTTTACTTTATTTTCATAAATTTATTGTTGTTATTCAATTTAAAAGTTGCCCTCAAGGTATTTGCTAAAATGCCTCATCCCTTCTTTCTCCTGTTTATGTGAATTAGGAGTCATGTCTTTCGCTACATACCTACGATATGTAGATGTGAAAAGAAGGCATCTGATAAGAATTGTCGACTCGAACAAACCATCGTAGGGAAAAGTTGTATTTTATATGTGATGACTGTGACTTTTGGACGTGGTGCTTGCCTTTTACAACAACCTCAAGTGGGACAATGACTGGCATTAATGAACACAGTGAGGGAATGGGGACAGTGGTGAGGGGAACAACATGCAAGTGTCCTGAGCATAATAATCTACCTGCTAGGATGATGATTGTTGAAAGCTATATGTGAAGATAATAATGATTGTTGGACTTGTGTTATATCTCATGTAAGTGTCCTGAGCATAATAATCTACCTGCTAGGATGATGATTGTTGAAAGCTATGTGAAGATAATAATGATTGTTGGACTTGTGTTATATCTCATGTCATTCAAGATGTTTTTTAGTAGTAAGAAATGAAAGTTTGTAATGTGTAATGGAATCTGTAATGTTCTCAATTCAATTAAATGGAATCCTAATGTTATATTATATAGTCTTCGAGTTTCAACTTGTGCACAACTGAAAATGAAAAAGAATTGACTAAGGCAAATAAATAACATCCAATTAGAGAGACAAAAGAAGATACCATTAACTGGCATCTTAAATTAACAACATCAATTCATTCATTAACTTCATTCAATTAACCAAGATTTTACATATCAAATGTTTGGCCAAAAACTTCACCAAAAATACCAACTGGCCAAGACTTTTATGTAACAAAGACTTCATTCAATTAACCAAATTTAACAACTGACCAAAAAATAAACCTACTGCCAACAATACCAACTATACCAAACTGTACCAATAATAATCCCAGAATTTATCAAATGTTTGGCCATATCAAACTGTACCAAAATACTAAACTGGCCAAACATACCAACTATACCAAAAACAAGAAACTGTGCCAAAAATAGACAAGCACTAGTGAACATCTACATAATACCAAAGTATCAAAAAACATAAACTGAAATAACCCAAGGCAAAGTCAAAGCCTTACACCCCCCCCCCCTCCCTGCCTTCTTTGGTGAAACCAATCTGCCCTTGGATGCTAACTTCTTTGAAACTGGTTTGCTCTTCAACACTACACCCTACATATTCAATTACTGGTTCTTGAACAAAAGTCCCACCGTAATTAAAAATTATTCTCACAAACATTTTGCATTAAAAAGATGAGGGAGAAAGGTTTGAATAAGACATATTTCTTGATAAACAAAATCAAATTATAGGGGACCAAAACAAGTGGGGGACAGAGAGACATTGATATAGTAACAACATATTATGCATGTGGGGGCATATGCCAAACAAGTGGGAACATGCTTAAAGAAATGGGACATTAAATTACTCTTATAATTTATAGTACATGTAGGGACCATGTAGGGACCAAACACAACCACCATATTATAGTACATAATAAAGCCATCATATTACAAAATCCACAAATAAATTAGACAATTATACTACTACAAAAGTGGGGAAAAAAACACTGCATACATATAGTAGACACTTTACAAAAAGCCAAACACAACCATGTTATAGCATATAATAAAGCTATGATACACAAATACCAAAAATAAAGTAAATATTCTACTACAAAAAGTGGTTCAAGACACTGCATGCATAAATAAACTCCACCAAAACTCCAATCACAATCATATCATCATATTATAGTACATAAAGTAAAGAAAAAAAACAACAAAAAGTGGCTAACAACTAGACAAAAGATTACCTCAATCTGCAGCTGCTTAAAAATCACAATTAATCGAGTCAATAACTATAAAAGCCCCTTAAATCACCATCCATTCCACTCAAAATCGAAGAAGATTTCAAGAAAAACCCTAAATCGCTACATATTTCTCGCTCTATTTCGCTCTCTGCAAACCCTAAGCTCAAACGACACAAATTAGCCTCAAAGCCTGAATTCTATACTTTATATACGAAGGACAAATCTGTCTTTAGCCATTTAACATCACGGAGTTAACACAGACATCACTTTTTAACTTCACCTCAAAACCTCAAGTGTAAGTGTAGCTTTCTAGACTACAGCTGGTAATGTGAAAAATTGGTGAACGGTGGTCATGTGAAATTTACCCTTAATTCTTTTTATCTCACAAAAAAGTTGATTATTTCAGTTTCATTCTTTTATACCACACTACTAAACTGACAACATTTTTAAAGAATACATATAAAGTTTATGAGAGACGAACAAAGTTAATAAAGTTTGTTGATGGATTGACTAAAAGTCATACAACGTGTCTCTCTGTCTCTTTGTGTGTGAGAAAGAAAGGGAGGGGAGAGAGAGAGAGAGAGTCACAGAGAGAGGGAGACAGTTAATTTGCTTAATTCGTCAAATTAACCTCCAAACTTTCAAATTTCCAACCAAATATCTGTTTGCCAATTATGATAAAATGAATTAATAAATGCAAAGCATAAGCTTAAATAAAACTCCTCTTAAAGGCCATTCACGCTGACAAGTCAATTAACTCACAAAATGAAATGGTAAGACAAAATAAATAGTAAACATGTTTATACTATATACTCAGAGAGCTATTTCAGTAAACTGTGTAATCTATGAAGATGATATACACATGTTACTTCTACATCCTGGCTGCTAGTTGTTTCTAGTTCTATGGTGATGACAAAAGATAGCTACAAAAAATTGGATACAAAAATGATGTGTCTAATTATAATTAGTTGATGTTCCACCATAAATAAATGGGTCCCATGGTTATAATCAATTACCATCATACACATCATTTTATATCCAATATTTCGTCACCAAAGCATTATTGAGAAACGAATGGTTTATTCATCAACTCCACACAAAATCAATGATCACAAAATGATTATTTAGCTTCAAGAACTTGGTACCAAGGGATGGATATTTGCCAAAACTCCCGAACAATACGGAATATCATTTGAAACACACATAATTGATAAATAAAAACATGTGCGTGCACACAGACACGTGCATTGTGGAGGCAAAGGGAGAGAGAGAGATGGTAAGTCAGACGGCAATGGGTCACACATAGGGTATATGAAATCTATATCAATCAACAAATAAAGCAGAGAAATATCGAGCACTTGAACAACATATTAAGTTCAGCAACCCACAATCTAATCATTGATCATCATACTAGTTCACATTCATTTTAGTTTTTCTCCAAATAGTACAATACTATCGTCTGCATCAGACAGTTAAAAACAATACTTGTCTATCAACTTTTTAATATCAAATTGTAGACTTGTAGTCTTCAAGATCTACTAGAGAAATAGTGATCCATCAAAATTAAAAGAGTAATATGCATGAAATAATATTAAAAAGTCAATAAAAGAAGAGAATTATTATATTCAATAATCAATACTAAGACCTCACATATAAGCTCTAGTATTAGGAGTTCGGACACGCAACTTCATACTATGCTAAACCTTTGATTGCCTAAGTATGTACTGAGGGTAATTACGAGTTGAACCATTAGTTGTTTCACAGGAAATTATAATTATCACATATATGTACCGAAAGATAATAGTTATAGAATTTGCAAAAGCTTGTCAACTTAGAGTGCACCGAACTATTTTTTACAAATGTTAAATAACTATTGAAAAGTACAAAAGGGAAGGAGAAAGCAGAGAGAAACGCCTAATAAATCACCTGTAATAAATTTTCTTGATCTCAACAAGTTTGTAGTTCTGCAATTTCTTGCTAAAATCAATATACATCCCGCATCTTCAATATGCACACCCTGAAAAAAAATGGTGTTAAAATATATTAATGTTCTGCAATTTTGCTTTGTTAAAAATCCAATTGGGCCAAGGAAAGCAAATATATAGTTTTTAATGCCCTCTCTTTCTACATGATCACAATAAGGTGAAAAAAAAACAACTTCATGACATAAACAAAGAAGGCTCGTGCAGCCTTTTTACTGGCCATGGTTGAGAAAGTTGCAACTAGCAAACTTTAATACTTTTATTCAAGACAAACAATTCCATAACGACTCAACGTAGTGACTTCAACTTTGGTTTTCTTTGTTTTTGTTATAGTAATGATATAAGCTTACTTACTAGTTAGATTTAAACCACAATATATCATGCTTCAAATATGCCAATGTAAACAGGAATAAAAATGAACATTCCATCACTGTTACGCCACGCCAATTAGAAAATTAATCACAGGAATTCAATATTTTACTTCAGAAACACACACAGACACACAAAGAATCAACCTTGTGAATGGAAAAAAATTCAAATAACTCACTTTATTTTGGATATCAAAAATTAAGTATGAATACAGCAAAACCAAGAATTTAAAGAACACCTCAAGTAAAGAATAGAAACAACCCATACAAGGAACCCACAAATTAAAACTAAGGTATGAAAATTTACAGTAGACAAGTATTAAAACTTAAAACAGGCTCCACAAAAAAGGAAAAACTCAAAGAACACAACATGGATTGAATAAAATATCCCTTATAACGAACCCGCTCTTTAGACTTTATCACAATAAGGCAACTTTTTAGTTAGAACCACCTGATGTGTCCTGCTTCAGAGATGCCATCATAAACAGGAATAAAAATGAACATTCCATCACTATTACACCACATCAATTAAGATATTGACTACAGGAATCAATTTTTTCCTATTCAGCAGGGGAAAAAAATCAAACACACAGACAGAGACACAAACATGTATATATGGAGTATATATATAGACTGAGAGAGAATAAACCTTGTGATGAGGAAAAAATTTCAAATAACTTGCTTTATTTTGGATATCAAAAACTATCAATTCAGCAAAACAAGAATTTAAGTAACACATAATTTATAGAATAGAAACAACCCACACAAGGAACCACAAATAAAAACCGAGATATGAAAATTTTCAGTATATAAGTATCAAAGCAGACTCCACAGAAAAGGAAAAACCCAAAGAACACAACCTGGATTGAATAAAATAAGGGTGTAACAAACCAGCAAATCTAGACCAAGATACAACCAGATATTCAAAAAACAAACTCCACAGAGAAGAAAATATTCAAGAGGATTACTAAATGGACACAAAAAATGTAATTGTAGAATAATTAAAAGAAATCAAAGACCCAATATGACATCATTACAAAAATTAAATAAAAAATATGTAAAAGAATATACAACCAGAAAATAATAAAACAAACTCCACATGGAATAAAACATTGAATTGAATTACAGTCTCTTGATATCAAAATTTAAGCATCAATATACACCAAAAAATAAGGTTCGCAGAACACACATGGATAAAAAAGATATAAGTATAGAATAATCAAAAGAAATAGAAGACCTAATAATCACTATAAACAATAAATAAAATAGAGGTAAAAGAATTTAAAGAACCCTAGAACGCAAGAGAAACCGAACGAATATTCAAATGAATTACTTCTCTTGAAATCAAAATTAAGAATCAATAAACACCAAAAACTACTTTCTCTTGAAATCAAAATTAAGAATCAATATACACCAAAAACTAGGATTACAGAACACAATATGGATGGAGGAGATGTAAGTGTAGAATAATCAAAAGAAATCAAAGATCACGCAATTAAAACCGAACCTCTGATTTGTTGAACTATTGGTCTCGAATCAATTACAGAACACATCGAAGCTCCTTCGTACGATTGGTCTCTATTTTCTCTCAATTGAAATTCAAATTGTGAGAATTGAGAGAATCCTTCAGCCGCTACTATGATCAAATTCAGAGAGAATTGAAATTCAAATATTTTACTCTCTCAAATGAAATTCAAATGGGAGAGAATTGAGAGACTGTATATAACACATGCCTTTTAACGCCTAACGGTCTTATTCTTTCCAAAATATGGCCGTAGGATCTGATCTGCGAAGCTTTGATTAGAGTTCTAAACTCGCTCCCGGCTAGCATATTACGGTTTGCCCGGTTCAATATTTAATGTTGGTTCACTAATAGGAGTACAAAAAAAATCTATATCTATATTCATATAATAAAACACCACCCATTTTGAATATTTAATTTAGGAAATCGCAACAACGATTAAGATTCTTTCAATTTTAATCTATTTTAATCTAATAGATCACATTTCATCTCACACAAATAAAATTCCCGCCTAGTCAAAAAACTCTCACCATACTTCCTCCTCTCTGTCTCTCCCTCTCCTCCTATTCTTATTCATCTTCATCTGCAATACCTCACTTTTCACATTTTTCAAAACCACGTTCTCTCTCTATAAGTATCTCTTCTCTCTCTTTCTCTCTCTATATCTAGATGTATATATTGGTACATATGTAAATGAGGTACGATTGCTTATTTATAGATTCAAATCTGAAATTAGGGCTATTTTGATTTGGGGTTTTTACTTTTCTGTTGATTTCTTCAATAGCTCTTCGGATTTATTTCTTTCGTTCACTATACTTCATTTCTGTACAGTTATGTTGTTCATTTAATTTGATTTGGGTAATTTGGCAAGAGTTGAAGATGTTCAGACGGATTGCAAGTCATAAGGTTGTGGTGAAGGGTGAAAAGGCAGATCCGTTCAAAGTTCACGAGAGGGTACAGAGGAAGAGCCACCGTAAGATCGAACTTCTCACTCCGATATGAGGAAGAGCCACCGGTCGAGGACCCTAAAAGGTAATTAATAATACCATCCTCTTCTTTTTTTATGAACAAGTCATAAGGTTGTTCATTTAATTTTTTTGCTTTTTAGCAGCTGTATTTGCCTTTTATCTTTTTTGAACCTAAAATATTTCTAAGAGTGTTATGATTCCATATTCCCAATCTGTAGATCCCATTCTACAATATTTATTATTTTTTCAACTTGAAGTCAATTTAATGTCAAATTATATAATCAACATTTAATTGCTTTGTAATTATTTTTTTATTTATTTGGCAATTTAGGGGTTAAGAGTGTGGATCCAGATCTAAAGAGCTCACAAGTGACGGTAAAAGGAGTGTTTATTATTCAGGTTGGATGGTTGGGGAAGCTAATTTCGTGAGTTTTCATTTATCTGTAATTTAATCTAATATGTGTTTATTGTTCCTTAATTTAGATTAGATTGTGGTTTACCATTTTCTGGGTGGTTGTTCTTTTTGGAATTTGTCCTGAATCTTGATTTGCTGGGTTATAATCAGATTTATTTGATGGTTGTCTGCCTCTCCTCTCATTGGGATGCTCAGTCACTTTGGTTTGACTTTGTTCAAGGGGGTGAAATTTGGTTATTTGGGACGATCTCTGTTTGTCTTGTTGTCTCTCGCCACTAATTAAAGTATCTCCCTTTTTAGGTCTTAATTGCAACGGAAGAATCCCATATACTCCTTCTTCGATTCTTCAATAGCAGCATCCAAATCCTAGACTTATTCAAAGAAAACACTGCTCACATTTTTTGTAACTCTTTCTGTGAAAAATATACCCTAGATTTAATTGGTAGAAGGTATCAGTTTCCAACTTATATATAGTCAAACATGTGAATTTATCAGATTCATCTCTTTCTTATGTATTTATATAACTACTAGTAATTGCTCAGTTGCTTGGCACCTGCAGAACAAAAAATAGATTAAAGTCATCTTCGGCTTACGTGCATAGATGGACCGTTGATTGGTATGATTATGACGTGGATCATTCAAGATAATCATGACCCGTAATGTTACAAATGATGTGGTAAAAGTCCTCATCGGCCCGTAGTGCATTGATGGACGATTGTTGGTAGTATGATTAGGACCAATGATTATTCTTGGTATGATCATGACCATTTATCAAGTGAAAATACGAAATATCCTTGGCCCGTAGTACATGAATAATTCGTGGTTGTGATACTATTTATTGAGCCGAGTCTCAGTGATAAAATTGATGATAAACTCTTAAATCATAGAAGATAGTAGATATCACGCTCAACTTGACTTTTCTAATGGATTTCTTATTCCGCTGCAGTTAAACTTGATGTTTATTGTATTTTATCAGTTTAACACTGTTGAAAGCTAACGTTAATTTATTCTGCATTATCTTAGTCATAATATTTCTTAATGGGCTAGTTGAGCTCACCCTTTTGTTTTCATTGTTCTCTTCAGGAAATGAGAATGTAGCCTGGACTAGTCGGGAAATGGAATGACAGTCCGAGATGGTGGCTATAGTAGTCCTCACTATTTTATAAAATAGTGTGATAATAATTATAATGCGGACTCCTTTTTGAGTTTGAATACTGTCTTTTAGACAATATTCGTAAAAAAACTCTCACCACGTTTTGTCGTATTGTATAAAAAGAAGTTTGTATTTTGATTTACATACCATGTATTTGGCGACTCAAGATGAGTGATGTATACCTATTTTGGGGGCGTCACAGTTGGTATCAAAGCTTAGGGATATGATCCCTGGCTAAGATGTGAGACTAGAACTAGGGGGAGAGACGGGTAAATCATTCACTAGTATGACCTACCTAAGCTTATTTGTTATTTTATTGGTCAGTCAGAGTATATGGGTAATATGTGGTGTGTCAATTAACCTTTGTTTTGTGGCAGTGTTTTAAAATGACATTCGAGAATGTTGAGATAAGCAATGGAGCACATCAGATCGTTGAGTCACCAACGATCAATACCTATGATAATGTGCATCAGGAAGACAATAATCCTCAGGAAAACAACAACACCGACCAAACGATGAACGATGGGATGTTCAGAGGCTTTATGCAATTCATGCAATATCATGTGAGAGCGACTCCTGTTCAAAATGTAGGTGGAAACACTGGCAACTCTCGGATGGTCACTGCTAAGCAGTTCAAGGAGCTGGGACCACCGGAGTTTTTGGAAGAGCTAAAACCACTTAAGGCGGAGGCGTGGATAAAGCAGATCACAAAGATATTTGATGTCTTGGGATGCTTCGAGGAGCAAAAGGTTCCCTTTTCCACCTTCATGTTGCGAGGAGAGGCAGATTACTTGTGACGCCCCCAAATCCAGGTCCCTTCGACCCCCGAATCCGGTCCGCCACGATACTACTATCATCAAACTATTATATCTTTTATTCATAACTTAATGAATATAACCTTGCTTATTACAATTTAGAATATAAATTCTTTCCATTTCCAGGATCTGTGTAATGACCCCAAACTTTTATAAGTTTCCAATCTTGGTCATTTACTATTCCTGTTTCACATCACATTCGATGTTATATAAATATGTAGAATAATTTAAACTTTTTCAATCTCTTTCAAAAAGTAATCTTTTATTGATATCTTAACTTGAATCAATTACATATCCTTGAATCAAATTATGTTATGATTCATTCTATTCGAATTACTATATAAATTTTTACATCTCGATTCGAATTTCTCTATGTACCGCCTAGTACAACTTTACAAGTTAACATGTATTACACATCGTAAACTACTATCAAGTATATCTACTAGAACCTAAACATGGTTCAAGAGCATATATTTAATTAAACAAATCAATCTTCGTTGATGTGATTGAACTTTATCAATCAAGTAGCATGTAACTTTTACCGTGTGCCCTTAACCTACAAAAGTGGTTATTTGCAAGGGTGAGCTTGACAACCCATCAATTCTAACAGTTTTCATGCAGCACATAGCATATAATAACATACTCAGTTCATGTATTCATAATCAATTAACATTTACTACGCATGTTACTTCTCACATAACATGTATAAAGATTTACTCCACAAGCATATAATAAAAGATCAACTTTCAACATTCATACATATCTCATATGCATTTCATATATATATACATCAACATTTGCATAACATAATATAGCTCAACTAACAGTTATCGAATTCATATATCAAATATGAACTGAAAGACTTGCCTGATTCGTAGTTTATCAACTACGACTTACTGCTTAAAGCTTATCTGCACTTCGTGTATTCCTACACAGTTATATAATCATGGATTCATATTCATTAGTCATACATTTCATACGCTCTTAATATAAGAACAAATATTATTTCCTAACTAGGTTTGTAAAACTTACACTTCACTTTCTCATCATACTCTTAGAATAGCTAGGACCTTAACCACTTGTTCATGACATCAACATTCGTATATATCTATCACACACTTGACTCGCTATGTGTTCGACACATTTAAAACACATATATGTAAATTCAACGTACACATAAACGTCTAACTTAGTTGTAACTTCATACCACATCACCTATCCTATATTTTCATAGCGCAAATCATATCACAAATTCAAGTACGTATCGTTGCATTATATCTTAAAAACATTCCTTTGGACTTAACTTTTGAAAGTCATAATTAACATTCATCTCTATCACATATCATGCTTTTTACACCTTACATAGCATATTGGTCACATATTACCAGTTAAAGAAATCGTATAAGTGTAACAACCCGAATTTCTATATAATTAAATCAGAAATTTTGCGTATAATTTTTTTTTATTTTAAAGATGAGGATTTGTACAAGATAATGTGTGTAAGACCCCAAATTATTAATAAATAAAATTTAATTTCCTCTATTTATCATTTTGAAATAGTAAGGGTTGATTTTATTAATATGGTTAGTTATGGATAAAATGCGCAAATATTTTAAATAAGCAAGTGGTTATAAAATATTCATTTTTATCGGAGAATATTCGTTTGGTCGTGAAATATTCTTCATTGCCGTCAGAATATTCGTGATTTACAACGCAGCAAATTTCCTTGTGTGGGCCCCATAACGAAAAAGCGATTGGATGAAGAAAACGACAAGTATAAGTTGTTTATAAATAACTACGTAGTTATTCACTGATTATCTTGTTGGAATACCCGGTGGTTAAAACACACTAATACGGCGTTGTTGCACAGTAGCACACGGTATTGCACCAATTATTGATTCTTACGTAAAAAGGCACTACTCAATAATTGTTATAGTAATTACTGTTCAATATTTTATTTTATTGATTCAATAATTGCTACGTTGATATTTTATATTACTGTTGTTTCAATAATTGTCACTACACAGTATTTTCCATTATCGAGACAATAATTCATATTATCTCGAATAATATTATTAGATAACATTATTGGCAATGTCAAGAAAGTTCTCAGATAAGGAGAGGTTTGGTCACCTTAATTGCAAGGCCAAAGAAAGAGAAATCCTTATTGAAAGCCCCCTCTTTCCCGGAATCGCACAGTTAATAAATATTGTGATTCTGTAATATTATTTGTGAATAATTAATTATTGATTTATATGATGAGAAAATATTCATTTTATGTGGATATAGATGGAAAAATTTTTAAAGTGACAATTGTTGAAAATCGATATTTTATCTATTATAATAAAATAGTATTTTATTATATTATTATAATATAATAATGATGATATTTTTACAATGAATGTGGGATATATGAGTATATGAGGAGGAAGATTATTTTGTTGCAAAGTTGTTTAAAACATGTTAAACATGTCTGTGGGCCCATTTCTTGATCGAAATTTGATTATACTTTGTAGAATCGCTTGGTTTGTGGATTTCGATCAATTTCTGCTTGGAATTTGGAAAAACTTTCTTACGCAAAGTTGTAGATAATGGAATTTCCTATGAAAAGACATGGTTCAAATTTTCTCGATATAAAAGGGCTATTTATTATGAATTATTGAAGTTCAAGTTAGGAATAATTAATTTTTTAAGTTTAAAATATTTTAATTCACAAAAACGTTTTTTGTGATGTAAGCTACTTGAATGGATGATCTTTGACTAAAAAAGTGGGCGTAGGAAATTAATATATATATATATATATATATATATATTTATATTTTATTAAATTTTCTGCTTTGGTGTTCTAAACAATTTCCTATAAATAGGGTGCTTAGGTTAGAATTAAAAATCACACTAGAAACTGAAGTTTTCTCTCTCTTTCTCTCTCAATATATTGAGCATATTCTTGTGAGTATTTTAATACTTTGAGTGTTGCTATACGGTGCAAGTTCAAGTCATAGCCTATATCCGGTGTTTCAACTAGAAGTACTGTCTTTACGAGGTAAGGAATGTTATTTTCTTCTCAAATGATATTATTTTCTTCAATATTATTATGCCGAAATATTGGTCTGAAATTTTTATCAAATTTGGAACTTTTTGTGTCAAGGTTACTATTCACGATATCTGCCTTATTCACGATATCTGAAACTATTCACTTAACACGACACTATTCACGGAAAAATTAAATTTTTATTTTTCGTCCAAAATATCTATTATGGATACTATCTTTGATTGTATCCATGTTTTGATCATTCTTGAATTTTACTCTACTACGATTATTTATGAGGTATTTTTGGACATGGAATAGCTGAAATACGAATCCTTAATATTTATTCTTTTGTTTCACTGGATTCGTTTTCTTTAAAATATTTTTCATCATCCTCAGTCCTAAATGATGATATTACTGAATATCTTTGGCATGTAGTGCAAAGATGAATGATTTTCTGATGAATATCTTTGGCCGTAGTGCAAAGATGAACAGGTGTTTAGATGAACATGACCAACTGATGAATATCTTTGGTCCTGTAGTGCAAAGATGAATATTTAATTCCAGATATATATTGATTGATGTTACAGGGATAAAATATCGACGATGAACTTTTAAATTCATATATAGAAGATAGTAGTTTGCATTCTCTACTTAACTCTTTTAATGAATTATTATTTCCGCTGCGAAGATTGATTTAAAACTGGTTGTCTATTGTATTCTACTAGATTTTTCCCTATTGAAAACTAATGATAATTTGTTCTATGTTATCTTAGTCATAATATTCTTTACTGGGCTAGTTGAGCTCACCCTTTTCCTTTTGTTCCATTTTTCTTCTCAGGAGGCGAGAATGTAGCGAGTACTAGTCGGGGTATGGAATGAAGGTTCTAAAAGTCGTTTTAGTAGTCCTCACCATTTTTGTAAAATAATGTATCAATAATTGTAATGAGGACTTATTTGAGTGTGGATATTGTCTAGATGACAATATTTGTATTTAAACTCACAGTTTTTATGTTGTATTAATAAAGTTGTAGTTGTTTCTGTACCATGTATTTTGACGACTCAGAATGGGTGTTGTATACCTATTTTGGGGGCGTCACAGATAATGGTTGGTCAATTATGTTGTGGCATGTTAGAACGGTAGCATTAATTCGTTAAACCCTAACTTGAAACTCAAACCGAAGTTTGTGATTGGTAGGAAATTGTGGTACGTGAATTATGACCATTATTAGTATTAAATAATTAATTAGGTAAACCCTAATTAAAATCTAGAAACTCTAATTGTAAATTTGAAACCATAATTACTAAAATGGTAACTCTAATTATTATGTTAGTAAATATTTATGTTAATTAGGAAATCCTAATTCCTAATTTGGGGAACCCTAATAATATCAAGAAACCCTAAGTATTTTTTTTGTCTATTAAAAACCCTAATTTTAATTAGTAAGTTATAATCAAAATTTTATTAAACTTTAATCTTAATTTTTCAAACCCTAGAAATTATTTGGGAAACCTTAAAGTTTAAAATCTAGTGATTAAAACTTAGATTCAAGTACCATGAACAAGAATACCCTTAAAATAACAAGGCAAATGACCAAATTACCCTTTTCTTAAATTTTAAAATTTAATATAGTTGTGGCAAAAAATTGTGCCACTTTTCTTGAGCCATTATCAAACACCTTTCATCAGCCAACATAAGCCACATAACACCAATTTTAACCACAAGAGTAAAAAGTGGAAAATTAAAGTAAGTGAAATGTCAAAGATTGGCTCATTTGCTATCTAGCACCCAACCAAGTATCTCTCTCTCCACACTCACGAATTCTAGTAGCATTTCAGTCCCCAAGAACAGCCCCACTAATAACCATATCCAAATCAGTGGCCTAGAAATCAAAATCGTTCATAGAAGGTATAAACCCTAACGAGAAATCTGTCCATTGATCTGTTGTTAGATGTTTTTTTTGTGTTAAACATGTTGATCATAGTGTGTAATGATGATCTGGGTTGATAGATGTTAGATCCATAACATCTATAGGCTCGGATTCGATGTTCTTCAAAATTTGGAAAAATAATTTTGTGTTGTCTGACAATGAATGTTAGACCTTGTAGATGCCAGTCTGTTTTGTATTTTTGTGTTTTTAAGCTTTGATCTGGTAGTATGCTATAAGATCTTTGATCTGAAACTGGAATCAAAGTCAGATTATAAGCTGGTTGAAAGTTATTAGTGGTCAAACCATGTTGACCGGCATTGACCGAACGTTTCCGGGTAACCCAAAACGTGCCCAGAAAGTCTGACAGCATTTTCATGCGTTTAGATCTTGCTTAGTGTTTACGTTTTTGACCCTGTTATTGTTGTAATGTTGTTGTCTGACGTGTAGGCTACCTGACCATGCCTCTAGAATCATTATATCCTTCTCTGAATCAAACTAATCGATGGTCAGTGGTGTGACGAATCGCGGATGAAGTTTACGGGTAACCCGAAAACTTCATAAGCGCTTCGACCACTACTTCAATTTATCCATATCTCGCTGACGTGATATTGTTAAACTGTTTTTATGTCATGAATCTATTGTCTTACATATGGTCTACATACTGAAACTCTAATATCACAAAAACAATACACGGATTACATGTTTTGGAGGCCCAAATATGAACAGTCGAACTGTTCTTCATTTCTAGGTAACCCAGAAATGAAGAACAACTTTGACAGCTATTTTGAAGGCTTTGATCTCCTTTGTTATGCATGTTATGACTATGTTTGTTGTTGGATAATGTAGTCCTACACTAGCACTACACGATCTGACCAACAACATGCCCAGAAACACAACACACAGTAAATGATTCTTGGTCAAACTCACCACTCGCTCACCGACATAAATTTACTGGTTGGCGAAGAATGTTTCAAGAACACCTATAGCGACAGTTTAAATAAGCTATAGGCCTTTTAGCGACAAATATTTTCGAAAATTAATTATTTTAATTAAATAAATAGAAAAAAATAGTTTTAAATTATTAAAAATACATAATAAATTAATAAAAATTATTATAAAGTCTGAAAATTAGTTTTTAATTATTTTAAGTATATTTCATAAATATTTAATATTTTTGAAATATTAATGGTATTTAATTTATTTAATTATAATATTAAATAAAATAGTTAAAAATGATTTTAATACTTTAAAAATAATTTATAATTATATTATGATGTAAGAATATATTTTAACTTATTTTAATGACTTTTAATATTTTATGATGAAATTCATTAATAAATTAATATTAATGATAATTAAGTTAATTACTAAAGGAATTAAATAAATTAAATAAAAAATGATTTTATTATATTAAAAATCATTTTAAATAATAATAAGGTATTTAAAAATATTTGAAGTTATAAAATATAACTTTCAATATTTAAAGGTAAATTTCATTAATTAATTTATTATTAATGATATTAAAATTATTTAATAAATATATTAAATAAATAGTTTAAAATGGTTTTATTAATTTAAAAATAATTTAAAAGGATAAAATGAATTAAAAATATTTTAAGTTATAATTAATGACTTTTAATATTTTGATAAATAGTACATTAATATTTAAATATTAATGGTAATTATTTAAAATGATTTTAAATGTTTTAAAAATTATTTAAGGATAATATCAATACTTTAATAGTATTTTAAGTTATTATAAATAACTTTGACATTTTGGAAATGATTTCATTAATAGTTTAATATTAATTAAATATTAATGATAATTGAATTATTTAATATTTGAATCATTTAATAATGATTCCGGTGTTTGAAAATTCATGATAAATTATAATAAATGTTTAAAAATTATTATAAGTCATTGAAAAATAATATGACTGATACGTACGAATATTGAGTTACAGAATAGAGACTTAGACTCGATAATTACCCGATAAAGCTGTCTGTACACTGACATGTTTCAGAAATTGATCTGGACTTAGATAATTTGATAAGATATGTGTTTGTTTGTGATCCAATGACTGTTGAACATAAGTGGCAATATGATTAGGTTATGTGCTGACTGTAATAAGTAATGTTATATGTTATAATATGTTATTCTAATAAGTAAAATGATCTTATTATTGATAGGTGGTTATATAAAAGATAAAACTAAGTTGCGAATTGTAAGCAACGTATCAAACAAGTATTCTACCTTTGCATTTTCTTTATGCAATGGACATGAGTAAGAAGATTCAGAATTATATTATTATTGTATCAGATTATTAACCCGATTGTTATATATGTTATATTCGAGCATTGATTATCAACATGGTACTATATTGTAATTCAGATATATATTATGTTCGTTAATTTCTAGATATGGTTATACAAGTGTCCCCACTTGGATAATCATTGTATTTAATCACATGTTGATACACATTTTTCAGTATATATATATATATGTTGAATTATAAGTTATTGTTGAATAAGATAAAACCTTTTTGTATCCAATCAAATTATTTTGGTTTGGATTCCAGACTAATTATGAACATCCCGATCAAGGGAAAACTTTTATGCGCCCAAGGTGGACAGAGTGAACGATTATATCGTTCTTGCATGTAGTGTTGATCAATACAGGGGCATAACTACTGATCATCCCCGTGCACATAAGTTATGACGTTTATGAGATGAATTTCTGTTTAAATCTATTCGAAAATTGAAAACAATGTTCATAGCATGTCACATAAACCCTATTTATAGTCAGTACGTAGTTTCAAAAATTAGATAGAGAGTTGTTATGATATTTATCGGTTCAGATTACTTCAAAACTATTAATTCGTTGTAAAAGGGTAGTACAAAGAAAATATTTAATCCTTTCAGCTAATATTTATAATTGTTATTACTTGCTGGGCACTCAAATGCTCATCCTTGCTTAATTTAAATGTTTTCAGCTAAGTGTGAACAACCAGAAGGCTCTACTAAGAACAAGGGAAAAGGAAAGGTTGCTAAATGAATGCAATGCTATTTTATGTAATAATTAACTTTATTAAGACAAGTATGATATATATTAGGGTTAAGTTCAGATGACCACCTGGGGTTTGGGCGGTTTTCCACTTAACCACCTGTAGTCAGTAAACCTACATTTAAACACCCGACTTTTTGAGTTGAAGTGAAAACGTTATATTTTCCATCCAATTTAACTGTGCGTGTATGTCAGACGCCAAAAAGCGCGTGAAAAGGGGCTTTAACGATTAAAAATGACTAAAATAGCCCCTTCTTCCTCTTGACTTTTAAAAGACATTCCTTCTTCAACCTCTTTTGCGAGATCTAGGAAGACATCTCCTCGCTCTCTCTCTCTCTCTCTCACTTCTCATGCTTGGTATTTGTTAGCTTTTTTCTACAGTGAGAAATGGGAACCTTCCCGAAATTTTGTGGCGATGATAGGTTTTGGGTTTTGGATTTTGGGTTTTGGTTTTGGGGTTCGAATCTTGGTGGTTTTTTGGGTTTGAGATGTTAGGAGTGAGGGATTTGTTTCGGATCTGGTTTATTTTTGGATTTGATCGGTGATGGCTTTGGGTTCTCTGCTCCGGTTTGGTGGGTTATTTGCTACAGTATCTTTGATATCAGTTCCCACCAAGGATCGATTAATCGATCTGAGTTAAAAGACTTGAAGGATTCTTGAAATATGAGATAAGGAAGTTATATTCTTTGGTTAAAAGTGCAAGTTTGCACTGGCCGAGACAAAATTCACCGTTGCAAATCCCATGGTATGAACATGACTTTGATTTGAATCTCGGGTTGGTGTCTCAAAACGGTTTTACCTCGATTTCGTCTTGCAAACCGCACCAAAGGATTCAAAAATGGGCTGAATTCTCATCCACTTCTTGAGAAAGTGATTCTAATGAAACTAATGGGAAGTTTGATCTCTTTGCCATGTCAAATGGGTTTACTAGCAAATCCCGAGGATACGTAGTTGAATTTAATTTCATGATTGGGATGGTGCCTCAAAATGGTTTCATCTCTCGATTCTTACCGCAAAGTAAGCAAAATGATATGAAAATGGTTTGGATTCTCATCCACTTGTTGAGAATGCTTGATTTTGATGAAACTTTTGGGGATTTTGATGTCTTTGCGCTTTAGAATCTTGCATCAAAGCGGGAGGTTGGTCACGCGCTTCATTCCACCTTAGAATTCTCTGCTTATAAATTTCGGAATGTAGTGTTGATAATTCAATTTTGGTTGCAGGAAGAATTAAAGGTTAATGGTCCTTCTCCTGCCGAGGGTGAAGCATTCATATTCAATGGCAGAAACCAAGTTCTGTTCACTAATTGGAATTTGATTCAAGTGAATTAATTTTCAGTTTATCAAGTGCTATTTGGTTCAATTTGATGGCACAATTGTTGAAATTCATTTAAGAGATTTTGGGTTATTTGTGTGAATTTGGGTGTAAAATTTTGAAGAATGGCAAGAGCTTGTATATTCTTTCTTTCCAGTGTTCTTGTTTTCCTTTTGTATTACTGTACAAGCTCATTTGTTTTCTATTGTTCTCTCATGAGTCGTTTCCCGCATTCTTACTAAGGAATCCAATTTTTTAGTTTGAACATATTAGTGGCAACATTTATTCTCTGTGAGATTTATTTGATGAAAACATTTATATATAACGAGGAATTATTGTTTACGCATTTGAGTTGATTAAGGTGTTTACTCTGCTTTTGGTTTGTTAGAAAACAGCGAGAGAGAGAGATGAACAAGCATATGTCTTTTATATAGTAGGAGGTAATTAAGTCTTTATACAATTTAACTAACAGAGTTATGACAGAAAACACTTTTTCACTTCACCTCAAAAGGTCGGGTGTTTAAATGTAGGTTTACTGACTACAGGTGGTTAAGTGAAAAACCGCCCAAACCCCAGGTGGTCATCTGAACTTAACCCTATATATTATCTATCATGTTATGTAAGGAATGTATTAAGGGTTACGCACTTGGGAGCTAGACTATGATAATTATGTAAATTAAGTTTGACATTTATATTATTGTTATTATTATTAGTATTATTCCGCTCATAGAAATGGTATTGTGGAGCACCGAGTTCGGGTTACCCAGATTTGGGGGCTTTACAGGTTGGTATCAGAGCTTAGGGTTAAAAACCTTAGGTGGGCTAGACCTTAGGCTATAACTTTAGAAAAGAGGGAAACGTTGAAAATATAAATAACTTATATAGAGTTTAAAAAGAGATGAATTGAATAAATTCATCGTTAAACAAATAAAAGATAACTTATATAAAACTCTTAATTGATGTGTGTATATATTATATGCTAATCAGGATAATTTATGTGTGTAGATGTCTGGTGGAAAAGGCTTGTTATATGCTTATAGCATGAAGAATGATCAAACCCATACACCCGAGTTGATATCGAAGCCAATAGCTGAAATAGAAGCTCACAATGAAAACAACTCGGACGAGGTGATTATTATAGAAAACATAGTACCAGATCCGGAGATGGTGGAACTGACAGATAGTGATTCGGACACTAAAGTTGAAGCTGAACAGGCATCAACGGAGGTGCAAAATCTGAGGAACAAGGTTTCTTCTCTGGAGAAGCTGTGGGAAATAGAAAAGTTGTTGAATAGTCAGTTGCGAAAAGCCTTACTAGAAACAATGGAAGAACAATATAAGCTTAAAATCCAAATTGATCAAATGGGAGCCACAAGTAACATATCGTGTGCAGCTCCGAGTAAGAAGGGAAAAAGAAAGATAGAAGACCATGACTTAGGAAACTCCGATAAGAAGAAAGGTAAAAGAATATGTTATCTTTGTGGCTATAAGGGACATACCACTCTGTATTGTCCCGACTATAAACCAGGAGCATGTTTTATCTGTGGGATAGAAGGTCATCAGGTGAAAGGTTGTCCAAGAAAAAGGCGTAGCAAACAGGTAGTATAGGTTCTTTTGTATAGATGTGTTTAATGTAATATATATGATAAGTATGTCTATGTAATGTTATGTTCTCAACTTTTGTATTAGTCAAGATCGTAAATCCCGACTTTTGTGGTCACAAAGGGATATCTGATGTTTAAAGCAGTGTGTGCTATGCTATGTAAAGTATTCGTTAAATGAATATGAATCTAAACTTGAGTAATGAAACAAGTTTAATATATTAAACTTATATGATAAGGTTTTGAATGTAAGTTAAATTTATGATTTTACTTAACTAGATAATGCCGCCAAGACGTCGAACTCAAAATCAAAGGGCAGAAGAGTCTGTCAATATCGAAGAAGGACAACAACAAGCAGACCCGATGTAGCACTTTGCAAATATGGTAGCACAAGCTATGCAACAGGTAATACCAGCCGCAGGGAACCCACCGGACAATCGCTTGGCAAACTTTAAAGATTTCAAGGCTGTAGGACCGCCAGAATTCAAAGGTACAACTGACCCTGTTAAAGCCCAAACTTGGGTTAAAGAGATTGAAAAAGCATTCGTGATAGCTAGGGTAGCTGAGGGGAAAAAGACAGCTTTTGCCACCTACATATGAAGGGTGAGGCAAATTTTTGGTGGGAGGCGAATCAGGCGAGGGCAGGAGAAGGTGTAGTTACATGGGATATGTTCAAAACACTGTTTTTCAAAAACTATTTTTCATCTAGTATGCAGGCTAGGATGGAGGTGAAATTTTTAGAGATGAAGCAGGAGAATATGACGGTGTCAGAATACGCCGCTAAGTTTAATGAGTTTGTTGGGAGAATGCATATTATGATTTGATGTTTTAAATGTATATGCTCATGATTAGTTGTTAAGTCTTTCAAGGAATATATGTACAAGGACTTAGGGATATATCAAATTTGTTAGGTTGATCTAAGCTCTTAACGTGTATCATTCTGAAAATGAATGTATAGATAGAAAGATCAAAGCTGTTAGGTTGATCTTAAGATGTAATAGATAGGCTTCGAAGAATTTGTAGTGTATAAATCTGATCAACATTGCAGAAGTCAAGGCAGAAACGTAGAGCTTCAAAGATCGTAGTGTGCCTGCCTTGAAGGGCCTCTTCGGAAATCGTAGAGTGGTCCCAACGTTTGCTGAGCCAACTCAGAGATCGTAGAGTGCTCTTGGAAACGTAGAGTTTACAACTCAAGCAAACAAAGATCGTAGTATGCAAAGGTTTGAGAGCAATCGTAGTGCTCTCGGCTGATAACATCAGATCAGGCACCAAGGCGGCAAAGCACCACGATCTGAATCGTAGAGTACCATGATCTGAATCGTAGAGTACCACGATCTATATCGTAGAGTATCATCTGTCTTGTGTCAGAAAAACGTCGAGCCTCATGATTTGTGTGGAGACAGATTCCAACATAAGAGGAATGGATTCTAAACGCTGCAGTTCTCACCAGTCCCAAAGTCATAAGAAATATCCTTAGTATGCAACAAAGAATCGTATTAAAGAAGCTAAGGAAAGTACCATTGGTATGGGGGAAAACACCTTTTCAGGTGTTAGGTGAGAAAGCAGTCTGCAGTGTTAGTGGGCCAGAATGCAGTTCAGAAGATGTGCAGAAATGTCTCCATCAAAGAACAAAAAGGTCAAACGCATTTAATGCTTCAACGGATGGATTCAACGGATAGTTTTTAAGATCACATATATGCAAATCAAACAGATGAGAGAGAAGTAAAGAAGCATTGAACAAACAATGTGAACAACTCTCAAAGCTCAACTCTACGATCTGAGAAACAGAAAAGCTTACTCAGCTACTCAGTTCTTTCAAAAAGTGCTTAAACATCAACTGAGTAGCAACCATCAAGAACTCAACATCTACCAATCAACTGAAGAAGAGTACCAAGTCTGCTGGACTTGAAGAGTTCTAAGTGAACTGTAAGAGAGCCAAGTCTACTAGACTTGAAGAGTTCAAGAGTGAACTAAGAAGTTCCTAGACTGCTGGTCTAGAAGGAATCTGTGTGATTCAGAAGTTGTAAAAGACATCCTTAGTGGATTTCCTACTCGAGGAGTAGAAGAGTGGACTAGGAGCTTTAAGTGCTCTGAACCACTTAAAACAACTATGTCTTTTACTTTCATAAGATAACTGCTATATCTGCCATAACTGCTATAACTGCCTCACTATCATAACTCCACTACTTCGTAAAGGAGATTAAAACAAACATTAATTCCGCTAAGTTTTAATCATCATCAATGAACAAGTTTAAAACAAAAAGGTTTTTTAAATATCTATTCAAACCCCCCTTCTAGATAACTATTGTGCCAACTAGGAACTAACAATTGGTATCAAAGCAGGTTCTATTAAACATCTTTCAAGCTTTAGTAGATCTAATGGCACATGTACCAAACGAATCTAGGACTGGAGGAGGCAGTAAGCCACAAATGTGCAACAAAGATAAATTTGCAAACTGGAAAGTCAGGATGCAAGCATACATGGACTCAATAGATGAAGATCTATTTGAGACCGTTCAGAATGGGCCCTATGTTCCAACAAAGTTTGCACCAACCACTGACGATCCAAACAGAATACAAATCAAAGTTAAAGAAGAGTGGACAGACAACGAGAAGAGAGCTGTCCAACTTGACAAAAAGGCCAAGAACATCCTGTTCCAATCCTTAGAAGATGATCTGTTCGAAAATGTTGTCAACAATAAAACTGCTATGGAGGTCTGGGAAGCACTGCTAATCATGCACGAAGGAACTGAAGAAGTTAGAGAAAACAAACAATCACTCCTGACACAACAGTATGAGATGTTTGTGTTGGGGTTTCGGCATAGAAACGCACAGCGGAAATAAAATTTTTAAAGCAATTTTTGAAACCCTAAAACAGGATCCATGCGAAAAATTCAATTAATTCAGAGGTTAGAAATTATACCGATTAAGAAACTGAAATTGATACGATCGAATCTCCAACGCAATCCACGAATTAAGAAACTGGAATTGATACGATCTAATCTCCAACGCAATCCAAATGAGTCTGCTGCTCTACTGTAGTATCCACA
Source organism: Panax quinquefolius (assembly GCA_020205615.1). Lineage (NCBI taxonomy): Eukaryota > Viridiplantae > Streptophyta > Magnoliopsida > Apiales > Araliaceae > Panax > Panax quinquefolius. The sequence continues at coordinate 77,668,047 of CM035172.1, read as the reverse complement.
CGAACGCCCATGAATCGTCCCTACGATCTGCAGAAAGAAGGAACCGCAAAGATCTAGCCACCACCAAGGATGAGGATTTTCAAGTCAAGTTTTCTCTAGGCTCTCTCTAGAGCGGCTAGGGTTTTATATTTTAACGTAAAACCTAAAGTGACCGATATATATCATATATATAGCGAGCTTAGGAGGAATTAATCAAAACCTTATATTATTAAAATCCGAATTTATATATATCTTAATTAAGTCTTACTTAATTAATATACCTATATATAAATTATCCTATTAATTTAAATTAAGTAATTTAAAATTCTATCAATCATATTGACATATTTAAATCTTTACAATTTAAATTAATTTCCTTTTAATTACGTTCTTTGTGTGTGACCCTATAGGTTATTATTACGTTGGCAATAATTTTAAAATCATATTATAAAATTATAAACAGTGAGAGGCATCTAGTAATGCATTTCTGCTACCCAAGTAATAATAAGATCGATGATTCGATGCAACCTTTTTGTGACCAATGTTTCAATGTAATTTAATCTTTTTAACCTTAATATCCTAGATTAAACTCGAGTCATGGAATGTGTCATACTCTTCATAATTTAATCTGAGTTTTCTTGATCAATGAGTGACTATATAAAACAAATCACTATTTGAGCATGGCTGTAAGACCCCAGCTTTTATAAATAAAGATGAATTTTTCTATAAATATTATTTTTTAATATTATGGAATAAATTTGATATAATGTTATAGTTGTGGGTAATATTTATAAATTTTGCAAAAGTAAGCAAGTTGTTATAAAATATTCTTTTGGTGGGGAATATTCTTTTTTGGGGAATATTCGTATGACGGCTTTCAAATCATTAGTGGACCCCATAACTAAAGTATTGTCGTAGTTAGAAAATGACAAAATTATCTTTCTATAAAAATAACTACGAGAGGTGTTACCGTTAAAATCTGAACTGAACTACCCGGTGGTAAAAGTACGAATACTGGCGTGGTTGCATAAGAGTTATTACTCAGTATTGATTATTGATGCTTACGTGAGAAGTCACTTAGCTATACTCAATTATTACTTTCAATAATTCTTTGCATCATATCTCTTATATTATTGATTCAATTATTGTCACAAAGATCATCATCGTATAATATGTTATATTATTAATTGAGACGACAAGTTATAAATGATTAATAATTGTTGAAAGATTAAAAATGTGTTGATTAAAAATAAAATGATTTGTGGTAATATTTATTCAATCCTTGATGTATATAAAGAGTCTGTTATGAGACGTTTGTGGTAAGTTTGATTATTTTATGGGGGCCCATATGTCATCATCTAAGAGTCTCTTCGTCAATAGTAATTACCTTTGTGAATAGTAATTACCTTTGTGAATAGTAATTACCTTTGTGAATAGTAATTACCTTTGTGAATAGTAATTACCTTCGTCAATAGTATTTACCTTCGTCAATAGTATTTACCTTCACGTCGAATAGTAATTACCTTCTTCAATAGTAATTACCTTCGTCGATAGTATTTACCTTAATCAATAGTAATTACCTTCTTCAATTGTAATTACCTTCGTCAATAGTAATTACCCCTTCATGAAATAGTAGTTGTCCCTTCAATATTACCAAGAGTTAATCGCCTTCTCTTGATTCCAAGGGTTAATTACCCCTTCATGAAATAGTAGTTGTCTCTTCAATATTACCAAGAGTCATTTTGACCCTTCATTAAGACTAAGAGCCACCCTCGCTTTTCTATAAATAGAAAGCTCATTCCTTCATTATTTCTTACTTAATTCAATCCGAAACTCTGAGAGAGAAACTATAGAGAGAAAGAAGAAAAGTATTCTCGCTACTTCACTTTTCCAATATTCAGTTTCTAAGGTAGGGAATATTATTTGTTATACTCGTAAAAGGGTGTTATTCTTTCTTATTCATGAAGAGAACTATTGTTATTCCATTGCTTATTATTCTATTGGAATAACTCAGATACGCTGATTTACCCTATACTTGGTGACATTCTTCTATTATTCTCATTGGAACATCCTGCCATGTGTTTTTACATCTGGACTGGTTCCGCTCTTTATTATATTCTGTTGGAACATCCTCGCATGCATGTGTTTTACACCTAACTTCGGTTCCGCCTTTTATTATTATTCGTTGGAACATCCTCGCTCATGTGTTTTACAGGACACAGTTCCGCCTCTTTATTATTATTCTGTTGAACATCCTCATCTGCATGCATTTTACGCCGACTGGTTCCGTTATTTATTATTCTCATTGGAATAACTTTCTGTGTGTGGTCTATCGCATGCATGGTGATTTCTTTTGTTATTCCATTCTTTATTATACCCAGTTGGTTAAAACTTTGACTTCTATACTCCATGAAATTAGTAGAATATCCTCGATATTTGCGTTTCATCCAAATATCTTTCATGGAAATATTCTTCCGATCATTCTTGAATTTTACTCTACAAAACAAAGATCATGTTGACAATTTGACGTTAATAATTTACGGATAAAATAATTCTTGAACTTGTTTTATTGAATTCTTATATCATTGTCATCATCCTCATGTTTATATTATGTTGAAAGTCATCTCATGGCACATAGTGCATAGATGGACTTGGTATGATTATGACCTCGAGACTATTCGGTGTAATCATGAATCGTAATGTTACAAATGATGTGATAAAAATCCTCGATGGTAGTAGTGCATCGATGGACGATTGTTGGCATGATCATGACCATTAATGAATACACAACTATTCTTGGCCGTAGTGCATGAATAATTGTGGTCGTGATACTAAAGAATATCCTCGGCCAGAAAAGGGGTGATTCGATGATGTGAATATTTATTAAAGTTTGAGTCTCAAATATATAATTGATGATGAAAAACCTTTTAAATCATAAAAGATAGTAGATTTTATTTTCTACTTGACTCTTTTAATGGATTGCTAGTTCACCGTAGTTAAACTTGATGTTCATTATATTTTATCGCTTTAACACATTGTTGTGAAGCTAATGATAATTTATTCTACATTATCTTTGTCATAATATTTCTTCTCGAGCTAGTTGAGCTCACCCTTTCTTTCACCGTTCTCTTCGTGAAATGAGAATATAGTTTGACGAGTGGGGAACGAGTAATGGTCCGAGAGGATAAGATTAGTAGTCCTCACTATTCTCGTGAAATAGTGTGATAATAATTGTAATGAGGACTCCTTTTGAGTTTGTATAATATCTAGTAGACAATATTTGTATTCAAACTCACAGTTTATGTCGTATTGTACACGACAATTATATTAGTAAGTTGTATTTAAATTCTGTACCATGTATCTGACTACCCAAGATGGGTGATGTATACCTAATTTTGGGGGCGTCATAATGGCCATGCCATTCATAGTCCTACTCAATCAAGAGGCCTATGGATATCACCCATAATATATAGGATGGTTAAATTCCATCTAGATCACTCATATTTCTCACACGATTCATGATGAACCCAATAATCACCTTTATAGTCCACCCTATTAAAGGTGACATTTGATGATATCAAAGTACATAAATTCTCGTGTAGTAATATAGCGATTTCAGGTCGGAGGACCATTACATCATTGTCACTATGAGAATTGCTAATGACACTTCGCATAATGCTCCATATAGAATTCTCATGGTGGGTCTGTCCAGTACATCGTTCTCTAACATGTACCTATGCATTGACTTAATATCTCATATATTTATGACCAATGAGATTTGGTCATCAGTCAATCCACATACTAGTCTCAATGCATCATTGTTGTCCCATCAACAATGATACTCGACTAGGGACATTTAAGAACAATGATACTAATTGTAATTATATAATCTCATGTTCAAGTCACATACTTGAAACTATATAATTTGTATCACTATTCTAAGGAATTTTATTATGTTAACAATTATATTACGCAGTAAATAAAACCATAATAAAATCATATATTTATTCAATCAAATATAATATCAAAACGTTAAGCAATTATATCAAATAATTGGCCTCTAGGGCATAAACTCTAACAATCTCCCACTTGCACTAGAGCCAATCACTCATGTATCTAATACCCATGGAACTAAACTAGTGTGACCGTCGTGCTTCTTCATGACAAAGCCTTGGTCGATGGATCTCGCAACATTATCATCTGTCAGCACTCTTCCTATATGTACATCTCCTTTATCAATGATTTCACGGATGAGATGGTACCGCCTAAGTATATGCTTGGATCGTTGGTGAGATCTGAGTTCCTTAGCCTAGCCTCAATGGCTCCATTATTATCACAGTATAGAGCAACCGGATCAACAATGGTTGGAACAACACCAAGTTCAGTGATGAACTTTTTTAATCCATACTGACCTCCCCCGGTCGCGCACTAGAAGCAAACAATATACTCACCTCTCGTTGTAGAATCAACTCATCGCCTCTTGCTTGAACTTTTCTAGCTAACAAAGACCACCATTAAGGCAAAACACAAAACCCGACCGAGACTTATAGTCATCATTGTTAGTCCGAAACTAGCATCCGTGTAACCCTTTATCGCCAGCCTCGTCTTCACATCCATATACCAAGAATGAATCCTTAGTCCTTTTCGTGTACTTCGAGGATATTCTTGATCACCGCCTAGTGACCTTCACCTGGATTCGACTGGTATCTGCTCGTCATGCTCAAAGCATACGAGACATCCGGACAAGTACATATCATTGCATACATGATAGATCCAATTGCCGAAGCATAAGGGATCTTTCTTATACACTCCTCATCATCTTGTGATTTAGGACATTGGGCCATAGAGATCTTTACACCATGAGTCACGGGTAAGTTTCCTCTTTTCGCCTCTTCCATGCTGAACAATTTCAACACTTTATCAATATATGTACTTTGACTTAGGCCGAGCATTTTTCTCGATCTATCTCTATAGATCCGGATACCTAAAATGTAGGCAGCATCGCCCAAATCTTTCATGGAGAAACATTTTCCTAACCATGTTTTTACAGCCTATAAGGAAGGAATGTCATTCCTAATAATTAATATGTCATCAACATATAATACTAGGAATACAATGTGACTCCCACTAACCTTCTTATATACACAAGGTTCATCTTCATTTTTAATAAAGCCAAATTCTTTGACTGCTTCATCAAATCGAAGATTCCAACTCCGAGAGACTTGCTTCAATCCATAAATGGATCGCTATAGCTTACATACCTTTCCAGCATCCTTTGGAGTGACAAAACCCTCAGGTTGTGTCATATACACATCCTCAAGGAGATTTCCATTAAGGAAAGCGCTTTTGACATCCATCCGCCATTTCGTAATCATAAAAAGTCGCAAATAAGCAAGTAAGATCCTCGATGGATTTAACCATTGCCACGGAGAGAAGGTTTCATCATAGTCAACACCTTGAATTTGTTTGAAACCTTTTGCTACCAAATCGGCCTTTATAGGTTTTTACATTACCATCCATGCTTTTTTTCTTTGAAACCCACTTGCACCGATTGGTTTTACCCTTCTGTGGATCAACCAGAGTCCATACTTGGTTAGTATACATGGAGTCCATCTCAGATTTCATGGCTTTAAGCCATTTCTCAGAATCTGGTCCATTCATAGCTTCTTGGTAGGAAGCAGGATCATCTTGATCTATGAGCATCACATCGCCGTTTTGAGTCACATGATATCCATAATATCTCTCAAGCTCTTGGCGTGTCCTACCAGATCTACGAATGACTTGTGTAATTTGAGCAGGTTCACTTTCCACAATTTCTTGTGGTTCCTGCTCACGTTCCAACTTAGGTTCAATGATATTTTGTGGTTCTTGAATTTCTTCGAGTTCTACTTTCCTCCCACTGTTTCCTTTAGAGACAAATTCTCTTTCTAGAAAAATACCAGTTCGAGCAACAACCACTTTGTTCTCAGAAGGTTTGTAGAAATAATACCCTTTTGTTTCCTTTGGGTATCCCACAAAATTACATTTGTCGATTTGGGTCCGAGCTTGTCGTAATCCGTGACGCTTTTACTTAATGCCTCGCAACCCCAAATCTTCATGAACGATATACTAGGACGCTTCCCCCCACATCTCAAATGGTGTCTTCCGAATGCTTTGTAGGAACACGCTAAGTGTGAATGCAAATTGCCTCTAGGGCATGATCCCATAAGCTTATTGGAAGATCTCGCATGACTCATCATTGATCGTACCATGTCCAACAAGGTTCGATTCCTCCTCTCGGATACACCATTCCATTGCATGTGTTCCGTGGAGTGAGTCGTGATATAATACCACACCCTTTAGAAGGTCATCAAAGTCTTGGCTTAAGTATTCACCTCCTCGATCGGATCAAGGGCTTTTATGCTTTTGCCAAATTGGTTTTGAACTTCATTCTTGAATTCCTTGAACTTTTCAAAGGATTCGGATTTGTGTCTCATAAGATACACATATCCATATCTACTAAAGTCGCCAAGAAATGTAATGATGTAATAAAACCTACCTCTTGCTAACTAACTCATGGGTCCACATACATCACTACGTATAAGTCCCAATACATCGCTAGCCTTGCTCAATCGTGTCCAAAGAAAGGGGCTTTAGTCATCTTGCCTAATAAACAAGACTCGCATTTCTCATATGATTCAAAATCAAATGAATCCAAGAACCCATCTTTATGGAGTTTGGGTATGCGCTTTCTCATTTATATGGCCTAAACGACAAAGCCGCAGAGATATGTCTTGATTTGAATCATTTGATTTAAATCGCTTTTGTATTTATGTTATAGATAGGCATTTCTAAATCAAGAATATAGAGACCATTAAACAATTGTGCAACACCATAACAAATATCATTTAAGTAAAACAAACAACGATCGTTCTTTATTATAAATGAAAACCTTTCTTGTCCAAACAAGAAATGTAAATAATGTTTTTTTATTATAGCAGCACAAAATAACAATCTTCTAATTCTAAAACTAGCCCAAGAGGCAAAGATAAATGATAAGTTCCTACTACCAAAGGCAACAACTTTTGCTCCATTCCCAACTCAGAGGTCAACCTCTCCTTTTGCCAAAGTCCTACTCCTTCTGAGTCCCCCAAGACATTAACACAAATGTGAGAACCACATCCAAAGATCCAATACCCAAGATGTAGAAGTAGACAAGTTGACTTCTATAACATATATACCGAATCGTAAGTCGTATTTCCTTTCCTTTTCTTCACTTCTTCCAAATAAGCATGACAGCCTTCCTTTTCCAAAGGTCCGTGTTTTCCATGTATGACATTCACCTTCTTTAGCCACCCCACCTTTAGGTTTTAAAGCTCGCTTGGTTTTGGAATTGGGTTTGGCAAAAGATTTAGATCCTATATTCTTCTTACCTTTCCAATTTCCCTTAGCATTCCCCTTTTGCACCATCATGATGGGAGCGGGTCCCGCCTTTTCATGTTATTCTTGGCGCGCTTAACATGCTCAACAACTCAAGAAGTGGGGTTTCTCAATTTCATTCATAAGATAGTTCATAACAAATTGAGAGTAGTCATTGTTCAAAGATTGCAAAACAAGATCGGTTTGGGCTTCCGGAGTGATTGAAAACCCAACTTATCAAGGTACTCAATATACCTAATCATTTTCAAAGACATGTGGACCAACCGGATCACGCTCACCCATTTTGCAGTTGATACAACGCCTTGCTTGTATTATACCTCTCCCTGTCGAGCATGCCCTTCGAACAATTTCTTGAGATGCTCGATCATCTCATAAGCATCCATCAACTCATGTTGCTTCAAGCTCAAAGGTTCATGGTTGCTAGCATGACACAACTCACGCCCAGAGCATCATCTTGATGCTTCTTGTAAGCATTATGCTCAAGACGCAGTGCAATGGATACCGGTGCCGCAGAATGGGCCCATCAAGGACATATAGCTTATTCTTGTTTGAGGACAATCCTCAAGTTCCTATGCCACCAAGGAAATTAATTCCACTCAGCTTGTCCTTTTTAAGGACTGATCGTAATGAAAGACTATTGGTGTTGTTGTTGTTTGCCATTTGATATCTACAATTTATAAGTGCAAAAATAATAAGTTAAATTGCAGAGTTGATATTATATAATTGATAATAGTACATTCAAAATATACCTCCCACTATTTTATTCAAATTAATAGCCCTCACTATTAATTCTAAAAGCATTTTCTATTAAATCTTTCTAGTGAGCCAAGATCCATATTTCATTACGCCTTAAGTTAGCTTTGGCTAATATCTTAAAACACAATTATTTAGGTAGACAACCCTTTGTCAATTATATCATATATAACTCCTGGATAGTTTGGTAAACAACAATTATTTCTAGTCCATCTAATGGTACCTACCAAACTCTATGCCTCTAAGTCCACAATCCTATCGAGATAACTTAGTTAAGTCTCAGCCCAATGATTTTAACAGTTTGATATCACAATTATCCTATCGCATCTTACCTAGATAAATATGGTACTTTGCTTTGCAAACCTACATCTATCGATCAAGGTCTTGATGAGTGTTATTGATTGAAGGCATCCGATTTAGACTTAATAATTTAATGAGGGATTTTATTAATTAATTTAGATCTCACCAATTTTAATCTTATTAAGCATGCATTATTATTTATAATATCATATCGCATACAAGCATAAATAAAGTGCAAAATTAAATGTGTCACGCTTATGGCCCAATCCATCGTCAATCTTTTCAAAGCTAATGAAAGATCAAGGTCAATCTAAGGTGGTAAAAGATCTTAAGATAAATAGCTTTCTTGATCTTCCTCAAGCACGTGCCTCCTCTCCATCATCATCTTTCCATCAGTGTTCTCCATCTTGACATCTTCATCAATTATGAGAATATTACATGATATAAAGAAACCTCGAGATACATTCGAGGGGATTTAGATGAGAAGAGAATATTACATTAGAATTTATAGAAAGGCACGACATACAAGTCGTATTTCAAAACCAAAACCACTAACCTATGGGTCAAAAGGCCATAATCGCACTACCATGCATATCACAATAAGCACATAATAATTTATATATAATTAAAGAAAACTATATATAACATATATAGGGGACACGACCATCGCAAGGCCACAACTAAATCCCTCAGGGGTCCTATCCCACTGACCGATCACCGGCGGGTGGTCTCACGACCGCCAATGAAGTGGGTCAAGCAATACTCGAAAAAAATTTTTGAACTACAATCAGATTGCAAAATTTTTCCATACTGAATCTCTCAAATAGCCGTAATCATACATTTTAATCCACCAAAACACCCATAATAACAAATCATATATGTCCAGGTTTCGATTTAATCATATTAAAACGAATAACAAGACACCTGCAATTTATCATATATGTCAAGTTTCGATTAATCATATTAAAACGATTCTTCATGCTTCTAATCCAATTAGAATGTTATATTGTTATTCCACCGATTAAAGATACGATTAATGGTAAGATCATATATATATTACCGTAATACACACATACAACTAAATATCATATATTCAATTTCATATTAGTAAACATGCATCATCATATATCATATATATCGAATACAATTAAAACACGTAATCAATTAATCTTTTCGCAAGTAGCTCGATACCACCGTGTTGGGTTTCTACGTAAACGCACAAATGAAAATAAAATTTTTAAAGCAATTTCCGAAACCCTAAAACAGGATCCATGCGAAAAATTCAATTAATTCAGAGGTTAGAAATTATACCGATTAAGAAACTGAAATTGTACGATTGAATCTCCAACGCAATCCACTAATTAAGAAACTGGAATTGATACGATCAAATCTCCAACGCAATCCAAACGAGCTACGTCTCTACGGTATCCACACGAACGCTCTGCGAATCGTCCTACGATCTGTAGAAGAAGGAACCGCGGTACTAGCCACCAAGGATGAGGATTTTCGAAGCTGTTTTCTCTAGTTTCTCTCTAAGAGCGGCTAGGGTTTTGTATTTTGACGTAAAACCTAAAGTGACCGATATATATCATATATATAGCGATTAGGAGGAATTAATCAAAAACCTAATATTATTAAAATCAATTTATATATATCTTAATTAAGTCTTACTTAATTAATATACTTATATATAAATTATCCTATTAATTTAAATTCGTAATTTAAAATTCTATCAATCATATTGACATATTTAAATCTTTATAATTTAAATTAATTTCCTTTTAATTACGTTCTTTGTGTGTGACCCTATAGGTTATTATTACATTGGCAATAATTTTAAAATCATATTATAAAATCATAAACAGTGAGCGGCATCTAGTAATGCATCTCTGCTACCCAATTAATAATAAGATCGATGATTCGATGCAACCTTTTCGTGACCAATGTTTCAATGTAATTTAATCCTTTTAACCTTAATATCCTAGATTAAACTCGAGTCATGGAATGTGTCATACTCTTCATAATTTAATCTGAGTTTTCTTGATCAATGAGTAGACTATATGAAACAAATCACTATTTGAGTATGGCCATGCATTTCATAGTCCTACTCAATCAAGAGGCCTATGGATATCACCCATAATATATAGGATGGTTAAATTCCATCTAGATCACTTATATTTCTCACACGATTCACGATGAACCCAATAATCACCTTTATAGTCCACCCTATTAAAGGTGACATTTGATGATATCAAAGTACATAAATTCTCGTGTAGTAATATAGCGATTTCAGGTCGGAGGACCATTACATCATTGTCACTATGAGAATTGCTAATGGCACTTCGCATAATGCTCCATATAGAATTTTCATGGTGGGTCTGTCCAGTACATCGTTCTCTAATATGTACCTATGCATTGACTTAATATCTCATATATTTATGACCAATGAGATTTGGTCATCAGTCAATCCACATACTAGTCTCAATGCATCATTGTTGTCCCATCAACAATGATACTCGACGAGGGACATTTAAGAACAATCATACTAATTATAATTATATAATCTCATGTTCAAGTCACATACTTGAAACTATATAATTTGTATCACTATTCTAAGGAATTTTATTATGTTAACAATTATATTACGCAGTAAATAAAACCATAATAAAATCATATATTTATTCAATCAAATATAATATCAAAACGTTAAGCAATTATATCAAATAATTGGCCTCTAGGGCATAAACTCTAACAGTTTGCTCATGTTCAAGGAGAAAACGTAACGGCCACCTATGAGAGATTCAACGTTCTGCTTAACTCTCTACGAGCATATGGGAAGATCTATCCTAACAAAGATCCGATCATAAAGTTCATGAGAGCCCCTACCGAAGCGGTGGGATGCCAAAACCACTGCTATAAGAGAGTCAAAGAATCTTCACGAGATGACAATTCAACAGCTATATGGCAATCTCCTGACATACGAACTGGAGCTGACTCAACGAGCTGAAACCCTATCAAAAGGAAGAAGGAAGGATAATGGTGTTGCTCTCAAGGCAACTGAAGGTGTATCAAAGGTCAACACTGAGATTGACTCTAATTATGATGAGGACGATGATGAAGACCTTGCTATGCTGGTAAAAAGACTAAGAAGGTTCATGCGTAAAGGCAAAACCAGCAAGCCAAAGAAGGTCAGCAATTACATCAGCCAGGAGTAAATGAATGATCTATGCTATAACTGCAAGAAGCCTGGCCACTTCATTGCTAATTGCAACAAACCTCTCAAAGAAGAACTAAATAAGAAATCACATGCAAAGAAGGAATACAAAGGCAGCAAAAGGCCTCAGAAGAGAGACAAAGTCCTGGTAGCTGGAGGATCGTGGAGTGATTCAGACAATGACTCCAATCCTGACTCCGGAGATGATGAAGAACCACAAATGGCTAATCTGTGCCTAATGGCCAAACATGCAAAAGACAAACAAAATTTCAACATACATGATGTAAGTCTCGATGAGTTATTTGACTTCAACTCACCTGATGTAGACATAAATGATTTAAGAACTGCACTGCATGGCATAACCACTGATCTACATCAATACATGAAGTGGTTCGAGTTTTGTCTAAGGATCATTCACTTCTTCAAGAGGAGAAGAAGAAAGTTCAAGAAGAGCTTGAAAAATTCCCTTCTAAGTACTAACCTTCTCTCCAAGCTTGAGGTCGAGAATGAGATCTTAAAATGATAAATAAACTTAATGCACAAAGAGAGTCTAATCTAACCTCTAAAATTGAGGAACTAGAAAAGACTATCTCTACATGGAACAAATCCTCATCATCCATGGACTCCCCGCTTCTCTAATCGAGAAGTACATTCGACGTAACATGCTTAGGCTTTGGGGAATCCATCTCGAGCCATGTGTGGAAAAAGACAAAGGAAACTAGCACTAGTAATGCCTCAAGTTTTAGTAGAAGCATTACCTTTGTGAAATCCTCATGTAAGGAAGAACCAGCTCAACCTCGTTTCACTGCTTCCATTCACACTTAAAGGAGTAAAGGATCTCATGTCGGCTCGGGCTTCATAAAGAGAAGAGTAACCTAACCTCTACTCACCAACCTCAAAGAATCGTAGAGTCAAGCAAGACCAACTCTACGAATCAACTGGGAAGGTACAGTAGAGGTAAGGCACACTCATCACTATTTATGAAATCCAAGGACACGTGGAAGAATGAGAATCGGTTTAACAGAAGGACAGCTAAAGAACTACACAAGTCCAAATGGAGGATGAATCATCATACACACACATGCATGCATCATACTAGATGTTTTATATGCAATAAATATGGTCACAAGGCTACCAAGTGTTATTATAATTCCATGCATGTGAGACCCAAGATTAAACAGATTTGGGTCCCCAAAGGCACTAACAAAGAAAGACCCATGCAAATATGGGTACCAAAATGAAGGTTCAATGTTTTGACAGGAAAAGAGCTCCACGATCACAACACGGTATCTCGGACAAAGGATGCTCAAGGCACACGACAGGAACAAAGCCCTTCTATCTAACTACATAGAAAAGGAGGGTCCCTCACCATCTTTGGAGACAACGGCTCGGCAAGACAAGAGGATACGGCTCACTGGTAATGGTGCAGTATCTTTCAACAAAGTAGCGTATGTGGAAGGTCTCCAACACAACCTTCTAAGCATCAACCAACTCTGCGGTAAGGGTCATCAAGTAACATTCCTCAACAACCAATGTCAAGTCATAGATTTGAAGACATCTCATCAGAAAGCTAACCGGACAAGAGAAGGAAATGTCTACACAAAGGAATCTTGGTCAACTAAGCTCGAGACGAGACAATATGTTTTCCGCAAAAGCATCCAAGAAATGAGTCAAGCATGGCATGTATTTGTTGTCCCACTTAAACTTCAAAAGCATGTCCAAACTAGCATTAAAAGATCTCGTTGCTGGCCTACCTAAGTTCAACTTCATAAAGGAAAGGCCATGCAATGCCTGTCAGCTTGGAAAGCAAACCAGAAGCTCATTTAAGAGTAAAACTGCCAACTCTATCGACAAGCCCCTGCAGTTGCTCCACATGGATCTATTTGGGCCAATTCCAACAACTAGTCTTGGAGGAAAAAGATACTCTCTAGTTATAGTCGATGACTACACCATATTCACATGCGTATTCTTCCTAACTTCAAAAGATGAAACGAGCTCCCAATTAATCAAGATGTTCAGACTGGTGATGAACGAGAAATGAGAGAAAATCAAGGCCATAAGGAGTGATCATGGAAAAGAATTCGACTTCTCAGAAATGGACCAATTCTGTATATACAATGGCATCAGTCATAACTTCTCAGCTCCACGAACTCCTCAACAAAATGGAGTAGTTGAAAGAAAGAACATAACCTTGATAGAGGCCGAAGAACTCTACTAGCAGCAGCTCATCATCTCGCCTCAATACTTCGGGCGTAAGTTATCAACACCGCATGCTACACGCAGTAATGATCACCGATACACTCTACGATCAAGAAGACGCCTCTACTAAACTGTGGAAAGGAAGAAGGCCAAGTGTCGCCTACTTTCATGTTTTCTACCGCGTATGCTACATTCTCAACAATGGAAAGTAAGACTGACAAAATTTCAACCCAAGTCGATTTAAGGAATCTTTCTTGATATGCCATGCATAAAGAAGGCCTACAGAGTGTTCAACAAGAAGACACTCGAGTGTTGAAGTCTCGATTCACATCATCTTTGATGAAATGTACTTAGACAATACAAAGGCTTCAAGACACTACGACCGATAATGCGTACACTACGAATGAAGTCGTTGAGCTCAACACTACGATCGTAGTGCCGATATAAAGGAAATCGCTGAAAGCAAGAAAATGAGATCGTAGAGAGGTCTATGCAAGACAACGAACCTCCACACCAAGAAGAAGAAATAGATCTTGAAGACTTAAGACAAGAAGGCATCGTGACGTATGTCCCAACCGAAAATATGATGGGCGAGAGATCACACTCAAGATCTAATCATTGAGATCCGAAAAGCTAGAGTCAAAACAAGAGTCGCCACTCAAATGAATGCTTTTATCTAAGCTTCCCATGTCAAAATGGAACCAAAGAAAATAGAGGATGCTATGGAAGACTCCATTTGATAGAAGCCATGCAGAAGAACTCAACCAATTTGAACGAAGCAAAGTATGGAGATCGGTACCAAGACCAAAGAGTCATCCCGTCATTGGAACCAAGTGGGTCTTCGTAAACAAAATGGATGAAGATGGAGTTATAACCAGGAACAAGGCAAGATTAGTGGCAAAGGGCTACTCTCAAGAAGAAGGCATTGACTACGATGAGACATTTGCTCCTGTTGCCAGATTAGAAGCTATCAGAATCTTTCTTGCCTTTGATGCTTACATGAAGTTCAAAGTCTTTCAGATAGATGTCAAAAGTGCATTCCTAAATGGAGAACTCCAAGAAGAAGTCTATGTAGAGCAACCTCCAGGTTTCATCAATCCATATCTTTCCAATTATGTTTATAGATTAGACAAAGCCTTATATGGTCTTAAACAAGCACCTAGAGCATGGTATGAAACACTAACTAACTTCTTGATTGAAAATGGGTTCACTAGAGGTAGAGTAGATACCACATTATTTCTTAGAAAGCATAAAGACAAAGTCTTATTAGTTCAAATATATGTTGATGATATTATTTTTGGTTCTACTGACGAAAAGTTATGCAAGAGATTCTCCAAGCTAATGCAGAGCAAGTTTGAAATGAGCATGATGGGTGAGCTGAATTTCTTCCTTGGACTACAAGTAAAGCAGACTGATGAAGGAATCTTCATAAACCAAGCCAAGTACATCAAAGACCTACTTAAGAAGTATGGCATGGAATCAACCTCTCCCATGAAAACCCCAATTGCTCCTGCAACCAAACTTGACAAAGATGAAAAAGGTAAAAGTATCGATATAACTCAATATAGAGGTATGATAGGCTCTCTTTATATCTAACTGCCAAAGAGACTGATATAATGTTTGCAACATGCATATGTGCTAGATTTCAAAGCAACCCTAAAGAATCTCACTTATCTCGCTATAAAGAGGATTTTCGTATCTCAAGGGTACACCTTACTGGGGCTTTGGTACCCCAAGGAATCCTCATTTGAACTAACAGATACACAGATGCCGATTTTACAGGAGATGCAAAAATAGATAGAAAGAGTACCAAAGGCACCACAATTGCTAGAAACAGACTTTGTGTCCCGGTTTAGCAAAAACAAAACTCAAAGGTTCACTTCAACCGCAAGTTTAATACATTGTCACCGGCAAAATGCAGTGCTCGATCCTATGGATGAAAAATCAGCTAGCTGATTATTGGTTTGATTTCAAATCCATTCCCATTCACTGTGATAACACAAGTGCCATAGCAATAACTCATAATCTTGTTATGCATTCTAGGACTAAGCATATAGAAATAAGGTATCACTTCATTAGGGATCATGTGCAAAATGGAACTATATCTTTACAATATATCCCTACTAAAAATCAACTTGCTAATGTTTTTACAAAACCTCTAGATGAATCCAGATTTAATAAGTTAATAAGTGAGCTAGGCATGCTAAATTTACAACCATAAAATATATGCTCTAGATTGTGCTAACCATAACAGATACAAAGGCTAAACTCAAAATCGTAGACATGATCAAGGGAAGTCCACGATCATAGAGCTGAAGAGACAAAACTACCTCAACGATCGTAGCAAAGACTCAACCATCGTAGTGCAGACTAAACGATGACAAAAGCCCCATCAATAAAGCAAGAATGCATCCCGTGATGATAAGCTTCAAAACAAAGCAATCCTCCGATAAGCGCCTCAGAACAAACCTAACCTCGACTCACTCCAAGAGGTCAGGCCTTCCCGAAGTTACCTTAAAAGAATGCTATGTCAAAACTCATCACAAGGATCCCATCGAGACTCGACGATCGTAGATCGATACACGATGGTTGCTAAATAGACTCGACGATCGTAGCTCGAACCGACAAATCTTTGGATAGACTTGACGATCGTAGCTCGTATACGATGAATGTCGAATGACTCGACGATCGTAGCTCGATACGATTTAATGCCGAATGACTCGGGACGATCGATCGATAGCTCGTACTCGACAAATGAAAAAGAGACTAACGATCACAAGACTACCTCAACGATCGTAGTCCTCCCTAAGGACACATCAGCTCTGCAGAGAGTCAAGGGCAAATCAGTACAATCCTTATCACTCAAAATCGTAGAGCCAAGCAAAAGTCGACACCTGCCCCACTAAGCAAAATGGAGAGAGGGAAGTTACATGTACTCTTTGAAATCGTATTTTTGAAAATCAGAAGTTCAAAAGATAATCTCTCTCATCCTCTCCCAAAGCAAAAACCCTAAATCAAAGAAAGTCACCAAATCTCATTTCCAAAGAAGAAAATCAATGGCGACTTCCAAAGGTAATCTCCTACCATGACTTTGCTTTTGACGAGTTCAAAATAAATTTGAACCCAAATTCCATAAGACTCGGCCCATCAAGAAGGCGGGTCTCAAGAAGCCTTGAGCACGTATACATCGATCTATCCCATGTTAGTGAAAGAATTTACAGAATGGTGTGTTTGAAAACGACACCATCACTACGAGAGTAAGGGAAGTGGAAATCAAACCAAGGTCAAGACATCAACCTCGCCCCTAGGTCTCAAAAAATGAAGGGCATCCAAATCATAGATAGTGTAGACTTCCAAGAGGGACTTAGAAGAATGCATCACAAGAAACTCCCTCCGTGAAAGGATACAAGAAGAAGGAGTTTCCACAGAGGTATGAATTTCTAGCCGATATTGTTGGGAAATGTATATGCCGTGCAAGAGCTCAAAGTCACGACTCAGTAAATGAAGTACAACTCAAGCTCACGACCGCCATGTGTTATGGAATACAACTCAACTATGGAGCCCTATTGCTTGAATGGATTGGGAAGTGGATTACCAACTCAAAGTAGTCAAAAAGCCCTCAAAAGATGCTATACGGGCAATTCATAAGTATCATTCTACAATACCGCTTCTCGGGTGACAAAATTGGGGATGAAGAAGGAGAAGCTATCAACCCAAATGCATTTAATGACCCAAAAATTGTTTGAAAATTGGAAGAGGAACCCAGCTGAGTATGTTCACATGATGACCGAATCCAAAGGAAGAACCGTGATCTCAAGGACTCAGCCTTCCAGAAATATGTGTATTGTCAAGGAAATCAAGAAGAAGAAGAAGAAAACAAAGGAGAACCCTCTCGCCTTGTCGTAAAAAAGCAGGGCAAGAGGAAGCTTAAGGCTAGGATGGAAGAAGAACCCTGTGGATCCACAATCGATAAAACCAACAGAGTCCTCCTCGACATCGAGACTCTAAGGATCCCGAGAAAGAAGCAACAAAGCAGTGAGGTCAAGAAGATAGAGCCACCATATCTCAAATTACCGAGAAAAAAAAAAAATCACCACAAACCCAAAAGGCCTTCCATCTCCTCAATCAGAGAGTCTCTACCGATCGTAGAGACCGCACTCAAGCATATCGTGCAAGGAAGTGGTCGAGATCAAGCATATCAATGACCAACAGACAAAACCGAGGTTCAAGAAAGTCTTGAGGCTATGGCTCAGCCTAGAAAATCAAGGAGAAAGCTGGTTAAGAAATATATCCTTGAGAATGAAAAAGTGCTCAAGAAGGAAGCAAAGAGTGTAGTTGCCAAAGAAGAACTATCCAGAGCAAGTCAAGAGGACAATGCTCCAAATTGAGGGGAGATCCCCGAAGTTCTCATGATTAAGAATACACCAGCTGAGGGGGAGACGCCTGAAGCTCTAGATGATGCTCTAGCTAAGGGGGAGTTTTTGAGCTTACAAGAAGACGATCAAGTTAAGGGGGAACTTCAGGATATCTACATGGCAGAAGAAGAGGTCCCTGTCAGAAATAAAGAAGAATCAATGCAAGAACATCAAGAGACCATTGAGATAATGGAATCCTCCAACGAGAACAGAGAAGAGGAAGAAGATGAAGATGATCTTGAGATCACTGGTGTGGGCAAAGATGGGTATAGAAGCTATCTCTACAATCAGATGTTCTTTTACCTACCCATGATGCCATATCATCAAGCCCAAATCCTAAACTCTTGGGATCACATGTTCTGGAGCTTCAAAGATTATCTAGCCATCTCAGTACTAGCCAATGGATTCCCAGGAAGATTCACCTTTTCCAAGAAGTTACTTACCAACAACTCTTCCTCAAAGGATAAACTTGAGGTACTGTCTATCCCAACCCTCTTCAGAGTTAATCACTTGCCATCATCCTCATTTAACCATTTTATGAATTCCCACGATGGTCGGAAGTGATACTTCATCCACTAAATCAATTTCAAATTCAGAATCCTAAAATTCTCAGAATCGAGGAACCAAATGCAACCAACTTCATATTGCTTCCTCAAACTATCAACTCTACGATCACGAACTCTAGCCCCATCACAGTAGTCTTCACCTCAAATCGTAGAGTCACCAAACACAAACATCCCGACCCAGCCCTCCATCGATATTCCATCTTCCTCCTCAAATGAATATTTTAATCTTTATCTTGCCTCTACTCCTCGCAAGATCAATCCTGAAAACATTCCTCCATTCAACAATCCTCAACCCAAAGGATACACTCCCAAATCTACCCACGAAAAGATGACTTGAAGGAAGCATCCAAGAACATGGTCAAGAACATAGAAGAAAGCTTGAAACTCACTCAGACCTCATTCATCTCCTAATCAATCAAATGATCATCGCCGCAAATAATCTCCCCGCACTATGAACGCCGAGCTTACAAAGAAGTCGAGGGAAATTATCCAAGAAATTCTTCAAAGCATGAAGGACAGAGATGAGATTCACTTTTGGATAGCCACCAAACAAAGAGAGACTGTTCTTGAAATGCAGAAATCTCAAGAAACACAAAATAATCTTATGCTGGAGAACATTATCAACTTGGAAGCTTCAGTCAAAGAATTCCAGAAAGCTTATGTAAATCAGGAACAACAGACTGACATTGTTCTAACTGCCCTCCGAAACAAAGAAGCTAGATCTGAAGTCCTGATCAAGGAAAGTCGAGAGGACATTACTCAAACACAAAGCCAACTCAACGAGCTTATCCAAGGAATAAATTGACTTTCTGTAGACATTCAACCCTTGATGCTGACATAAAGGGGGAGAATAAAGGGAAATGAGTTCAAGAAGGCCAGGGAGGCCAGGGTAGAGGAAGAGGAGGTCAAGGAAGCCAAGAAAGGGGTAGAGGATGATTTCACGCTCAAGCGTCAAGAAGCCCTCCTGCAAGACAATTCCACCAACAGACTCAACGATCTGATCAGCAGGAAATCTTAATGGTTCAGCCATTAAGGAGTCAAGGGCCATCCACTGGTTCTCACAATGTGACCACTACAAGCCTAAGAATGCCAATTGGAGATCCTGCATTCATGAATAGTCATGATCACAACCCCTTGATAAGTCCAAGTGAGATGGAAGAGTTAGCCAGAAGGGATGAAGCTAGCAGGAAAAGAAGGGCTGAGGAGTATGCCAATCCTCCAAGGAAAAGATCAAAGAAATAGAGATAAGTAAAAGCTTAAATTCTTATTGATGTAAAGATAAATTGTAATACTCTTCAATCATCAATAAATTCATGCTTATTCTCTAGAAATTTTAGCTGCTCACCGGAATACTAAGTCATGTTTAAATTTCCTGCAAATGCATCTAGACACTAATAATAATGACAACAAATCTCCTTGGTTATGTCAACATCAAATAGGGGGAGATTGTTGGGAGAATGCATATTATGATTTGATGTTTTAAATGTATATGCTCATGATTCATTGTAAAGTCCTTCAAGGAATATATGTATAAGGACTTAGTGATAGATCAAATTTGTTAGGTTGATCTAAGCTCTTAACGTGTATCATTCTGAAAATGGATGTATAGATAGAAAGATCAAAGCTCTTAGGTTGATCTTAAGATGTAATAGATAGGTTTCGAAGAATTCGTAGTGTATAAATCTGATCAACATTACAGAAGTCAAGGAAGAAACGTAGAGCTTCAAAGATCGTAGTGTGCCTGCCTTGAAGGGCCTCTTCGAAAATCGTAGAGTGGTCCCAACGTTTGCCGAGCCAACTCAGAGATCGTAGAGTGCTCTCAGAAATGTAGAGTTTACAACTCAAGCAAGCAAAGATCGTAGTATGCAAAGGTTTAAGAGCAATCATAGTGTTCTCTACCGAAAGAAAGATTAGACCAAGAGTGCACCAAGGAAATCAAGATCGCACCATGATCCAATCAGAGAGTACCATGATCCGAATCATAGACTACCACGATCTACATCGTAGAGTATCATCCGCCTTGTGTCGAAAAAATGCCGAGCCTCATGATTTGTGTGGAGACAGATTCCAACATAAGAGGAATGGATTCTAAACGCTGAGACTCACCAAAGTCATAAGAAATATCCTTAGTATGCAACAAAGAAGCGTATTAAAGAAGCTAAGGAAAGTACCATTGGTAGGGGGAAAACACCTTTTCGTGTGTTAGGTGAGAAAGCAAATGAAAGCCGTAATGCAATTCAAGATGTGCGTAAATGTTCCATCAAAGATCGAAGGTCAAACGATTTAATGCTTCAAATCTGGATGGATCCAACTTTTTCAAGATCATATATATGCAAATCAAGCAGATGAGAGAGAAGTAAAGCATCAACAAACAACGTGAACAACTCTCAAAGCTCAACTCTACGATCCGAGAAATAGAAAAGCTTGCTCACCTACTCGGTTCTTTCAAACAAGTGCTTAAACAAAGAATCGAGTAGCAACCATCAAGAACTTAACATCTACCAATCAATCAAGAAGAGTACCAAGTCTCATTGGACTTGAAGAGTTCTAAGTGAATCAGTAAGAGAGCCAAGTCTCTGACTTGAAGAGTTCAAGAGTGAACTACTTGAAGAGTTCAAGAGTGAACTAAGTTGTAAGTCCTTAGTGGATCACCGGGAGTAGAAGAGAACTAGGAGCTTTAAGTACTGATTCAACTAAGTGTCTTTTAAAAGACATCCTTATCTCATGGATTTCTACCGAGGAGTACTTAGTAAGAGATTAAAACAAACATTAAGCTTAAGTGCTCAACCACTTAAAATCTATTCAACCCCCTTCTTCTAGATAACTATTGTGCCAACTTTTTACGCTAGGTCCGCTTCATATATAAAAGCTATATCCCGCCATAACAAGGTCGCTATAACATTTAAAGACTCATCATTATCATAACTCCACTACTTCAGTAGAGGAGATTAAAAGACAAACATTAATTCCGCTAAGTTTTAATCATCATCAACGAAACAAGTTTAAAAAAAAAAGATTTTTTGAAATATCTATTCAACCCCCTTCTAGATAACTATTGCCCCAATCCTAGGATGAAATAATATTTGAACATTTAATATTGAAGATGTTTAATAATGTTTAAAATTGATCCGGACTTAGATAATTTGATAAGATATGTGTTTGTTTGTGATCCAAACGACACTTGAACATAAGTGGACTTAGATAATTTGATGTATGGTTAGGTTATGTCTCTGATGGTTAAGATATTATGTCTTGACTACAATAAGCGGTGTTATGTGTTATAATATGTTATTCTAATCAAGAAATGATCTTATTAATCGATAGGTGGTTATATAAAAGATAAAACTAAGTTGCAAATTGTAAGCGAAGATATCGTGAAAATATTCTACCTTTGAATTTTTTTTATGCAATGGACATGAGTAAAAAGATTCAAAATTATATTATTACTGTATCAGATTATTAACCCAATTGTTATATATGTTATATTCGAGCATTGATTATCAACATGGTACTATATTGTAATTCAGATATATACTCTGTTTGTTAATTTCTAGATATGGTTATACAAGTGTCCCCACTTGGATAATCATTGTATTTAATCACATGTTGATACACATTTTTCAGTATATATATATATATTGAATTATAAGTTATTGTTGAACAAGATAAAACATTTTTGTATTCAATCAAATTATTTTGGTTTGGATTCCAAACTAATTATGAACATCCCGATCAAGGGAAAACTTTTATGCGCCCAAGGCAGACAGAGTGAACGATCATATCGTTCTTGCATGTATTGTTGATCAATACAGGGCATAACGGGCTGATCACCCCCCGTGCCCGTAAGTTATGATGGTTTGCAGATGAATTTCTGTTTAAATCTATTTGAAAATTGAAAACAATGTTCATAGCATGTCACATAAACCCTATTTATAGTCAGTACGTAGTTTCAAAAATCGGATAGAGAGTTGTTATGAAATTTATCGTTTCAGATTACTTCACAACTATTAATTCGTTGTAGAAGGGTAGTACAAAGAAAACATTTAATCCTTTCAGCTAATATTTATAATTGGTATTACTTGCTGGGCACTCAAATGCTCATCCTTGCTTAATTTAAATATTTTCAGCTAAGTGTGAACAACCAGAAGGCTCTGCTAAGAACAAGAGAAAAGGAAAGGTTGCTGAATGAATGCAATGTTATTTTATGTAATAATTAACTTTATTAAGACAAGTATGATATATATTATCTATCATATTATGTAAGGAATGTATTAAGGGTTACGCACTTGGGAGCTAGACTCTGATAATTATGTAAATTAAGTTTGACATTTATATTATTGTTATTATTATTAGTATTATTCCGCTCATAGACATGGTATCGTGGAGCACCGAGTTCGGGTTTCAAGTACCCGAATTTGGGGGCTTTACAATAAGCATGCCTCGAACTTCAGTTCAAAAATAGAAACTATTCATGACTGTAGGATGGCGCAAGCTACGCGCTTGCCTAGAAACTTAGGGATGGCGCAATGCTACTGTCCCCGGCTGAACTCAAGGTTGAGCTTTGCACTCCTGGTTTCAATCCAAACTTTAACACACATATACTCTTATACTTTAATATACATACATGCTAGAGGTTCTCATATAGGCATATGACCATTCTTGAATTCACTTTCACAAATTCTTAGTTCATGACTATTTATAGAACTAAAGCTTAAAAGATCATATAACCACCTTACTTCATAACTTTGGTTATATGACGTCAGACATTCTGTTAATAAACATGCTCATAGTGTTTGTATCATTTATTCAAAGCTAGCATCGTTTAACACTTTAAAACATGCTTAAAACTCATGTTTAATTAAATTCTCTTTATGTCCATCACCTACGAATCATGTTTAGAGACATAGTACAACATAACATGGCATCTCAAACCTTTAGAATCTAAATACTCATATGTAATGCAACTTAAGTTCAAAAACATGCTCGAGGTTGCCTTTGAAATCATTTTTCATGAATGATGCAATATAGCACATATAAATCATATCTATGGATATTCTAGACATAACATGACATATAAATCCTTTATAATCTAGATATCCATGTGATGCAACTATATTTTGAAAATATGTTCAAGTTTGCTTTTGAAATCGCTTTAAACTTGAACAATGTCATTCAACACATACAAGATAACTTTAAGGCTCTATTTATATGTAGTCAAGTCATGTTAACATGCTCGCAAGATCATACTGTATATCAAGTAGCATTTATGCACCTTAGTTCTTTTATATCAAGTTTTCTTAAAAACTTATTTCACACACGGTCTAACAAGTTTGATTATGAACAAATGAACTATGTACACTAAGCATGCTCATTTATGTGAAAAAATTAGTCATATTAACATCTTTTCAAGTTCCGAATCTACCTCATGTAGCATTCATGTCCATTAGCTTATTATACTTGAAAATTTCTCTAACACAAGACTTAACACCTTTAGTCATGGATACGGACACCATAAACATTATATCATGCTCATTTACATCTGTAATCAATCATGTATATCAACTACTATGTTTAGAACTTGTAAAACATAAGTTTCCACAAGATTTGTTTTCAAAACATTAAGTTTTTTTTATACATCTTTCACTAATCATGTTGGTCACTTCACAACACATAATAAAGCTTTATAAAACATGTTATACCTCCTTTATATGTATATAAAAGTCATAGAACCAAGTTTGCAACAACTTAGTCCAACAAAAATCGAGAATCGAATCGAGTGCAGTAGCAATTTGACCGCACCCTAGTATAAATAGGGCGCAATTGCTACCATGCTCGGGATCGTGAGGCGAAATGACTCTATTTGCAGAGTAAGAACCAACTTGATTACTAACGATTTAAACTTGTTCTAAACCATCATTAAAGAGTTCCTACATGTAAGTAAACTTCTTAAACACCTTGTAGTATGTTAATTCATATCAATTGACATAGAAATTCAAATAATTTCAAGAACCTCATAAGACCCATTTCAAGAACATAACTAGGGCTTATACCTTCTCAAGCTCGAATTGGACTCACTACACTCTGAGTATGCTTTTGTAGTAGCTCAGCAACTTATAACTCTCAAATTAGACTATCAAGAAACTTCTATCAACACCAAAAACTGAATTTAAGCTTGTATTTATAGAAGAAGCTTAGACTAGACATTGGCATTACACTAAGGTTGGATTCATGGTGTAATGGAACAATACATTGGTTAATCAAGAGTTGATCAACCACCCTTACCAACCATCTTTTTAGCAAATGATCACCTATTCCATAGCCTTTTCGAAAATACGTATTTTAGCTTCAAGTCACTATTCATGTACTTTGTGACACTCAATTTGGGACAAGAGAG
Source organism: Panax quinquefolius (assembly GCA_020205615.1). NCBI lineage: Eukaryota > Viridiplantae > Streptophyta > Magnoliopsida > Apiales > Araliaceae > Panax > Panax quinquefolius. The sequence continues at coordinate 77,642,808 of CM035172.1, read as the reverse complement.
AAAATTTCAGCAATCTTGTTATCTAGGCTTGGTTTTGTTCTTTTAATTCCCATAATGTAATATTAAGGTACAGTTGTTACCATAATAGGAATTTAAAGAAAATGTTATACTCACATCATATAATTAAATACACGCACTTAGAATAACACGGTTAGGTATTATTGTCCGGGTAGTCCCATACTTATTTCTACTACTCTCATAACCACATTATAACTTTATTTAATATTAATGTTTATTTTAAACATTTAATTCCTTACTTAGTTTCTAGAGTACACATATATTTAATCATTTATGTATTAAAATTACATAAGACTTCACTGCACTACTAGTACCTTATGTCATTAGTCCCAATTAAATGTCACACTTCACGTATTCTTAAGCCGTATGTATTATATATTACTACTGCTCACATTTTCCATATTACACATAGTGATACTATTAATATTTTAATTGGACTAAATATCATTCAGTCAGGGTACTTTCAACTCATTATCACCCTTTTAATATCAGAATGATTAATTAATATTAATCATTTATTATCTTTTCATTAATTCTCTTTCTATTAATTCCAGTCAAACCTTCAGTCTAGTTTACGTTAATACTAAGACCAGACAAGGCCTACTTATCTCATTTACTGGAGTTATATAACTCAAGCTCATTATTTCTATTATAAAAATATTAGGGGTCTAGGCCACGTTTGGCTTTTCCCCCAATTCCACATTATTTTAATATGTATTTAATATAAGATTTAGGTGTCCCACCTTACCTCAATGCTAAATTATTTAGCTCACCTTACACTTAAAATAATTAATATATACGTTATTAATTATTTAAATTACACACTATATGTATAATTATTTGGTTGTCTCAAGACAACTTCTCCCATTTTTATATTCAGCCACATCTTAAGTACTAATTAAATCCTTATGAGTCCTTAGAATCCATTTCTTGAATTTAAATTCCGAAAATTGATTCTACATACCGGCGCAACTACGCTGGCCATAGGCTTGGTAATGGTGCAGCTGTGCCATTCCAAAATCAGAGGCAGACAAGTTCTGCATCAACATAACTGAAACCTACGCTTCTAAATACTTTACACATCCTCCTTAAGTGTTATCTCGTCTAACATCAGTCCTATCTTTGATTCCACATCATCGACTACTATTTTCCTTAACAATTTAAGGATCACACTTTGAGTTTTAAAACTCTATTTCCCTTATTAGTTTAACCAGCAATACATCTCCTTTACGGTTTCATACCACCAATAACACAACACTCGAATATATAACACATATATACAGTCCTTTCATCTTCACTTCTTGTCGTGTATCAATTAACTCAATAATTCTCTAACCACTTTAAAGGTATATCGATTTTCTTCTCTTGTCAACAACGTACATATATACAAGTCTAAACCTAGCACACATCAAGTCTTTAATAGTATTCAATATAGTACACTGAGTGGTTTCCCACAAACAACCAACAAATTAGTTTCCGTCTCGTCTACACTATTTTCATAGTGAGTTAGATCGGTTACTAATTCGTATATACCTCCGCTCTCTGAAGGAATTATTTAGTCCAGCTCCTATACATCCACCATTAAAGAGTACGGTTGCACTACCTTAGACTTGATACTTACTTGTACAAATACTCAAGAAATTGGTGGTTATCAAAGATACTTAATGTCATCAACTATGATAAAATAATTCTATACATTATTTAATGCCGATAGATAAATCTTATCCATCTTCTTACTAATTCATCTCTACAATTTATAATAAATATATAATAACGATATATATTTATTAAACATAACATCACTTATTACATAGCTTATATTACCCTATGTAACACAATACCACATACCTCGTAATACATTTATATTCTTATTCAAACCCATCTCATACTTTAAGAATTTTATTTACTCAATTCTTATTTTAATATTTTCTGAAAATTCGGGTTCTTACATCCTCTCCCCCTTATAAGGATTCCGTCCTCGGAATCACCAACAACTCCTCTACTCGGTGCTATTCAGAATATTACATATTCTTTTGAATAATTTTATCCATTCTCTTTTTCGAAGTTTTATTATAACTTACTCACTTGCATTCTACCACATTCTCCTTTCTAAGGAACATTCTACTTACTACTTTCATCATTTAGAAGAATAAGAACCTTCCACAATTTTTCAATAATCGGAAGTAGTATGAATAACTCACATTCCAATTTATGCTAAGGGTGTAAGACCCCAACTTTTTATAAATAAAATCAAATTTCCTCTATTTATTATTGTGAATAATAAGGTGTTAATTTGATATAATACTTTGGTTATGGGTGAAATGTGAAAATTTTGCAAAATAAGCAAGTGGTTATAAAATATTCATTTTGTCGGGAATATTCGTTTGGTCGTGGAATATTCTTGCTGTCGGGGAATATTCGTACGACGGCGCAGCCATTTATGGGCCCCATAATGGATAACTGTCGGATGAAGAAAACGACAAGTTTGAGTTTTTATAAATAACGGCGTAATGGTTACCGTTAACACTGTTGGAATACCCGGTGGTTAAAATACAGTAATACGCGTGGTTGCCTGATAAGAGCACATTATCGCATTGCAATTTTTTGAATTATTGATTCTTACGTAAGAAGGCACTACTCAATAATTGTTACAGTAATTACTGTTCAATATTTTATTTTATTGATTCAATAATTGCTGCGTTGATATTTTATATTATTGTTGTTTCAATAATTGTCACTGCACAATATCTCTATTATCAGATCAATAATTCATATTATTTGAATAATATTATTAGATAGCATTATTGGCAATGTCTAAGGAAGTTCTGCTCAGGAAAAGGGTTTGGTCACCTAATTGCACGCCAATAAGGAGAAATCCTTATCGAAAAGCCCCTCTTTCTCGGAACGACCTGTTGTCATAATTGTGATTCTCAGAATATTATTTGTGAATAATTAATTATTGATTTATATGATAAGGAAATATTTATTTTATGTGGATATAAATGATGGATATATTTATTTTATGGTTATAAATGAAGGAATTAATGTTGAGGTGTTTTATCAAGATTTTGTCGAAATGGAGGTGTTGAAAATCATCCGTATGTGGATTTCTTGTCATTTTTCGCTTTGGAATTTGGAAAAACTTAAACTTACAAAGTTGTAGAGAATTTAATTTTCTATGGAATAGACATAAGATTCGATTTTTTCTGATAAAAGGGCTATTTATTATGAATTATTAAAGTTTCAGAAATAAATGTTTTTATTTAAAATATGGGTGGGCCCCACTTTTGTTTGGTGAGAAATAAAATGTGCTGAAATTTATTTTCAAAAGTGGTGGGCTTGAATAGTAGCGAGTAAAGCCATCGTAGCAAAGTTAGTCTCATATGGCGTTTCTAAGCATTTTCCTATAAATAGGGTGCTTTAGTTAGAATTGAAAATCACACCGAAACAAGTTTTCTCTTTCTCTCTATATATTATCGAGCGTATTTTGTGAGTATTTAGATACTTTGTGAGTTGCTATTCATCGCAAAGGTTTTCCTTCACCTTTATATACCCGATATTCCGATCGTAAGTACTTGATATTTTGAGGTAAGGGATGTTATTTTCTTCCTAATGATGTTATTCTTTCAATATCATTATACCAAAATATTGGTATGGATTTTATTGTGGAATTTCTACCTTTTTGTGTTACTATTCACGGGGTACTATTCACGATATCGACACTATTCACGAATACTTACACTATTCACCAAAAAATGAAATTTTCTCCTTTTTGTCCAAGATGTCTATTATGGTTACTATCTTTGATCAGATCCATGTTTTGATCTTTATTTTTGAATTTTGCTTCACAATTGGTTATTATGGAGTATTATTGAACTTGATAAACTGTGTACTTAATCCCTAATATTTGTCCTTTTATCTCACTTGATTCGCTTTTTTAAGATATTTTTCATCATCCTCACCCTAAATGATGATATTTGATGAATATCTTTGGCAGTAAAGCAAAGATGAATGATTATTACTGATGAATATCTTTGGCCCGTAGTGCAAAGATGAACATGTGTTGAGATGAACATGACCAACTGGTGATACAAATGAATATCTTTGGCCTGTAGTGCAAAGATGAATATTTGATTCAAGATGTATATTGATTGATGTTACAGGGATAAAATATTGATGATGGACTTTTAAATCTTAGAAGATAATAGAATTCTTTCTCTACTTGACTCTTCTAATGGATTGTTGTTTCCGCTGCAGTTGTTGATCTAAAACTTGTTGTCTATTATATTTTATCAGATTTTTCCCTGTTGAAGACTAATGATAAATTGTTGTATATTATCTTAGTCATAATATTCTTTACTGGGCTAGTTGAGCTCACCTTTTTCCTTTTTGTTCCATTGTTCTTCTCAGAAAGAGAGAATTTAGCAGGAACTAGCCGGGGTATGGAGTGATGATTCAAGATAGTTGTTTTAGTAGTCCTCACTATTTTGTAAAATAGTGTATCAATAATTGTAATGAGGACCCCTTTTGAGTTTGTATACTGTCTATTAGACAATATTTGTATTCAAACGCACAGTATATGTGTTGTCGTATTTTGCACGACAATTGTATTATTGAGGTTGTATTTGTATATGTACCATGTATTTGGCGACTCCGAATGGGTGATGTATACCTATTTTGGGGGCGCCACAACAGGTATCAAAGCTTAGGATATGATCCCCGGCCGAGATGTGAGACAAGAACTAGGAGGGAGAGACGGGGAATTCCTTCGCTAGTATGACTGACCCTACTAAGTTTATTTGGTATTTATTTGGTCGATCGAGTATATGGATAATATGTGATATGTTAATTAACCCTTGTTTTGTGGCGATTTTTGAGAATGGCAAATGAAATATTAACAATGGAGTGAATGAGACCGTGGAGACACCTTTAATCACCACCTGTGGGAACGTGCAACAGAAGGCAATATTCCTCCTCATAAAACAACACTACCGAACAAATGATGAATGATGGGATGTTTAGAAGCTTTTTGCAGTTCATGCAAAACCAGACGAGGTAGACTCGTGTATAAAATACGGGTGGAAATGATATCAATGCGCAGCTTGTCACATCCAAGCAGTTCAAAGAGTTGGGACCACTAGAATTTGTTGGAAAGCCGGATCCGATTAAGGCAGAAATGTGGGTCAAACAAATTAACAAGATATTTGATGTCTTGGGATGCACGGAGGAACAGAAGGTTCCATTCGCCACTTTTATGTCCTCTCGGCAGAGAGGTGATTCTTCATGGGGAATCTGTGAAGCGTACCCAGCCAGCCACACTCAATATATCTTGGGAAACGTTTCATAAATTATTTAATGACAAGTACTTTCCTGAAAGTATTCGTCATATGAAGAGGTGGAGTTTATCGATCGAACAAAAACAACATGACGGTATCCCAGTACGAGGCGAAGTTTGCAGAGTTATCCAGGTTTGCACCTCATTTGGTCGAGAATGAGGAACGAATGACGAGGATGTTTCTAAGAGGTCTAAAACCCGAGATTCGTAATATCTTATCTCTCATAAATTTTCTTTATATTCAGATGTTGTCAACATGGCTCAATTATTAGAGCGAGATAATGAGTATGCCCAACCGAGGGACCACAATCAGGGTCATACTGGTGGCAAAGAAATATCGAGCGATGATAACCAAATGGGGAGGAAAAATACGATTAAAAGCGGTAACCACTCGAGTGGTAATTGTGACCATGATAATAGGAGAGGTGAGTCAAGTGGAAATTTTAGAAAGAGGAGATTCAAGAATGACGGGAAGACATCAGCAGCAGCACCAACACCAACACCAACAACAAATTCTAGGGGAGGAGAACGACCGCCAGTTAGATGCTATAGATGTGGAGAGGAGGAACATATAAGTCCAAACTGTTCACAACCTTCCAAGGTGTGTTTCAGTTGTGGAAAAGACGGTCATATAGCCCGAGATTTTCTCAAGTAGTGAAGTCAAGTCCAACGGGGATGGTGACACCAAAGGCGACTATGGACAAAAACAAAGTCGGTGGTTCAAGGAGGCGCTTGTCGTGATCGCCAAAATGCGAGAAACCCAAACGAGGTGATCACGGTAAGCTAATCTAATCATAAACTCTTTCAAAGTTTATACCTTATTAGATACCGGTTCTACCCATTCTTTTCTCTCTCCGCTTGTGCTCAACGTTTGAACTTGACTCCAGAGAAATTAGACCTTGACTTATCTGCTGAGACTCAGACTCTGCTAGAGAAACTTTCATTACATCTACTGTTTATAAATCTTGCTTGATTCAAGTTGGAACCATAACATTACTTGCCGATCTTATTTCGTTGAAAATACTTGCATTTGATGTGATTTTAGGGATTGATTGGTTAACCACTCATCATGCTAAAATTGATTATTTTCGTAAGGTTGTTAGTTTTCATATTCCTAACCAACCTGTTATGCGAATTCAAACAACCAAACCACTAAAGTCAATCACTGTCATATCAAGCCATAAAGCTATTCGTTTATTGAAAAACGGATGTCAAGCTTTCTTAGCCCATGTCACGGACTTGAACAAAAACACGTCAGATTTGAATAATATTTCTGTTGTTAGTGAATTTCCTGACGTATTTCCTGAAGAACTTCCCGGTCTACCCCCAGAACGTGAAGTTGAATTCTTTATTGACCTTGAACCTGGTACAAAGCCCATTTCTAAAACCCCATATCGAATGGCTCCTATTGAACTTCAGGAGTTAAAGGTCCAACTACAGGAGTTGTTGGACATCGGTTTCATTCGTCCTAGTACATCTCCTTGGGGTGCTCCTGTGTTATTCGTAAAGAAGAAAGACGGGAGTATGCGACTTTGTATTGACTACCGAGAATTGAACCATGTCACCATCAAGAATAGGTATCCGCTACCTCGCATTGATGACTTGTTCGACCAGTTGCAAGGAGCACAATTCTTTTCAAAGATCGATCTTCGTTCTGGATATCATCAGCTGAAGATTAAAACTGAGGATATTCCAAAGACTGCCTTGTAACTCTGACGGGCATTATGAATTCTTAGTCATGTCTTTTGGATTGACTAATGCTCCTGCTGCTTTCATGGATATGATGAACCATGTGTTCAAAGAATATTTGGATCAGTTCGTTGTTGTCTTTATTGATGACATCCTCATCTATTCCAAAAGCCGTGAAGATCATGAGCACCATTTGAAGCTGGTACTGCAAAGGCTTCGTGATAACAAGCTATATGCCAGTCAAGAAATGCGAGTTCGGCTTGAGAAAGTAGCATTCCTTGGGCACGTGGTGTCAAAACATGGAGTATCTCATCGACCCTGAAGATTGAAGCAATACAAAGTTGGGAGCAACCAAAGTCGGTGACCGAAGTACGTAGCTTTCTGGGCTTAGCTGGTTATTATCGGAGATTCGTGGAAGGATTTTCTTGAATCGCTACTCTGCTAACTCAAACCGACTCAGAAAGATACAAAATTCGGTTGGAGCGAGGATTATGAGAAGAGTTTTCAAGAACTCAAGAGGAGACTCATTTCGGCACTGCTTCGATAATACCATCCGGTTCGGATGGATTTGTTATCTACAGTGATGCTTCGTGCAAAGGGTTAGGATGTGTTCTCATGCAACATGGGAAAGTCATAGCCTATGCCTCATGACAACTCAAAGAATATGAGAGGAATTATCCTACTCATGATTTGGAGTTAGCGCAAGCAATTTTCGCTTTTCACGTTGAAAATCCGAGACACTACCGTATGGGGAGAAAGTGGAGATCTATACAGATCATAAAAGCCTCAAATATTTCTTCACCCAAAAGGAACTCAACATGCGGCAACGACGTTGGCTCGAGCTGTTGAAAGATTACGATCATACCATCCAATATCATCTTGGAAAAGCAAACGTAGTAGCTGACGCATTGAGTAGAAGATCATATGCGGGTACGAGTGCAATGTTGTTAACACAAAGGCCCATTTTGTATGACTTGCAAAGGATGGAGATAGAGGTAAAGGCTCCAAGTACCCACGTGATGATATCAAACATACGAGTAGAACCGACTTTAATCGATAAAGTTAAAGCTGCTCAAGCTACGGACATGGAGTTGATGCGTATGAAGAAGAAAGTGCAAGAAGGTGCTATTCCAGAAGCAAGAATCGATGAAGAAGGAATACTTCGAGTCAACTCCAGACTTTGTGTTCCTAACGATTCTGACTTGAAGCATAGAATCATGATGGAGGCACACAACACACCATTTGCAATCCATCCTAGGTAGTACCAAAATGTATCATGATCTTCAACATACATTTTGGTGGAACAATATGAAGAGAGAGATCACGAAGTTTATCTCGAGGTGTTTAACTTGTCAACGTGTAAAGGCAGAGCATCAAGTGCCAAAGGGTCCATTGCAACCACTTAAGATTCTGACATGGATGTGGGAACACATTACTATGGATTTCATTACGGGTCTTCCCAAGGTTTCTCAAGGCATAGATGCGATTTGGGTTATTGTTGATAGATTAACCAAGTCTGCCCATTTCTTGCCTAACGGGAGACTTATTCCCTTGAACGACTTGCTAGTATGTACGTAAATGAGATTGTGAGATTGCATGGCATGCCAGTATCCATAGTTTTGGATCGTGACCCAATATTCACTTCATGATTTTGGGTTAGCTTACAGAAAGCTATGGGCACGAATTTACGATTCAGTTTGGCATACCATCCTCAAACGGACGGAAAATCGAGAGGACTATTCAAACTCTTAAAGATCTATTAAGACTATGTGTCCTAGATTTCAAAGGGAGTTGGGATAAGTACCTACCATTAGTGGAATTCTCCTACAACAATAGTTATCAGGCAAGTATAGGTGTGGCTCCATTTGAAGCATTGTATGGACGAAAGTGTTGCTCTCCAGTATGCTGGGATGAGGTGGGAGAAGCAACATTATTGAGACCAGAATTGGTACGCATAACTACAGAATAGATCCAAACGATTCGACAACGTATACAAACGGCACAGGATCGACAAAAGAGTTATGCGGATCTTCATCAAAAGGACGTGGAATTTAATATTGGGGATCATGTATTGTTACATATTGCTCCATGGAAGGGAGTTACAAGATTTGGGAAGAGAGGAAAGCTCAATCCAAGATTTGTTGGTCTATTTGAGATTCTTGACCAAATAGGAAATGTGGCCTATAGACTCGCATTACCTCCAAGCATGTCTCGTGTTCATAATAATGTTTTTCACATATCTATGCTTCAGAAATATGTGAAAGACCCAAACCACATTATTGAAGTTAGAACCGGATTTAGAGATAGTCAAGATTTAACGTGACGAGGAGGTACATGTTAAGATCTTGGATAGGAAAGAGCATGTCCTACGCACGAAGGTTATACCACAAGTTAAGGTTTTGTGGAGAAACCATGCTATCAAGAAATGACCGGGAGTTGGAATCGAAAATGAAAGCGAGGTATCCTCACCTTTTCAAAACACTAGTACGTGACGCCAATTTCGAGGACGAAATTTCATAAGAAGGGAAGGTTGTAAGACCCCAACTTTTTATAAAAAAAATCAAATTTCCTCTATTTATTATTGTGAATAATAAGGTATTAATTTGATATAATACTTTGGTTATGGGTGAAATGTGAAAATTTTTCAAAATAAGCAAGTGGTTATAAAATATTCATTTTGTTGTTTGAATATTCATTTGGTCGTGGAATATTTCTTTTCCGTGTGGGAATATTCGTATTTACGACGCAAGCCCATTTATTGGGCCCCATAACGAATAACCGCTTGATGAAGAAAAACGACAAGTTTGAGTTTTTATAAATAACGACACGTAATTGTTATCATTAACACTCGTGAAATACCTATGGGTTAAAATATAAGTAATACGCGCGGGTCATGCACAAAGATAGACACGATATTGCATGATATATTTTTTGATTATTGATTCTTACGTAAGAAGGCACTACTCAATAATTGTTACAAAGAATTATCGCTTCAATATTTTATTTTATTGATTCAATAATTGCTATGCGTTGATATTTTATATTATTGTTTTTTTCAATAATTATCACTTCACAATATTTCCATTATCGATCAATAATTCATATTATTTGAATAATATTATTAGATAGCATTATTGGCAATGTCTAAGAAAGTTCTCGCTTGCAGAAAGGGGTTTGGTCACCTAATTATGCGCCAATAAGGAGAAATCCTTATCTGAAAGCCCCTCTTTCTTCGGAAACGACTGGTTGTCATAATTGTGATTCTGTAATATTATTTGTGAATAATTAATTATTGATTTATATGATAAAGAAATATTTATTTTATGTGGATATAAATGATGGATATATTTATTGTGGTTATAAATGAAGGAATAAATGCTGAGGTGTGTTATCAGTATTTTGTCGGAATATAGGTGTTGAAAATCGTCCGTATATGGATTTCGGCCATTTTTCGTTTGGAATTTGGAAAAACTTAAACTTACAAAATTGTAGAAAATTTAATTTCCTATGGAATAGACATGAGATTCGAATTTTTCTGATAAAAGGGCTATTTATTATGAATTATTGAAGTTTCAGAAATAAATATTTTTATTTAAAATATGGGTGGGCCCCACTTTTGGTTGGTGAGAAATAAAATGTGCTGGAATTTATTTTCAAAAGTGGTGGGCTTGAATAGTAGCAGGTAAAGCCATCAGGTAGCAGGTTAGTCTGATATGGCGTTCTAAGCATTTTCCTATAAATAGGGTGCTTAGTTAGAATTGAAAATCACACCAGAAACAAGTTTTCTCTCTCTCTCTCTATATCGAGCGTATTTTTTGTGAGTATTTAGATACTTTGTGAGTTGCTATTCATCAATGCAAGTTTTTCCTTCACCTTATATACCGATATTCCGATCGTAAGTAATTTATATTTTGAGGTAAGGGATGTTATTTTCTTCCTAATGATGTTATTCTTTCAATATCATTATACCAAAATATTGGTATAAATTTTTTATTGGAATTTCTACCTTTTGTGTCTGGGTTATTATTCACGATATGGTTACTATTCACGTATACGACACTATTCACGAATACGACACTATTCACCTAAAAAATGAAATTTTCTCCTTTTTGTCCAAGATATCTATTATGGTTACTATCTTTGATCAGATCCATGTTTTGATCTTTATTTTTGAATTTTGCTTCACAATTGGTTATTATGGAGTATTATTGAACTTGATAAACCGTAATACTAATCCCTAATATTTGTCCTTTTATCTTCATCGGATTCGTTTTTTTAAGATATTTTTCATCATCCTCAATCCCTAAATGATGATATTACGATGAATATCTTTGGCCTGTAGTAAAGAAATGATGAATGATTACCGATGAATATCTTTGGAATATCCCGTAGTGTGTGAAGATGAAACATGTGTTGAGATGAACATGACCAACTGGTGATACAAATGAATATCTTTGGCCCGTAGTGCAAAGATGAATATGTGATTCAAGATGTATATTGATTGATGTTACAGGGATAAAATATTGATGATGGACTTTTAAATCTTAGAAGATAATAGAATACTTTCTCTACTTGACTCTTCTAATGGATTGCTATTTCCGCTGCAGTTGTTGATCTAAAACTTGTTGTCTATTATATTTTATCAAATTTTTCGCTGTTGAAGACTAATGATAAATTGTTGTATATTATCTTAGTCATAATTTTTTTTACTAGGCTAGTTGAGCTCACCCTTTTCCTTTTTGTTCCATTGTTCTTCTCAGGAGGAGAGAATTTAGCAGGAACTAGCCGGGGTATGGAGTGATGATTCAAGGTAGTTGTTTTAGTAGTCCTCACTATTTTGTAAAATAGTGTATCAATAATTGTAATGAGGATCCCTTTTGAGTTTGTATACTGTCTATTAGACAATATTTGTATTCAAACTCACAGTATATGTGTTGTCGTATTTTGCACGACAATTGTATTACTGAGGTTGTATTTTTTATGTACCATGTATTTGGCGACTCATAATGGGTGATGTATACCTATTTTGGGGGCAACTATAACCTATCTATCTATTATACACATGAGAAAAGAATCACCTTCTCAAAAGGTATATAGCAAATAGCGTGACACATACATTGCAATGATTATCAGTGCTAAAAACGAAGTGGTTTTTACACCAAGTATAATTCCCCGCCCATAACAAGGAATCATACAACTCAGCTGCTAACATGAATCCTCAATTGAAATCCCATATAACTCTATCTTACACTTAACTTGCTCTTTGCTCGATACGAATTCTTCGTATCTCATCATATACAACTCCTCATGAGTTCATATCATACAATTTCTTAGTACATTCTCTTATAGCATCAAGCTATACACACTTAGTCATTATAGACTATTTATCACTTCATAGCTCATTCCGATCACGTCGTGATCATTAATTTACCTTAGGGTTCTTTCCCTATTATCAACTAAACTCCACTTGAGTTCATTCTTATTATCTTTTGTCATATAGACACCATCTTAACATTTTTATTACCGCAGTTAGGAAACTCCTGAATCCTCATTCTCTAGATACTTCAAGATTCTTCTTTGAATCTTCACTTATACATATTTTAAATCTTTATCTTTCTCTCTCTCAGGTTATAGCCTAAGGTACATTTACCTAAGTTTATAACCTACAGCTTTGATACCAACCTGTGACACCCCCAAATCTGGGTCCCTTCGAACCCCGAATTCGATCCGCCATGATACTATTATTGTCAAACTATTATATCTTTTATTCATAACTTAATGAATATAACCTTGCTTATTACAATTTAGAATATAAATTCTTTCCATTTCTAGGATCTGTGTAATGACCCCAAGCTTTTATAAGTTTTCAATCTTGGTCATTTACTATTCCTGTTTCACATCACATTCGATGTTATATAAATATGCGGAATAATTTAAACTTTTTCAAACTCCTTCAAAAAGTATTCTTTTATTGATATCTTAACTTGAATCAATTACATATCCTTGAATCAAATTATGTTATGTTTCATTCTATTCAAATTACTATATAAATTTTTACATCTCGATTTGAATTTCTCTATGTACCGCCTAGTACAACTTTACAAGTTAACATGTAATACACATCGTAAACTACTATCAAGTATATATACTAGAACCTAAACATGGTTCAATAACATATATTTAATTAAGCAAATCAATCTCCTTTGATGTGATTGAACTTTATCAATCAAGTAGCACGTAACCTTTACCGTGTGTCCTTAACCTGTAAAAGTGGTTATTTGCAAGGGTGAGCTCGATAGCCCAGCAATTATAACAGTTTTCATGCAACACATATCATATAATAACATACTCAGTTCATGTATTCATAATCAATTAACATTTACTATGCATGTTACTTCTCACATAACAGGCATAAAGATTTATTCCACAAGCATATTGTAAGACCCCAAATTATTAATAAATAAAATTTATTTTCCTTTATTTATTATTTTGAAATAGTAAGGGTTGATTTGATTAATGTGGATAGTTATTAGTAAAATACGCAAATATTTCGAATAAGCAAGTAGTTATAAAATATTCATTATTGTCGGAAATATTCGTTTGGTCGTGGAATATTAAATGGGGGAATATTAAATGCAATACGATCTTTATGGGCCCCATAACGGAAGCGATTGAATGAAGAAAACGACAAATATAAGTTGTTTATAAATAACTACGCGTAGTTATTACTGCTAATTATCTTTGTTGGAATACCCGGTTTAAAACACCTGGCGTTGTTGAATAGTAGCTATTGCACCAATTATTGATTCTTACGTAAGAAGGCACTACTTAATAATTGTTACGATAATTACTATTCAAGATTTTATTTTATTGATTCAATAATTGTTGCATTGATATTTTATATTCTTTGTTGTTTGATAAATTGTTATTACATAGTATTTTTCATTATCGAAGCAATAATTCATATTATCCGAATAATATTATTAGAAAACATTATTGGCAATGTCTAGAAAGTTACATCTAAGGAGAGGTTTCACCTAATTAATTGCCAAGATGGAGAAATCTTTATTGAAAGCACCCTCTTTCTTCCCGGAGCGGCACAGTTGCGATTGATTCTGTAATATTATTTGTGAATAATTAATTATTGATTTATATGATGAGGAAAATATTGATTTTATATGGATATAGATGGAGAAAATTTTAATGTGACAATTGTTGAAAATTAATATTTTATCTTTTTCCGATAAAATAATTCATTTAAATATATTATTATATTTTAATAATATATTAACGATAATATTTTTATAATGAATGTGGGATATATGAATATATGAGGAGGAAGAGTATTTTTGTGGCATTAAATGATTAACACATGTTTTGTGTGTGGTGGACCCCATTTCTTGGTGAAAATTTGATTATAGCACAGTAAAATCGTCTCGTTTGTGGATTTGGTCAATTTATGTTTGGAATTTGGAAAAACTTTCTTCGTAAAAGTTGTAGAGAATTGAATTTCCTATAAAAATCGCGAGATTAGAATTTTTTTTGATAAAGGGCTATTTATTATGAATTATTGAAGTTTCGAGTTTGAAATAATTGATTTTGGAAGTTTAAAATATTTTTAATTACAAAACGTTTTTTCCATTTTTGAAACTCATTTAACATGTGATAAGGAGGCTGAATTCAGATTGTTAGTGTGTGTATGAAGTTGTGGAAAAATTATAATATTAATTTATTAAATTTTCTACTTTGGTATTCTAAGCATTTTCCTATAAATAGGGTGTAAGACCCCGAAATTTTTTTAAATAAAAAGGAATTTCCTTTATTTATTATTTTAAAATAGTAAGGGTGGATTTGATTAATGTGGTTAGTTATGGGTAAAATGCATAAATATTTTAAATAAGCAAGTGGTGATAAAATATTCATTATCGCTTAGGGAATATTCGTTTGGTCGTGGAATATTCGTCTTTGTCGGGGAATATTCATACACGACAGTAGCAGGTCTTTTGTGGGCCCATAACGGAAAGCGATTGGATGAAAAAATGACAAATATAAGTTGTTTATAAATAACAACGTAGTTATTATACTGAATTATCTTTGTTGGAATACCCGTGGTTAAAATACACTAATACGCGTTGTTGATCAATAGCACACAGTATTGCACCAATTATTGATTCTTACGTAAGAAGGCACTACTCAATAATTGTTACGATAATTCTTGCTCAAAGATTTTATTTTATTGATTCAATAATTGCTACATTGATATTTTATATTACCGTTGTTTCATAAATTGTCATTACATAGTATTTTCCATTATCGAAGAAATAATTCATATTATCCGAATAATATTATTAGATAACATTATTGGCAATGTCTAGAAAGTTACATCTAAGGAGAGGTTTGGTCACCTAATTACGCCAGGCCAAGAGAGAAATTCTTATTGAAAGCCCCTCTTTCCTGGGAACTACTGGTTGCCAGATCTTTGTGATTCTGTAATATTATTTGTGAATAATTAATTATTGATTTATAAGATGAGGAAATATATTGATTTTATGTGGATATAGATGGAGAAAACTTTTAAAATGACAATTGTTGAAAATTAATATTTTATCATTTTTTGATAAAATAATTCATTTAAATATATTATTTTAATAATATATTAACGGTGATATTTTTATAATGAATCTGGGATATATGAGTATATGAGGAGGAGTATTTTTGTGGCATTAAATGATTAACACATGTTTTGTGTGTCGGTGGACCCCATTTCTTGACTGAAATTTGATTATAGCCTGTAAAATCGTCCGTTTTTGGATTTCGGTCAATTTATGTTTGGAATTTGGAAAAACTTTCTTACGCAAAGTTGTAGAGAATTGAATTTGCTATAAACACTCATGAGAGTTCAAAATTTTTTGATAAAAGGGCTATTTATTATGAATTATTGAAGTTTTGGAGTTCAAATAATTGATTTTGGGAGTTTTAATTAATTATTTTGAGAAAACGTTTTTGGTGAGTTTGTGAACCTCATTTAAATGTGCTATGGCTGAAATCAGATTTCAAAGGTGGGCTAAGGAATTTTGTTTATAAATAATATTATTATATTCAATTTTCTCGCTTTGGTGTTCTAAGCAATTTCTATAAATAGAGTGCTTAGGTTAGAATTAAAATCACACCGAAACTGAAGTTTTCTCTATTTCTCTCGATATATTGAGCGTATTCTTGTGAGTATACTTTGAGTGTTGCTATATCTGACGCAAGTTCAAGTCATAGTCTATATCCGTGTTTTAAATTAGAAGTACTAATCTTTCGAGGTAAGGGATGTTATTTTCTTCTCGGATGATATTATTTCTTCAATATCATTATCTTTGAAATATTGGTTGGAACTTTTATCAAATTTAGAACTTTTCCATGTCGGGGTTACTATTCATGAGTTACTATTCATGAGTTACTATTCACGAGTTACTATTCATGAGTTACTATTCACGAGTTACTATTCACGAGTACTATTCATGAAGCGTGAAGATGTTTTTTGGGAAATTTCTATCTTTTGGTGTCGGAGTTACTATTCACGTATACGACACTATTCACGAATACGGCACTATTCACCGAAAAATGAAAATTTTTCTTTTCGTCCAAAATATCTATTCTGGATACTAGCTTTGATTGTATCCATGTTTTGATCATTCTTGAATTTTACACCACTGTGATTATTTTTGAGGTATTTTTGGATGTGGATAAAACAAAGTACGAATCCTTAATCCTTAATCCTTTTCATTTTGTTTCAATGGATTCGTTTCTTTAAAAATATTTTCATCATCTTCACCCTAAATGATGATATTCTTGAATATCTTTGGCTTTTGTAGTGCAAAGATGAATGATTTCTTGATGAATATCTTTGGCCCAGTAGTGCAAAGATGAGCAGTGTTGAGATGAACATGGACCGGTGATTAATATCTTTGGCCCGTGATGCAAAGATGAGCAGTGTTTAGATGAACATGACCAATCGATGAATATCTTTGGCTGTAGTGCAAAGATGAATATTTGATTCGGATATATATTGATTGATGTTACGAGGATAAAATATCGACGATGAACTTTTAAATTCATACATAGAAGATAGTAGATTTCATTCTCTCACGAACTCTTCTATGAATTATTATTTCATTGCGAATATTGATTTGAAACTTGTTGTCTATTGTATTCTATCGATTTTTCCTCGTTGAAGACTAACGATAATTTGTTGTACATTATCTTAGTCATAATATTCTTTCTTGGGCTAGTTGAGCTCACCCTTTTCCTTGTTGTTCCATTTTTCTTCTCGGGGAGGCGAGAATGTAGCGAGTACTAGTCGGGGTATGGAATGAAGGTTCTAGAGATAGTTGTTTAGTAGTCCTCACCATTTTTGTAAAATAATGTATCAATAATTATGATGGGGATTTATTTGCGTGTGGATATTGTCTAGATGACAATATCTCGTATTTAAACTCACATTTTATATGTTGTAATAATAAAGTTGTAGTTATTTACATACCATGTATTTGGCGACTCGAGAATGGGTTGGATGGAATGGACCTATTTTGGGGGCGTCACGGTTGGTATCGAGCTTAGGGATATGATCTCTGGCGGAGATCGGGGAATAGAACTAGGAGGGAGAGCGAGTAAATCCTTCGCTAGTGTGTCCTACCTAAGCTTATTTTTTAGTTGGTCAATATATAAGGATATTATGTGATATATTGATTTCCTTAATTAACCCTTGTTTTATGACGATATTTGAGAATGTCGTTCGAGAATATTAACAATGGAAATGAGACCGTGGAGACGCTTTGTGCTTACCAACGAGGAGAACGCGTGCAATAGGTCAAGGCTATGTACCTCCTGTGAACAAAACCACTGAAAGGAGATGATGAACGAGGGATGTTTAGAAGCTTTTTGCAGTTCATGCAAAATCGCACGAGGAGACTCGTGTTCAAAATACAGGAGGAAATGATAGCAATTCACGGGTGGTCACGACCAAGCGCTTCAAAGAGTTGGGACCACGAGTGCAGGGAAAGCGGATCCGATTAAAGGCGAGACGTGGGTCAAACAAATTACCAAGATATTCGATGTCTTGGGATGCACGGAGGAACGAAAGTTCCATTCGCTACTTTTATGTTCCGTAACGAGGCGATTCTTGGTGGGAATCATGAAGCGTACCCATCCAAATTTCGCACTCAACATATCATGGGAGACATTTCGAAGCAGTTCAATGACAAGTACTTCCACGAAAGTATTAGGTCATATGAAGGAAGTGGAGTTTATTAGAATGGAGCGAGAATAACATGATTGGTGTCTCGATGCGGCGAAGTTCATGGAGTTATCCGAGTTTGCACCTCATTTGGTGGAGAATGAGGAGCGATATACGCGGATGTTTCTTAGAGGTTTGAAACCCGTATACGTCGATATCTCATTTCTCATAAACTTTCTCTCTATTCGGATGTTATAAATGAGGCTCATTTATTAGAAGCGAGATAACGATACGGTCAACCGAGGGACCATAACCGAGGATCGTACGGAGATAGCGATCAATGAATAATGATAACCAAATGGAGAAAGAAACAGACGGACAAAATGGTAACCACTCGGGTGGTAATCATGGCCATGAAAATAGAAGAAGCGAGTCGGGAGGAGATTTTAAAAGAGGAGATTTAACAACGAACATGTGAAGACGATAGTGTTCGTGAATCGTTCTAAGGAGGAGAACGACCACCGGTCGTATGTTACAAATCTGGGAAAGAGGGACATATCATTGAAACCGCCCACAACAGTTTAAGGTATGCTATAATTGTGGAAAGAAGGACATATCGCTCGAGATTATACGATATTGAAACCCGATCCAATGGGAATGGTGACTCAAAAGGATGTCCCGAAAAAGTCAAAGACAACGATTCACGAAGAGCGTTTGTTGTGGACCGGTCAAAATATGAGGAACCCGAATGAAGTTAGCACGGGTTAGTTAATTATAAATTCTTGCGAAGTTTATACCTTACTAGATACCGGTTCTACCCATTCTTTTATCTCTCTTGCTTGCGCTCAACGTTTGAACTTGACTACGGAGAAATTAGACTTTGACCTATTTATGGAGACTCTGTTAGGAGAAACTTTCATTACATCCGTTGTTTAGAAATCTTGCTTGATTCAGGTTGGCACTATCACATTACCTGTTAACCTTATTTCTATAGAGATATTTGCTTTTGATGTTATTTTAAGGTTAACTACTCATCATGCTAAATTGATTGCTTTTGTAAGGTTGTTAGTTTTCATATTCCTAAGCAACCTGTTATTCGAATTCAAGCAATCAAACCATTGTAGTCAAACATTTTCATATCAAGCTATGAAGTCATTCGTTTATTACGGATGTCAAGTTTTCTTAGTCCATGTTATGGATTTGAATAAAGACACGTCAGATTTGAATAATATTCCTGTTGTTATTAATTTTTCCTGACGTATTTCCTGAAGAATTTCTTGGTTTACTCCCAAAACCTGATATTAAATATTGTATCGACTTTGAACCCGGTACAAAACTCATTTCTAAAATCTCATATCGAATGGCTCCTATTAAACTTCGAGGAGTTAAAATTCAACTATAGAATTTGGTACACGAGCCTTTATCTGGTGACTTCCTTTGTGAATGCTGCACCGGCGGACTCTCCGTAGGGGACACCATATTCGTGCGATAGTAAACCGATAGGTGTCATTGTAACGTCTATCCAAGGTTGGGATATGAGTCCCGGTTGAGAACAACCTAAGCTCGGAATCGAAATACGTAGCTTTCAGGCTTAGTTGGTTATTATCGGAGATTCGTTGAAGGATATTCTCGAATCGCTATTCCATTAATGCAGCTGACTCGTAGAGATACAAAATTCGAATGGAGCAAGGAATGTGGGAAGAGCTTGGAAGAACTCAAGAGGAGACTCATTTCAGCACATGTTCTGACCATGCCATCCTCGGAAAAGCGAGCGTGGTAGGCGACGTGTTGAGTAGAAGATCGTATACAAGTACGAGTACGATATTGTCAAAGACTCATTTCGAATAATTTACAAATAATAGAGATGGAGATGAAAACTCTAGTTACCCACGTGATGATATACGAGTATAATCGACTTTAATCGATAAAGTTAAAACTGTTCAAGCTACACACCGGAGCTGATGAATTTGAAGAAGGAGGTGCAAGAAGTTGTTATTTCAAAAGCGAGAGAATCGGTGAGGTGAGGAAAGCTCAAACCTTCGATTTATTAATCCATTTAAAATTCTCGATCGAATAGGAACTGTGGCCTATAGACTCATTTTACCGCCAAATATGACGCGTGTTCATAACATTTTTCACGTATCGAGGTTTCGTAAATATGTGGACGACCCGAACCACGTCATTGAGTTAGAACCGGACGAGATAGACGAAGACTTAACGTACGAGGAGGTACCTGTCAAGATCTTGTAGAGGAAAGAACATGTCCTATGTACCGAGGTTATACCACAAGTTAAAGTTTTGTGGAGAAACCATGCTATCGATTGAAATGACACGGGAGTTGGAAACGAAATGAAAGCGAGGTAATCTCATCTTTTCAAACACCAGTATCGTCGTCAATTTCGAGGAGGACGAAATTTCATAAGGAGGGGAGGTTGTAAGACCCCGAAATTTTTTTAAATAAAAGGAATTTCCTTTATTTATTATTTTGAAATAGTAAGGGTGGATTTGATTAATGTGGTTAGTTATGGGTAAAATGCGCAAATATTTTAAATAAGCAAGTGGTGATAAAATATTCATTATCGCTTGGGAATATTCGTTTGGTCGTGGAATATTAAATCGCTTGTGGGAATATTCATACGACAGCCTTGATCTTTGTGGGCCCATAACGGAAAGCGATTGGATGAAGAAAACGACAAATATAAGTTGTTTATAAATAACAGCGTAGTTGTTACCGTTAATACTGTTGGAATACCCGGTGGTTAAAATACACTAATACGCGTTGTTGAACAGTAGCACACGGTATTGCACCAATTATTGATTCTTACGTAAGAAGGCACTACTCAATAATTGTTACAGTAATTACTGTTCAGTATTTTATTTTATTGATTCAATAATTGCTACATTGATATTTTATATTACTGTTGTTTCAATAAATTGTCATTACATAGTATTTTCCATTATCGAAGCAATAATTCATATTATCTGAATAATATTATTAGATAACATTATTGGCAATGTCTAGAAAGTTCTGTCTAAGGAGAGGTTTGGTCACCTAATTGCTTGCCAAGATGAGAGAAATTCTTATTGAAAGCCCCTCTTTCTCGGAACTACTGGTTGCCCGATCTTGTGATTCTGTAATATTATTTGTGAATAATTAATTATTGATTTATATGATGAGGAAAATATTGATTTTATGTGGATATAGATGGAGAAAATTTTAAAATGACAATTGTTGAAAATTAATATTTTATCATTTTTTGATAAAATAATTCATTTAAATATATTATTTTAATAATATATTAACGGTGATATTTTTATAATGAATCTGGGATATATGAGTATATGAGGAGGAGTATTTTGTGGCATTAAATGATTAACACATGTTTTGTGTGTTTGGTAGAGACCCCATTTCTAATGAAATTTGATTATAGCAGAAAAATCGTCTGCTTTTGGATTTCTTTGGCCAATTTATGTTTGGAATTTGGAAAAACTTTCTTCTGTAAAGTTGTAGAGAATTGAATTTCCTATAAAAATCGCAAGATTTGAATTCTTTGATAAAAGGACTATTTATTATGAATTATTGAAGTTTCAGAGTTCCGAAATAATTGATTTTTGGAAGTTTAAAATATTTTTAAATACAAAAACGTTTTTTCCATTTTTGAAACTCATTTAACATGTGATAAGGAGGCTGAATTCAGATTGTTAGTGTGTGTATGAAGTTGTGAAAAAATTATAATATTAATTTATTAAATTTTCTACTTTGGTATTCTAAGCATTTTCCTATAAATAGGGTGTAAGACCCCGAAAATTTTTTAAATAAAAAGGAATTTCCTTTATTTATTATTTTGAAATAGTAAGGGTGGATTTGATTAATGTGGTTAGTTATGGGTAAAATGCGCAAATATTTTAAATAAGCAAGTGGTGATAAAATATTCATTATCGTTTAGGGAATATTCGTTTGGTCGTGGAATATTAAATACTTATCGGGGAATATTCGTATGCGACACGCATCTTTTGTGGGCCCATAACGAAAGCGATTGGATGAAGAAAACGACAAATATAAGTTGTTTATAAATAACAGTAGTAGTTATTCACGAATTATCTTGTTGGAATACCCGGTGGTTAAAATACACTAATACGCGTTGTTGAGCGAAGACACTGCGGTATTGCACCAATTATTGATTCTTACGTGAAGGCACTTCTCAATAATTGTTACGATAATTCTTATTCGTATTTTTATTTTATTGATTCAATAATTGCTACATTGATATTTTATATTACTTGTTGTTTCATAAATTGTCATTACACATTATTTTCCATTATTAAAGCAATAATTCATATTATCCGAATAATATTATTAGATAACATTATTGGCAATGTATAGAAAGTTACGCTCTAACGAGAGGTTTGGTCACCTAATTGCTTGGCCAAGAAGTGAGAAAAATTCTTATTGAAAGCCCCTCTTTCCTGGGAATGGCACAGTTGCCAAGATCTTGTGATTCTCGTAATATTATTTGTGAATAATTAATTATTGATTTATATGATGAGGAAAATATTGATTTTATGTGGATATAGATGGAGAAAATTTTTAAAATGACAATTGTTAAAATTAATATTTTATCATTTTCGATAAAATAATTCATTTAAATATATTATTTTAATAATATATTAACGGTGATATTTTTATAATGAATCTGGGATATATGAGTATATGAGGAGGAGGAGTATTTTTGTGGCATTAAATGATTAACACATGTTTTGTGTGTTTGGGACCCCATTTCTTGGTGAAATTTGATTATAGCACAAGAAAATCGTCTGCTTGTGGATTTCGGTCAATTTATGTTTGTAATTTGGAAAAACTTTCTTCTGTAAAGTTGTAGAGAATTGAATTTGCTATAAAAACTCGCGAGATTCGAATTTTATGATAAAAGGGCTATTTATTATGAATTATTGAAGTTTCGGAGTTCCGAAATAATTGATTTTTGGGAGTTTTAATTAATTATTTTGAGAAAAACGTTTTTGGTGAGTTTGTGAACCTCATTTAACATGTGCTATGGCTGAAATCAGATTTCAAAGGTGGGCTAAGGAATTTTGTTTATAAATAATATTATTATATTCAATTTTCTGCTTTGGTGTTCTAAGCAATTTCCTATAAATAGGGTGCTTAGGTTAGAATTAAAAATCACACCAGAAACTGAAGTTTTCTCTCTATTTCTCTCTCGATATATTGAGCGTATTCTTGTGAGTATACTTTGAGTGTTGCTATACGGTGCAAGTTCAAGTCATAGTCTATATCCGGTGTTTCAGCTAGAAGTACTAATCTTTCGAGGTAAGGAATGTTATTTTCTTCTCAGATGATATTATTTCTTCAATATCATTATCTTTGAAATATTGGTTGGAACTTTTATCAAATTTAGAACTTTTCCATGCTCGGGGTTACTATTCATGAGTTACTATTCATGAGTTACTATTCACGAAGTTACTATTCATGAGTTACTATTCACGAAGTTACTTATTCACGAAAGTACTATTCATGAAGCGTGAAGATGTTTTTTGGGAAATTTCTATCTTTTGGTGTCTGAGTTACTATTCACGTATACTGGCATTATTCACGAATCACGGCA
The DNA here is from genome assembly GCA_020205615.1 of Panax quinquefolius. Classification (NCBI taxonomy): domain Eukaryota; kingdom Viridiplantae; phylum Streptophyta; class Magnoliopsida; order Apiales; family Araliaceae; genus Panax; species Panax quinquefolius. Next base: position 77,618,921 of record CM035172.1, on the reverse strand, counting down.
CTATTCAATTTAAAAATGAAAATTTTTCTTTTCGTCCAAAATATCTATTCTGGATACTAGCTTTGATTGTATCCATGTTTTGATCATTCTTGAATTTTATACCACTGTGATTAGTTTTGAGGTATTTTTGGATGTGGATAAAACAAAGTACGAATCCTTAATCCTTAATCCTTGTCATTTTGTTTCAATGGATTCGTTTCTTTAAAAATATTTTTCATCATCTTCAATCCTAAATGATGATATTACTGAATATCTTTGGCCTGTAGTGCAAAGATGAATGATTTCTTGATGAATATCTTTGGCCCGTAGTGCAAAGATGAACAGGTGTTGAGATGAACATGACCGACTAATTAATATCTTTGGCCCGTAGTGCAAATATGAACAGGTGTTTAGATGAACATGACCCATCGATGAATATCTTTGGCTGTAGTGCAAAGATGAATATTTGATTCCGATATATATATTGATTGATGTTACGAGGATAAAATATCGACGATGAACTTTTAAATTCATACATAGAAGATGAGATTTCATTCTCTACGTAACTCTTCTATGAATTATTATTTTCATTGCGAATATTGATCTCAAACTTGTTGTCTATTGTATTCTATCGATTTTCCTGTTGAAGACTAACGATAATTTGTTGTACATTATCTTAGTCATAATATTCTTTACTCGGGCTAGTTGAGCTCACCCTTTTCCTTGTTGTTCCATTTTTCTTCTCGGGAGGCGAGAATGTAATGAAAGTACTAGTCGGGGTATGGAATGAAGGTTCTAGAGATAGTTGTTTAGTAGTCCTCACCATTTTTGTAAAATAATGTATCAATAATTATGATGGGGATTTATTTGCGTGTGGATATTGTCTGTAGATGACAATATCTCGTATTTTAAACTCACAGCTTATATGTTGTAATAATAAAGTTGTAGTTATTTACGTACCATGTATTTGGCGACTTTCGAAATGGGTTGGATGGAATGGACCTATTTTGGGGCGTCCATGGTTGGTATCGAGCTTAGGGATATGATCTCTGGCGGAGATCGGGGAATAGAACTAGGAGGGAGATGTGAGACCCAGTTTTATCAATAAAGATTTAAATTTTGTCAAAATAATTTTTAATATTATGGTGTGAATTTGAGATAATATTATAGTTGTGGGTAGTATTTATAAATTTTGCAAAGTATGCAAGTGGTTATATTATATTCGATTGGTCGGGGAATATTCGGTTTAGCGAGGAATATTAAATACAACTACTCAATCATTGGTGGACCCTACAAATGTAATTATTGTCGGATTGAGAAAACGACAAAAATATTTTATTGAAATAACGGCGGAAGTTTTACTGGTTGATCTTTGTTGAACTACTCGGTAGTAAAAAATGCGATGTCGTGTAGTTGCATAAGTAAGACACCAGATTGATTATTGATGCTTATGTGAGAAGTCACTCGGTTTGATTCCATTATTGTCAATTAATAATATGAATTATTATAGCGATAATGACGTTTTGTTTTATTCAGATTATTAACGTAATAAAATGAAACATCTTTTATATAAAATAGAATACTTTATTAAAGTTATTCTATAAATAGAATATATTATATTTTATTATGCATAGTGTTTGCATAGTGTTTTGCATAGCGTATGCATAGTATTGCATAGTGTTTGCATAGTAAAATGTTTTTATATAAATAGAATATATTATATTTTATTTAAAAGATTTTTCTTTAAATATGGACCGTCGATTAAAGTAAATCAATCTGACCGTTCATGGATTAGTTACTATGCATTTCATTTTCCTATAAATAAAGCTCATTCCTTCATTATTTTCTTACGAATTCATTGAAACTACAGAGAGAAATTATAGAGAAAGCTATAGAGAGAAAATTATAGAAAGAAGAAGAGTATTCTGCTACTTCATTACTTCTATATTCAGGTTCTTTTTTACTGTAAGGGTGTTATTCTTTCTTCTTGAAGAGAACTTCATTATTCCATTCATTATTATTACATTGGAATAACTTTTGATCATGCTGTTTACCCTATACTTGGTGACATTCTTCTATTATTACGCTGGAACATCCACATGCATGTTTTACATCCGCTCTTTATTATTCTCGTTGGAACATCCTGCTGCATGTGTTTTACACCGACTGGTTCCGCTCTTTATCATTATGTTGGAATATCCTATCACGTGTGTTTTTACACCGGATCCGGTTCCATCTTTATTATTCATTTGAACATCCCAGCCGGTGTGAATTTCACCCGACTGGTTCCGTTATTATTATTCTCATTGGAATAACTTTGTCTACATCTGGCATACCGCATGCATGGTGATTTCTTTTGTTATTCCATTCTTTATTATACCCAGTTGGTTAAAACTTTGACTTCTATACTCCATGAAATTAGTGGAATATCCTTGATATTTGCATTTCATCCAAAGATATCTTTTCATGGAAATATTCTTCCGATCATTCTTGAATTTTACTCTACAAAACAATGATCATGTTGACAATTTGACGTTAATAATTCATGGATTAAATAATTCTTGAACTTGTTTTATTGAATTATTATGTCATTGTCATCATCCTCATGATATATCATGTTATCTTTGGCTTACGTGCATAGATGAACTTAGTATGATTATGACCGAGGATCATTCGGTATAATCATGGCTTGTTATAAATGATGTGATAAAAGTCCTCGGTGGCTGTAAATGCAATTGATGGATAGTTTTTGGTATGATTATGACCGGGGTGATTCGGTATAGTCATGACCATTGATAATTTGATGAAAATCCTTGGCCGTGGTACGAGAATGATTAGATGTGGTGGTTTATTTATTGTCGAGTCTCGGCGATAAAAATTGATGAAAACCTTTTAAAACCTAAAAGATAGTAGACTTTATTTTTCTACTTGACTCTTTTAATGGATTGCATATTCATTCTATGATTAAACTGGTTGTCTATTGTATTTTATCGGTTTAACAACTGTTGAAGGCTAATGATAATTTATTCGCATTATCTTAGTCATAATATTTCTTCTTGGGCTAGTTGAGCTCACCCTTTCTTTCATTTATTCTCTTGAGAAATGAGAACATAGGCGACGAGAGACGAGTCGGGAGCAGGAGTAATGGTCCGAGGATAGCAATAGTAGTCCTCACTATTCAGTGAAATAGTGTGATAATAGTTGTAATGAGGACTCCTTTTGAGTTTGTATAATATTTAGTAGACAATATTTGTGGCGCCCCAAAATAGGTATACACAACACCCATTCCGAGTCGCCAAATACATGGTAATATGAAAGCAACTACAACTTTATTATTACAACAAGTAAAAGCGTGAGTTTGAATACAAATATTATCTTCTAGACAATATCTATACTCAAATAAATCCTCATCACATTATTGATTCATTATTTTACAAAAATGGTGAGGACTACTAAACAACTCTCTCTAGAATCTTCATTCCATACCCCAGGCTAAATGCACTCGCTATATTCTCGCCTCACGAGAAGAAAATGGAACAACAAGGAAAAGGGTGAGCTCAACTAGCCCAATAAAGAATATTATGACTAAGATAATATCTGACAAATTATCGTTAGTCTTCAACAGGAAAAATCGATAGAATACAATAGACAACAAGTTTTGGATCAATATTCGCAAAAATAATAATTCATAGAAGAGTTACGTAGAGAATGAAATCTACTATAATCTATAAATTTAACATCCCATCATCAATATTTTATCCTATAACATCAATCAATATACATCGGAATCAAATATTCATCTTTGCACTACTGAGCCAAAGATATTCATCGATTAGTCATGTTCATTTAAACACTGCTCATCATCTTTACAGCCAAAGATATTAATCAATCAATCATGTTCATCTCAACACTGCTCATCTTTGCACTACAAAAGCCAAAGATATTCTTCGAAATCATTCATCTTTGCACTACGAAAGCCAAAGATATTCCATAATATCATCATTTAAGACCGAGGATGATGAAAAATATTTTTAAAAAACGAATCCAAAGAAACAAAAAATGACAAGGATTAAGGATTAAGGATTCAGTACTTGGTTTTATCCACGTCCAAAATACCTCAAAAATAATCATAGTCGTGTAAAATTCAAGAATGATCAAAACATGGATACAATCGAGAGCTAGTATCCGAATAGATATTTTGGACAAAAGAAGAAATTTTATTTTTCTATTGAATAGTCTGCCGTATACATGAATAGTGCCAGATCGTGAATAATGGTCGTATCGTGAATAGTAACTCAGACACCAAAAGATAGAAATTCCACAAAAACATCTTCACGCTTCATGAATAGTACTCGTGAATAGTAACTCGTGAATAGTAACTCATGAATAAAGAACTCGTGAATAAGACTCGTGAATAGTAACTCATGAATAGTAACCCATGAATAGTAACCCTTGACATGAAAAAGTTCCAAATTTGATAAAAACTTGGATCAACATTTCGATTATAATGATATTGAAGAAATAATATCATTACAAAAAAATAATATCCACTTACCTCGAAAAGATCGAAGATTTACAGCTAGAATCTAGGGTATAGTCTTTGAAGGAACTTGCACCGCCTAGCAATACTCAAAGTATACTCAAAATACTCACAAGAATACGCTCAAAATATCGAGAGAGAATAGAGAAAACTTCGGTTTACGGTGTGATTTTCAATTCTAACCTAAGCACCTATTTATAGGAAAATGCTTAGAACACAAGAAAGTTAAAATTTAATATAATATTAATATAATTATACAAATTTTCCTTAGCCCACCTTTTTGGTCAAAACACCAGCCACACATGTTAATGATGTCCAAAAATACAAAAAACGTTTTTCTTAACAAAAATAATTTAAACTCCCAAAATCAATTATTTGAAGACTTGAACTTCAATAATTCATAATAAATAGCCCTTTCATCAGAAAATTCGAATCTCACTTGAGTTTTTATAGGAAATTCAATTCTCTACAACTTTGCAGAAGAAAGTTTTTCCAAATTCCAAACAAAAATCGATCGAAATCCACAAGCAAGGCGATTTTAATTTATAATCAAATTTGATTGATAATTGTGTCCACTGACACACAAAACATGTGTTAAACATTTAATGCCACAAAATACTCTTCCTCCTTATATACTCATATATCCCACATTCATTATAAAAATATCACCGTTAATATATTATTAAAATAATATATTTAAATGAATTATTTTATCGAGAAAAGATAAAATATTAATTTTCAACAATTGTCATTTTAAAATTTTCTCCATCTATATCCACATAAAATCAATATTTTCCTCATCATATAAATCAATAATTAATTATTCACAAATAATATTATAGAATCACAATATTGACAACCAAGCAGTTCCTCAGAAAAGGGGGCTTTCCAATAAGAATTTCTTCTTCTTGGTAGCGCAATTAGATGACGAAAACCTCTCCTTAGATGAACTAGAAAGACATTGCCAATAATGTTATCTAATATTATTATTCGGATAATATGAATTATTGCTTCGATAATGAAAGATCTTGTGTAATGACAATTATTGAAACAACAGAATATAAAATATCAACACAAGCAATTATTAACTCGATAAAATCTTTGAGCGATAATTATCAGTAACCATTATTGAGTAGTGCCTACTTCACGTAAGAATCAATAATTGGTGCAATACCGTGCTACTTCTTGTTCAACAACGCATTTAGTGTGTTTTAACCACCGGTATTCCAACAACGATAATTACTTGAATAACTTCTACGCCAGTTATTTAAAAACAACTTATATTTGTCGTTTTCTTCATCGATCGTTTTTTTCATGGGGCCCTAATTCATGCTACTGCGTCGCATTTGCGAATATTCCCTGACGATGCGAATATTCCACGACCGACGAATATTCCCTTGACAACAATGAATATTTTATAACCACTTGCTTATTTTGAAATATTTGCGTATTTAACCCTTAACTATCCACATTAATCAAATCAACCCTTACTATTTCAAAATAAAGGAAATTCCTTTTTATTTAAAAATTTGGGGTCTTCTGATATTTGTATTCAAACTCACGATTTATGTCGTATTATACCCAGCAGTTATATTAGTAAGTTGTATTTGAATTTATGTACCATGTAAGTGGCGACCCAAAGATGGGTGGCGTATACCCTAATTTTGGGGGCGTCACAGTTGGTATCAGAGCTTAAGGATATGATCCCTGGCTAAGATGTGAGAATAGTACTAGGAGGGGAGAGACGGGGAATACCTTCGCTAGTATGACCTACTTAAGTTTATTTGGTATTTGATTGGTCAGTCAGAGTATAGTGATAATATGTTGCATGTCAATTAACCCTTATTTTGTGGCAGTGTTTGAAAATGGCATCCGAGAATGTTGAGAATAGCAATGGAGCACAAGAGACTGTTGATTCTCCACAGATCAATAATCAGGACAATGTGCAACAGGATGGCGATAATCCTCCGTAAACAACAATCTTGATCAATTGACGAACGATGAGTGCGTTTAAAAGGTTTTCATGCAACATCGGTAAAGCGACTCATCCAAAAACGTAGGTGGAAACACGGAAAACTCTCGGGCGATCACCGCTAAACAATTCAAGGAGCCGGGACCACCGGAGTTTAAGGGAGAGCAAAAACCACTTGGTGGAAGCATGGATAAAGCAGATTACCAAGATATTTGATGTCTTGGGATGCTCGAGGAGCAAAAGGTTCCTTTCTTTGCTTTTATATTCTTGTGAGAGGCAGATTCATCGTGGGAATCGGTAAAAACGTACTCAACTTTTTGTCTTGAAGATATCTTGGGAGAAGTTCGGTGAGTCATTCAACGACAAATACTTTCTGAAAGTATTCGCCACATGAAGGAGGTGGAGTTTATCAAGTTGGAACAAAACAATATGGCCGTGTAATCGCAATACGAGGCAAAATTTGCGGAGTTATCACGGTTTAAGGTCCCCACTTGGTGGATAATGAAGAGAGAATGGCGCGAATGTTTTAAGAGAGTTTTGAAAGCGGAGATACGTCAACATCTTATTTCTCATAAAGCGTGTTTTTTATTCGGATGTTGTAAATAGGGCTCGATTAGTGGAGCGCGATAACGAGTCAACGAACTAAAAGAGAGCGGTAAGCAAAATTATAATACTAGCGAGAGTAGTCATCGAGCGGTGACAACAAGCGTGGAGGAATCAATAGGCGGATATGGTAACCACTTGGTGGTAATCGGGGCCAATATAATAAGAATGGACATTTCAAGAAAAGGAGACTCAACAATGATGGAAAGACGTCGGCCAAAGACTTTTTGTTGTTAAGGAAGGAGAAGGACCACCTATTGTATGCTTCAAATGCGGAGGAGAGGGACACATTAGTCCGAATCGCATGCCATGCCGGCCCAAAGCATGTTATAATTGTGGAAGAGAAGGTCACTTAGCTCGATTTTGTCGTTTACCAAGACAAATTCAACTAGGATGGAGGCACCAAAGGTCATCCCTGCACAAACCAAAGCCGTGTTTTAAGAGAGCGTTTTTTTTCTCGTGACGAGGAACACGAATAAAATTATCACGGGTAAGTTAATCATAAGCTCTTGCGAAGTCTATACCGTGTTAGATACCGTTCTACCCACTCTTTTATTTCACTAGTTGTGTCAACGTTTAAATTTGACTCAAAAGAAGTTAAACTTTGACTTATTGGTTGAAACTTCGTTAGTAGGAGCCTTCGTTATCGCTACTATTTTTAAATCTTGTTGATTCAAAAAACATTTTCACGTTACTGTTGATCTTATCTTTTGAAAATACTTGCCTTTGATGTGATTTTTAGGAATCAATTGGTTAGCTAATCATCATGCTTTTAAATAAGGTTGTTAGCTTTTATATTCATAACCAACCTTTGTTATCTGAATTCAAAGTAACCAAACCCTAAAGTTAATCATTTGTTATATCAAGCCATAAGTAAAGAGCTCGAACCTTTCGTTGTTGACTTCCTTGTGTGGAATGCAATCAAGCCGGACTTTACAGAGGCGACATCGTGAATGAAGATGGCAAGTTTATAGGTATCATTGTGAGGTGCTATCTAGGTTAAGGGATAGAAGTCACAGTTGGTATCAATGTGACGTACTATCCAAGTCTTGAATAAAATGTGTTTTGAATGATATTTCTATCATTAATAAATTTCTTGACGTATTCTTGAAGATTTTCTAGCCTACCCTAGAGCGTGAAATCGAATTTTGTATTGACCCGATCTGAAAACCCATTTCTTAAACCCTCAAATATTTCTTCAACTAAATGAATGAGTTTACGTGGTTTATGATGAAAGTCATAATAAAAGCATTGGAATAATGAAAATCATGGGTATTATTCGTGGTATTAGTAAGTTTTATGATGAGTTATGTTGGTTAGTATGTAAAAACATGAAAGTTTCTTAGAAATCACAAAGAGTTGAAAATCGATTTTGGTGAAAAACGTAACATGAAATTCAATTGACCATATCTCTTATTATATTTTGAATTTTGAATGTGGTCAAGTCCTAGAGTTAGATATATGAGTTACCTAACTAATCCAAGTGGAATTACTGGAAAAGGTGTTGTAGATTTTGTGTGGACTGATTTTTTGCAAAGGAGGCCAAAGCTGTAAATTTCAAAATGCTACTTGCCAGAAACGTTAAGGGCTGTTTCGGCCACTTAAATTATGAGAAAAATTCTGACCTTTTGGGACATGAAGGTATATGGTATAAAGTATCTCCTGTCCAAAAATGAGCTCATTCGACTTAAAATGAGCAAGTTATGACTATTTCAATATTTAGGTTTTAAAATGAAAAAAGCATAATCGGAGTTCTATAACTCCGATGACCATGAAATTTAAACTAGAAGCTCACGTTAACATGTGTAAGGTCCTGTCAAGATTTGGGAATTTTGGAGTTAAACTTGAGGTAGCTAATTTCTTAAGGAATTAATTAGAAATTGATTTTGAAAAATAGTAAATGAATTTTAAAATTCCGAGAAAAATATATTTTCATTATGGGACTATATTATGCTAAATCCCAGAAAATAAATATTTTTGGGACTGATTTGGTATTTTTCATGAAAATAGTTTAATTCTGAACATATGAGTTAAATATGTTATGTGAAGTAACAAAGTTGAAAATAGGATATTATGGCTAGAGAATCCTATATAGAGTATATGCATATTTTTTTTGAGAGATTTGATAATTGGTGATGATATCTTATGAGTATGGCATTTTTGAATGATTAAATGCATTATATGGTAAAAGCGTAAACAATTAAGATAAATTGTTTATAAATTTAAGAAATGATTAAAATATTGTTATAATATTAATGATATTAGATTATGAGATTATTAAGTGATTGATAACATGGGATATTCTTGAATCTGGATAAATTATATTATAAATGTTTAATATTTATCCTTTATCTCATTTGATTGATTCTTTATATCATTATCCTCATGCTTATATTATGTTGAAAGTCATCTCGTGGCACATAGTGCATAGATGGACTTGGTATGATTATGACCGAGGATTGTTAGGTATAATCATAATCAGTAATTGAAAACACAATTATCTTTGGCGTTAGTGCATGGATAATTTGTGGTCGTGATACTAATGAATACACAATTATCTTTGGTAGTAGTGCATGGATAATTTGTGGTCGTGATACTAATGAATACACAATTATCTTTGGTAGTAGTGCATGGATAATTTGTGGTCGTGATACTAATGAATACACAATTATCTTTGGTAGTAGTGCATGGATAATTTGTGGTCGTGATACTAATGAATACACAATTATCTTTGGTAGTAGTGCATGGATAATTTGTGGTCGTGATACTAATGAATACACAATTATCTTTGGTAGTAGTGCTTGGATAATTTGTGGTCGTGATATCTAATGAATACACAATTATCTTTGGTAGTAGTGCATGGATAATTTGTGGTCGTGATACTAATGAATACACGATTATCTTTGGTAGTAGTGCATGGATAATTTGTGGTCGTGATCTTAATGAATACACGATTATCTTTGGTAGTAGTGCATTGATAATTTGTGGTGCGTGATACTAATGAATACACGATTATCTTTGGTAGTAGTGCATGGATAATTTGTGGTCGTGATACTAATGAATACACAATTATCTTTGGCAGTAGTGCTTGGATAATTTGTGGTCGTGATATTAATGAATACACAATTATCTTTGGTAGTAGTGCATGGATAATTTGTGGTCGTGATACTAATGAATATCCTTGGCACAGAGTGCGGGGATGATTCGATGATATGGATTAATTATTGAAATTTGAGTCTCAAAGAATGAAATATTAATTCATGGATGTGGTAAAAAGTCATCTTTGGTAGTAGTGCATTGATAGACTTGGTATGATTATGACCAAGAATTATTCGGTATAATCATGATCAGATTGAAAACACGAATATCCTTGGCGATGGTGCATGGATAATTAAATGGTCGTCGTGATACTATTAAGTCTGCGTCTCGGCATTATTGGTTTCTGATTGTATATCTTTAGCTTTGTAGTGCAAAAGATGAATTGTTAATGAATAGCTTTGGCGATTTCAAAGATGAATTTAATATTTTAAACGATAAAGGTATTCAAGGTATCCTCATCTCTTTATCATACCAGTCGTACCCTAATTTCGAGGCGAAATTCCATAAGGAGGAGATTGTGAGACCCCGATTTTATCAATAAAGATTTAAATTTTATCGAAATAATTTTTAATATTATGGTGTGAATTTGAGATAATATTATAGTTGTGGGTAGTATTTATAAATTTTGCAAAGTATGCAAGTGGTTATATTATATTGATTGGTCGGGAATATTAGGTTTAGCGGGGAATATTAAATACAATGACTCTCAATCATTGGTGGACCCATAAAAAATTATTGTCGGATTGAGAAAACGACAAAATATTTTATTGAAATAACGGCGGGAAGTTTTACTGGTTGATCTTTGTTGAACTACTCGGTAGTAAAAGTACGATGTACGTGTAGTTGCATAGTAGCACACTGGTATTGATTATTGATGCTTATGTGAAAGTCACTCGGTTTGATTCCATTATTGTCGATTAATAATATGAATTATTATAAGCGATAATGACGTTTTGTTTTATTAAATATTATTAACGTAATAAAATGAAACATCTTTTATATAAAATAGAATACTTTATTAAAGTTATTACATAAATAGAATATATTATATTTTATTATGCATAGTGTTGCATAGTGTTTTTGCATAGTGTTGCATAGTGTTTGCATAGTAAAATGTTTTTATATAAATAGAATATATTATATTTTATTTAAAAGATTTTTCTTTAAATATGGACCGTCAGTTAAAAGTAAATCAATACTGACCGTTCATGGATTAATTACTATGCATTTCATTTTCCTATAAATAGAAGCTCATTCCTTCATTATTTTCTTACAATTCATTGAAACTCTAGAGAGAAATTATAGAGAGAAGCTATAGAGAAAATTATAGAAAGAAGAAGAGTATTCTCGCTACTTCATTACTTCTATATTCAGTTCTTTTTACGGTGAGGGGTGTTATTCTTTCTTCTTGAAGAGAACTTACATTATTCCATTCATTATTATTACATTTGGAATAACTTTTGTATCATGATTTACCTATACTTAGTGACATTCTTCTATTATTACATTTGGAACATCACATGCATGTGTTTTTACACCTGACACTGGTTCCGTCTTTTTATTATTACATTGGAACATCACATGCATGTGTGTTTTACAGGACTGGTTTAAATCTTTATCATTATGTTGGAATATCCTATCTGTGTATTTTACACCGGATCAGTTCCATCTTTATTATTCATTGGAACATCCACATGCGGTGTGAATTTCACCCGACTTCGGTTCCGTTATTATTATTACATTGAATAACTTTATCTGTCACAAGTCCGCATGCATGGTGATTTCTTTTGTTATTCCATTCTTTATTATACCCAGTTGGTTAAAACTTTGACTTCTATACTCCATGAAATTAGTGGAATATCCTTGATATTTGCATTTCATCCAGTATCTTTTCATGGAAATATTCTTCTGATCATTCTTGAATTTTACTCTACAAAACAGTATCATGTTGACAATTTGGACGTTAATAATTCATGGATTAAATAATTCTTGAACTTGTTTTATTGAATTATTATGTCATTGTCATCATCCTCATGATATATCATGTTATCTTTGGCTTACGTGCATAGATGAACTTAGTATGATTATGACCAGGGATCATTCGGTATAATCATGGCTTGTTATAAATGATGTGATAAAAGTCCTCGGTGGCTGTAATGCGATTGATGGATAGTTTTGGTATGATTATGACCGGGGGTGATTCGGTATAGTCATGACCATTGATAATTGGATGAAAATCCTTGGCCGTGAATGCAGGAATGATTAGATGTGGTGGTTTATTTATTAAAAATTGAGTCTCAAATGATAAAAATTGATGAAAACCTTTTAAAACCTAAAAGATAGTAGACTTTATTTTCTACTTGACTCTTTTAATGGATTGTATATTCACTTGCAGATTAAACCGGTTGTCTATTGTATTTTATCGGTTTAACAACATTGTTGAAGGCTAATGATAATTTATTACGCATTATCTTAGTCATAATATTTCTTCTTTGGGCTAGTTGAGCTCACCCTTTCTTTCACCGTTTCTCTTGAGGAAATGAGAACATGGCGTTTGAGACGAGTCGGGGAGCGGAGTAATGGTCCGGAGGATAGCAATAGTAGTCCTCACTATTACGTGAAATAGTGTGATAATAGTTGTAATGAGGACTCCTTTTGAGTTTGTATAATATTTAGTAGACAATATTTGTATTCAAACTCACGCGATTATGTCGTATTATACACTGCAGCTTATATTAGTAAGTTGTATTTGAATTTATGTACCATGTAAGTGGCGACCCAAGATGGGTGGCGTATACCTAATTTTGGGGGCGTCACGGAGAGACGAGTAAATCCTTAAGCTAGTGTGTCCTACCTAAGCTTATTTTTTAGTTGGTCAAGATATAAGGATATTATGTGATATATTGATTTCCTTAATTAACCCTTGTTTTATGACAAAGATTTTTGAGAATGTCGAATGAGAATATTAACAATGGAAATGAGGCCGTGGAGAGCGCTTTGTACTTACCAACGAGAAGAAGCGTGCAATAAGTGGCAATGTACCTCCTGTGAACAACACCACCGAAGCGAGATGATGAGCGAGGGGATGTTTAGAAGCTTTTTGCGATTCATGTAAAATCGACGAGGAGACTCGTGTTCAAAATACTGAGGAGGAAATGATAGCAATTCACGGGTGGTCACAAACAAGCAGTTCAAAGAGTTGGGACCACGAATTACAGGGAAAGCCGGATCCGATTAAGGCGGAGACGTGGGTCAAACAAATTACCAAGATATTCGATGTCTTGGGATGCACGGAGGAACAGAAAGTTCCATTCGCTACTTTTATGTTCCGTAACGAGGCAGATTACTGGTGGGAATCTGTGAAGCGTACCCATCCAGCTGCACTCAACATGTCATGGGAGACATTTCAGAAACAGTTCAATGACAAGTACTTCCCTGAAAGTATTCGTCATATGAAGGAAGTGGAGTTTATTAGAATGGAGCAGAATAACATGACGGTGTCTCAGTACGAGGCGAAGTTCACGGAGTTATCCAGGTTTGCACCTCATTTGGTGGAGAATGAGGAACGATAATAACGGATGTTTCTTAGAGGTTTGAAACCCGGCATACGTCGATATCTCATTTCTCATAAACTTTCTCTCTATTCGATGTTGTAAACATGGCTCAATTATTAGAGCGAGATAACGAGTGCGGTCAACTTGAGGGACCATAACCAGGATCGTACAGAGATAGCGATCAATGAAATAATGATAACCAAATGGAAAGAAAGCAGACGGACAAAAATGGTAACCACTCTGGTGGTAATCATGGCCATGAAAATAGAAGAAGCGAGTCGGGAGAGATTTTAAAAGAGGAGATTTAACAACGAACATGTGAAGGCGATAGTGTCGGCGAAGAATCGGTTCTAAGGGAGGAGAACGACCACCGGTCGTATGTTACAAATCGGGGAAGAGGGACATATCATTGGCCCCTGACTACAACAGTTTAAGGTATGCTATAATTGTGGAAAAGAAGGACATATAAGCTCGAGATTATGCGATATCGAAACCAGATCCAGGTGAGAATGGTGACTCAAAAGGATGTCCCGAGAAAAGTCAAAGACAACGATTCTGGAAGAGCGTTTGTTGTGATTGGGTCAAAATCGAGGAACCCGAACGAAGTTAGCACAGTTTAGTTAATTATAAATTCTTGCGAAGTTTATGCCTTACTAGATACCGGTTCTACCCATTCTTTTATCTTTCTTGCTTGCGCTTTACGTTTGAACTTGACTACGGAGAAATTACACTTTGGCCTATTTATGGAGACTCAGTTAGGAGAAACTTTCATTACATCCGTTGTTTAGAAATCTTGCTTGATTCGAGTTGGCACTATCACATTACACATTAACCTTATTTCTATAGAGATATTTGCTTTTGATGTGATTTTAAGGTTAACTACTCATCATGCCAAATTGATTGCTTTTGTAAGGTTGTTAGTTTTCATATTCCTAAGCAACTTTGTTATTCAATTCAAGCAATCAAACCATTGTAGTCAAACATTTTCATATTAAGCTATGAAGTCATTCGTTTATTACGGATGTCAAGTTTTCTTAGTCCATGTTATGGATTTGAATAAAGACACGTCCGATTTGAATAATATTCTCACATTGTTATTAATTTTTCTGACGTATTTCTGAAGAATTTCTTGGTTTACTCCCAAAACTCGATATTAAATATTGTATCGACTTTGAACCCGGTACAAAACTCATTTATAAAATCTCATATCGAATGGCTCTATTGAACTTGAGGAGTTAAAATTCAACTATAAATTTGGTACACGAGCCTTTATCTGGTGACTTCCTTTGTGGAATGCATCAAGCCGAGACTCTCCGTAGGGGACACCATATTCGTAAGCGATAGTAAAACGATAGGTGTCATTGTAACGTCTTATCCAAGGTTGGGATATGAGTCACGATTGAGAACAACCTAAGTCGGTAATCGAAATCGTAGCTTTCTAGGCTTAGTTGGTTATTATCGGAGATTCGTTGAAGGATATTCTCGAATCGCTATTCCATTAACGCAAATTGACTCGTAGAGATACAAAATTCGAATGGAGCAAGGAATGTGGGAAGAGCTTGAAGAACTCAAGAGGAGACTCATTTCAAAGACATGTTACGACCATGCCATCCCGGAAAAGCGAGCGTGGTAGTGACGTGTTGAGTAGAAGATCGTATACAAAATGCACGAGTACGATATTGTCAAAGACTCATTTCAATAATTTATAAATAATAGAGATGGAGATGAAAACTCTAGTTACCCACGTGATGATATATGAGTATAATCGACTTTAATCGTTAAAGTTAAAAGTTGCTCAAGCTACACACCGAGGTGATGAATTTGAAGAAGGAGGTGCGAAAAGTTGTTATTTCAAAAGCGAGAGAATCGGTGAGGTGAGAAAGCTCAAACCTTCGATTTATTAATCCATTTAAAATTCTCGATCGAATAGGAGCTGTGGCCTATAGACTCGTTTTACCGCTTGAGTATGACGCGTGTTCATAACATTTTTCACGTATCGAGGTTTCGTAAATATGTGGACGACCAAACCACGTCATTGAGTTAGAACCGGACGAGATGAGCGAAGACTTAACGTCGAGAGGAGGTACTGTCAAGATCTTGTAGAGGAAAGAACATGTCCTATGTCTGAGGTTATACCACAAGCTAAAGTTTTGTGGAGAAACCATGCTATTGAGGAAATGACACAGGGAGTTGGAAACGGAAATGAAAGCGAGGTAATCTCATCTTTTGAAACACACGAGTATCGTCGTCAATTTCGAGGACGAAATTTCATAAGGAGGTGAGGTTGTAAGACCCCGAAATTTTTTTAAATAAAAAGGAATTTCCTTAATTTATTATTTTGAAATAGTAAGGGTGGATTTGATTAATGTGGTTAGTTATGGGTAAAATCATAAATATTTTAAATAAGCAAGTGGTGATAAAATATTCATTATCGTTAGGAATATTCGTTTGGTCGTGGAATATTAAATCTTTTGGGGAATATTCATACGACGGTAGCGATCTTTTGTGGGCCCATAACGAAAAACAATTGGATGAAGAAAGCGACAAATATAAGTTGTTTATAAATAACAGCGTAGTTGTTACTGAAGTAATCTTTGTTGGAATACCGGTGGTTAAAATACACTAATACGCGTTGTTGAACAATAGCACTTGCGGTATTGCACCAATTATTGATTCTTACGTGAAGGCACTACTCAATAATTGTTACGATAATTACTTTATTAAAAGATATTTTATTTTATTGATTCAATAATTGCTACATTGATATTTTATATTCTTTGTTGTTTCAATAAATTGTCATTACATAGTATTTTCCATTATCGAAGCAATAATTCATATTATCCTAATAATATTATTAGATAACATTATTGGCAATGTTTAGAAAGTTACATCTAAGGAGAGGTTTGGTCACCTAATTGCGGCGCCAGTAAGGAGAAATTCTTATTGAAAGCCCCTCTTTCCTGGGAGCAGCACAGGTTGCGATCTTGTGATTCTGTAATATTATTTATGAATAATTAATTATTGATTTATATGATGAGGAAAATATTGATTTTATGTGGATATAGATGGAAAAATTTTTAAAATGACAATTGTTGAAAATTAATATTTTATCATTTTTTGATAAAATAATTCATTTAAATATATTATTTTAATAATATATTAACGGTGATATTTTTATAATGAATCTGGGATATATGAGTATATGAGGAGGAGGAGTATTTTTGTGGCATTAAATGATTAACACATGTTTTGTGTGTCGGTGGACCCCATTTCTTGACTAAAATTTGATTATAGCCTATAAAATCATCCGTTTGTGGATTTCGGTCAATTTATGTTTGGAATTTGGAAAAACTTTCTTCTGTAAAGTTGTAGAGAATTGAATTTTCTATAAAAACTCGCGAGATTCGAATTTTCTGATAAAAGGGCTATTTATTATGAATTATTGAAGTTTGAGTTCAAAATAATTGATTTTTTGGGAGTTTTAATTAATTATTTTGAGAAAAACGTTTTTGGTGAGTTTGTGAACCTCACTTAACATGTGCTATGGCTGAAATCAGATTTCAAAGGCGGGCTAAGGAATTTTGTTTATAAATAATATTATTATATTCAATTTTACGCTTTGGTGTTCTAGCAATTTCAGTATAAATAGGGTGCTTAGGTTAGAATTGAAAATCACACCGAAAACCAAGTTTTCTCTCTTTCTCTCGATATATTGAGCGTATTCTTGTGAGTATACTTTGAGTGTTGCTATACGGTGCAAGTTCAAATCATAGTCTATATCTGGTGTTTCAGCTAGAAGTACTAATCTTTCGAGGTAAGGGATGTTATTTTCTTCTCAGATGATATTATTTCTTCAATATCATTATCTTTGAAATATTGGTTAGAACTTTTATCAAATTTGGAACTTTTCCATGTCCGGGTTACTATTCATGAGTTACTATTCACGAAGTTACTATTCATGAGTTACTATTCACGATTCTTATTCACGAGTACTATTAATGAAGCGTGAAGATGTTTTTTTTGGGAAATTTCTATCTTTTGGTGTGTCTGAGTTACTATTCACGTATCACTACTATTCACGAATCTGACACTATTCATAGAAAATGAAAATTTTTCTTTTCATCCAAAATATCTATTACGGATACTAGCTTTGATTGTATCCATGTTTTGATCATTCTTGAATTTTACACCACTGTGATGATTATTTTGAGGTATTTTTGGATGTGGATAAAACAAAGTACGAATCCTTAATCCTTAATCCTTGTCATTTTGTTTCAATGGATTCGTTTCTTTAAAAATATTTTCATCATCTTGGTCCTAAATGATGATATTCTTGAATATCTTTGGCACAGTAGTGCAAAGATGAATGATTTCTTGATGAATATCTTTGGCCGTGTAGTGCAAAGATGAACAGTGTTGAGATGAACATGACCGATGATTAATATCTTTGGCCGTGAGTGCAAAGATGAGCAGTGTTTAGATGAACATGACCATTGATGAATATCTTTGGCTGTAGTGCAAAGATGAATATTTGATTCGGATATATATATGATTGATGTTACGAGGATAAAATATCGACGATGAACTTTTAAATTCATACATAGAAGATAGTAGATTTCATTCTCTAACTAACTCTTCTATGAATTATTATTCCATTGCGAATATTGATCTCGAAACTTGTTGTCTATTGTATTCTATCGAGTTTTCCTGTTGAAGACTAACGATAATTTGTTGTACATTATCTTAGTCATAATATTCTTCTTGGGCTAGTTGAGCTCACCCTTTTCCTTGTTGTTCCATTTTTCTTCTCAGGAGGCGAGAATGTAGCGAGTACTAGTCGGGGTATGGAATGAAGGTTCTAGAGATAGTTGTTTAGTAGTCCTCACCATTTTTGTAAAATAATGTATCAATAATTATGATGGGGATTTATTTGCGTGTGGATATTGTCTGAATGACAATATCGTATATTTAAACTCATAGTTTATATGTTGTAATAATAAAGTTGTAGTTATTTACGTACCATGTATTTGCGCGACTCGAATGGGTTGGATGGAATGGACCTATTTTGGGGGCGTCACAGGTTGATATCGAGCTTACTGGATATGATCTCTGGCGGAGATCGGGGAATAGAACTAGGAGGAGGCGAGTAAATCCTTGGTAGTGTGTCCTACCTAAGCTTATTTTTTAGTTGGTTGGATTATATAAGGATATTATGTGATATATTGATTTCCTTAATTAACCCTTGTTTTATGATGGTATTTGAGAATGTCGATTTGAGAATATTAACAATGGAAATGAGACCGTGGAGACGCTTTGTATTTACCAACGAGGAGAACGTGCAATAGGGTGGCAATGTACCTCCATGTGAACAACACCAATGAAAGCGATGATGAGCGAGGGATGTTTAGAAGCTTTTTGCGATTCATACAAAAAGACGAGGAGACTCGTGTTCAAAATATAGGAGGAAATGATAGCAATTCACGGGTGGTCATAGCCAAGCGCTTCAAAGAGTTGGGACCACGAGTGCAGGGAAGCCGGATCCGATTAAAGCGAGGCGTGGGTCAAACAAATTACCAAGATATTTGATGTCTTGGGATGCACGCGGAGAACGAGAAGTTCCATTTGCTACTTTTATGTTAAATGAAGAAGTGCGATTCTTTGGTGGGAATCATGAAGCGTACCCATCCAACCGCACTCGACATGTCATGGGAGACATTTGAAAGCAGTTCAATGACAAGTACTTCCTGAAAGTATTCGTCGTATGAAGGAAGTGGAGTTTATTAGAATGGAGCGAATAACATGAGCGGTGTCTCGATGCGGCGAAGTTCATGGAGTTATCCAGTTTGCACCTCATTTGGTGGAGAATGAGGAACGATATACTTGGATGTTTCTTAGAGGTTTGAAAAACCCCAGATACGTCGGTATCTCATTTCTCATAAACTTTCTCTATTCGATGTGTTGTAAACATGGCTCAATTATTAGGCGAGATAACGAGTGCTGGTCGGTGAGAGGGACCATAACCGGGATCGTACCGAGATAGCTCAATGAATAATGATAACCAAAATGAGAAAGAAATGAGCGGACAAAATGGTAACCACTCTGGTGGTAATCATGGCCATGAAAATAGAAGAAGCGAGTCGGGAGGAGATTTTAAAAGAGGAGATTTAACAACGAACATGTGAAGGCGATAGTGTCGGCGACCGCGGTTCTAAGGGAGGAGAAACGACCACGGCCGTTCGTATGTTACAAATCTTGGGAAAGAGGGACATATCATTGAACCGCCCAGCAGTTTAAGGTATGCTATAATTGTGGAAAGAAGGACATATCGCCGAGATTATGCGATATCGAAACCAGTCCAATGGAATGGTGACTCAAAAGGATGTCCCGTAAAAGTCAAAGACAACGATTCCTGGAGGAGCGTTTGTTGTGATCGGTCAAAATACGAGGAACCCGAACGAAGTTAGCACGGGTTAGTTAATTATAAATTCTTGCGAAGTTTATACCTTACTGAATACCCGGATTCTACCCATTCTTTTATCTCTCTTGCTTGCGCTCAAACGTTTGAAGTTGACTACGGAGAAATTAGACTTTGGCCTATTTATGGAGACTCCATTAGGAGAAACTTTCATTACATCCGTTGTTTAGAAATCTTGCTTGATTCAAGGTTGGCACTATCACATTACACCATTAACCTTATTTCTATAGAGATATTTGCTTTTGATGTGATTTTAAGGTTAACTACTCATCATGCCAAATTGATTGCTTTTGTAAGGTTGTTAGTTTTCATATTCCTAAGCAACTTTGTTATTCAATTCAAGCAATCAAACCATTGTAGTCAAACATTTTCATATCAAGCTATGAAGTCATTCGTTTATTACGGATGTCAAGTTTTTTTAGTCCATGTTATGGATTTGAATAAAGACACGTCGATTTGAATAATATTCTTGTTATTTATTAATTTTTCTGACGTATTTCTGAAGAATTTCTTGGTTTACTCCCAAAACTCGATATTAAATATTGTATCGACTTTGAACCCGGTCTAAAAAACTCATTTATAAAATCTCATATCGAATGGCTCTATTGAACTTGAGGAGTTAAAAATTCAACTATAGAATTTGGTACTGAGCCTTTATCCGGTGACTTCCTTTGTGGAATGCACCAAGCCGACTCTCCGTAGGGGACACCATATTCTTGCGATAAAAACGATAGGTGTCATTGTAACGTGCTATCCAAGGTTGGGATATGAGTCACGATTGAGAACAACCTAAGTCGGTGAATCGAAATCGTAGCTTTCTGGCTTAAGCTTAGTTATTATCGAGATTCGTTGAAGGATATTCTCGAATCGCTATTCCATTAACGCAATGACTCGTAGAGATACAAAATTCGAATGGAGCAAGGAATGTGGGAAGAGCTTGAAGAACTCAAGGGAGACTCATTTCAAAGATATTTCGACCATGCCATCCTGAAAAAGCGAACGTGGTAGCTGACATGTTGAGTAGAAGATCGTATACAAGTACGAGTACGATATTGTCAAAGACTCATTTCGAATAATTTACAAATAATAGAGATGGAGATGAAAACTCTAGTTACCCACGTGATGATATCTGAGTATAATCGACTTTAATCGATAAAGTTAAAACTGCTTCAAGCTACACACACCGGAGTGATGAATTTGAAGAAGGAGGTGCAAGAAGTTGTTATTTCAAAAGCGAGAGAATCGGTGAGGTGAGGAAAGCTCAAACCTTCGATTTATTAATCCATTTAAAATTCTCGATCGAATAGGAACTGTGGCCTATAGACTCATTTCTGCTTGAGTATGGCGCGTGTTCATAACATTTTTCACGTATCGAGGTTTAAGTAAATATGTGGACGACCCGAACCACGTCATTGAGTTAGAAGCCGGACGAGATAGATTTAAGACTTAACGTCGAGGAGGTACTGTCAAGATCTTGTAGAGGAAAGAACATGTCCTATGTACCGAGGTTATACCACAAGTTCAAGTTTTGTGGAGAAACCATCTATATTGAGGAAATGACACAGGGAGTTGGAAGCGGAAATGAAAGCGAGTAATCTCATCTTTTGAAACACCAGTATCGTCGTCAATTTCGAGGACGAAATTTCATAAGGAGGAGGTTGTAAGACCCAAATTTTTTTAAATAAAAAGAATTTCCTTCATTTATTATTTTGAAATAGTAAGGGTGGATTTGATTAATGTGGTTAGTTATGGGTAAAATCATAAATATTTTAAATAAGCAAGTGGTGATAAAATATTCATTATCGTCGGGAATATTCGTTTGGTCGTGGAATATTAAATGCATCGTCGAGAATATTCATACGACAGTATGCGATCTTTTGTGGGCCCATAACGGAAAGCGATTGGATGAAGAAAACGACAAATATAAGTTGTTTATAAATAACAGGCGTAGTTATTCTGAAGTATCTTGTTGGAATACCCGTGGTTAAAATACACTAATACGCCGTTGTTGAACAATAGCACACGGTATTGCACCAATTATTGATTCTTACGTAAGAAGGCACTACTCAATAATTATTACGATAATTCTTTGCTCAATATTTTATTTTATTGATTCAATAATTGCTACATTGATATTTTATATATTCTTTGTTGTTTGATAAATTGTCATTACATAGTATTTTCCATTATCGAAGCAATAATTCATATTATCTGAATAATATTATTAGATAACATTATTGGCAATGTCTAGAAAGTTACATCTAAGGAGAGGTTTGGTCACCTAATTGCTTGGCAGAAGAGGAGAAATTCTTATTGGAAAGCCCTCTTTTCTCGAGGAGCGGCACCGGTTGCCCGATCTTGTGATTCTGTAATATTATTTGTGAATAATTAATTATTGATTTATATGATGAGGAAAATATTGATTTTATGTGGATATAGATGGAAAAATTTTTAAAATGACAATTGTTGAAAATTAATATTTTATCATTTTTGATAAAATAATTCATTTAAATATATTATTTTAATAATATATTAACAAATGATATTTTATAATGAATCTGGGATATATGAGTATATGAGGAGGAGTATTTTGTGGCATTAAATGATTAACACATGTTTTGTGTGTGTCTGTGGACCCCATTTCTTGACTAAAATTTGATTATAACTTTATAAAATCGTCCGTTTGTGGATTTCGGTCAATTTATGTTTGGAATTTGGAAAAACTTTCTTTTGTAAAGTTGTAGAAATTGAATTTCCTATACAAAGTCATGAGATTCGAATTTTTTTGATAAAAGGCTATTTATTATGAATTATTGAAGTTTGTAGTTAGAAATAATTGATTTTTGGAAGTTTAAAATATTTTTAGTACAAAACGTTTTTTCCATTTTTGAAACTCATTTAACATGTGATAAGGAGGCTGAATTCAGATTGTTAGTGTGTGTATGAAGTTGTGGAAAATTATAATATTAATTTATTAAATTTTCTACTTTGGTATTCTAAGCATTTTCCTATAAATAGGTGTAAGACCCTCAAAATTTTTTAAATAAAAAGGAATTTCCTTTATTTATTATTTTGAAATAGTAAGGGTGGATTTGATTAATGTGGTTAGTTATGGGTAAAATCGCAAATATTTTAAATAAGCAGTGGTGATAAAATATTCATTATCGTCTGTGAATATTCGTTTGGTCGTGGAATATTCGTATTATCGAGAATATTAAATACGATTTAGCGATCTTTTGTGGGCCCATAACGGAAAAAGCGATTGGATGAAGAAAAAACGACAAATATAAGTTGTTTATAAATAACAACGTAGTTATTCTGCTATTATCTTGTTGGAATACCCGGTGGTTAAAATACACTAATCTGCGTTGTTGAGCAATAGCACCACGGTATTGCACCAATTATTGATTCTTACGTGAAGAAGCACATCTCAATAATTGTTACGATAATTCTTTCGCTTCAAGATTTTATTTTATTAATTCAATAATTGCTACATTGATATTTTATATTCTTGTTGTTTCAATAAATTGTCATTACATAGTATTTTCCATTATCGAAGCAATAATTCATATTATCTGAATAATATTATTAGATAACATTATTGGCAATGTCTAGAAAGTTCTGTCTAAGGAGAGGTTTGGTCACCTAATTGCGGCGCCATGAAGGAGAAATTCTTATTGAAAGCCCTCTTTCTGAGGAGCACTGGTTGCCAATCTTGTGATTCTGTAATATTATTTATGAATAATTAATTATTGATTTATATGATGAGGAAAATATTGATTTTATGTGGATATAGATGGAGAAAATTTTTAAAATGACAATTGTTGAAAATTAATATTTTATCATTTTCTGATAAAATAATTCATTTAAATATATTATTTTAATAATATATTAACGGTGATATTTTTATAATGAATGCAGGATATATGAGTATATGAGGAGGAGGAGTATTTTTGTGGCATTAAATGATTAACATATGTTTTGTGGGTTTGTGGACCCCATTTCTTATTGAAATTTGATTATAGCTTGTAAAAATCGTCTGTTTGTGGATTTGGTCAATTTATTTTTGGAATTTGGAAAAACTTTCTTCAGTAAAGTTGTAGAGAATTGAATTTTCTATAAAAACTCATCGAGATTCAATTTTCTGATAAAAGGGCTATTTATTATGAATTATTGAAGTTTGAGTTAAAATAATTGATTTTTGGGAGTTTTAATTAATTATTTTGAGAAAAACGTTTTTGGTGAGTTTGTGAACCTCATTTAACATGTGCTATGGCTGAAATCAGATTTCAAAGGTGGGCTAAGGAATTTTGTTTATAAATAATATTATTATATTCAATTTTACGCTTTGGTGTTCTAAGCGATTTCACTATAAATAGGGTGCTTAGGTTAGAATTGAAAATCACATCGAAACTGAAGTTTTCTCTCTATTTCTCTCTCGATATATTGAGCGTATTCTTGTGAGTATACTTTGAGTGTTGCTATACGGTGCAAGTTCAAATCATAGTCTATATCTGGTGTTTCAGCTAGAAGTACTAATCTTTCGAGGTAAGGGATGTTATTTTCTTCTCAGATGATATTATTTCTTCAATATCATTATGCTGAAATATTGGTTGGAACTTTTTATCAAATTTGGAACTTTTCCATGTCGGGTTACTATTTCATGAGTTACTTATTCACGAGTTACTATTCATGAGTTACTATTCACGAGTTACTATTCACGAGTACTATTCATGAAGCGTGAAGATGTTTTTTGGGAAATTTCTATCTTTTGGTGTCGGAGTTACTATTCACGATATCTGACACTATTCACGAATCACGACATTATTCATAGAAAATGAAAATTTTTCTTTTAAGTCTAAAAATATCTATTCTCGGATACTAGCTTTGATTGTATCCATGTTTTGATCATTCTTGAATTTTACACCACTGTGATTATTTTTGAGGTATTTTTGGATGTGGATAAAACAAAGTACGAATCCTTAATCCTTAATCTTTGTCATTTTGTTTCACTGGATTCGTTTCTTTAAAAATATTTTTCATCATCTTCAGTCCTAAATGATGATATTCTTGAATATCTTTGGCCCAGTAGTGCAAAGATGAATGATTTCTTGATGAATATCTTTGGTCAGAATAGTAAAAGATGAGCAGTGTTGAGATGAACATGATCGATTGATTAATATCTTTGGCCCGTGGTGCAAAGATGAGCAGTGTTTAGATGAACATGACCAATCGATGAATATCTTTGGCACATAGTGCAAAGATGAATATTTGATTCGGATATATATATTGATTGATGTTACAGGGGATAAAATATCGACGATGAACTTTTAAATTCATACATAGAAGATAGTAGATTTCATTCTCTACGTAACTCTTCTATGAATTATTATTTCATTGCGAATATTGATCTCGAAACTTGTTGTCTATTGTATTCTATCGATTTTTCCTCATAAAGACTAACGATAATTTGTTGTACATTATCTTAGTCATAATATTCTTCTTGGGCTAGTTGAGCTCACCCTTTTCCTTGTTGTTCCATTTTTCTTCTCGGAGGCCGAGAATGTAGCGAGTACAAGTCGTGGTATGGAATGAAGGTTCTAGAGATAGTTGTTTAGTAGTCCTCACCATTTTTTAAAATAATGTATCAATAATTATGATGGGGATTTATTTATGCGTGTGGATATTGTCTAGATGACAATATCTCGTATATAAACTCACGCTTTATATGTTGTAATAATAAAGTTGTAGTTATTTACGTACCATGTATTTGGCGACTCGTAATGGGTTGGATGGAATGGACCTATTTTGGGGCGTCACATAGGTGCTTAGGTTAGAATTAAAAATACACGAAATCTGAAGTTTTCTCTCTATATTATCGGCGTATTCTTGTGAGTATTTTGAGTATACTTTGAGTATTGCTATATCTGATTGCAAGTTCAAGTCATAGCCTATATCCTGTTTCAACTAGAAGTCTTGTCTTTGTGAGGTAAGGGATGTTATTTTATTCGAAAATGATATTATTTCTTCAATATCATTATGCCAAAATATTGGTTGGAAATTTTATCAAATTTGGAACTTTTTCATGCTCGGGGTTACTATTCACGAGTTACTATTCATGAGTTACTATTCACGAGTACTATTCACGAAGATGATGTTTTTGTAATTTCTATCTTTTGGTGTCGAGTTACTATTCACGTGATACTGCACTATTCAATTTAAAAATGAAATTTCTTCTTTTGTCCAAAATATCTATTATAGATACTAGCTTTGATTGTATCCATGTTTTGATCATTCTTGAATTTTACTCCACTCGATTACTTATGAAGTATTTTTGAACTTGGATTGTTTAAAATACGAATCCTTAATATTTGTTCTTTTGTTTCACTAGATTCGTTTCCTTTAAAATATTTTTCATCATTCTCGACCCTAAATGATGATATTACCAATATCTTTGGCTCAGTAGTGCAAAGATGAATGATTTCTTGATGAATATCTTTGGCACAGTAGTGCAAAGATGAACAGTGTTGAGATTAACATGATCGATCGATTAATATCTTTGGCCCGTGTGCAAAGATGAACAGTGTTTAGATGAACATAACTAATCGATGAATATCTTTGGCACATGGTGCAAAGATGAATATTTGATTCCGTATATATATTGATTGATGTTACGAGGATAAAATATCGACGATGAACTTTTAAATTCATACATAGAAGATAGTAGTTTGCATTCTCTACTTAACTCTTCTAATGAATTATTATTTCATTATGAATATTGATTTAAAATTTGTTGTCTATTGTATTCTATTAGATTTTTCCTGTTGAAGACTAACGATAATTTGTTGTATATTATCTTAGTCATAATATTCTTTATTGGGCTAGTTGAGCTCACCCTTTTCCTTGTTGTTCCATTTTTCTTCTTAGGAGGCGAGAATGTGTAAATAGTACTAGTCGGGGTATGGAATGAAGGTTCTAGAGAGAGTTGTTTAGTAGTCCTCACCATTTTTGTAAAATAATGTATAAATAATTGTGATGAGGATTTATTTGGGTATGTATATTATCTAGAAGACAATAATTATATCTAAACTCACAGTATATATGTTGTCGTATTTTGCACGACAAATGTATTAATAAAGTTGTAGTTATTTCTGTACCATGTATTTGGTGACTCGAAATGGGTTGGATGGAATGGACCTATTTTGGGGGCGTCATAGTTGGTATCGAGCTTAGGGATATGATCTCCAGCGGAGATCGGGAATAGAACTAGGAGGGAGAGACGAGTAAATCCTTCGCTAGTGTGTCTACCTAAGCTTATTTGTTGGTTGGTCATAATATAGGGTATTATGTGATTTGTTAATTTATTTAATTAACCCTTGTTTTATGATAGTTTTTAAGAATGGTCACGAG
Source organism: Panax quinquefolius (assembly GCA_020205615.1). Taxonomy (NCBI): domain Eukaryota; kingdom Viridiplantae; phylum Streptophyta; class Magnoliopsida; order Apiales; family Araliaceae; genus Panax; species Panax quinquefolius. Next base: position 77,591,289 of record CM035172.1, on the reverse strand, counting down.
AACGTTAACAATGGAGTGAATGAGATCGTGGAGACACCTCTAATCGCCAACCCGGGATAATGTGATGTCGGTGAAGAAGGAATTAGAGATATCCATGTGGTGAGTGGAGAATTGATAGTTGCACTGAGATAGTCGCAGGTAGCAAATGAGAGTGAGGAAGAAGAGGAAGAAGAGGTACCAAGAGAGTTTATTAGAGGTATTTTATGATCAAAATATAGAATTGCAAAATCATATTCATGAGTTAGAAGAGTAAATTTGAAGAATTGCGAGCGTTCGTGGAGCAAAAGGATGCAACGATTCAAGCTTGTGTTACCCGATATGTGATGCTTGAATGAAACCACTCTTTAGCAAAGTACAAGATGATAAAGTGGAATCGAAATGAAAGAAGAAATAATCGAACGAGTGAGAATGAGTGATGCATGGGTAAAAGCAAAGACGACGCGTTGATATTATGGAAAGAGATGTCCAATCTAAAAAGAGAAGATTTAACGATGACGGAAGACGCGTCGGCAAAGATCAAGACCATCAAAAAATTCTAGGGGAAGAGAACGATCGTCAGTTAGATGCTACAGATGCGGAGAGGAGGGACATATAAGGTCAAACTGTTCAAAGCCTTCCAAGGTATGTTTTAGTTGTGGAAAAGATAGTCACATAGCTCGATTTTGTCCTATAGCAAAATCAAGTCCAGTTGGGACGTTGGCACCAGATCGCGGATACAGAAAAGTCAAAGTCAACGATTACTGGAAGAGCGTTTTTCGTGACTTCTCAAAAAGTGAGTAACCCGAACGAAGTTAGCACGGGTTAGTTAATTATAAATTCTTGCGAAGTTTATACCTTACTAGATACCGGTTCTACCCATTCTTTTATCTCTCTTGCTTGCGCTCAACGTTTGAACTTGACTACGGAGAAATTAGACTTTGACCTATTTATGGAGCTCCGTTAGGAGAAACTTTCATTACATCCGTTGTTTAGAAATCTTGCTTGATTCAGTTGGCACTATCACATTACCATTTAACCTTATTTCTATAGAGATATTTGCTTTTGATGTGATTTTAAGGTTAACTACTCATCATGCCTAAATTGATTACTTTCATAAGGTTGTTAGTTTTCATATTCTTAAGCAACCTGGTTATTCAATTCAAGCAATCAAACCATTGTAGTCAAACATTTTCATATCAAGCCATGAAGTCATTCGTTTATTATGGATGTCAAGTTTTCTTAGTCCATGTTATGGATTTGAATAAAGACACGTCAGATTTGAATAATATTCCTGTTGTTATTAATTTTTCCTGACGTATTTCCTAAAGAATTTCTTGGCTTACTCCCAAAGCCCGATATTAAATTTTGTATCGACTTTGAACCCGAAGACAAAACTCATTTCTAAAATCTCATATCGAATGGCTCTATTGAACTTCAAGAGTTAAAAATTCAACTATAAATTTGGTACCGAGCCTTTATCCGGTGACTTCCTTTGTGGCATGCAAAAGCACTCTTCTCGTAGGGGACACCATATTCGCATGCGATAGTAAACCGATAGGTGTCATTGTAACGTCTTATCCAAGGTTGGGATATGAGTCACGATTGAGAACAACCTAAGCTCGGTAATCGAAATATGTAGCTTTCTGCTTAGTTGGTTATTATTGGAGATTCGTTGAAGGATATTCTCGAATCGCTATTCCATTAACGCAATTTGACTTCGTAGAGATCGTAATTCGAATGGAGCAAGGAATGTGGGAAGAGCTTCAAGAACTCAAGAGGAGACTCATTTCAAAGACATGTTACGACAATGCCATCCTGGAAAAGCGAACGTGGTAACGGCGTGTTGAGTAGAAGATCGATATAAGAAATCGAGTACGATATTGTCAAAGACTAATTTCGTATAATTTACAAATAATAGAGATGGAGATGAAAACTCTAGGTACCCACGTGATGATATCTGAGTATAATCGACTTTAATCGATAAAGTTAAAGTTGTTCAAGCTACACACCGGAGTGATGAATATGAGGAAGAAGATCACGAAGTCGTTATTTCAAAAAGCGAGAATCGGTGAGGTGAGGAAAGCTCAAACCTTCGATTTATTAATCCATTTGAAATTCTCGATCGAATAGGAACCGTGGCCTATAGACTCGTTTTTATCGCCAAGTATGACGGCGTGTTCATAACGTTTTCACATATCGATGTTACGTAAATATGTGGACAACCAACCACATCATTGAGTTAGAACCCAGGACGAGATAGCCAAGACTTAACGTCGAGGAGGTATCTGTCAAGATCTTGGATAGGAAAGAACATGTCCTATGTGCCGAGGTTATACCACAAGTTAAAGTTTTGTGGAGAAACCATGCTATTGAGGAAATGACACGGGAGTTGGAAATGGAAATGAAAGCGGTATTATCATCTTTTGAAACACCAGTGCGTCGTCAATTTCGAGGACGAAATTTCATAAGGAGGGAGGTTGTAAGACCCCAAATTATTAATAAATGAAATTTATTTTCCTCTATTTATTATTTTGAAATAGTAAGGGTTGATTTGATTAATGTGGATAGTTATGGGTAAAATACGTAAATATTTGAATAAGCAAGTGGTTATAAAATATTCATTATTGTTTGGGAATATTCGTTTGGTCGTGGAATATTAAATCTTTGTCGGGAATATTTGTACGGCCAGCAGTAGTCTTTTATGGGCCCCATAACGAAAGCGATTGGATGAAGAAAATGACAAATATAAGTCATTTATAAATAACGGGCGTAGTTATTCTGAGTTATCTTTGTTGGAATACGGTGGTTAAAACACACTAATACGCCGTTGTTGAATAGTAGCACACCAGTATTGCACCAATTATTGATTCTTACGTAAAGGCAGGCACTACTTAATAATTATTACGATAATTACTATTCGATATTTTATTTTATTGATTCAATAATTGCTGCATTGATATTTTATATTCTTTGTTGTTTCAATAAATTATCATTACACAAGATTTTTCATTATCGAAGCAATAATTCATATTATCTGAATAATATTATTAGAAAACATTATTGGCAATGTCTAGAAAGTTACATCTAAGGAGAGGTTTGGTCACCTAATCATGGCCAAATGAAGGAGAAATCTTTATTGAAAGCCCCTCTTTCCTAGAACTACCAGTTGCCATCTTGTGATTCTGTAATATTATTTGTGAATAATTAATTATTGATTTATATGATGAGGAAAATATTGATTTTATGTGGATATAGATGGAGAAAATTTTTAATGTGACAATTGTTGAAAATTAATATTTTATCTTTTTTGATAAAATAATTCATTTAAATATATTATTATATTTTAATAATATATTAACGGTGATATTTTATAATGAATGTGGGATATATGAGTATATGAGGAGGAAGAGTATTTTGTGGCATTAAATGTTTAACACATATTTTGTGTGTTGGTGGACACAATTATTAGTAGAAATTTGATTATAAATGTGTAAAATCGCTTTTGTTGTGGATTTCGTCAATTTTGTTTGGAATTTGGAAAAACTTTCTTCTGTGAAGTTGTAGAAATTGAATTTCCTATAAAAAGTCATGAGATTCAATTATTTGACAAAAGGACTATTTATTATGAATTATTGAAGTTTAGTAGTTCAAATAATTGATTTTGGAAGTTTAAAATATTTTTAATTACAAAAACGTTTTTTTTCCATTTTGAAACTCATTTAACATGTGATAAGGAGGCTGAATTCAGATTGTTAGTGTGTGTATGAAGTTGTGGAAAATTATAATATTAATTTATTAAATTTTCTACTTTGGTGTTCTAAGCATTTTCCTATAAATAGGGTCTTAGGTTAGAATTAAAAATCACACCGAAAATCAAGTTTTCTCTCTATATTATCGGCGTATTCTTGTGAGTATTTTGAGTATACTTTGAGTATTGCTATCTGATTGCAAGTTCAAGTCATAGCCTATATCCTGTTTCAACTAAAGTCTGCCTTTGTGAGGTAAGGATGTTATTTTATTCGAAAATGATATTATTTCTTCAATATCATTATCTTAGAAATATTGGTTGGAAATTTTATCAAATTTGGAACTTTTTCATGCTCGGGGTTACTATTCACGAGTTACTATTCATGAGTTACTATTCATGAGTTACTATTCACGAGTTACTATTCACGAGTACTATTCACAAAGCGTGAAGATATTTTTTTGTGAAATTTCTATCTTTTGGTGTCGGAGTTACTATTCACGATATCTGGCACTATTCACGAATCTGACACTATTCATAGAAAAAATGAAATTTCTTCTTTTTGTCCAAAATATCTATTATGGATACTAGCTTTGATTGTATCCATGTTTTGATCATTCTTGAATTTTACTCCACTCTGATTACTTATGAAGTATTTTTGAACTTGGATTGTTTAAAATACGAATCCTTAATATTGTTCTTTTGTTTCCTTTGGATTCGTTTCCTTTAAAATATTTTTCATCATCCTCGGTCCTAAATGATGATATTCTTGAATATCTTTGGCTTTAGTAGTGCAAAGATGAATGATTTCTTGATGAATATCTTTGGCACATAGTGCAAAGATGAACAGGTGTTGAGATGAACATGACCGACTGATTAATATCTTTGGCCCGTAGTGCAAAGATGAACAGGTGTTTAGATGAACATGACCAACTGATGAATATCTTTGGCCTGTGAGTGCAAAGATGAATATTTGATTCCGATATATATATTGATTGATGTTACTGAGGATAAAATATCGACGATGAACTTTTAAATTCATACATAGAAGATAGTAGTTTGCATTCTCTACTTAACTCTTCTAATGAATTATTATTTCATTATAATATTGATTTAAAATTTGTTGTCTATTATATTCTATTAGATTTTTCCCTGTTGAAGACTAACGATAATTTGTTGTATATTATCTTAGTCATAATATTCTTTAATGGGCTAGTTGAGCTCACCCTTTTCCTTGTTGTTCCATTTTTCTTCTCAGGAGGCGAGAATGTAGCGAGTACTAGTCGGGGTATGGAATGAAGGTTCTAGAGAGAGTTGTTTAGTAGTCCTCACCATTTTTGTAAAATAATGTATAAATAATTGTGATGAGGATTTATTTGGGTATGTATATTGTCTAGAAGACAATAATTATATCTAAACTCACAGTATATATGTTGTCATATTTTGCACGACAAATGTATTAATAAAGTTGTAGTTATTTTTGTACCATGTATTTGGCGACTCAGAATGGGTTGGATGGAATGGACCTATTTTGGGGGCGTCACACATATCATCAAAGATCAACTTTCAACATTCATACATATCTCATATGCATTTCATATATATACATCAACATTTGCATAGCATAATATAGCTCAACTAACAGTTATCGAATTCATATATCAAATAGGAACTGAAAGACTTGCCTGATTCGTAGTTTATCAACTACGACTTACTGCTTAAAGCTTATCTGCACTTCGTGTATTCCTACACAATTATATAATCATGGATTCATATCCATTAGTCATACATTTCATACGCTCTTAATATAAGAACAAATATTATTTCCTAACTAGGTTTGTAAAACCTACATTTCACTTTCTCATCATACTCTTAGAATAGCTAGGTATGTATAAGTATACCTTAACCACTTGTTCATGACATCAACATTCGTATATATCTATCATACACTTGACTCGTTAAATGTTCGACACATTTAAAACTCATATATGTATATTCAACGTACATATAAACGTCTAACTTAGTTGTAACTTCACACCACATCACCTATCCTATATTTTTATAGCGCAAATCATATCACAAATTCAACAACGTATCGTTGCTTTATATCTTAAAAACATTCCTTTGGACTTCACTTTTGAAAGTCATGTCTATCATATAGCATGCCTTTTACACATTACATAGCATATTGGTCACATATTACCAGTTAAAGAAATCGAATAAGCATGCCTCGAACTTCAGTTCAAAAATAGAAACTATTCATGAATATAGGATGGCGCAGCTGTGCCCTATCTAGGCTTAGGGACGGCGTAGCTGCGCTGTCCCCTGGCCAGACCAAGGTTGAGCTTTGCACTCCTGGTTTCAGTCCAAAATTTAACCCACATATACTCTTATACTTTAACATACATTCATGCTAGAGGTTCTCATATAGGCATATGACCATTCTTGAGTTCACTTTCGCAAATTCTTAGTTCATGACTATATGGATGGAGAGAAGGTGGAGATCTATACAGATCATAAAAGCCTCAAATATTTCTTCACTCAAAAGGAACTCAACATGCGGCAACGACGATGGCTTGAGCTATTAAAAGATTACGATCATACCATTCAATACCATCTTGGAAAAGCGAACGTAGTAGCTGATGCATTGAGTAGAAGATCATATGCGGGTACGAGTGCGATATTGTCAACACAAAGGCCCATTTTGTATGACTTACAAATGATGGAGATAGAGTTAAAGACTCTAGGGACCCATGTGATGATGGCGAATATACGAGTAGAACTGACTTTAATCGATAAAGTTAAAGCTGCTCAAGCTACAGACCTGGAGATGATGCGTATGAGAAATAAAGTGCAAGAAGGTGCTATTCCGAAAGCAAGAATTGATGAAGAAGGAATACTTCGAGTCAAATCCAGACTTTGTGTTCTTAACAATTCTGACTTGAAGTATAAAATCACGATGGAGGCGCATAACACACCGTTTGCAATCCATCCTGGGAGTGCCAAAATGTATCGTGATCTTCGACATATATTTTGGTGGAGCAATATCAAGGCGGAGCATCAAGTGCCAAAAGGTCCATTGCAACCACTTGAAATTCTAGAATGGAAGTGGGAGCACATTACCATGGATTTCGTTACTGGTCTACCCAAGGTTTCTCAAGGCATAGATGCGATTTGGGTCATTGTTGATAGATTGACCAAGTTTGCTCATTTCTCACCGATACGAGAAATTTATACACTTGAACGTCTTGCTCGTATGTACATGTGACACCCCCAAGATTTGGTGTTCACTTAATCAAAACATTCATACCTAACTACCCAATCATAATAAAATTGAATAACAAAACCTGCCCATACATGATTATATTAATAAAACATTATCTCCCATGTTATCTAACCATTAATTACAATCATTCAAATGCGGAATTTAAATAAGTTCATTACAATAATCAAATTAAAGTCTGATAAATAACTGTCAACATATTACAAGTCTTCAAAACGTGTTCATCTTCCCCTTGCCCTTAATTGTGCTAGGTACATCTACCTTCTCATCCTTAGCTGTAATAGTTATATAAGCAAGAGTGAGCAAACAAAGCTCACTTGAAATAAGAATGAATACACTTTACAACATTCGCCAAATAATAGGCTCAATAGAACTGAATGATATGTTCTATTAACATTCTGAAATATACTACTGAGGGTCTAATGACCACGAACCATGTCCACATTTATAAGTAATCTTTCAACTTTAACTTTAACAGTCATATGACTATAAAGACTCCATGTACTTAGGGGGATCAACCCTTTGTACAATGTATTGTGCACAAACATTTCAACGCTAAGCGTAAACCCCTAAAAAATAGGGTTGTTCATCTCAGTATTTAGATTACAAGTCTGCACCAAAGTAAGTTTGGTTTGAATACATTTCAAGGTAATTTGGAGTTCAACGAACATCAACTAAGGATTAGTTGAATAAAATGAAATCACACTATGCTATGAATAAATCATTGTGTATTAAAGTTACGCGTTAGGAATAATCTAATAGCATAAATGTTGAATAACTATCATTACCTTGCTTGAACAATATTAAGCCAAGGTTATTTAGAATTGGATACTAAGCATGCATAACGAATAGCAATTTGAACAATAATAACTATTCAACAACAATATATTAGATTATATAAACTTGCATGCTATTTGACAAGCTAAAGACAAGGATAACTTGCTTAACATCAAAATAAGGTTTAGAAAACTTGTATCATCATGAACAACTAGATACAAAAGCTTGTGAAATTACAGTTGAAATAGGACAAGTAAACTTACCTAACAATAAACAATCTAGCTCAACGAAAGTGTAGAGTTATAAAACTTGCTCAATTATAAAAGTAGAATTAGAGAAGTTGCTCAATGTTCAAAGATAGGTTTAGAAACTTGCTCAATCAAAAAAATAAAGTTACACATGTAATAATAGAACTAACTCAACGAAATTGTATAATTAGAAAACTTGCCTCAAGTGTAAGCTAAAATATTAAGACTCACGTTCACCTATACACGGTATTAAAACCACAACATCTATTAGACATACTAATATTCACTTTTCAATATAAAACGCATTACTAGCGAAACTTGTTATTTTAGCACAAGTCTTATGCTACCATATATATTTCAGAATTCCCAAGTGTTAACATCACAACACTTATCTAACATTCGTTGTATAAACTAAGTTACGCATAACACGTTTATAACTTACTAATCACTTTTACAACTTTGAATTTACAATCCACCTAACATGACTCTGTTTAACCTTGTTGTTACATGATTCTCACATAACCTAACATTAAGCTAAGTTACATTGAACGTTCAAAGTCTCATGAAATTAGCAGACTTCACCGTCTCGAATCGGCGGGCATTAAGCGTCACACTTTGATTTTATCTTTGATTCGCAGTGCTACCTTGCCAAGGGATCATATGATCGATCGCTTCTGCTACGAACTCCGGTTTCTGAGAACATGGCTACAACAGTTTTCTTAAGCCAATTAACACGAATTTCACCCACCAAACAGTAATAATAACATGTAAGATAAATATAACAATATCATAAACATGATTGCTAACATTTTCCATCAATTAAAACAATTTAACAACACTTCTAACTATTTTACTTTCTCAAAATTCATATTTTTAAACTAAAACTCCATTTTTGAGTTTCTTCACCAAAATGAACACTGTAACTTCGATTCTTGTCCAAATTACTTCGTTCAAATTACGTTATGTGAGTTTCTTAATAAACTAGCATATACACGACTCAATTTACAGTTTAACATATGAATTGACCATAAAACTTGGTACTTACATGAGCCATATGAAAAAAATACATATAAACATACACCGTCGAAAAATTTCTTCTTCTCAGAAACCTAAATTATCCGAGATTAACATGCAATTTACTTGTTTAAACATAATCTCTAATCATCATAAACACATGTAATCAACATAATTGAATTATATAGCAACCCTTCTAAACCTATGAAATTCACAGAGTATAAAAATTATTACCGTAAATTCATATATATATATATATATATAATATTGAGATTATGGAAGAATTACCTTGAATTAGCTTACACAACCTTGCTAAACACGTAATTTGTTGTGAAAATTCTTAAGACTTCTCCCAATTCCTCTCGAAAACTCTCTTTTCTTCTCTCTCTGCTTTCGATGACTAAACTCTCAGTTAAGTTAAGCGTAAACAAATAAACTGATAAATCTTAATACTAATACTAATTAGGATATCAGTTATAACGTATAAGTTATAATTACATTATATTTATTATTTAATTTTTTTAATTTAGATTATTTAAATTCAAAATTTGAAAATCCAAAAGCCACAAGGCTTTGTTTGGCAAAATCCTTTAAAATAAAGATTTAATATCTTTACGCTTTGTTTAGGTTAAACCAATTTAAAACTACTTTAATTTATTTTAATACTCCTTATAATATAGTTATTTGTCACACTATATTTAATCAAACTTTCATACTTAATTTAACTAATTCAAATAACAATTAATTAAATAAATCATTTAATCACATAACTCAATACAAATAATTAACCATCAAATTGAAATATCAATATAATAATAATTTCCTTAACTCATTAATTATTTATTTAACAAATAATTAACTAAATAAAATCAAATCAATTAAACAAATATTTATTCAACGATAAACACATCCATTAAATATTTATATATAATTCAATAAATATTTAATATTATAATTAAAATTCTGGAATATTACAGTACATAAACGAGATTGTAAGATTGCATGGTATGCCAGTATCCATAGTTTTTGATCGAGACCCCAGATTCACTTCACGATTTTGGGTTAGTTTGCAAAAAGCTATGGGCACGGATTTACAATTTAGTTCATCATATCATCCTCAAACGGACGGGCTGTTAGAGAGGACTATTCAAACTCTTGAAGATTTATTAAGACTCTGTGTCTTTAACTTCAAATGAAGTTGGGACAAGTATATTGGGACTCTTAAGACTCGTTCTCCAGTATGTTGGGATGAGGTGGGAGAAGCAACGTTGTTGGGACCGGAGTTGGTACGTATGACTACGGAAAAGATTCAAACGATCCGACAACGTATAAAAACCTCACAAGATCGACAAAAGAGTTATGCTGATCTTCATCGAAAGGACGTGGAATTCAATATTGGAGATCATGTGTTATTACGTGTTGCTCCATGGAAAGGAGTTGCGAGATTTGGAAAGAGAGGAAAGCTCAATCCTCGATTCATTGGCCCATTTTTAATCCTCGATCGAGTAGTAACTGTGGCCTATAGACTCGCCTTACCTCCAAATATGTCTCGTGTTCATAACATTTTTCACATATCTATTTTACGTAAATATGTGAAAGACCCGAACCACATTATTGAATTAGAACCGGACTAGATAGCGGAAGATTTAACGTATGAGGAGGTACCTGTTAAAATCTTGGATAAGAAGGATCATATTCTACGCTCCAAGGTTATACCTCAAGTAAAAGTTTTGTGGAGAAACCACGATGTTGAGGAAATGACATGGAAGTTAGAATCTGAAATGAAGTCAAGGTATCCTCACCTCTTCGATATACTAGGTATGCACCCTAATTTTGAGGATGAAATTTCATTAGAAGGGAAGGTTGTAAGACTCCAACTTTTATGAATAAAAATTAATTTTTCTCGAAATATATTTTTGAATATTATGGTGTGGATTTGATATAATGTTATAATTGTGGGTAATATTTATAATGTTTGAAAAGTAAGCAAGTGGTTATATAATATTCGATTGGTCGGAGAATATTCTTTTTAACAGGGAATATTCGTGCGACAGCACAATCATTGGTGGACCCCACAACGGAAGTATTGTCATATTTAGAAAACGACAGAATTATCTTTTTATAAAATTAACGACGAAAGTTTTATCGTTAAACTGTTGAATTACCTGGTGGTAAAAGAACAGTAATACGCGTGGTTGCATAGTAGCACACAGTATTGATTATTGATGCTTACTTGGGAAGTCACTCAGTTATACTCAATTATTGTTATAGTAATTGTTGCATAATATCTCTCATATTATTGGTTCAATTATTGTCACAGTATCATATGCATAATATTTATTATTATTTAATCAATAATTGAGACGACAAAGTTATTCATATTATTATTTACAATATTGACAATGTCTAGAAAGTTCTATCAAGGAGAGGTTTGGTCACCTAATTGCGCGCCAATAGGGAGAAATCCTTATCGGAAAGCCCCCTCTTTCTTGGGAATGATGTGGTTGTTAAATATTGTGAGTTATAATATTAATGATGAATAAGTTTGTATTAATTAAAGATGAAATTGATATTTTTATTGTGTTGGGATTATTAGTTTTAATGAAAGTCGACATATTCTTCCCTTCTTATAAGGATTCTGTCCCCAGAATTGAAGACACAGATTAAACAAATAACTCACGATAATTCTTCATCATTTCAGCTTCGAGTTCCCACGTTACCTCTTCGACATTGTGGTTTCTCCATATCACCTTCACAGAAGGTATCACTTTATTTCGAAGCACTTGTTCTTTCCTGTCGACTATCTAGATAGGAATCTCTTCATAAGACAAATCTTTATAAAAATTACAATGGTTCGTACTTGATCACGTGCTTGTAATCGGGTTTATACGGTCGTAACACCAAAATGTGAAAAACGTTATGAATGTTTTCCAACTTTGGAGGTAGAGCTACCTCATAAGCCACTTCCCCCACTCTTCGTAGTATCTCAAAAGGTCCAATAAATTTTGGACTGAGCTTTCCTTTCTTGCCAAAACGAATTTTCCCCTTCCAAGGAGAAACTTTTAGGAAAACGAAAGTTCCTACTTCAAATTCGCGATTCTACGTGTGTTGATCGGCATACTTTTTCTATCTGTCTTGGGCTGCTACCATTCCTGTCCTGATGAGTTTGACAACCTCAGCAGTTTGTTGTACCGATTCGGTCCTAACGATTGGCGTTCACCGACTTCATCCCAAAGATAGTGGAGTTCGTACTTTACGTCGTCTGATACCTGTAAAAGGTATCTACCGATGCTCGCGTGGTAATGGCTGTTGTTATAGCAAATTCCACCAACCAGTAAATGTTCTTCCCAGCTCTCTTTGAAATCCATGATGCATGCTCTCGGATATCTTCCAACGTTTGGATTGTTCGTTCACTTTGCCGTCGGTTTGCGGATGGTATCTGTCAGTACTCATTCGCAATTGTGTTCCCATACATTCTTGTAGTCTCTTCTAGAAGTTTGACGTAAATCGCGGATCTCTATCTGATACAATTGACACTGGCACTCCATTCCTCGAAATGATCTCTTTAACGTACAACCTTGCCAATTGATCAAGATTAAATCTAATCATTATTGGTAAAAAGTGTGCTGATTTTGTCAGTATGTCCACTATCACCCAAATCACATCGCATCCTTTCTGAGTAGTTAGAAGACCCACCACAAAATCCATTGTGATGTGTTCCCACTTCCATTCCAGTATTTCTAACGGTTGAAGTAATCCGCTTGGTCTTTGATGCTCGGCCTTGACTCTTTGACATTTCAAGCATTTTGCCACACATTCGGTAATGTCTCTTTTCATGTTCGGCCACAAAAAATATCGCCGCAAATCTTGATACATCTTCGTACTTCCTGGATGAATCGAATATCTTATGTTGTGTGCTTCGATCAAGATTTTGTTTTTAAGCTCTGGTACTGCTGGAACCCAAATTCTTTCCTCGGACTGTAGTAGTCCTTCGATATCAATCTTGTATTTTACATCACTACCCTCAACCACTTTCTCTTTGATCGTTTCACATTCTTTATCTTGTAGTTGAGCGTTCTTCACTTTGTCCACCAAAGTTGGACTAGCTTCTATCTGGTATAAGTAATCATTGAATTCCTTTGGAAATTTTATTTCCAACTCTAGTTTTGCCATTGCTGATATAAGCTCCTTCTGAGTGGTTATCAGCATCAATTTTTCCCGACCTTTTCTGCTTAAAACATCTGCAACCACATTCACTTTGCCCGGATGATAAAAGATCTTGCAATCGTAATCTTTTATCAATTCCATCCATCTTCTTTGACGCATGTTTAGGTCCTTCTATGTGAAAATATACTTCAGACTTTTAATGGTCTGTGTAGATTTCACATTTCTCCCCATATAGATAGTGTCTCCATATCTTCAGAGCAAATACTACTACAGCCAATTCTAAATCATGAGTCAGATAACCTTTCTCATAATCCTTCAGTTGTCTTGATGCATACGCAATTACTTTGTCGTTCTGCATAAGAACACAACCCAACCCTTTATGTGAGGCATCACTAAACACCACAAAGTTTCCTGTACTATTTGGTAACAACAACACAGGTGCCACACTTAGCTTCTTCTTCAAATCTTGAAAACTCTCTTCACACTTCTCTGTCCAAATAAATTTTACCGCTTTCCTTGTCAAATTAGTTAGCGGAGTGGCTATCTTAGGAAAATCTTGGATAAATATTTTATAATAACCGGGTAGTCCCAAGAAACTCCTTACGTCCGACAGTGTTCTTGGTTGTCCCCAATTGATTAAAGCTTCCACTTTCGATGGATCCACTAAAATCCCATCCTTGTCAATCACGTGCCCAAGAAATTGTACGATCTCTAGCCAAAATTGCATTTTTAGAGAATTTTATGCATAAACTTTTCCTTTCTTAGTGTTTCCAACGTCAAACGCAAGTGTTCCACGTGTTCTTCTTGAGTTTTGGAATACACCAGAATGTCATCGATAAATACCACTACGAACTTGTCTAAGAACTTGTCATCGATAAACACCCTATTCATCAAATCCATGAATGCAGCAGGTGCATTGGTTAAACCAAAAGACATCACCAGAAACTCATAATGTCCATACCAAGTTCTGAATGTTGTTCTAGGTATATCCTCCTTCCTTACCTTCAATTGGTGATACCCACTTCTCAAATCTATTTTCGAGAAGTATTTAGCACCCTTCAACTGATCAAACAAGTCATCTATTCTTGGTAATAGATATTTGTTTTTAATAGTGACTTTGTTCAATTCTCTATAATTAATGCAAAGACGCATCGACCCATCCTTCTTTTTCACGAATAACACCGGCGCTCCCCACGGTGATACGCTTGGTTGAATATACTTCTTGTCTAACAGTTCTTATAATTGTACCATCAGTTCCTTCATTTCTACCGGAGCCATTCTGTATGGGGCTTTCGATATCGGTGCTGTTCCCGGTGCTAAGTTGATCACAAACTCAATTTCTCTATCAGGCGGAAGTCTTGGCAAATCCTCTAGAAACACGTACTCAAATTCCCTCACCACTGGTATCCCTTCCAGTTTCACATTCTTCTTCTGAGTATCGACTATGTAAGCTAAATAGCCCACACAACCTTGACTCAACAATTTCTTAGCCTGCATAATCGTCAGACATTTCATTTGTCTAGGCGACTTGCTACCATAGAATACTACCTTTGACGGGGTCATAAGGTTTACACACTTCTTTTGGCAATCAATTCTGCTCCATATTTGAATAGCCAATCCATTCCCAGAATAAAATCAAACACTCCAAGTCTAATTAGAATCAAATCTACCATCAAGATATTTTCCTTAATGTTCACCCTACAGTTCTTGTATACGAATCTAACAGGGATTACTTCCTTATTCGCAATTTTTATGTTCAAAGGGAAATTCAATTCTTCACTAGGCAATTCTAACCTCTTAGAAAATTCATCAGATATAAACGAGCAAGTAGCACCCGAATCAAATAATACATAAGCATTTATATCATTGATTGTGATAATACCTGACACCACATCTTTTGATTTCACATCATCTTGCACAGTCATGTTGAAGGTTCTGGCTATGGGTTTGTTTGATGCTGTAGGTCCTGCAACGGCCCATGTACCTCCATTGCTTCTGGTTGTCTCGCCAGCCTTTTTCTTAGGGCATTCACGAGCAAAGTGATCCTTGGATCCGCACGTGAAGCACACATTCTTGTTAGGTTGAGTGCAATTTGGGGCGATGTGACCCTCCTGACCACAATTATAACATACTCGTTTCCCCCATCAAGCACGCACCCTTATGAAACTTCCCGCATGTAACACATGCTTCAAACTTCCTATTTTGCTTGTTACCCTGTTGGTTTCCAGTACCCAAGCTTCCATTCCACTTCCTCTTCAAATTTTTGTTGTTGTTTCCACCACTACCACCTCCATTCTTAATCTCCACCTCATTCTTCTTCTTCTTCTGTTCCTGATTGAACTTTGTCACTGCCTTGCCTCCACCTTCAGTGAGTATTGCTTTCTCCATCACTGCTGCGAAAGTCTTCAACTGGAACAGGGAAACCCTACTGTACAACCAGGGCTTCAGTCCCTGTTCAAACCTCTTCGCCTTACGTTTGTCAGTACTGACTTGATATGGCGCAAACCTTGCCAACTCGTTGAATTTAGCGGCATATTCAGATACCGTCATCGTTCCCTACTTTAGTTCCAAAAACTGCACTTCTAGCTAACTCTTCGAACTCTCTGGGAAATAGGTCTCGAAGAATATTTCCTTAAACCTATCCCAGGTCATCACCCCCGGCTCTTCACTAGTTTTATTGGCCTGCCACCAATAACTAGCTTCTGCTTTCAACATGAATGTTGTGAAAGCAGTCTTCTGATCTTCCCCTACCCTAGCGACATCGAACACCTTTTCTATCTCCATAATCCAAGTCTGTGCCTCGACTGGATTTATGGACCCATAGAATTCAGGTGGTCCAACCGCCTTGAAATCCTTAAACGTTGTTCTTTGGTGCTGTGGTTGATTATGCAACGCTCCTGTTAGTAGCGTCACTAGTTAACGAGGTTAGCATCAACATTGTCGTTATTGGTTCCTTCAGTGGTTCTCTATCGTGGTGGTTGACGACTGGGAGGCATTTTCTGTTAAAAATACACTCATTAGATTATTATTCAACTCTTTTAAGTAATTTCTACTTAACTTGTCTCCACAAAAGAAATAGCCACATAATCACATAACACTTTAAATAAAATAACAGCTTTTATTTATTCATAATTTCTTTGAAAATATAAAACAATAGCATCACTGCTATTTACATTACTTTCCTAAACTACAAAACTTTCAGGACAACATCATCATCATATCCCATAGGTTACATAATACTTGGGATTTATAATTTATTTAACATTTATTAATCGCATAACAACTACGATGTTCTACTAATATACTGCTTAGCCTTACTATGTTCTTCTTCCATGATCCGGAACCATTGTTCTGCGAGCTAATACTTATGATGGAAACGTCTCGAACTGAATAGGATATCCCATGACCCGATCTTGAGCCCGATTAATCATGGTGTTGAATACTTTATCCATCTCCTCCATCTTCATCCTCTTTGCTTGTGCGTCTCTTGCTGCTATTTCGGTTCATTGAAAAGCTTACTCGTAGGCGTCTTCAGCTCTTGCTCTCTTAATAGCTTCTTCCTTCAGTTTGTTCTTCAGTTCATCGACATCCTCGATCAGTTGTTCTTTCTCTCCTTCAGTCTGTACTAGCTTCTCCTCGACATTAGTCAGTCGTTCCTCACGATCCTGGATCTCACCGTCTTCTGTGTCATTGCAGTCTGTTGCTCAGCTACTATCTCTTGCAATTCCTCGACTGTATCCTGAAGTTCTACGTTACGGTCGTAGACTTCATCATACATATGAGCGACTATCGAGGTTAGTGGAGTCTCTTCCTCCTCGTCCTCATCATCCTCATCCTCCTATGGCAACTCAACGGGATCCTCCTCATCCGTCTCCACATCATCATCCTCATCTTCAACCACTATGACCAACGGGGCTGACCCCCATGGCAGTAGTCGTTCCCAAGCAACCTGAATATTGCGAGGCTCCACCTCTATAGGCATCTGAGGTCCCTCCTCCCTAGCCTGACTGGATTCTCCGACATTAGTCATCCTGACAACAAAATTTTAAGTTTTAATTATTAATCATTACTACTCGACACTCACGATCACATAAGTTATAAACACATAAGCACATAAGTGTTTTATTACTTCTTCCTTAAAACTCGATAAGAGTTTATCATCACTATCTTTTCAAAGGCTACTTCCTAAGGCTTTTCCCCACCTAAGGTTCATAACCTAAAGCTTTGATACCAACTTGTGACACCCCCAAATCCCGGTACTTCATTACCTCAAGATTTGCTGTTCACTTAATCAAAATATTCATACCTAACTACCTAATCATAATAAAATTGAATAACAAAACCTGCCCATACATGATTATATTAATAAAACATTATCTCCTAGGTTATCTAACCTTTAATTACAATCATTCAAATGCGGAATTTAAATAAGTTCATTACAATAATCAAATTAAAGTCTGATAAATAACTGTCAACATATTACAAGTCTTCAAAACGTGTTCATCTTCCCCTTGCCCTTAATGGTGCTAGGTACATCTACCTTCTCATCCTTAGCTTTAATTGTTATATAAGCAAGAGTGAGCAAACAAAGCTCACTTGAAATAAGAATGAATAAACTTTACAACATTCGCCAAATAATAGGCTCAATAGAACTGAATGATATGTTCTATTAACATTCTGAAATATACTACTGAGGGTCTAATGACCACGAACCATGTCCACATTTATAAGTAATCTTTCAACTTTAACTTTAACAGTCATATGACTATAAGGACTCCACGTACTTAGGGGGATCAACCCTTCATACAATGTATTGTTCACAAACATTTCAATGCTAAGTGTAAACCCTTAAAAATAGGGTTGTTCATCTCAGTAATTAGATTACAAGTCCGCACCAAAGTAAGTTTGGTTTGGATACATTTTAAGGTAATTTGGAGTTCAACGAACATCAACTAAGGATTAGTTAAATAAAATGAAATCACACTATGCTATGAATAAATCATTGTGTATTAAAGTTACGCTTTAGGAATAATCTAATAGCATAAATGTTGAATAACTATCATTACCTTGCTTGAACAATATTAAGCCAATGTTATTTAGAATTGGATACTAAGCATGCATAACGAATAACAATTTGAACAATAACAACTATTCAACAACAATATATTAGATTATATAAACTTGAATGCTATTTGACAAGTTAAAGACAAGGATAACTTGCTTAACATCAAAATAAGGTTTACAAAACTTGTATCATCATGAACAACTAGATACAAAAGCTTGCAAAATTATAGTTGAAATAGGACAAGTAAACTTGCCTAACAATAAACAAACTAGCTCAACGAAAGTGTAGAGTTAGAAAACTTGCTCAATTATAAAAGTAGAATTAGAGAAGTTGCTCAATGTACAAAGATAGGTTTAGAAACTTGCTTAATCAAAAGAATGAAGTTATACATGTAATAATAGAACTAACTCAATGAAAGTGTAGAGTTAGAAAACTTGCCTCGAGTGTAAGCTAAAATATTAAGGCTCACGTTCACCTATACACAGTATTAAAACCACAATATCTATTAGACATACTAATATTCACTTTTCAATATAAAACGCATTACAAGCGAAACTTGTTATTTTAGCACAAGTCTTATGATACCATATATATTTCAGAATTCCCAAGTGTTAACATCACAACACTTATCTAACATTCATTGTATAAACTAAGTTACGCATAACACGTTCGTAACTTACTAATCACTTTTATAACTTTGAATTTACAATCCACCTAACATGACTCTATTTAACCTTGTTGTTACATGATTCTCACATTAATCTAACATTAAGCTAAGTTACATTGACGCTCAAAGTCTCATGCAATTAGCGACTTCACACTGTGCGGCGAATCGGGCATTGGCGCGGCCAGCTTTTATATCGATTGCAACACGCCCGCATGCAATAAGGCGCAAGACTAAGAGAGACTGTGGTCGCGCTACACACAGACTCCAGTTTCTACAGAACATGGCTACGACAGTTTTCTTAAGCCAACTAACACGAATTTCACCCACCAAACAGTAATAATAACATGTAAGATAAATATAACAATATCATAAACATGATTGCTAACATTTTCCATCAATTAAAACAATTTAAAAACACGTCTAACTATTTTACTTTCTCAAAATTCATATTTTTAAACTAAAACTCCATTTTTGAGTTTCTTCACCAAAATGAACACTGTAACTTCGATTCTTGTCCAAATTACTTCGTTCAAATTACGTTATGTGATTTTCTTAATAAACTAGCATATACAAGACTCAATTTATAGTTTAACATATGAATTGACCATAAAACTTGGTACTTATATGAGCCATATGAAAAAAATACATATAAACATACACAGTCAAAAATTTCTTCTACTGTAAACCGAAATTATCCGAGATTAACATGCAATTTACTTGTTTAAACATAATCTCTAATCATCATAAACACATGTAATCAACATAATTGAATTATATAGCAACCCTTCTAAACCTATGAAATTCACAGAGTATAAAAATTATTACCGTAAATTCATATATATATATATATATATATATATATATGTATAATATTGAGATTATGGAAGAATTACCTTCAATTAGCTTACACAACCTTGCTAAACACAGAATTTGTTGTGAAAATTCTTAAGACTTCCCCCCAATTCCTCTGAAAAATCTCTTTTCTTCTCTCTTCTCAGTTGACTAAACTCTCAGTTAAGTTAAGCGTAAACAAATAAACTGATAAACCTTAATACTAATACTAATTAGGATATCAGTTATAACGTATAAGTTATAATTACATTATATTTATTATTTAATTTTTTTAATTTAGAATATTTAAATTCAAATTTTGAAAATCCAAAAGCCACAAGGCTTTGTTTGGCAAAATCCTTTAAAATAAAGATTTAATATCTTTAGGCTTTGTTTGGGTTAAACCAATTTAAAACTACTTTAATTTATTTTAATACTCCTTATAATATAGTTATTTGTCACACTATATTAAATCAAACTTTCATACTTAATTTAATTAATTCAAATAACAATTAATTAAATAAATCATTTAATCACATAACTCAATACAAATAATTAACCATCAAATTGAAATATTAATATAATAATAATTTCCTTAACTCATTAATTATTTATTTAACAAATAATTAACCAAATAAAATCAAATCAATTAAACAAATATTTATTCAACGATAAACACATCCATTAAATATTTATATATAATTCAATAAATATTTAATATTACAATTAAAATTCTGGAATGTTACAGTACATAAACGAGATTGTAAGATTGCATGGTATGCCAGTATCCATAGTTTCTGATCGAGACCCAAGATTCACTTCACGATTTTGGGTTAGTTTGCAAAAAGCTATGGGCACAGATTTACGATTTAGTTCATCATATCATCCTCAAACAGACGGGCAGTCGGAGAGGACTATTCAAACTCTTGAAGATTTATTAAGACTCTGTGTCCTTGACTTCAAAGGAAGTTGGGACAAGTTTTTACCATTGGTGGAGTTTTCCTATAACAACAGTTATCAAACAAGTATTGGCATGGCTCCATTTGAGGCGTAGTATGGAAGAAAGTGTCGTTCTCCAGTATGTTGGGATGAGGTGGGAGAAGCAACGTTGTTGGGACCGGAGTTGGTACGTATGACTACGGCAAAGATTCAAATGATCCAACAACGTATAAAAACCTCACAAGATCGACAAAAGAGTTATGCTGATCTTCATCGAAAGGACGTGGAATTCAATATTAGAGATCATGTGTTGTTACGTGTTGCTCCTTGGAAAGGAGTTACAAGATTTGGAAAGAGAGGAAAGCTCAATCCCCGATTCATTGACCCATTTTTAATCCTCGATCGAGTAGGAATTGTGGCCTATAGACTCGCCTTATCGCCAAGTATGTCTCATGTTCATAACATTTTTCAAATATCTATGTTCGTCTCTATAGATAGCGGAAGATTTAACGTATGAGGAGGTACTTGTTAAAATCTTGGATAAGAAGGATCATATTCTACGCTCCAAGGTTATACCTCAAGTCAAAGTTTTGTGGAGAAACCATGATGTTGAGGAAATGACCTGGGAGTTAGAATCTGAAATGAAGTCCAGGTATCCTCACCTCTTCGACATACTAGGTACGCACCCTAATTTTGAGGATGAAATTTCATAAGAAGGGGAGGTTGTAAGACCCCAACTTTTATGAATAAAGATTAATTTTTCTCAAAATATATTTTTGAATATTATGGTGTGGATTTGATATAATGTTAAAGTTGTGGGTAATATTTATAAATTTTACAAAGTAAGCAAGTGGTTATATAATATTCGATTGGTCGGAGAATATTTGTTTTAACAGGGAATATTCGTATGACGGCACAATCATTGGTGGACCCCACAACGAAAGCATTGTCGTATTTAGAAAACGACAGAATTATCTTTTTATAAAATTAACGGCGAAAGTTTTACTGTTAAACGATTGAACTACCCGGTGGTAAAAGAACAGTAATACGCGTGGTTGAATAGTAGCACACGGTATTGATTATTGATGCCTACGTGAGAAGTCACTCAGTTATACTCAATTATTGCTACAGTAATTGCTGCATAATATCTCTCATATTATTGATTCAATTATTGTCGCAGTATCATCTGCATAATATTTATTATTATTAAATCAATAATTGAGACGACAAAGTTATTCATATTATTATTTGCAATATTGACAATGTCTAGAAAGTTCTATCAAGGAGAGGTTTGGTCACCTAATTGCGCGCCAATAGGGAGAAATCCTTATCGAAAAGCCCCCTCTTTCTTGGGAATGATGTGGTTGTTAAATATTGTGAGTTATAATATTAATGATGAATAAGTTTATATTGATTAAAGATGAAATTGATATTTTTATTGTGTTGGGATTATTAGTGTTAATGGAAGTCGAAATATAATCCGATAATAATTGATGTCTGGAGGTTATATTGACCAATCGGGCAATTAACTGGATAAATGAGTAATTAATTGCTATTAATTCACATGCTTTATAACTATTTGTTCACATGTGTGTACTATTAATTCACATGCATGTACTATTAGGGGAGGTGGTGCAAGATTGATAATACTTGCATGACTAAATTTAAAATAGAGGTATAGATAAAGTTACTATACTGTAATTATTTTTTTCACATGTATAGAACTATTGATTCACATGAATGTAATTTTGATTCACATGATGTACTATTAGTGGAGGTGGTGCAAGTTTGATAATACTTGCGGAACTAAATTAAAAATGAAAGAAAAGATGAAGGTATTATACTGTAATATTTTGAGCTCCAAAACATGCAATTATCGAAACTATATTTTCCAATAAATAGAAGCTCATTCTTCCTTCATTCTCACCAATTCACTAAGACTCACAAAAGCAATTATAGAGAGAGAAGCTATAGAGAGAAAGAAGAAGAGAAGTCTCCTACCTCACTATTCCAGTATCAAGTCTTATTCTAAGGTAAGGGATATTATTTTTGTGACGCCCCCAAAATAGGTCCATTCCATCCAACCCATTCTGAGTCACCAAATACATGGTACAGAAATAACTACAACTTTATTAATACATTTGTCGGGTAAAATACGACAACATATATACTGTGAGTTTAAATACAATTATTGTCTTCTAGACAATATCCACACGCAAATAAATCCCCATCACAATTATTGATACATTATTTTACAAAAATGGTGAGGACTACTAAACAACTCTCTAGAACCTTCATTCCATACCCCTTGACTAGTACTCGCTACATTCTCGCCTCCCGAGAAGAAAAATGGAACAACAAGGAAAAGGGTGAGCTCAACTAGCCCAATAAAGAATATTATGACTAAGATAATATACAACAAATTATCGTTAGTCTCCAACAGGGGAAAAATCTAATAGAATACAATAGACAACCAGCTTTTAAATCAATCTTCGCAATGAAATAATAATTCATTAGAAGAGTTAAGTAGAGAATGCAAACTACTATCTTCTATATATGAATTTAAAAGTTCATCGTCGATATTTTATCCTCAGTAACATCAATCAATATATATCTCGAATCAAATATTCATCTTTGCACTACAGCCAAAGATATTCATCGATTAGTCATGTTCATCTAAACACTTGTTCATCTTTGCACTACTGGCAAAGATATTAATCGATCGATCATGTTCATCTCAACACTGCTCATCTTTGCACTACGGGCCAAAGATATTCATCAAGAAATCATTCATCTTTGCACTACAGGCCAAAGATATTCAGTAATATCATCATTTAGGACTGAGGATGATGATAAATATTTTAAAGAAAACGAATCCAGTGAAACAAAAGAACAAGTATTAAGGATTCGTACTTTAAATAATCCAAGTTCAAAATACTTCATAAGTAATCAGAGTGGAGTAAAATTCAAGAATGATCAAAACATGGATACAATCAAAGCTAGTATCCATAGTAGATATTTTGGACAAAAAAAAGAAATTTTATTTTTCTATTGAATAGTCTCAGATTCAGAATAATGTCGTATATCGTGAATAAGATCGATATCGTGAATAGTAACTCAAACACCAAAAAGATAGAAATTTCACAAAAAACATCTTCACGCTTAAGTGAATAAGTACTCGTGAATAGTAACTCGTGAATACTAACTAATGAATAAGAACTCGTGAATAGTAACCCCGACATGAAAAAGTTCCAAATTTGATAAAATTTCCAACCAATATTTCTAATAATGATATTGAAGAAATAATATCATTTTCGAATAAAATAACATCCTTACCTCGAAAGATCAAGATTTAGTTGAAACACCTGGATATAGGCTATGACTTGAACTTGCACCATATAGCAATACTCAAAGTATACTCAAAATACTCACAAGAATACGCTCGATAATATAGAGAGAAAAACTTGAGTTTACGGGTGAGATTTTCAATTCTAACCTAAGCACCCTATTTATAGGAAAATGCTTTAGAACACCAAAGCGAAAATTTAATATAATATTAATATTTACAAAACACATTCCTACGCCCACTTTGAAATCTGATTTCACCCACCAAGCACATGTTAAAGATGGCCACCAACATTTGAAAAACGTTTTCTTAAAAACATAATAAAACTTCCAAAATCAATTATTTGAACTTGAAACTAAAGTAATTCATAATAAATAGCTCTTTTATCAGAAAAAATTCGAAACTCACGTGTTTCCATAGGAAATTCCATTATCTACAACTTTGCAGAAGGAAGTTTTTCCAAATTCCAAACAGAAATTAACCAAAATCCACAAACGGGCGATTTTACAAGCTATAATCAAATTTCAGTCAAGAAATGGGGTCCACCGACACACAAAACATGTGTTAATCATTTAATGCCACAAAAATACTCTTCCTCCTCATATACTCATAAATCCCACATTCATTATAAAAATATCACCGTTAATATATTATTAAAATAATATATTTAAATGAATTATTTATCAGAAAAAGATAAAATATTAATTTTCAACAATTGTCACATTAAAAATTTTCTCCATCTAAATCCACATAAAATCAATATTTTCATCATCATATAAATCAATAATTAATTATTCACAAATAATATTCTAGAATCACAGTACTGGCAACCAAGCCGTTCCCAGGAAAGAGGGGACTTTCCAATAAGGATCTCTCCTTATTGGCGCGCAATTAGGTGACCAAACCTCTCATTAGACAGAACTTTCTAGACATTGCCAATAATGTTATCCAATAATATTATTCAGATAATATGAATTATTGCTCCGATAATGGAAAATACCGTAATGACAATTTATTGAAACAACAAAGAAATATAAAACATCAACGCAAAGAATTATTAAATCAATAAAATACTTTTGAATAAAGAATTATCGTAACCATTATTGAGTAGTGCCTTCTTACGTAAGAATCAATAATTGGTGCAATACCAGTGCTATCTTGTTTTTTTAATCACGAAAGTATTTTTAATGAAGATAATAGCAGTAACAACTACTGCCGTTATTTTTAAACAACTTATATTTATCGTTTTCTTCATCCAATCACTTTCCATTATGGGACCCACAAAAGATCGTACCATCGTCATTTAATATTCCCCGACAAGCGATTTAATATTCCACGACGACCAAACGAATATTCCCCAACGATAATGAATATTTTATAACCACTTGCTTATTCAAATATTTGCGTATTTTACCCATAACTATCCACATTAATCAAATCAACCCTTACTATTTCAAAATAATAAATAAAGGAAAATAAATTTCATTTATTAATAATTTGGGGTCTTCTGACCTCCCTCCTTATGAAATTTCGTCCTCGAAATTGACGTGCGATACTCGTGTGTTTGAAAAGATGAGAATACCTCGCTTTCATTTTCGCTTTCCAACTCCCGTGTCATTTCCTCAATGGCATGGTTTCTCCACAAAACTTTAACTTATGGTATAACCTCGATACATAGGACATGTTCTTTTTCCTATCCAAGATCTTGACAGTACCTCCTCATCACGTTAAGTCTTCTACTATCTCGTCCGGTTTCTAACTCAATGACATGGTTCGGGTCGTCCACATATTTACGTAACATCGATACATGAAAAACGTTATGAACACGCGTCATACTTGGCGGTAAAACGAGTCTATAGGCTACAGTTCCTATTCGATCGAGAATTTCAAATGGATTAATAAATCAAAGGTTTGAGCTTTCCTCACCTCACCGATTCTTGCTTTTGAAATAACAACTTCTTGCACCTCCTTCTTCAAATTCATCAGCTACGATGTGTAGCTTGTGTAAGACCCCAAATTATTAATAAATGAAATTTATTTTCCTCTATTTATTATTTTGAAATAGTAAGGGTTGATTTGATTAATGTGGATAGTTATGGGTAAAATACGCAAATATTTCAATAAGCAAGTGGTTATAAAATATTCATTATTGTTGGAAATATTCGTTTGGTCGTGGAATATTCGACTTTGTAGGGAATATTCGTATTTACGCCAGTAGCCTCTTTTGTGGGCCCCATAACGAAAAGCGATATGGATGAAGAAAACGACAAATAGAAGTTGTTTATAAATAACTGGCGTAGTTGTTACCAATTATCTTGTTGGAATACCCGGTGGTTAAAACACACTAATACGCTGTTGTTAATGTTGAGCGGTAGCACACAGTATTGCACCAATTATTGATTCTTACGTAAGAAGGCACTACTCAATAATTGTTACAAAGATTATCGCTCAAAGATTTTTATTTTATTGATTCAATAATTGTCATATTGATATTTTATATTGTCATTGTTTCAATAATTGTCATTACACGAGATTTTTTATTATCGAAGCAATAATTCATATTATCTGAATAATATTATTAGATAACATTATTGGCAATGTCTAGAAAGTTACCGCTCTAAGGAGAGGTTTGGTCACCTAATCATGCGCCAAGAAGGAGAAATTCTTATTGAAAGCCCCTCTTCCTGAAAACTACCTAGTCACAAGATCGTGATTCTCAGAATATTATTTGTGAATAATTAATTATTGATTTATATGATGAGGAAAATATTGATTTTATGTGGATATAGATAGAGAAAATTTTAAATGACAATTGTTGAAAATTAATATTTTATCTTTTTCTCGATAAAATAATTCATTTAAATATATTATTATATTTTAATAATATAATAATGGTGATATTTTTACAATGAATGTGGGATATATGAGTATACAAGGAGGAAGAGTTTTTTGTGGCATTAAATGATTAACACATGTTTTGTGTGTCAGGACCCCATTTCTTGAATCGAAATTTGATTATAAATTTTGTAAAATCGCCTGCTTGTGGATTTTAGTCAATTTCTGTTTGGAATTTGGAAAACCTTTCTTCTGTAAAGTTGTAGAGAATTGAATTTCCTATAAAAACTCGCGAGATTCTAATTTTCTGATGAAAGGGCTATTTATTATGAATTATTGAAGTTCAAGTTCAAATAATTGATTTTTGAAGTTTTAATTATTTATATCAACAAAAACGTTTTTGGTGAGTTTGTGAACCTTATTTAACATGTGTGGCTGGTGTTTTTGACCAAAAGGTGGGCTAAGGAAAATTTGTATAATTATATTAATATTATATTCAATTTTCGCTTTTGGTGTTCTAAGCATTTTCCTATAAATAGGTGCTTAGGTTAGAATTGAAAATTACACCGTAAACCTAAGTTTTCTCTATTTCTCTCTCGATATTTTGAGCGTATTCTTGTGAGTATTTTGAGTATACTTTGAGTATAGCTATACTGGTGCAAGTTCAAGTCATAGTCTATATCCTGTTTCAACTAGAAGTACTTGTCTTTTCGAGGTAAGGATGTTATTTTCTTCTCGATGATATTATTTCTTCAATATCATTATCTTGAAAATATTGGTTGGAACTTTTATCAAATTTGGAACTTTTTCATGTCTGGTTACTATTCATGAGTTACTATTCATGAGTTACTATTCACGAGTTACTATTCACGAAGTTACTATTCACGAGTACTATTCATGAAGCGTGAAGATGTTTTTTTGTGAATTTCTATCTTTTGGTGTTTGAGTTACTATTCACGTGTACAAAGACTATTCACGATACGGCTATTCATTTATCATTTCACACTATTCACCTTAAAAATGAAAAATTTTCTTTTCGCCTAAAATATCTATTCGGATACTAGCTTTGATTGTATCCATGTTTTGATCATTCTTGGATTTTACACCACTATGATTATTTTTGAGGTATTGTTGACATGGATAAAACAAAGTACTGAATCCTTAATCCTTAATCTTTGTCATTTTGTTTCACCGGATTCGCTTTCTTTAAAATATTTTTCATCATCCTCGACCTTAAATGATGATATTATTGAATATCTTTGGCCCGAGTGCAAAAAGATGAAGTATTTCAAGAATATCTTTGGCCCGAAGTGCAAGATGAACAGTGTTTAGATGAACATGACCAATTAACCGATGAATATATTTGGCCATGTAGTGCAAAGATGAATATTTGATTCCGATGTATGTTGATTGATGTTACAGGATAAAAGATAGATGATTTAACTTTTAAATTCATACATAGAAGATAGTAGTTTGCATTCTCTACTTAACTCTTCTAATGAATTATTATTTCATTGCGAATATTGATTTAAAATTTGTTGTCTATTGTATTCTATTAGATTTTTCCTGTTGGAGACTAACGATAATTTGTTGTATATTATCTTAGTCATAATATTCTTTATCGGGCTAGTTGAGCTCACCCTTTCCTTTGTTGTTCCATTTTTCTTCTCGTGGAGGCGAGAATGTAGCGAGTACTAGCCTCGGGTATGGAATGAAGGTTCTAGAGAGAGTCGCTTAGTAGTCCTCACCATTTTGTAAAATAATGTATCAATAATTATGATGGGGATTTATTTGCGTGTGGATATTGTCTAGATGGCAATATCTCAGTATTTAAACTCACGCTTATATGTTGTAATAATAAAGTTGTAGTTATTTCTGTACCATGTATTTGGCGACTCAGAATGGGTTGGATGGAATGGACCTATTTTGGGGGCGTCACAGCTTGAACAGCTTTAAGTTTATCGATTAAAGTCGATTATACTCGTATATCATCACGTGGGTACCTAGGGTTTTCATCTCCATCTCTATTATTTGTAAATTATACGAAATGAGTCTTTGACAATATCGTACTCATTGATTGTATACGATCTTCTACTTAACACGTCGGCTACCACGTTCGCTTTTCGAGGATGGCATGGTCGAACATGTCTTTGAAATGAGTCTCCTCTTGAGTTCTTCGAAGCTCTTCCCACATTCCTTGCTCCATTCAAATTTTGTATCTCTACGAGTCACCGCGTTAATGGAATAGTGATTCAAGAATATCCTTCAACGAATCTCCGATAATAACCAACTAAGCCTGAAAGCTACGATTTCGATTCTGACTTAGGTTGTTCTCAATCGCGTGACTCATATCCCAACCTTGGATAGCATGTTACAATGACACCTATCGCTTTACTATCGCATGCGAATATGGTGTCCCCTACGGAGAGTTCGGCTTCTGCATTCCACAAAGGAATTCACCGAGATAAAGGCTCAGTACCAAATTTATAGTTGAATTTTAACTCCCTAAGTTCAATAGAGCCATTCGATATGAGATTTTAGAAATGAGTTTTATACCGGGTTCAAAGTCGATTCAAAATTTAATATCAGGCTTTGGGAGTAATCCAAGAAATTCTTCAGGAAATACGTCAGGAAAAATCAATAACAATAGGAATATTATTCAAATATGACGTGTCTTTATTCAAATCCATAACATGGACTAAGAAAACTTGACATCCGTAATAAACGAATGACTTCATGGCTTGATATGAAAATGTTTGACTACAATGGTTTGATTGCTTGAATTGGAATAACAGGTTGCTTAGGAATATGAAAACTAACAACCTTACGAAAGTAATCAATTTCGGCATGATGAGTAGTTAACCTTAAAATCACATCAAAAGCAAATATCTCTATAGAAATAAGGTTAACGTGTAATGTGATAGTGCCAACTGAATCAAGCAAGATTTCTAAACAACGGATGTAATGAAAGTTTCTCCTAACGAGTCTCCATAAATAGGTCAAAGTCTAATTTCTCCGTAGTCAAGTTCAAACGTTGAGCGCAAGCAAGAGAGATAAAAGAATGGGTAGAACCTAATTATCTAGTAAGGTATAAACTTCGCAAGAATTTATAATTAACTAACTTGTGCTAACTTCGTTCGGGTTCTCGCATTTTGACCGATCCACGACAAAACGCTCTTCCGAGAACCGTTGACTTTGACTTTTCTCGACATCCTTTTGAGTCACCATTCCATTGGATTGGGTTTCGATATCGTCTAATCTCGAGCGATATGTCCTTCTTTTCCACAATTATAGCATACCTTAAACTGTTGTGGGCAGTTTTGGCTGATATGTCCCTCTTTCCTGCATTTGTAACATACGACCGGAGATCTTTCTCCTCCCTTGGAACCGATTCTTCTTTGGTGTTGGCGTCTTCACATAGTCGTTGTTGAATCTCCACTTTTAAAATCCCTCCCGGCTCGCTTCTTATATTTTCATGGCCACGATTACCACCAGAGTGGTTACCGCCTTTGTCCGTATTCTTCTTTCTCCGCTGGTTATCGTTATTCTAATGTCTGCTATCTTTGGTATGATCCTGGTTATGGTCCCTCGGTTGAACGTACTCGTTATCTCGCTCTAACAATTTGAGCCCATTGACAACATCTCGAATAGAGAGAAAATTTATGAGAAATGAGATATCGACGTATGTCGAGTTTCAAACCTCTCGAAACATCCGCGTCATACGTTCCTCATTCTCCACCAAATGAGGTGCAAACACTGATAACTCATGCGAACTTCACCTCGTCTTTGGGACACCGCCATGTTATTCTGCTCGGTCTAATAAACTCCACTTCCTTCATATAGACGAATACTTTCGTGGAAGTACTTGTCATTGAACTATTTATGAAACATCTCCCATGACATGCCGAAAGCAAATGGATGGGTACGCTTCATGATTCCACCAAGAATCGCCTCATTACTGAACATAAAAGTAGCAAATGGAACTTTACATTTCCTCCGTATATCCCAAGACATCGAATATCTTGGTAATTTATTTGACCCACGCCTCCGCCTTTAATCGGATCCGACTTTCCCCGCACTCGGTGGTCCCAACTCTTTGAACCGCTTGGTTGTGACCACCGTGAATTGCTATCATTTCCTCCTGTATTTTGAACACGAGTCTCCCTCGTCGATTTTTCATGA
The DNA here is from genome assembly GCA_020205615.1 of Panax quinquefolius. Classification (NCBI taxonomy): domain Eukaryota; kingdom Viridiplantae; phylum Streptophyta; class Magnoliopsida; order Apiales; family Araliaceae; genus Panax; species Panax quinquefolius. The sequence goes on along the minus strand of CM035172.1, from coordinate 77,560,211 downwards.
ACCGCAAAAAGCTTCTAAACATCCCTCGCTCATCATCTCGCCTCGCATGGTGTTGTTCACACGAGGTACATTGCCCGACTGTTGCACGTTCTCCTCGTTGGTAAGTCATGTGGGCATCTCCACGATCTCCTTTACTCCATTTATTAATATTCTCGATCAACATTCTCAAATCACCGTCCATAAAACAAGGGTTAATTAAGGAAATCAATATATCACATAATATCCCTATATACTAACCAACTAACAAATAAGCTTAGGTAGGACACACTAGTGAAGGATTTACTCGTCTCTCCCCTCCTAGTTCTATTCCCCGATCTCTGCCAGAGATCATATCCCTAAGCTCTGATACCAACTGTGATGCCCCCAAAATAGGTCCATTCCATCCAACCCATTCTAAGTCACCAAATACATGGTACAGAAATAACTACAACTTTATTAATACATTTGTCGTGCAAAATACGACAACATATATACTGTGAGTTTAAATACAATTATTGTCTTCTAGACAATATCCACACGCAAATAAATCCCCATCACAATTATTGATACATTATTTTACAAAAATGGTGAGGACTACTAAACAACTCTCTCTAGAACCTTCATTCCATACCCCTACTAAGTACTTTCACATCTCGCCTCCACGAGAAGAAAAATGGAACAACGAGGAAAAGGGTGAGCTCAACTAGCCCAAGAAAGAATATTATGACTAAGATAATATACAACAAATTATCGTTAGTCTCCAATAGGAAAAATCTAATAGAATACAATAGACAACCAGGTTTTAAATCAATCTTTGCAATGAAATAATAATTCATTAGAAGAGTTAAGTAGAGAATGCAAACTACTATCTTCTATATATGAATTTAAAAGTTCATCGTCGATATTTTATCCTGTAACATCAATCAATATATATCTCGAATCAAATATTCATCTTTTTGCACTACAGGTGCCAAAGATATTCATCACCGGGTCATGTTCATCTAAACACCTCTTCATCTTTGCACTACGGGCCAAAGATATTAATCGATCGATCATGTTCATCTCAACACTGCTCATCTTTTGCACTACGGGCCAAAGATATTCATCAAGAAATCATTCATCTTTGCACTACTGACCAAAGATATTCAATAATATCATCATTTAGAGATCGAGGATGATGATAAATATTTTAAAGAAAAACGAATCCAAAGGAAACAAAAGAACAAGTATTAAGGATTCGTACTTTAAATAATCCAAGTTCAAAATACTTCATAAGTAATCGGTGGAGTAAAATTCAAGAATGATCAAAACATGGATACAATCAAAGCTAGTATCCATAGTAGATATTTTGGACAAAAAAGAAATTTTATTTTTCTATGAATAGTGCTTGATTCGTGAATAGTGCTTAGATACGTGAATAGTACCGTATACGTGAATAGTAACTCCGACACCAAAAGATAGAAATTTCACAAAAAAAACATCTTCACGCTTCGTGAATAGTACTCGTGAATAGTAACTCGTGAATACTAACTAATGAATAGTAACTCGTGAATAGTAACCCCGACATGAAAAAGTTCCAAATTTGATAAAAATTTCCAACAAATATTTCGGCATAATGATATTGAAGAAATAATATCATTTTCGAATAAAATAACATCCCTTACCTCGAAAGATCAGTACTTCTAGTTGAAACACCGGATATAGGCTATGACTTGAACTTGCACCGTATAGAAATACTCAAAGTATACTCAAAATACTCACAAGAATACGCTCGATAATATAGAGAGAGAAAACTTCAGTTTCTGGTGTGATTTTCAATTCTAACCTAAGCACCCTATTTATAGGAAAATGCTTAGAACACCAAAGCAAAAATTTAATATAATATTAATATTTACAAAACACATTCCTCGCCCACTTTGAAATCTGATTTCACCACCAAGCACATGTTAAAGATGGCCACCAACATTTGAAAAACGTTTTTCTTAAAAAACATAATTAAAACTTCCAAAAATCAATTATTTCGGAGCTTCAGAACTTAAATAATTCATAATAAATAGCTCTTTTATCAGAAAAAATTCTAAACTCGCGTTTTTCCATAGGAAATTCCATTATCTACAACTTTACAGAAGGAAGTTTTTCCAAATTCTAAACAGAAATTAACCGAAATCCACAAACGGGCGATTTTACAAGCTATAATCAAATTTCAGTCAAGAAATGGGGTCCACCGACACACAAAACATGTGTTAATCATTTAATGCCACAAAAATACTCTTCCTCCTCATATACTCATAAATTCCACATTCATTATAAAAATATCACCGTTAATATATTATTAAAATAATATATTTAAATGAATTATTTTATCAGAAAAAGATAAAAAATTAATTTTCAACAATTGTCACATTAAAAATTTTCTCCATCTATATCTACATAAAATCAATATTTTCATCATCATATAAATCAATAATTAATTATTCACAAATAATATTACAGAATCACAAGATTGGCAAACCGGTAGCTCCTCAGAGAAAGAGGGGCTTTCCAATAAGGATCTCTCCTCTTCTTGGCGCGCAATTAGGTGACCAAACCTCTCCTTAGATGTAACTTTCTAGACATTGCCAATAATGTTATCCAATAATATTATTAGGATAATATGAATTATTGCTCGATAATGGAAAATACTGTAATGACAATTTATTGAAACAATGACAATATAAAATATCAACGCAAAGAATTATTAAATCAATAAAATAAAATAGCAATAAGAATTATCAGTAACCATTATTGAGTAGTGCCTTCTTACGTAAGAATCAATAATTGGTGCAATACCGGTGTATTCTCGTGTTTTAACCGCAGAGTATTTTTAATAAGATTAATTGAATAACTACGCCTAGTTATTTTTAAACAACTTATATTTGTCGTTTTTCTTCATCCAATCACTTTCCGTTATGGGGCCCAAAAAGATTGTCTTGAGTCGCATTTAATATTCCCCGACAAATCATGAATATTCCACGACCAAACGAATATTCCCTACGATAATGAATATTTTATAACCACTTGCTTATTCAAATATTTATGTATTTTACCCATAACTATCCACATTAATCAAATCAACCCTTACTATTTCAAAATAATAAATAGAGGAAAATAAATTTCATTTATTATTAATTTGGGGTCTTACAATTTTGTTCAGTATTCATAGGAATAATATTTTCTTCCATACTCTGTAGTATGTGAGTAATATTATTTCGTCTCGTATTCCTGATTATACCCTCATTTTGTTAAAGTATTACTTCTATACTCCATGAAATTAGTAGAATATCCTTAAAATTTGCGCTTCATCTAGTATCGTTTCACAAGGATATTTTCTACACATTCTTGTTAAATTTTAAGTTTTTCATGCCGGAGTACTGTCCATGAGTAGTATTCATTTTTACGGTACTATTCACAAAGTACTATTCACGGGGTACTATTCACAAAGTACTATTCACAAAGTACTATTCACAAAGTACTATTCACGGGGTACTATTCCCGAAGTACTATTCACGGGGTACTATTCACTCGGGTACTATTCACCCGAGGAATTATTCATGACAAAAATTGATTTCTTTGCCATCCAAATCATTTTTGATACAATATTATTCTTGAATTTTATTCCACAAAGCAGTATCGTAAATAACAGTAATTTTTTTTTAAATACAGATTTGAAAAGTTTAGGTTCCAGGTGTTTAAACCCATTTATGTACCTATAACCTGTCACAACCCAATACACAGTAATATAAACCTATATCTCACATTCAAATATTCAACGTAACGCTAAAACGTAATATCCAACTCGTTATGCGATATCCAACTCATTATCATTCACATACATTCACATTCACATTCAAATATCCACCAAAACGTAATCTTCAACTTATTATCATCAACACTACTGAGCTAACCAATTACAAATATAAGCTAATGTTCCATAAATGATAAACAATATAATTTACAATACTTGTACAGACGCAATTAGACACTACAATATATACAAATGTTCTACAATAACATGAATACAAATGCACTATAAACTAATAAAAGTATCATCATCGGGCGGAGGTGAACGACGCTGCTCTGGTGTATGGAAATCAGAGTCATGTGCCCACTCGTCATCGCCAGTCTGCTCGCCATCGCCACCCTGTTGATAGAATCAAAAATATAAATCATTAGTCCGTGTATATATATATGAGAATTAACAAGCTAGCTAGCCTTAATTAAAAAAACATAAACAATAAAAATACCTGAGTAGGTGGGGGCGGACAAAAAGCCTCCTCCAAGAGGGTAATCACCATCCGGAGCATCTCGGCGCTCCAAGCGTCGAATCGCCGAATCCCCGTGGTAATCCTGCATTTCTCTGCAGAGGCCCCTGCTATAATATCCTGAGCAATCTGGTGAAGATGAGAACTGGAAGGCAACTGTTGATGCGAAAAGACCGAGTCGGTACAGAACCTATTCGACACGGCCCCTATCAGCCACCGAAAGATATCGTCATCCAAGCCAGCGCCCAAATGAGATGGTCCGACATGTGCTCTCGAACGCTGGCTGGAGCCTATAAAGAGATACAAATTCAATTACTAATAATAATTTATATAAAGTGATAAATTCGGATAATTTCGTGAAATATAATAAAATATTACCTCCGAGAAGTGTATTTGCGGGTATCCTCGGCAGACCCAACACTCGATATCTGCCGGTACTGCTAGTAGGGGGATCCTAAGATGCGACCCATAGTCTCAGCTCCTCATCCCGATCTAATACTATATCAGGAAGAGGGGTGGCAGAATCTAACGGCTCAAAACCCCTCCTAATAGCCTCCAAACTTTAGCTATACGCTTCATCCCAAGCTTCAAATTGGTCCCAGTAATGTATTCCATATACGTATGTTAATTAAATCATTTTATATATGATTGAATATTATTAAAAGCTAAATAGTAAGATGAGTTTTACCCGTATAGCTAAAGTCGCTCGAGACAAAGCACGCCATCCTTATGCGTGTTCAACCGATCCCAAAACTCTAGAATGGTAGGATCTCACCCCAAGGTCCTCCCCAATGCCTAATAAAACATTCATAAAACAGTATTAAGTATTTGTGTGAGAACTTGATGCCTAAATAACTAAATACAACGCACTTACCGTCTTCGCCTCCTCGAACGATCGAGAACCAAAATTGTGTACTATCCGGAGTGACCACGGTTCTTCTTCGCCGTCAGATTTTTTTAGAAATCATCATCGGCCTCCCAAGTCTTGCACATAGCCTCCCGAGCTAAATCGGAGACTATCGCGTATTGATGATCTCTGATGGTGGTCCCGAATTAGTCCTCAACTGTTCGGGATGCCCTCTGTCTCATCTCATATAGCCAGCCAGAGTAATTCGCAATGACATGATGCTCAATCACATCATCGCCAGCTGACTGAGAGATGCTCGGGTCAAATCGATAATAAACCTATAACAAAAGTTAATTTAAAATTAGGAACAATTGAAGAAGGCATCCTAATACAACTATGTAGTAATTAATATAATATGCTTAACTTACGTGGAACTCCCACAAGACTATTCTCGCAAAAAGTGGCATCGTCATCTGCAGATCTTGTGACCGAATGTATGTATACTCCTGGATATCGTCAAAACATATCACGTGTAAGGTGTGCTTAGCCACCAGGTCTAGTATACTACAGAAAAAGTATAACAATATGTGAATTATGTTTTGTAATATCCAAATTAATATTACCAATATATTAACACTTCTCATTTGGAAGCGACATCCATCTCCAGATCTGTAAGTGGCACCGCGCATGATGACCAAAGATATTGAGCTTCGTACCTCGGTGTCGTCGACGAGGTGCATCTGTAATAATTGTATTTAACTGAGTCAATAAACATTGTAACTAATGCAGCTTGAGATATATTTAAATCCTAGTGAAGATAACTTACTCGTGCCTGAAGAAGAGCCTCCATCGTGGCTACCGTCTCTAGTACCGGATCGCCCACCACCTCGGCAACCTCCACTGCTATGTCTAGCCATGAATATCCTACTGCAATAATAAAATTAGTAGATTATGAATATTAAGGTTTAACAATATGTGGTATGTATTAATATGAATGCTCATTTTCAATTACGCACGTCATCAAACCCATGAGAATCAAGGTGTATATAATTCTCGGATTCGGTATCTTCCTCATCCTCAGTTTCGACATCAGTTTCGTCATCGTTATCATCCTCAACGACTACATAATCATTCATGTGTACGTTTGCCTCGACATCCTCATCGTCAGGTACGTCAATGACATCAGTACTCACCACATCTTCAGCATGGAACACTCGGCCAAAGGGTTGCTAACATCTTTAGGATATCTCCATGGCAGAAGAAGAGTTCCTTGCCAGAAATAAAGAAGAATCAGTGCAAGAACATCAAGAGACCATTGAGATAATGGAATCCTCCAACGAGAACAGAGAAGAGGAAGAAGATGAAGATGATCTTGAGATCACTGGTGTGGGCAAAGATGGGTATAGAAGCTATCTCTATAATTAGATGTTCTCTTACCTACCCATGATGCCATATCATCAAGCCCAAATCCTAAACTCTTGGGATCACATGTTCTGGAGCTTCAAAGATTATCCGACCATCTCAAAGATTAGCCAATGGATTCCCAGGAAGATTCACCTTTTCCAAGAAGTTACTTACCAACAACTCTTCCTCAAAGGATAAACCTGAGGTACTATCTATCCCAACCCTCTTCGGAGTTAATCACTTGCCATCATCCTCATTTAACCATTTTTATGAATTCCCACGATGGTTGGAAGTGATACTTCATCCACTAAATCAATTTCCGATTCAAGAGAATCCCAAAATTACAGAATTGAGGAACCAAATCTGATCCAACTTCATATTGCTACCTCAAACTATCAACTCTACGATTACGAACTCTAGCCCCATTGCAGAGTCTTCACCTCAAATCGTAGAGTCACCAAACACAAACATCCTGACCCAGGCCCCTCCATCAGATATTCCATCTTCCTCCTCAAATGAATATTTTAATCTTGATCTTTCCCTCTACTCCCTGCAAGATCAATCCCATAAAACATTCCCTCCATTCAACAATCCTCAACCCAGTGATACACTCCCAAATCTGCCCACGAAAGATGACTTGAAGGAAGCATCCAAGAATATGGTCAAGAACATAGAAGAAAGCTTGGAAACTCACTCAGACCTCATTCATCTCCTAATTTGAATTAAATGATCATCACACGCAAATAATCTCCCTGGCACTATGAACGCTGAGCTTACAAAGAAGCTGAGGGAAATTATCCAAGAAATTCTTCAAAGCATGAAGGACAGAGATGAGATTCACTTTTGGATAGCCACCAAACAAAGAGAGACTGCTCTTGAAATGCAGAAATCTCAAGAAACACAAAATAATCTTATGCTGGAGAACATTATCAACCTGGAAGCTTCAGTCAAAGAATTCCAGAAAGCTTATGTAAATCAGGAACAACAGACTGACATTGTTCTAACTGCCCTCCGAAACAAAGAAGCTAGATCTGAAGTCCTGATCAAGGAAAGTCGAGAGGACATTGCTCAAACACAAAGCCAACTCAACGAGCTTATCCAAGGAGTAAATCGACTTTCTGTAGACATTCGAACCTTTGATGCTGACATAAAGGGGGAGAATAAAGGGAAATGAGTTCAAGGAGGCCAGGGTAGAGGAAGAGGAGGTCAAGGAAGCCAAGAAAGGGGTAGAGGACAATTTCACGCTCAAGCGTCAAGAAGCCCTCCTGCAAGACAATTCCACCAACAGACTGAACGATCTGATCAGCAGGAAGTCTTAATGGTTCAGCCATTAAGGAGTCAAGGGCCATCCACTAGTTCTCACAATGTGACCACTACAAGCCTAAGAATGCCAATTGGAGATCCTGCATTCATGAATAGTCATGATCACAACCCCTTGATAAGTCCAAGTGAGCTGGAAGAGTTAGCCAGAAGGGATGAAGCTGGCAGGAAAAGAAGGGCTGAGGAGTATGCCAATCCTCCAAGGAAAAGATCAAAGAAATAGAGATAAGTAAAAGCTTAAATTCTTATTGATGTAAAGATAAATTATAATACTCTTCAATCATCAATAAATTCATGCTTATTCTCTAGAAATTTTAGCTGCTCACTGGAATACTAAGTCATGTTTAAATTTCCTGCAAATGCATCTAGACACTAATAATAATGACAACAAATCTCCTTGGTTATGTCAACATCAAATAGGGGGAGATTGTTGGGAGAATGCATATTATGATTTGATGTTTTAAATGTATATGCTCATGATTAGTTGTAAAGTCCTTCAAGGAATATATGTATAAGGACTTAGTGATAGATCAAATTTGTTAGGTTGATCTAAGCTCTTAACATGTATCATTCTAAAAATGAATGTATAGATAGAAAGATCAAAGCTGTTAGGTTGATCTTAAGATGTAATAGATAGGTTTCGAAGAATTCGTAGTGTATAAATCTGATTAACATTACAGAAGTCAAGGCAGAAACGTAGAGCTTCAAAGATTGTAGTGTGCCTGCCTTGAAGGGCCTCTTCGAAAATCGTAGAGTGGTACCAACGTTTGTCGAGCCAACTCAGAGATCGTAGAGTGCTCTCAGAAACGTAGAGTTTACAACTCAAGTAAGCAAAGATCATAGTATGCAAAGGTTTAAGAGCAATCATAGTGCTCTCGGCTGATAGCATTAGACCAGGCACCAAGGCGGCAAAGCACCATGATCTGAATTGTAGAGTACCATGATCTGAATCATAGACTACCACGATCTACATCGTAGAGTATCATCTGTCTTATGTCAGAAAATGTCGAGCCTCATGATTTGTGTGGAGACAGATTCCAACATAAGAGGTGTGAGTCCCAAAGTCATAAGAAATATCCTTAGTATGCAACAAAGAAGCGTATTAAAGAAGTTAAGGAAAGAACCATTGGTAAGGGGGAAAACACCTTTTCAAGTGTTAGGTGAGAAAGCCGTCTGCAGTGTCAGTGGGCCAGAATGCAGTTCAACGGATAGTTTTCAAGATCACATATATGCAAATCAAGCAGATGAGAGAGAAGTAAACAAGCATTGAACAAACAACGTGAACAACTCTTAAAGCTCAACTCTACGATCTGAGAAACAGAAAAGCTTGCTCAGCTACTCAGTTCTTTCGAACAAGTGCTTAAACAGCAACTGAGTAGCAACCATTAAGAACTCAACATCTACCAATCAACTGAAGAAGAGTACCAAGTCTGCTGGACTTGAAGAGTTCTAAGTGAACTGTAAGAGAGCCAAGTTTGCTGGACTTGAAGAGTTCAAGAGTGAACTAAGAAGTTCATAGACTGCTGGTCTAGAAGGAATCTTTGTGATTCAGAAGTTGTAAAAGACATCCTTAGTGGATTTCCTACTCGAGGAGTAGAAGAGTGGACTAGGAGCTTTAAGTGCTCTGAACCACTTAAAACAACTGTGTCTTTTACTTTCATAAGATAACTGCTATATCTGCCATAACTGCTATAACTGCCTCACTATCATAACTCCACTACTTCGTAAAGGAGATTAAAATAAACATTAATTCCGCTAAGTTTTAATCATCATCAATGAACAAGTTTAAAACGAAAAGGTTTTTTAAATATCTATTCAACCCCCCCTTCTAGATAACTATTGTGCCAACTAGGAACTAACAGAGTTAGCTAGGTCCGCTCCACATCAAGTTGATATGGAGGCTAGGAAAGTTAGAAGGTTTGAGCTGGGATTAAAACCCTGGCTCTATAACAAGGTGGCGGTGTTGCAGATTCCTACATTTGCAACACTCATTGAGAAAACTATTATTGCTGAGGAGGGGAGTGAGGCTATGAGCTTCTACAACAAGGAGAGGAAGAATAAGGGTAAGACCGAAGGAGCTGGGAAGGCGGAAATTAATAGTGGAAATAGAAGTAGTAGTAGCAAGAGGAAGGGGAGCAATTTTGGAAGTGTGCAGGTGAAACAAGAAGGTGTTAAGAAGCAGATGGTGCAGTGTGGAAACTGTGGAAAGAACCACTCTGGATAATGTTTGAAAGGTAAATTTGTCTGCTACAAGTGCGGGTAGGAGGGTCATATCTCTCCCAACTGCCCCAATCCTAGGATGAACAATGTGTGTTTGAATATTTGAATCATTTAATAATGATTCCGGTGTTTGAAAATTCATGATAAATTATAATAAATGTTTAAAAATTATTATAAGTCATTTAAAAATAATATGACTGATACATACGGATATTGAGTTACAAAATAGAGTCTTAGACTCGATAATTACCCGATAAAACTGTCGGTACACCGACATGTTTTAGAAATTGATCTGGACTTAGATAATTTGATAAGATATGTGTTTGTTTGTGATCCAATGACTGTTGCACATAAGTGGCAATGTGGTTAGGTTATGTGCTGACTACAATAAGCAGTGTTATGTGTTATAATATGTTATTCTAATCAATAAAATGATCTTATTACTGATAGGTGGTTATATAAAAGATAAAACTAAGTTGCAAATTATAAGCAGCATATAAGGAAAATATTCTACCTTTGCATTTTCTTTATGCAATGGACATGAGTAAGAAGATTCAGAATTATATTATTACTACATCAGATTATTAACCCGATTGTTATATATGTTATATTCGAGCATTGATTATCAACATGGTACTATATTGTAATTCAGATATATACTCTGTTTGTTAATTTCTAGATATGGTTATACAAGTGTCCCCACTTGGATAATCATTGTATTTAATCACATGTTGATACACATTTTTCAGTATATATATATGTTGAATTATAAGTTATTGTTGAACAAGATAAAACGTTTTTGTATCCAATCAAATTATTTTGGTTTGGATTCCAAACTAATTATGAACATCCCGTTCAAGGGAAAACTTTTATGCGCCCAAGGCGGACAGAGTGAACGATCATATCGTTCTTGCATGTATTGTTGATCAATATAGGGCATAACGGGCTGATCACCCCCCGTGCCCGTAAGTTATGATGGTTTGCAGATAAATTTCTGTTTAAATCTATTTGAAAATTGAAAACAATGTTCATAGCATGTCACATAAACCCTATTTATAGTCAGTACGTAGTTTCAAAAATTGGATAGAGAGTTGTTATGAAATTTATCGGTTCAGATTACTTCACAACTATTAATTCGTTGTAGAAGGGTAGTATAAAGATAACATTTAATCCTTTCAGCTAATATTTATAATTGGTATTACTTGCTGGGCACTCAAATGCTCATCTTTGCTTAATTTAAATGTTTTCAGCTAAGTGTGAACAACCAGAAGGCTCTGCTAAGAACAAGGGAAAAGGAAAGGTTGCTGAATGAATGCAATGCTATTTTATGTAATAATTAACTTTATTAAGACAAGTATGATATATATTATCTATCATGTTATGTAAGGAATGTATTAAGGGTTACGCACTTGGGAGCTAGACTCTGATAATTATGTAAATTAAGTTTGACATTTATATTATTGTTATTATTATTAGTATTATTCCACTCATAGACATGGTATCGTGGAGCACCGAGTTCGGGTTTCAAGTACCCGAATTTGGGGGCTTTACAATAAGCATGCCTCAAACTTCAGTTCAAAAATAGAAACTATTCATGACTGTAGGATGGCGCAGAATGCGCCTGTCTGAAACTTAGGGACGGCGTAGGCTGCTACCGTCCCCCGGCCGCACTCAAGGTTGAGCTTTGCACTCCTGGTTTCAATCCAAACTTTAACACACATATACTCTTATACTTTAATATACATACATGCTTGAGGTTCTCATATAGGCATATGACCATTCTTGAGTTCACTTTCACAAATTCTTAGTTCATGACTATTTATAGAACTAAAGCTTAAAAGATCATATAACCACCTTACTTCATAACTTTGGTTATATGACGTCAGACATTCGGTTAATAAACATGTTCATAGTGTTTGTATCAATTCAAAGCTAGCATCGTTTAACACTTTAAAACATGCTTAAAACTCATGTTTAATTAAATTCTCTTTATGTCCATCACCTACGAATCATGTTTAGAGACATAGTACAACATAACATGACATCTCAAACCTTTAGAATCTAAATACTCATATGTAATACAACTTAAGTTCAAAAACATGCTCGAGGTTGCCTTTGAAATCATTTTTCATGAATGATGCAATATAGCACATATAAATTATATCTAGGGATATTCTAGACATAACATGACATATAAATCCTTTATAATCTAGATATCCATGTGATGCAACTATATTTTGAAAATATGTTCAAGTTTGCTTTTGAAACCGCTTTAAACTTGAACAATGTCATTCAACACATACAAGATAACTTTAAGGCTCTATTCATATGTAGTCAAGTCATGTTAACATGCTGGCAAGATCATACTATATATCAAGTAGCATTTATGCACCTTAGTTCTTTTATATCAAGTTTTCTTAAAAACTTATTTCACACAAGGTCTAACAAGTTTGATTATGAACAAATGAACTATGTACACTAAGCATGCTCATTTATGTGAAAAAATTAGTCATGTTAACATCTTTTCAAGTTCCGAATCTACCTCATGTAGCATTCATGTCCATTAGCTTATTATACTTGAAAATTTCTCCAACACAAGACTTAACACGTTTAGTCATGGATACGGACACCATAAACATTATATCATGCTCATTTACATCTGTAATCAATCATGTATATCAACTACTATGTTCAGAACTTGTAAAACATAAGTTTCCACAAGATTTGTTTTCAAAACATTAAGTTTTTGTTATACATCTTTCACTAATCATGTTGGTCACTTCACAACACATAATAAAGCTTTATAAAACATGTTATACCTCCTTTATATGTATATAAAAGTCATAGAACCAAGTTTGCAACAACTTAGTCCAACAAAAATCGATGAATCGAATTCGAGAATGCAGCAGTACAATTTACTTACCTAGTATAAATAGGCGCAATTACGCCATATCTGGATCGAGGCGATAAATGCACTCTATTTGCAGAGTAAGAACCAACTTGATTACTAACGATTTAAACTTGTTCTAAACCATCATTAAAGAGTTCCTATGTAACGCCCCCAAAATTAGTTATACGTCACCCATCTTGGGTCGCCACTTACATGGTACATAAATTCAAATACAACTTACTAATATAACTATCGTGTACAATACGACATAAACTGTGAGTTTGAATACAAATATTGTCTACTAGATATTATACAAACTCAAAAGGAGTCCTCATTACAACTATTATCACACTATTTTACGAATAGTGAGGACTACTAATGTTATCCTCCGGACCATTACTCCGTTCCCAGACTAGTCCCAAATGCTATGTTCTCATTTCACAGAAGAAACGGTGAAAGAAAGGGTGAGCTCAACTAGCCCAAGAAGAAATATTATGACTAAGATAATGCGAATAAATTATCATTAGCCTTCAACAATGTTAAACCGATAAAATACAATAGACAACCGGTTTAAGCTGCGGTTTTAATATGCAATCCATTAAAAGAGTCAAGTAGAGAATAAAATCTACTATCTTTTAGGTTTTCATCAATTTTATCATTGAGACTCGAACTTAATAAATAAACCACCACATCTAATCATCCTCGTACCACGGTCAAGGATTTTCATCCAATTATCAATGGTCACGACTATACCGAATCACCCCGGTCATAATCATACCAAAAACTATCCATCATCGCATTACAGTGCCACCGAGGACTTTTATCACATCATTTATAACAAGCCATGATTATACCGAATGATCCTGGTCATAATCATACTAAGTTCATCTATGCACGTAAGCCAAAGATAACATAATATATCATGAGGATGATGACATGACGACATAATAATTCAATAAAACAAGTTCAAGAATTATTTTATCCGAGAATTAATAACGTCCAAATTGTCAACAAGATCTTGTTTTGTAGAATAAAATTCAAGAATGATCGGAAGAATATTTCCATGAAAAGATCTTTGGATGAAACGAAATAACAAGGATATTCTACTAATTTCATGGAGTATAGAAGTCAAAGTTTTAACTAACCGGGGTATAATAAAGAATGGAATAACAAAAGAAATCACCATGCATGCGGTATTGATAGGCAAAGTTATTCAACGGAATAATAATAACGGAACCAGTCGTGTGAAATTCACAATTTGCGGATGATCCAACCGAATAATAAATCTTTGAATAATAAACAATGGAACCGAATCCATGTAAAACACATAGACGAGGATATTCCAATGAATAATAAATGCGGAATAATAAACAATGGAACCCGAGTCCTATGTAAAACACTGACGAGGATATTCCAAATGAATAATAAAGAGTGGAATAACGAAGAAGATCACCAAGTATAGGGGATTCAAGCGTATCAAAGTTATTCCAATGAGAATAAATAAGAATGGAATAATATAAGGATTTCACCAAGTATAGGGTATCTGCGCGTACTGAGGTTATGTATAGGGTATGCCACTTTTACAGGTTATTCCAACAGAATAATAATGAATGGAATAACAGAAGTTCTCTTCATGAATAAGAAAGAATAACACCCCTTACGGGTACAACAAATAATATCCCTTACCTTTGAAAGAAACTGGATATAGGAGTAGTAGGGAAGCAGACTTCTCTCTATAATTTCTCTCTCTAGAGTTTCAGTGAATTCGTAAGAAAATAATGAAGGAATGAGCTTCTATTTATAGGAAAATAGAATGCATAGTAATTAATCCATGAACGGTCCAGATTGATTTACTTTAATCTGACGGTCCATATTTAAAGCAAAATCTTTTAAATAAAATATCATATATTCTTTTATATAAAAACATTTTACTATGCAAACACTATGCAAACACTATGCAAAATACTATGCAAAACACTATGCAACATTATGCATAATAAAATATAATATATTCTATTTATAGAATAACTTTAATAAAGTATTCATTTTATATAAAAAGATGTTTACGCTTTATTACGTTAATAATACTGAATAAAACAAAACATCATTATTATATAATAATTCATATTATTAATCGACAATAATGGAATCAAACCGAGTGACTTCTCACATAAGCATCAATAATCAATACCGTGTCTTACTTATGCAACCACACGTATTCTTGTACTTTTACTCTTGAGTAGTTCAACAAAGATCAACGGTAAAACTTCCGTCGTTATTTCAATAAAATATTTTTGTCGTTTTCTCGATCCGATGATAATTACATTGCTAGGGTCCACCAATGATTGAGTAGTTGTACGAATATTCCCTGCTAAACCTGAATATTCCCCACCAATCGAATATAATATAACCACTTGCATACTTTGCAAAATTTATAAATACTACCCACAACTATAATATTATCTCAAATTCACACCATAATATTAAAAATTATTTCGACAAAATTTAAATCTTTATTGATAAAATCTGGGGTCTCACATCCTATATGTAAGTAAACTTCTTAAACACCTTGTAGTATATTAATTCATATCAATTGACATAGAAATTCAAATAATTTCAAGAACCTCATAAGACCCATTTCAAGAACATAACTAGGGTTTATACCTTCTCAAGCTCGAATTGGACTCCCTACACTCTGAGTATGTTTTTGTAGTAGCTCAGCAACTTATAACTCTCAAATTAGACTATCAAGCAACTTCTATCAACACCAAAAACTGAATTTAAGCTTGTATTTATAGAAGAAGCTTGGACTAGACATTGGCATTACACTAAGGTTGGATTCATGGTGTAATGGAACAATACATTGGTTAATCAAGAGTTGATCAACCACCCTTACCAACCATCTTCTTAGCAAATGATCACATATTCCATAGCCTTTTGGAAAATACGTATTTTAGCTTCAAGTCACTATTCATGTACTTTGTGACACTCAATTTGGGACAAGAGAGAAAATCTCAGCAATCTTGTTATCTAGGCTTGGTTTTGTTCTTTTAATTCCCATAATGTAATATTAAGGTACAGTTGGTACCATAATAGGAATTTAAAGAAAATGTTATACTCACATCATATAATTAAATACACGCACTTAGAATAACATGATTAGGTATTATTGTCCGGGTAGTCCCATACTTATTTCTACTACTCTCATAACCACATTATAACCTTATTTAATATTAATGTTTATTTTAAACATTTAATTCCTTACTCAGTTTCTAGAGTACACATATATTTAATCATTTATGTATTAAAATTACATAAGACTTCACTGCACTACTAGTACCTTATGTCATTAGTCCCAATTAAATGTCACACTTCACGTATTCTTAAGCCGTGTGTATTATA
Organism: Panax quinquefolius; assembly: GCA_020205615.1. Lineage (NCBI taxonomy): Eukaryota > Viridiplantae > Streptophyta > Magnoliopsida > Apiales > Araliaceae > Panax > Panax quinquefolius. Next base: position 77,543,848 of record CM035172.1, on the reverse strand, counting down.
TATTACTACTGCTCACATTTTCCATATTACACATAGTGATACTATTAATATTTTAATTGGACTAAATATCATTCAGTTAGGGTACTTTCAACCCATTATCACCCTTTTAATATCATAATGATTAATTAATATTAATCATTTATTATCTTTTCATTAATTCTCTTTCTATTAATTCCAAATAAACCTTGATCTAGTTTACGTTAATAATAAGACCGAATAAGGCCTACTTATCTCATTTATTGGAGTTATATAACTCAAGCTCATTATTTCTATTATAAAAATATTAGGGGGGTCTAGGCCACGTTTGGCTTTCCCCAATTCCACATTATTTTAATATGTATTTAATATAAGATTTAGGTGTCCCACCTTACCTCAATGCTAAATTATTTAGCTCACCTTACACTTAAAATAATTAATATATACGTTATTAATTATTTAAATTACACTATATATGTATAATTATTTGGTTGTCTCAAGACAACTTCTCCCATTTTATATTCACCACATCTTAAGTACTAATTAAATCCTTATGAGTCCTTAGAATCCATTTCTTGAATTTAAATTACGAACACCGATTCTCTGAGACGGTATAGAATCTGATGATGTCATAGGCTTGGTAATGGTGCAGCTGCGCCATTCCAAAATCAGAGGCAGACAAGTTCTGCATCAACATAACTGAAACCTACGCTTCTAAATACTTTACACATCCTCCTTAAGTGTTAACTCGTCTAACATCAGTCCTATCTTTGATTCCACATCATCGACTACTATTTTCCTTAACAATTTAAGGATCACACTTTGAGTTTTAAAACTCTATTTCCCTTATTAGTTTAACCAGCAATACATCTCCTTTACGGTTTCATACCACCAATAATACAACACTCGAATATATAACACATACATACAGTCCTTTCATCTTCACTTCTCGCCGTGTATCAATTAACTCAATAATTCTCTAACCACTTTAAAGGTATATCGATTTTCTTCTCTTGTCAACAACGTACATATATACAAGTCTAAACCTAGCACACATCAAGTCTTTAATAGTATTCATATAGTACACTTGGTGGTTTCCCACAAACAACCAACAAATTAGTTTCCGTCTCGTCTACACTATTTTCATAGTGAGTTAGATCGGTTACTAATTCGTATATACCTCCGCTCTCTGAAGGAATTGTTTAGTCCAACTCCTATACATCCACCATTAAAGAGTACGGTTGCACTACCTTAGACTTGATACTTACTCGTACAAATACTCAAGAAATTGGTGGTTATCAAAGATACTTAATGTCATCAACTATGATAAAATAATTCTATACATTATTTAATGCCGATAGATAAATCTTATCCATCTTCTTACTAATTCATCTCTACAATTTATAATAAATATATAATAACGATATATATTTATTAAACATAACATCACTTATTACATAGCTTATATTACCTTATGTAACACAATACCACATACCCCGTAACACATTTATATTCTTATTCGAACCCATCTCATGCTTTAAGAATTTTATTTACTCAATTCTTATTTTAATATTTTCTAAAAATTCGGGTTCTTACATCCTTTCCCCCTTATAAGGATTCCGTCCTCGGAATCACCAACAACTCCTCTACTCGGTGCTATTCAGAATATTACATATTCTTTTGAATAATTTTATCCATTCTCTTTTTCGAAGTTTTATTATAACTTACTCACTTGCATTCTACCACATTCTCCTTTCTAAGGAACATTCTACTTACTACTTTCATCATTTAGAAGAATAAAAACCTTCCACAATTTTTCAATAATCGGGAAGTAGTATGAATAACTCACATTCCAATTTATGCTAAGGGGTCACACAAGACCGTGAACTAGTGCTTCAACACAATCCTTCACACTGCAAACCAGAGTGTTTATCAATCACAAAGACTGAAAACACCCTCCACACGTACACTAGGTGGCCAACCTATTGTACCACTACGTTGGGCCGTAACGTAGTGTTTTGTAATGACTACATGTGTTACGCTCGAAACCATTGTCCCCGAAAACATGTCTCCTTATAGGGTTGTTCACCTCATCTTTTCAACAACTGAATCCGCACCAGAGCAATCTGGTTTGGCACAAATACTCAAGAATGCTTGAATTTCACAAATATTTTTCAACAATCGTCTAGGCGAATCAAATAGCTTAGACTTTTATCAACAACTCGAAAATCAATCAAAATAATTTGGCCAACTTAATTGACCTTCTTCATAATTAAAAGAAAACAAAAAATTCTTTTATGACGCCATGATACCGTACTAGATTAGTAGTACGTTGAGGATTCCGCCATTACGTGGCTTTGTCATACTACATCATACCAAAATTGGCTAACGATCTTTCGATCACAACCAACACTAGGTTCAACTGCATGGATGACTCTATCGTTTACCATACACCATATCAAATGATGCACATGGTTAGAAATACATTTTGAAAATTCATTTTTGTCTTAGCTGAAACAATTAGCATAAACATATGAATAACTTTATTATTTATTTTTTGTTTTTTTAAACATCATTGGTTCAATCACATGATCCAATGTTTTTCAAGAAAACAGATGTGCAAACATCAACACGAAGTCAATAAATTTTGAAAATCTAGTAGAGCAAGAAGATTTAGAAAATTCACGTTTCTCCATCAACTTCAATCTTTACTCCATTGCTTCATTCTATCAATCTCTAACACCATCAATGCTTACTATACCAAAATCTCTTAATTCATAACATATATACACCCGATATTGTAAGACCCCAACTTTTTATAAATAATATCAAATTTCCTCTATTTATTATTGTGAATAATAAGGTATTAGTTTGATATAATACTTTGGTTATGGGTGAAATGTGAAAATTTTGCAAAATAAGCAAGTGGTTATAAAATATTCATTTTGTCGGGGAATATTTGTTTGGTCGTGGAATATTCTTGCTGTCGGGGAATATTCATACGACGCTAGCCCCATTTATGGGCCCCATAACGGATTCTTGTCGGATGAAGAAAAGCAGCACAAGTTTGAGTTTTTATAAATAACGACGTAATGGTTACTGAATTAACACATTGGAATACCCGGTGGTTAAAATACGATGTCTGGCGTGGATGCACGATAGCAGTTACGATATTACACATATATTGTTGAATTATTGATTCTTACGTGAAAGGCACTACTCGATAATTGTTACGATAATTCTTGTTCAATATTTAATTTTATTGATTCAATAATTCTTCGTTGATATTTTATATTATTGTTGTTTCAATAATTGTCAACTTTGCCAATATCTCTATTATCGGATCAATAATTCATATTATTTGAATAATATTATTAGATAGCATTATTGGAAATGTCTAAGGAAGTTCTGTCTAGGAAAGAGGTTTGGTCACCTAATTGCGCGCCAATAAGGAGAAATCCTTATCGGAAGCCCTCTTTCCCCGAGCGACACCTGTTGTCATAATTGTGATTCTGTAATATTATTTGTGAATAATTAATTATTAATTTATATGATAACGATATATTTATTTTATGTGGATATAAATGATGGATATATTAATTATGGTTATAAATGAAGGAATAAATGTTGAGGTGTGTTATCAGTATTTTGTCGGAATAGAGGTGTTGAAAATCGTCCGTATGTGGATTTCAATCATTTTTCGTTTAGAATTTGGAAAAACTTATACTTACAAAGTTGTAGAGAATTTAATTTTCTATGGAATAGACATAAGATTTGAATTTTTCTGATAAAAGGGCTATTTATTATGAATTATTAAAGTTTCAGAAATAAATGTTTTTATTCAAAATATGGGTGGGCCCCACTTTTAGTTGATGAGGAATAAAATGTGCTGAAATTTATTGTCAAAAGTGGTGGGCTTGAATAGTAGAAGGTAAAGCCATCAGGTAGCAGGTTAGTCTGCTATGACGTTCTAAGCATTTTCCTATAAATAGGGTGCTTAGTTAGAATTGAAAATCACACAAGAAACAAGTTTTCTCTCTTTCTCTCTCTATATTATCGAGCGTATTTTGTGAGTATTTAGATACTTTGTGAGTTGCTATTCATCGCTGTGCAGTTTCCTTGACCTTATCTGGATATTCCGATCGAAATCTTGATATTTTGAGGTAAGGGATGTTATTTTCTTCCTAATGATGTTATTCTTTCAATATCATTATACCGAAATATTGGTGTAAATTTTATTGTGGAATTTCTACCTTTTTGTGTCGGAGTTACTATTCACGTATACGACATTATTCACGAATACGACACTATTCACCGAAAAATGAAATTTTCTCCTTTTTGTCCAAGATATCTATTATGGTTATTATCTTTGATTGTATCCATGTTTTGATCTTTATTTTTGAATTCTGCTTCACAATTGGTTATTATGGAGTATTATTGAACTTGGATAAACTGTAATACGAATCCCTAATATTTGTCCTTTTATCTTACTGGATTCATTCTTTAAAATGTTTTTCATCATCCTCAGCCCTTAATGGTGATACTTGATGAATATCTTTAGCCTGTAGTGCAAAGATGAATGATTACCTGATGAATATCTTTGGTCCGTAGTGCAAAGATGAATATGTGATTCAAGATGTATATTAATTGATGTTACAGGGATAAAATATTGATGATAGACTTTTAAATCTTAGAAGATAATAGAATACTTTCTCTACTTGACTCTTCTAATGGATTGTTGTTTCCGCTGCAGTTGTTGATCTAAAACTTGTTGTCTATTATATTTTATCAGATTTTTCCCTGTTGAAGACTAATGATAAATTGTTGTATATTATCTTAGTCATAATTTTTTTCTTCGGGCTAGTTGAGCTCACCTTTTTCTTTTTGTTCCATTATTCTTCTCTCGGGAGCGAGAGAGAATTTAGCGAGAACTAGCCCGGGGTATGGAGTGATGATTCAAGATAATTGTTTTAGTAGTCCTCACTATTTTGTAAAATAGTGTATCAATAATTGTAATGAGGACCCTTTTGAGTTTGTATCATTTGTCTATTAGACAATATTTGTATTCAAACGCACAGTATATGTGTTGTCGTATTTTGCACGACAATTGTATTATTGAGGTTGTATTTGTATATGTACCATGTATTTGGCGACTCCGAATGGGTGATGTATACCTATTTTGGGGGCGTCACAGTTGGTATCAAAGCTTAGGGATATGATCCCTGGCTGAGATGTGAGACAAGAACTAGGAGGGGAGAGACGGGGAATTCCTTCACTAGTATGACCTGACTAAGTTTATTTGGTATTTATTTGGTCGGTCAGGGTATAGGGATAATATGTGACATGTTAATTAACCCTTGTTTTGTGGAAGTATTTGAGAATGGCAGCTGGAAATATTAATAATTGAGTGAATGAAACCGTGGAGACACCTTTAATCACCACCCAGGGGAACGTGCAACAGGAAGGCAATATTCCACCTGTAAACAACACTACCGAACAAATGATGAATGATGGGATGTTTAGAAGCTTCTTGCAGTTCATGCAAAACCAGACGAGGTAGACTCGTGTATAAAATACGGGTGAAAATGATATTAATGCGCAGCTTGTCACATCCAAGCAGTTCAAAGAGTTGGGACCACTAGAATTTGTTGGAAAGCCAGATCCGATTAAGGCAGAAACATCGGTCAAACAAATTAACAAGATATTTGATGTCTTGGGATGCTCGGAGGAACAGAAGGTTCCATTTGCCACCTTTATATTCTGCAGTGAGGCAGATTACTGGTGGGAATCTGTGAAGCGTACCCAGCCAGCCACACTCAATATGTCTTGGGAAACGTTTCATAAATTATTTAATGACAAGTACTTTCCTGAAAGTATTCGTCATATGATGGAGGTGGAGTTTATCAGACTGGAACAAAATAACATGACGGTATCCCAGTACGAGGCGAAGTTTGCAGAGTTATCCAGGTTTACACCTCATTTGGTCGAGAATGAGGAACGGATGACGAGGATGTTTCTAAGAGGTATAAACCCCGAGATTCGGTAATATCTTATCTCTCATAAATTTTCTTTATATTCAGATGTTGTCAACATGGCTCAATTATTAGAGCGAGATAATGAGTATGCCCAACCGAGGGACCACAATCAGGGTCATACTGGTGGCAGCAGTATCGAGCGATGATAACCAGCGGGGAGGAAAAAATACAGACAAAAGCGGTAACCACTCGAGTGGTAATCGTGACCATGATAATAGGAGAGGTGAGTCAAGTGGAAATTTCAGAAAGAGGAGATTCAAGAATGACGGGAAGACATCGCGAATGAAGACCAAAACGAACACCAACAACAAATTCTAGGGAGAGAGAACGACCGCCGGTTAGATGCTATAGATGCGAGAAGGAGGAACACATAAGTCCAAACTGTTCACACCTTCCAAGGTGTGTTTCATTTGTGGAAAAAGATGATCGTATAGCCCGGTTTTATGCGGTAGTGAAGTCAAGTCCAGCTGGGACGGCGACACCAAAGGCGACTAAGGACAAAACAAAGTCGGTGGTTCAAGGGAGGGCGTTTGTCGTGACTGGCAAAAATGCGAGAAACCCAAACGAGGTGATCACGGGTAAGCTAATCATAAACTCTTTCAAAGTTTATACCTTATTAGATACCAGTTCTACCCATTCTTTTATCTCTCCTGCTTGTGCTCAATGTTTGAACTTGACTCTAGAGAAATTAGACCTTGACTTATCTGTTGAGACTCCGTTAGGAGAGACTTTCATTACATCTACTGTTTATAAATCTTGCTTGATTCAAGTTGGAACCATAACATTACTTGCCGATCTTATTTCGTTGAAAATACTTGCATTTGATGTGATCTTAGGGATTGATTGGTTAACCACTCATCATGCTAAAATTGATTGTTTTCATAAGGTTGTTAGTTTTCATATTCCTAACCAATCTGTTATGCGAATTCAAACAACCAAACCACTAAAATCAATCACTGTCATATCAATCCATAAAGCTATTCGTTTATTAAAAAACGGATGTCAAGCTTTCTTAGCCTATGTCAAAGACTTGAACAAAAACACGTCAGATTTGAATAATATTTCTGTTGTTAGTGAATTTCACGACGTATTTCTGAAGAACTTCCCTCTACCCCGGGCGTGAAGTTGAATTCTTTATTGACCTTGAACCTGGTACAAAGCCCATTTCTAAAACCCCATATCGAATGGCTCCTATTGAACTTCAGGAGTTAAAGGTCCAACTACAGGAGTTGTCGGGCATCGGTTTCATTCGTCCTAGTACATCTCCTTGGGGTGCTCCTGTGTTATTCGTAAAGAAGAAAGACGGGAGTATGCGACTTTGTATTGACTACCGAGAATTGAACCATGTCACTATCAAGAGTAGGTATCCGCTACCTCGCATTGATGACTTGTTCGACCAGTTGCAAGGATCACAATTCTTTTCAAAGATCGATCTTCATTCTGGATATCATCAGCTAAAGATTAAAACTGCGGATATTCCAAAGACTGCCTTCAGAACTCGGTACGGGCATTATGAATTCTTAGTCATGTCTTTTGGATTGACTAATGCTCCTGCTGCTTTCATGGATATGATGAACCGTGTGTTCAAAGAATATTTGGATCAGTTCATTGTTGTCTTTATTGATGACATCCTCATCTATTCCAAACGCCGTGAAGATCATGAGCACCATTTGAAGCTGGTACTGCAAAGGTTTCGTGATAACAAGCTATATGCTAAGCTGAAGAAATATGAGTTCTGGCTTAAGGAAGTAGCATTCCTTGGGCACGTTGTGACGCCCCCAAAATAGGTATACATCACCCATTCTGAGTTGTCAATACATGGTACAGAAACAACTACAACTTTATTATTACAACATATAAACTGTGAGTTTAAATACAGATATTGCCATCTAGAAAATATCCACACGCAAATAAATCCTATCATAATTATTGATACATTATTTTACAAAATGGTAAGGACTACTAAACAACTCTCTCTAGAACCTTCATTCCATACCCCATTAGTACTAGCTACATTCTAGCCTCCCCGAGAAGAAAAATGGAACAATAAGGAAAAGGGTGAGCTCAACTAGCCCGATAAAGAATATTATGACTAAGATAATATACAACAAATTATCGTTAGTCTTCAACAAGGAAACAATCTAATAGAATACAATAGACAACAAGTTTTAAATCAATATTCGCGGAAATAATAATTCATTAGAAGAGTTAAGTAGAGAATGCAAACTACTATCTTCATGTATGAATTTAAAAGTTCATCGTCTATCTTTTATCCTGTAACATCAATCAATATACATCCGAAAACAAATATTCATCTTTGCACTCTGAGCCAAAGATATTCATCGATTAGTCATGTTCATCTAAACACTGCTCATCTTTGCACTCTGGACCAAAGATATTCATCAAATCATTCATCTTTGCACTACTGGGCCAAAGATATTTAATAATATCATCATTTAAGGCGAGGATGATGAAACATATTTTAAAGAAATGAATCCGATTGAAACAAAATGTGAGGATTAAGGATTAAGGATTAGTACTTTGTTTTATCCATGTCCAAAATACCTCAAAAATAATCATAGTGGTGTAAAATTCAAGAATGATCAAAACATGGATACAATCAAAGCTAGTATCCACAATAGATATTTTGGGACGAAAAGGAAAATTTTCATTTTTTGATGAATAGTGTCGTATTCGTGAATAGTGTCGTATACGTGAATAGTGTCGTATACGTGAACAATAACTCCGACACCAAAAGTTCCAAATTTGATAAAAACTTCATATCAATATTTTAGCATAATGATATTGAAGAAATAATATCATTACGAAAAAAATAATAATATCCCTTACCTCACAAAGATAGTACTTCTAGTTGAAACACCGGATATAGGTTATGACTTGAACTTGCACCGTATAGCAATACTCAAAATATACTCAAAATACTCACAAGAATACGCTCGATAATATAGAGAGAAAACTTGATTTAAATTGTGATTTTCAATTCTAACCTAAGCACCTATTTATAGGAAAATGCTTAGAACACCAAAGCGTAAAATTTAATAAATTAATATATATATATATATATATATATCAAATTCATACGCCCACTTTAGAATTGGCTCCTAGCATTTTCCACATGCCACCTTCTAGAAAAGTAAGAAAAACGTTTTTCATAAAATAAATAATTAAAACTTCCAAAAATCAATTATTTGAACTTGAACTTCAATAATTCATAATAAATAGCCCTTTTATCAGAAAATTCTAATCTCGGGACTTTTTATAGGAAATTCAATTCTCTACACTTTACGAAGAAAGTTTTCCCAAATTCCAAATAGATATTGGCCAAATCCATAAGCAGGCGATTTTACGAAGTTATAATAAAATTTCAATTCATGAAAATGGGGTCCACCAGAGCATGTTTAACATGTTTTAAACATTTATTGCAACAAAAATACTCTTCCTCCTCGTATACTCATATATCCCACATTCGTTGTAAAAATATCACCATTATTATATTATTAAAATATAATAATATATTTAAATAATTATTTTATCGAGAAAAAGATAAAATTTCAATTTTCAAGAATTGTCACATTAAAATTTTCTCCATCTATATCCACATAAAATCAATATTTTCCTCATCATATGAATCAATAATTAATTATTCACAAATAATATTACGTAATCACAATATTGACAACCAGTGCGGTTCCCTGGAAGGGGACTTTCCAATAAGAATTTCTCCTTCTTGGCGCAAGATTAGGTGACCAAACCTCTCCTTAGATGTAACTTTCTAGACATTGCCAATAATGTTATCTAATAATATTATTCGGATAATATGAATTATTAGCTTCGATAATAAAAAAACTCGTTGTGTAATGACAATTATTAAAACAACAACAATATAAAATATCAACGCAAAAATTATTAAATCAATAAAATCTTTGAGCGATAATTACCGTAACCATTATTGAGTAGTGCCTTCTTACGTAAGAATCAATAATTGGTGCAATACCGTGTGTCTTCTTGTTTTTAACCAATTTAGTATTTTAACGATATTAACGATAACAACTACGTCGTTATTTTTAAACAACTTATATTTGTGCGTTTTCTTCATCCAATCGCTTTTCGTTATGGGGCCCACAAAGATCAAGCCAGCAGTAATCGAATATTCCCAAGACAACAAGAATATTCCACGACCAAATGAATATTCCCAAAACAACAATGAATATTTTATAACCACTTGCTTATTTTGAAATATTTGCGTATTTTACCCATAACTATCCACATTAATCAAATCAACCCTTACTATTTCAAAATAATAAATAGAGAAAATTAAATTTCATTAATAATAAGTTGGGGTCTTACACACGTGGTGTCAAAACATGGAGTATCTGTCGACCCAATGAAGATTGAAGCAATACAAAGTTGGGAACAACCAAAGTCGATGGCCAAAAGTCGTAGCTTTACGGGCTAAAATTTAGTTCTTATCGGAGATTAAGTGGAAGGATTTTCTTGAATCGCTACTCCATTAACTCGGCTGACTCGTAAAGATACAAAATTCGGTTGGAGTGAGGATTATGAGAAGAGTTTTCAAGAACTCAAGAGGAGACTCATTTTGGCACCTGTTCTGATAATACCATCTGGTTCGGATGGATTTGTTATCTACAGTGATGCTTCAGGCAAAGGGTTAAGATGTGTTCTCATGCAACATGGGAAAGTCATAGCCTATGCCTCATGACAACTCAAAGAATATGAGTGGAATTATCCTACTCATGATTTGTAGTTGGTAGCAGTCGTTTTCGCGTTGAAAATCTGAAGACACTACCTGTATGGGGAGAAAGTGGAGATCTATACAGATCATAAAAGCCTCAAATATTTCTTCACCCAAAAGGAACTCAACATGCGGCAATGACGTTGGCTCGAGCTGTTGAAAGATTACGATCATACCATCCAATATCATCTTGGAAAAGCAAACGTAGTAGCTGACGCATTTAGTTGAAGATCATACGCGGGTATGAGTGCAATGTTGTTAACACAAAGGCCCATTTTGTATGACTTGCAAAGGATGGAGATAGAGGTAAAGACTCCAAGTACCCACGTGATGATATCAAACATACGAGTAGAACCGACTTTAATCGATAAAGTTAAAGTTGCTCAAGCTACGGACATGGAGCTGATGCGTATGAAGAAGAAAGTGCAAGAAGGTGCTATTCCAGAAGCAAGAATCGATGAAGAAGGAATACTTCGAGTCAACTCCAGACTTTGCGTTCCTAACGATTCTGACTTGAAGCATAGAATCATGATGGAGGCACACAACACACCATTTGCAATCCATCCTGGTAGTACCAAAATGTATCATGATCTTCCACATACATTTTGGTGGAACAATATGAAGAGAGAGATCGCGGAGTTTATCTCGAGGTGTTTAATTTGTCAACGTGTAAAGGCAGAGCATCAAGTGCTAAAGGGTCCATTGCAACCACTTGAGATTCCGACATGGAAGTGGAAACACATTACTATGGATTTCGTTACGGGTCTTCCCAAGGTTTCTTAAGGCATGATGCGATTTGGGTTATTGTTGATAGATTAACCAAGTCTGCCCATTTCTTGCATATACGAGAGACTCATTCCCTTGAATAACTTGCTAGTATGTACGTAAATGAGATTATGAGTTGCATGGCATGCTAATATCCATAGTTTCGGATCGTGACCCAAGATTCACTTCACGATTTTGGGTTAGCTTCAGAAAGCTATGGGCACGGATTTGCGATTCAGTTCGGCATACCATCCTCAAATGGACGGATAATCAGAGAGAACTATTCAAACTCTTAAAGATATATTAAGACTATGTGTCCTAGATTTCAAAGGGAGTTGGGATAAGTACCTACCATTAGTGGAATTCTCCTACAACAATAGTTATCAGGCAAGTATAGGTGTGGCTCCATTTGAAGCATTGTATGGACGAAAGTGTCGTTCTCCAGTATGCTGGGATGAGGTGGGAGAAGCAACATTGTTGAGACCAGAATTGGTATGCATAACTACAGAAAAGATCCAAACGATTCGACAACGTATACAAACGGCACAGGATTAACAAAAGAGTTATGCGGATCTTCATCAAAAGGACGTGAAATTTAATATTGGGGATCATGTATTGTTACATATTGCTCCATAGAAGGGAGTTACAAGATTTGGGAAGAGAGGAAAGCTCAATCCAAGATTTGTTGGTCTATTTGAGATTCTTGACCAAATAGGAAATGTGGCCTATAGACTCGCATTACCTCCAAGCATGTCTCGTGTTCATAATGTTTTTCACATATCTATGCTTTGTAAACATGTGAAAGACCCAAACCACATTTTTGAGTTAGAACCGGACGAGATAGCCGAAGATTTAACGTACGAGGAGGTACATGTTAAGATCTTGGATAGGAAAGTGCATGTCCTATGCAAGAAGGTTATACCACAAGTTAAGGTTTTGTGGAGAAACCATGCTATTGAAGAAATAATCTGGGAGTTGGAATCGGAAATGAAAGTGAGGTATCCTCACCTTTTCGAAACACCAGGTACGTACGTCAATTTTGAGGACGAAATTTTATAAGAAGGGAAGGTTGTAAGACCCCAACTTTTTATAAAAAAAATCAAATTTCCTCTATTTATTATTGTGAATAATAAGGTATTAATTAGATATAATACTTTGGCAATGGGTGAAATGTGAAAATTTTGCAAAATAAGCAGGTGGTTATAAAATATTCATTTTATCGGGGAATATTCATTTGGTCATGGAATATTCTTGCTGTGTGGGGAATATTAAATGCGACAATATGCGACCATTTATGGGCCCATAACGGATAACTGCTTGGGATGAAGAAAGCGACAAGTTTGAGTTTTTATAAATAACGACGTAATGGTTCACAATTAACAATTTTTGGAATACGGTGGTTAAAATACGATGTCTGGCATGGATGCACGGTAGCACACGATATTGCACAATATTGTTGAATTATTGATTCTTACGTAAGAAGGCACTACTCGATAATTGTTACGGTAATTCTTGCTTCAATATTTTATTTTATTGATTCAATAATTCTTTGCGTTGATATTTTATATTATTGTTTTTTCAATAATTATCACCGCATGTCTGATATCTCTATTATCATATCAATAATTCATATTATTTGAATAATATTATTAGATAATATTATTGGCAATGTCTAAGAAAGTTACATCAGGAAAGGGGTTGGTCACCTATTTATGCGCCCGATAAGGAGAAATCCTTATCGGAATGTCCCTCTTTCACAGGAATGACTGAGTTGTCAAAATTGTGATTACATAATATTATTTGTGAATAATTAATTATTGATTTATATGATAAGAAATATTTATTTTATGTGGATATAAATGATGGATATATTTATTGTGGTTATAAATGAAGGAATAAATCTTTGAGGTGTGTTATCGATATTTTGTTTGAATATAGGTGTTGAAAATCGTCCGTATATGGATTTCGGACATTTTTCGTTTGGAATTTGGAAAAACTTAAACTTACAAAGTTGTAGAAAATTTAATTTCCTATGGAATAGACATGAGATTCGAATTTTTCTGATAAAAGGGCTATTTATTATGAATTATTGAAGTTTCGGAAATAAATATTTTTATTTAAAATATGGGTGGGCCCCACTTTTTGTTGGTGAGAAATAAAATGTGCTGGAATTTATTTTCAAAAGTGGTGGGGCTTGAATAGTAGCAGGTAAAGCCATTAGGTAGCAAGTTAGTTTGATATGGCGTTCTAAGCATTTTCCTATAAATAAGGTGCTTAGTTAGAATTGAAAATCACACCAGAAATAAGTTTTCTCTCTTTCTCTCTCTATATTATCGAGCATATTTTGTGAGTATTTAGATACTTTGTGAGTTGCTATTCATCAGTGCAAGTTTCTTTGACCTTATCTGGAGATATTCCGATCGGAAATCGATATTTTTGAGGTAAGAGATTTTATTTTCTTCCTAATGATGTTATTCTTTCAATATCATTATACCGAAATATTGGTATAAATTTTATTGTGGAATTTCTACCTTTTTGTGTCGGGGTTACTATTCACGTATACGACACTATTCACGAATACGACACTATTCACCGAAAAATGAAATTTTCTCCTTTTTGTCCAAGATATCTATTATGGTTACTATCTTTGATTGTATCCATATTTTGATCTTTATTTTTGAATTCTACTTCACAATTGGTTATTATGGAGTATTATTGAACTTGGATAAACTGTAATACGAATCCCTAATATTTGTCCTTTTATCTTACTGGATTCGTTCTTTAAAATGTTTTTCATCATCCTCAGTCCTTAATGGTGATACTTGATGAATATCTTTGGCCTGTAGTGTAAAGATGAATGATTACACGATGAATATCTTTGGTCCAGTAGTGAAATGAACATGTGTTGAGATGAACATGACTTAATTGGTGATATGAATGAATATCTTTGGCCCGTGGTGCAAAGATGAATATGTGATTCAAGATGTATATTGATTGATGTTCTGAGGATAAAATATTGATGATGGACTTTTAAATCTTAGAAGATAATAGAATACTTTCTCTACTTGACTCTTCTAATGGATTGCTATTTCCGCTGCAGTTGTTGATCTAAAACTTGTTGTCTATTATATTTTATCAAATTTATCATTTGTTGAAGACTAATGATAAATTGTTGTATATTATCTTAGTCATAATTTTTTTTACTAGGCTAGTTGAGCTCACCTTTTCCTTTTTGTTCCATTGTTCTTCTCAGGAGGAGAGAATTTAGCAGGAACTAGCCGGGTATGGAGTGATGATTCAAGGTAGTTGTTTTAGTAGTCCTCACTATTTTGTAAAATAGTGTATCAATAATTGTAATGAGGATCCCTTTTGAGTTTGTATACTGTCTATTAGACAATATTTGTATTCAAACTCACAGTATATGTGTTGTCGTATTTTGCACGACAATTGTATTACTGAGGTTGTATTTTTTATGTACCATGTATTTGGCGACTCATAATGGGTGATGTGTACCTATTTTTGGGGGCGTCACAGATATAGTTCATCAAACTTACCACACTTTGGAAGTTCAGGAACTTGCTACAATTATATGAGTTTAAAAACTTATCCTAGTCAGACCATAGCATCCATTCGCTGAGGGGTTCAAATATATTTCATATAATTATGAGTCATGAACGTACCATAAGTATGAGTTTTAAGAACTCACAACTTAACCTTACATTCTCTAACTATAACCTATCTATCTATTATACACATGAGAAAAGAATCACCTTCTCAAAAGGTATATAGCAAATAGCGTGACACATACATTGCAATGATTATCAGTGCTAAAAACGAAGTGGTTTTTACACCAAGTATAATTCCCCGCCCATAACAAGGAATCATACAACTCAGCTGCTAACATGAATCCTCAATTGAAATCCCATATAACTCTATCTTACACTTAACTTGCTCTTTTTTCTCGTCCCATGAATTCTTCAGTATCTCATCATATCTGACTCCTCATGAGTTCATATCATACAATTTCTTAGTACATTCTCTTATAGCATCAAGCTATACACACTTAGTCATTACAGACTATTTATCACTTCATAGCTCATTCCGATCACGTCGTGATCATTAATTTACCTTAGGGTTCTTTCCCTATTATCAACTAAACTCCACTTGAGTTCATTCTTATTATCTTTTGTCATATAGACACCATCTTAACATTTTTATTATCGGAGTTAGGAAACTCCTGAATCCTCATTCTTTAGATACTTCAAGATTCTTCTTTGAATCTTCACTTATATATATTTTAAATCTTTATCTTTCTCTCTCTCAGGTTATAGCCTAAGGTACATTTACCTAAGTTTATAACCTACAGCTTTGATATCAACCTATGACGCCCCCAAATCTGGGTCCCTTCGAACCCCGAATTCGGTCCGCCACGATACTATTATTGTCAAAATATTATATCTTCTATTCATAACTTAATGAATATAACCTTGCTTATTACAATTTAGAATATAAATTCTTTCCATTTCTAGGATCTGTGTAATGACCCCAAACTTTTATAAGTTTCCAATCTTGGTCATTTACTATTCCTGTTTCACATCACATTCGATGTTATATAAATATGCGGAATAATTTAAACTTTTTCAATCTCCTTCAAAAAGTATTCTTTTATTGATATCTTAACTTGAATCAATTACATATCCTTGAATAAAATTATGTTATGTTTCATTCTATTCAAATTACTATATAAATTTTTACATCTCGATTTGAATTTCTCTATGTACCGCCTAGTACAACTTTACAAGCTAACATGTAATACACATCGTAAACTACTATCAAGTATATATACTAGAACCTAAACATGGTTCAATAACATATATTTAATTAAGCAAATCAATCTCCTTTGATGTGATTGAACTTTATCAATCAAGTAGCACGTAACCTTTACCGTGTGTCCTTAACCTGTAAAAGTGGTTATTTGCAAGGGTGAGCTCGATAGCCCAGCAATTCTAACAGTTTTCATGCAACACATATCATATAATAACATACTCAGTTCATGTATTCATAATCAATTAACATTTACTATGCATGTTACTTCTCACATAACAGGCATAAAGATTTATTCCACAAACATATCATCAAAGATCAACTTTCAACATTCATACATATCTCATATGCATTTCATATATATACATCAACATTTGCATAGCATAATATAGCTCAACTAACAGTTATCGAATTCATATATCAAATAGGAACCGAAAGACTTGCGATTAAGTAGTTTATCAACTACGACTTACTGCTTAAAGCTTATCTGCACTTCGTGTATTCCTACACAATTATATAATCATGGATTCATATCCATTAGTCATACATTTCATACGCTTTTAATATAAGAACAAATATTATTTCCTAACTAGGTTTGTAAAACCTACACTTCACTTTCTCATCATACTCTTAGAATAGCTAGGTATGTATAAGTATACCTTAACCACTTGTTCATGACATCAACATTCGTATATATCTATCACACACTTGACTCGCTAAATGTTCGACACATTTAAAACTCATATATGTATATTCAACGTACATATAAACGTCTAACTTAGTTGTAACTTCACACCACATCACCTATCCTATATTTTTATAGCGCAAATCATATCACAAATTCAACAACGTATCGTTGCTTTATATCTTAAAAACATTCCTTTGGACTTCACTTTTGAAAGTCATGTCTATCACATAGCATGCTTTTTACACCTTATATAGCATATTGGTCATATATTACCAGTTAAAGAAATCGAATAAGCATGCCTCGAACTTCAGTTCAAAAATAGAAACTATTCATGACTATAGGATGGCGCAATTGCGTGTCCTGTCTGAAGCTTAGGGATGGCGTGGGCTATGTTTTGTCCCCCGCCGCACCAAGGTTGAGCTTTGCACTCCTGGTTTCAGTCCAAAATTTAACCCACATATACTCTTATACTTTAACATACATACATGCTAGAGGTTCTCATATAGGCATATGACCATTCTTGAGTTCACTTTCACAAATTCTTAGTTCATGACTATACGGATGGAGAGAAGGTAGAGATCTATACAGATCATAAAAGCCTCAAATATTTCTTCACTCAAAAGGAACTCAACATGCGGCAACGACGATGGCTTGAGCTATTGAAAGATTACGATCATACCATTCAATACCATCTTGGAAAAGCGAACGTAGTAGCTGATGCATTGAGTAGAAGATCATATGCAGGTACGAGTGCGATATTGTCAACACAAAGGCCCATTTTGTATGACTTACAAAGGATGGAGATAGAGTTAAAGACTCCAGGGACCTATGTGATGATGGCGAATATACGAGTAGAACCGACTTTAATCGATAAAGTTAAAGCTGCTCAAGCTACAGACCTGGAGCTGATGCATATGAGAAATAAAGTGCAAGAAGGTGCTATTCCGGAAGCAAGAATCGATGAAGAAGGAATACTTGGAGTCAAATCCAGACTTTGTGTTCTTAACAATTCTGACTTGAAGTATAAAATCACGATGGAGGCGCATAACACACCGTTTGCAATACATCCTGGGAGTGCCAAAATGTATCGTGATCTTCGACATATATTTTGGTGGAGCAATATGAAAAGAGAGATAGCGGGGTTTATCTCAAGGTGTCTAACTTGTCAATGAGTCAAGGCGGAGCATCAAGTGCCAAAAGGTCCATTACAACCACTTGAAATTCTAGAATTGAAGTGGGAGCACATTACCATGGATTTCGTTACTGGTCTACCCAAGGTTTGTCAAGGCATAGATGCGATTTGGGTCATTGTTGATAGATTGACCAAGTCTGCTCATTTCTCACCGATACGAGAAATTTATACATTTGAACGTCTTGCTCGTATGTACATGTGACACCCCCAAGATTTGGTGTTCACTTAATCAAAACATTCATACCTAACTACCGAATAATAATAAAATTGAATAACAAAACCTGCCCATACATGATTATATTAATAAAACATTATCTCCCATGTTATCTAACCATTAATTACAATCATTCAAATGTGGAATTTAAATAAGTTCATTACAATAATCAAATTAAAGTCTGATAAATAACTGTCAACATATTACAAGTCTTCAAAATGTGTTCATATTCCCCTTGCCCTTAATGGTGCTAGGTACATCTACCTTCTCATCCTTAGTTGTAATAGTTATATAAGCAAGAGTGAGCAAACAAAGCTCACTTGAAATAAGAATGAATACACTTTACAACATTTGCCAAAAAATAGGCTCAATAGAACTAAATGATATGTTCTATTAACATTCTGAAATATACTACTGAGGGTCTAATGACCACGAACCATGTCCACATTTATAAGTAATCTTTCAACTTTAACTTTAACAGTCATATGACTATAAGGACTCCATGTACTTAGGGGGGATCAACCCTTTGTATAATGTATTATGCACAAACATTTCAACGCTAAGCGTAAACCCCTAAAAAATAGGGTTGTTCATCTCAGTATTTAGATTACAAGTCTGCACCAAAGTAAGTTTGGTTTGGATACATTTCAAGGTAATTTGGAGTTCAACGAACATCAACTAAGGATTAGTTGAATAAAATGAAATCACACTATGCTATGAATAAATCATTGTGTATTAAAGTTACGCTTTAGGAATAATCTAATAGCATAAATGTTGAATAACTATCATTACCTTGCTTGAACAATAATAAGCCAAGGTTATTTAGAATTGGATACTAAGCATGCATAATGAATAGCAATTTGAACAATAATAACTATTCAACAACAATATATTAGATTATATAAACTTGCATGCTATTTGACAAGCTAAAGACAAGGATAACTTGCTTAACATCAAAAGAAGGTTTTGAAAACTTGTATCATCATGAACAACTAGATACAAAAGCTTGTGAAATTACAGTTGAAATAGGACAAGTAAACTTGCCTAACAATAAACAATCTAGCTCAACGAAAGTGTAGAGTTATAAAACTTGCTCAATTATAAAAGTAGAATTAGAGAAGTTGCTCAGTGTACAAAGATAGGTTTAGAAACTTGCTCAATCAAAAGAATGAAGTTACAGATGTAATAATAGAACTAACTCAACGAAATTGTAGAATTAGAAAACTTGCCTCAAGTGTAAGCTAAAATATTAAGACTCACGTTCACCTATACACAGTATTAAAACCACAACATCTATTAGACATACTAATATTCACTTTTCAATATAAAACGCATTACTAGCGAAACTTGTTATTTTAGCACAAGTCTTATGCTACCATATATATTTCAGAATTCCCAAGTGTTAACATCACAACACTTATCTAACATTCATTGTATAAACTAAGTTACGCATAACACGTTTGTAACTTACTAATCACTTTTACAACTTTGAATTTACAATCCACCTAACATGACTCTGTTTAACCTTGTTATTACATGATTCTCACATAACCTAACATTAAGCTAAGTTACATTGAACGTTCAATGTCTACAAAATTAGCAGACTTCCTTTATGCGGCCCGGGCAATGATGGCGCGGCCCAGCGATTTTATCTTTTATATCGGATTATGCGCCGCCAGCGCCCAGGATGAGGCGATCTTGATCGCCACGCACGCGACTCCGATTTCTACGAGAACATGGCTACGACAGTTTTCTTAAACCAATTAACACGAATTTCACCCACCAAACAGTAATAATAACATGTAAGATAAATATAACAATATCATAAACATGATTGCTAACATTTTCCATCAATTAAAACAATTTAACAACACTTCTAACTATTTTACTTTCTCAAAATTCATATTTTTAAACTAAAACTCCATTTTTGAGTTTCTTCACCAAAATAAACACTGTAACTTCAATTCTTGTCCAAATTACTTCGTTCAAATTACGTTATGTGAGTTTCTTAATAAACTAGTATATACAAGACTCAATTTATAGTTTAACATATGAATTGACCATAAAACTTGGTACTTACATGAGCCATATGAAAAAAATACATATAAACATACACTGTCGAAAATTTCTTCTACTGTAAACCGAAATTATCCGAGATTAACATGCAATTTACTTGTTTAAACATAATCTCTAATCATCATAAACACATGTAATCAACATAATTGAATTATATAGCAACGCTTCTAAACCTATGAAATTCACAGAGTATAAAAATTATTACCGTAAATTCATATATATATATATATATATGTGTGTATAATATTGAGATTATGGAAGAATTACCTTGAATTAGCTTGCACAACCTTGCTAAACACGAGAATGTGACGACCCCAAAATAGGTCCATTCCATCCAACCCATTCTCGAATTCGCCAAATACATGAGTGCGAAACAACTACTACTTTATTATCACAACAATAAAACTGTGAGTTTAAATACAAATATTATCTTCTAGACAATATTTATACTCAAATAAATCCTCATCACATTTATTGATACATTATTTTACAATAATGGTGAGGACTACTAAACAACTCTCTCTAGAACCTTCATTCCATACCCAGACTAGTACTTCGCTTACATTCTCGCCTCCCGAGAGAAGAAAAATGGAACAACAAGGAAAAGGGTGAGCTCAACTAGCCCAATAAAGAATGTTATGACTAAGATAATATACAACAAATTATCGTTAGTCTCCAACAGGAAAAATCTGATAGAATACAATGAGACAACAAGTTTCGAGATCAATATTCGCAATGCTGAAATAATAATTCATAGAAGAGTTACGTAGAGAATGAAATCTACTATAATCTATGAATTTAACAGGTCCATCATCAATATTTTATCCTCAGTAACATCAATCAATATTCATCTCAAATCAAATATTCATCTTTGCACTACGGGCCAAAGATATTCATCAATCGGTCATGTTCATCTCAACACTTGCTCATCTTTGCACTAAAGGCCAAAGATATTCATCGATCGGTCATATTCATTTAAACACTGCTCATCTTTGCACTACAGGTGCCAAAGATATTCATCGATCGGTCATGTTCATTTAAACACCCGCTCATCTTTGCACTACTGAGCCAAAGATATTCTTCAAATCATTCATCTTTGCCTTTGGTTTTATCCACGTCCAAAAATACCTCAAAAATAATCATAGTGGTGTAAAATTCAAGAATGATCAAAACATGGATACAATCAAAGCTAGTATCCGAATAGATATTTTAGGCGAAAGAAAATTTTCATTTTTCGGTGAATAGTCTTAGTGATTCGTGAATAGTGTCAGATATCGTGAATAGTCTTGGTCATTATCGTGAATAAGTAACTCAAACACCAAAAGATAGAAATTCCACAAAAAAAACATCTTCACGCTTCATGAATAGTACTCGTGAATAGTAACTTTCGTGAATAGTAACTCATGAATAGTAACTTCGTGAATAGTAACTCATGAATAGTAACCCCGAGCATGAAAAAGTTCCAAATTTGATAAAATCATCGATCAACATTTCAAAGATAATGATATTGAAGAAATAATATCATTCTGAAAAAAAATAATATCCCTTACCTCAAAAATCAATACTTGAAGGAAAGGTCGGGAAGTGATCTTTGAATGAAACTTGTCTTTGAACAAAGAACTCTCAAAGTATCTAAATACTCACAAAATACGCTCAATAATATAGAGAGAAAAGAGAGAAAACTTTGTTTACGGTGTGATTTTCAATTCTAACTTAGCCCTCTATTTATATGAAAATGTTAGCCCAAAGCGGACTTGACTGCTACCGATGGCTTTACACGCTACTATTGCCACCCACCACATTTGAAATAAAATTCAGCACATTTTTCACCAACCACAAGTGGGGCCCACTCAATTCTAGAATTTTCCACCAAAATCAATTATAAACCTAATTTCAGAATCCGACACCTCTTAAAATTCACAACAAATCATTCGTGCATTTTAACGGTTCAAAATTTGTGGACATATACTCAACTTATGTATGTATAACATACCCAAAAATTACCACAATCCAACGGTCGGATTAAAAATTATAACCCCGCAATATATATCTCAAAACCACTTGATTTGATTTTTAATACCTCCAATCCGATAAAATCTCGATAAAACACCTCAACATTAATTCCTTCATTAATAACCACATAAATAAATCCATTATTTATATTCATATAAAATAAATATTTCCTTATCATATGAATCAATAATTAATTATTCACAAATAATATTACGTAATCACATTTATAATGACAACCAGCTGCTCCTCAGAAAGAGGGGCTTTCGAATAAGGATCTCTCCTTCTTGGGCGGCGCAATTAGGTGACCAAACCTCTCCTTAGAGCAGAACTTTCTAGACATTGCCAATAATGTTATCTAATAATATTATTCAAATAATATGAATTATTGATCCGATAATGGGAAATCTTGTGCGTTGACAATTATTGAAACAATGATAATATAAAATACCAACGCAAAATTATTGAATCAATAAAATAAAATATTGAGCAAAGAACTTCTTTGTGAAAATTATTGAAATAGTGCCATCTTACGTGCGAATCAATAATTCAACAATCTTGTCTTGTCTGGTAATAACTTCTTTGTGCGACCACGCGTATTCACGTATTTTAACCACGGGGTATTCCAACGATCTTAATTGGTAACAACTTCTGCTGTTATTTATAACCACCCAAACTTTGTCATTTCCTCATCCAATCGCTTTCAGTTATGGGGCCCACACATGGTACTTGGCAGGTAAATGCGAATATTCTAACTACGGTCGAATATTCCACGACCAAACGAATATTCCCAAGCGATTACGAATATTCCACGACCAAACGAATATTCCCAAACAAAAATGAATATTTTATAACCACTTGCTTATTTTGAAATATTTGCGTATTTAACCCTTAACTATCCACATTAATCAAATCCACCCTTACTATTTCAAAATAATAAATAAAGGAAATTCCTTTTATTAAAAAAAAATTCGGGGTCTTACAACCTCCCCTCCTTATGAAATTTCGTCCTCGAAATTGACGTGACGATACACAGTATTTTCAAAAGGTAAAGATACCTCGCTTTCATTTTCGTTTCCAACTCCCAGGTCATTTCCTCTATAGCATGGTTTCTCCACAAAACTTTAACTTATGGTATAACCTCGGTACATAGGTCATGTTCTTTCCTCTACAAAATCTTGGCCAGTACCTCCTCGTGCGTTAAGTCTTGACTATCTCGTCCGGCTTCTAACTCAATGACGTGTTTCGGTTCGTCCACATATTTACGTAACATCGATCACGTGAAAAACGTTATGAACACGCGTCATACTTGGTGGTAAAAGCGAGTCTATAGGCCCACGCCTCCTATTCGATCGAGAATTTCAAATGGATTAATAAATCGAAGGTTTGAGCTTTCCTCACCTCACCGATTCTCGCTTTTAAAATAACAACTTCTTGCACCTCCTTCTTCAAATTCATCACTCCGGTGTGTAGCTTGAGCGGCTTTAACTTTATCGATTAAAGTCGATTATACTGTCAGATATCATCACGTGCATCAGATATCATCACGTGGGTACCTAGAGTTTTCATCTCCATCTCTATTATTTGTATATTATCTGAAATTAGTCTTTGACAACATCGTACTCGTACTTGTATCGATCTTCTACTCAACACGTCACCTACCACGTCCGCTTTTCCGGGATGGCATGGTCGAACATGTCTTTGAAATGAGTCTCCTCTTGAGTTCTTGAAGCTCTTCCCACATTCCTTGCTCCATTCGAATTTTGTATCTCTCTGAGTTAGCTACGTTAATGGAATAGCGATTCGAGAATATCCTTCAACGTATCTCCGATAATAACCAACTAAGCCTAGAAAACTACGCATTTCGATTCTGAAACTTAGGTTGTTCTCAATCGTGACTCATATCCCAACCTTGGATAGCACGTCACAATGACACCTATCGATTTACTATCGCATCGAATATGACGTCCCTTACAGAGTGCGGCTTGGTGAATTCCACAAAGGAAGTCACAAGATAAAGGCTCGTGTACCAAGTTCTATAGTTGAATTTTTAACTCCTCGAAGTTCAATAGGAGCCATTCGATATGAGATTTTAGAAATGAGTTTTGTCTTAGGGTTCAAAGTCGATAAAAATTTAATATCACTTTGGGAGTAAGCCAATAAATTCTTGAAATACGTCGGGGAAAATCAATAACAACAAGAATATTATTCAAATCTGGACGTGTCTTTATTCAAATCCATAACATGGACTAAGAAAACTTGACATCCGTAATAAACGAATGACTTCATGGCTTGATATGAAAATGTTTGACTACAATGGTTTGATTGCTTGAGTTCGAATAACAGGTTGCTTAGGAATATGAAAACTAACAACCTTACAAAAGCAATCAATTTTGGCATGATGAGTAGTTAACCAATCAATCCCCAAAAGCAAGTATCTTTAAAGAGATAAGGTCAACAGGTAAGGTAATGGTGCCAACTTGAATCAAACAAGATTTTTTAAACAACGGATGTAATGAAAGTTTCTCCTAACGAAGTCTCCATAAATAGGTCAAAGTCTAATTTCTCCGTAGTCAAGTTCAAACGTTGAGCGCAAAGAGAGATAAAAGAATGGGTAGAACCGGTATCTAGTAAGGTATAAACTTCGCAAGAATTTATAATTAACTAACCCGTGCTAACTTCGTTCGGGTTCCTCGTATTTTGACCGGTCACGACAAACGCTCTTCCAGGAATCGTTGACTTTGACTTTTCTTGGACATCCTTTTGAGTCACCATTCCATTGGATCGGGTTTCGATATCGTACAATCTCGGCGATATGTCCTTCTTTTCCACAATTATAGCATACCTTAAACTGTTGTGGACGGTTTGGGGCGATATGTCCCTCTTTCCGCATTTGTAACATACGACCGGTGGTGGTCTTTCTCCTCCCTTGGAACCAGGTTGCCACTTTGGCGCCGCCACGCGTCTTCAAATGGTCGTTGTTGAATCTCCTCTTTTAAAATCTCCTCCCAACTTCGCTTCTTCTATTTTCATGGCCACGATTACCACCAGAGTGGTTACCACTTTTGTCCGTATTCTTCTTTCTCCACCGTTATCGTTATTACGATGACTACTATCTTTGGTATGATCCACGGTTATGGTCCCTCGGTTGAGCGTGCTCGTTATCTCGCTCTAACAATCGGAGCCCTATTTACAACATCTGAATAGAGAGAAAATTTATGAGAAATGAGATCTTGACGTATCTTAGGGTTTCAAACCTCTCGAGAAACATCCGCGTCACGTTCCTCATTCTCCACCAAATGAGGTGCAAACCCGGATAACTCATGCAAACTTACGCCTCGTCTTTGGGACACCGCCATGTTATTCTGCTCCAATCTAATAAACTCCACTTCCTTCATATAGACGAATACTTTCGAAGTACTTGTCGTTGAATCTGTTCAAACGTCTCCCATGACATCTTTGAGTGCGGTGAATGGAGTACGCTTCACGCATTCCCACCAAGATGTCTGCCTCGCCACGGAACATAAAAGTAGCGAATGGAACTTTCTGTTCCTTCGTGCATCCCAAGACATCGAATATCTTGGTAATTTGTTTGACCCATGTTTCCGCTATGATCGGATCGGGCTTTCCCTTAAATTCTGGTGGTCCCAACTCTTTGAACTTCTTGGCTGTGACCACCCGTGAATTGCTATCATCTCCTCCTATATTTTGAGCACGAGTCTCCCTCGTCTGATTTTGCATGAACTGCAAAAAGCTTTTAAACATCCCCTCGTTCATCATCTGCTCGGTGGTGTTATTCATGGAGGTACATTGCCACTGTTGCACGTTCTCCTCGTTATTAAGATGCGAGCATCTCCACGGTCTCATTTACACCACTATTAATATTCTCGATCGACATTCTCAAATCACATATAAAACAAGGGTTAATTAAGGAAATCAATATATCACATAATATCCCTATATCTTGACCAACTAACAAATAAGCTTGGTAGGACACACTAGCGAAGGATTTACCGCCTCTCCCCTCCTAGTTCTATTCCCCGATCTCCGCCAGAGATCATCATCCTAAGCTCGATACCAACCGTGGCGCCCCAAAATAGGTCCATTCCATCCAACCCATTACGAGTCGCCAAATACATGGTACGTAAACAACTACTACTTTATTATCACAACAATAAAGCTGTGAGTTTAAATACAAATATTATCTTCTGACAATATTTATACTCAAATAAATCCTCATCACATTTATTGATACATTATTTTACAATAATGGTGAGGACTACTAAACAACTCTCTCTAGAACCTTCATTCCATACCCAGACTAGTACTCGCTTACATTCTCGCCTCCGAGAAGAAAAATGGAACAACAAGGAAAAGGGTGAGCTCAACTAGCCCAAGAAAAGAATGTTATGACTAAGATAATATACAACAAATTATCGTTAGTCTCCAACAGGAAAAATCGATAGAATACAATAGACAACAAGTTTCGGATCAATATTCGCAGCGGAAATAATAATTCATAAGAGTTACGTAGAGAATGAAATCTACTATAATCTATGAATTTAACGATCCATCATCAATATTTTATCCTGTAACATCAATCAATATTCATCTCAAATCAAATATTCATCTTTGCACTCTGGCCAAAGATATTCATCAATCGGTATATGTTCATCTCAACACTGCTCATCTTTGCACTAAAGGCCAAAGATATTCATCGATCGGTCGTGTTCATTTAAACACTGCTTCATCTTTACTCTGAGCCAAAGATATTCATCGATCGGTCATGTTCATTTAAACACCTGCTCATCTTTGCACTCTGAGCCAAAGATATTCTTCGAAATCATTCATCTTTGCCTTTGGTTTTATCCACGTCCAAAAATACCTCAAAAATAATCATAGTGGTGTAAAAAATTCAAAATGATCAAAACATAGATACAATCAAAGCTAGTATCCGAATAGATATTTTAGGCGAAAAGAAAAATTTTCATTTTTTCTTGAATAGTCTTGCGTGATAAGTGAATAGTGCTTGGTATCGTGAATAGTCTTGAGTATCGTGAATAGTAACTCAAACACCAAAAGATAGAAATTCCACAAAAAAACATCTTCACGCTTCATGAATAGTACTCGTGAATAGTAACTCGTGAATAGTAACTCATGAATAGTAACTTCGTGAATAGTAACTCATGAATAGTAACCCCGACATGAAAAAGTTCCAAATTTGATAAAACATCGGATCAACATTTCAAAGATAATGATATTGAAGAAATAATATCATTACGAAAAAAAATATCCTTACCTCAAAAAAATCAATACTTGGAAGGAAAGGTTAGGAAGTGATCTTTGAATGAAACTTGTCTTCAACAAAGAACTCTCAAAGTATCTAAATACTCACAAAATACGCTCAATAATATAGAGAGAGAAAGAGAAAAACTTTGTTTCGGTGTGATTTTCAATTCTAACTTAGCCTCATTTATAGGAAAATGTTAGCCGTAGAAGCGGACTTGACCACTACACGATGGCTTTACACCTTTACTATTGCCACCCACCACATTTGAAATAAAATTCAGCACATTTTTTTCACCAACCACAAGTGGGGCCCACTCAATTCTAGAATTTTCCACCAAAATCAATTATAAACCTAATTTCCGAATCCGACACCTCTTAAAATTCACAACAAATCATTCGGTGCATTTTAACGGTTCAAAATTTGTGGACATATACTCAACTTATGTATGTATAACATACCCAAAAATTACCACAATCCAACGGTTGGATTAAAAATTATAACCCCATGATATATCTCAAAACCCTTGATTTGATTTTTAATACCTCCAATCCGATAAAATCTTGATAAAACACCTCAACATTAATTCCTTCATTAATAACCACATAAATAAATCCATCATTTATATTCATATAAAATAAATATTTCCTTATCATATGAATCAATAATTAATTATTCACAAATAATATTACGAAATCACATTTATAATGACAAGTCGCTCCCGTGAAAGGGGCTTTCAATAAGGATCTCTCCTTCTTGGTAGCGCAATTAGGTGACCAAACCTCTCCTTAGATGTAACTTTCTAGACATTGCCAATAATGTTATCTAATAATATTATTCAAATAATATGAATTATTGATCCGATAATGGGAAATATCGTGCGGTGACAATTATTGAAGCAAAGATAATATAAAATACCAACGCAAAGAATTATTGAATCAATAAAATAAAATATTGAACAAAGAATCTACCGTGAAAATTATTGAGTAGTGCCATCTTACGTGCGAATCAATAATTCAACAATCTTTAATGCAATCTGGTGTCTACTCTTGTCAAACCACAGCGTATTCAGTATTTTAACCACCGGGTATTCCAACAATCTTACTTGATGGTAATAACTACGCCGTTATTTATAACCACCCAAACTTTGTCATTTTCCTCATCCAATCGCTTTTCCGTTATGGGGCCCACACATGGTCGCTACCGTCGCATTTAATATTCCCTGAAAGATCACGAATATTCCACGACCAAACGAATATTCTCGACAATTGAATATTCCACGACCAAACGAATATTCCCCACAAAATGAATATTTTATAACCACTTGCTTATTTTGAAATATTTATGTATTTAACCCTTAACTATCCACATTAATCAAATCAACCCTTACTATTTCAAAATAATAAATAAAGGAAATTCCTTTTTATTTAAAAAAAATTTCGGGGTCTTACACAGAATTTGTTGTGAAAATTCTTAAGACTTCTCCCCAATTCCTCTGAAAACTCTCCTTTTCTTCTCTCTGCTCAGTAGACTAAACTCTCAGTTAAGTTAAGCGTAAACAAATAAACTGATAAATCTTAATACTAATACTAATTAGGATATCAGTTATAACGTATAAGTTATAATTACATTATATTTATTATTTAATTTATTAATTTAGATTATTTAAATTCAAAATTTAAAAATCCAAAAGCCACAAGGCTTTGTTTGGCAAAATCCTTTAAAATAAAGATTTAATATCTTTACGCTTTGTTTGGGTTAAACCAATTTAAAACTACTTTAATTTATTTTAATACTCCTTATAATATAGTTATTTGTCACACTATATTTAATCAAACTTTCATACTTAATTTAACTAATTCAAATAACAATTAATTAAATAAATCATTTAATCACATAACTCAATACAAATAATTAACCATCAAATTGAAATATCAATATAATAATAATTTCCTTAACTCATTAATTATTTATTTAATAAATAATTAACTAAATAAAATCAAATCAATTAAACAAATATTTATTCAACGATAAACACATCCATTAAATATTTATATATAATTCAATAAATATTTAATATTACAATTAAAATTCTGGAATGTTACAGTACATAAACGAGATTGTAAAATTGCATGGTATGCCATTATCCATAGTTTCTGATCGAGACCCAAGATTCACTTCACGATTTTGGGTTAGTTTGCAAAAAGCTATGGGCACGGATTTACAATTTAGTTCATCATATCATCCTCAAACGGACGGGCTGTTAGAGAGAACTATTCAAACTCTTGAAGATTTATTAAGACTCTGTGTCCTTGACTTCAAAGGAAGTTGGGACAAGTTCTTACCATTGGTGGAGTTTTCTACAACAACAGTTATCAAGCGAGTATTGGCATGGCTCCATTTGAGGCGTTGTATGGAAGAAAGTGTCGTTCTCCAGTATGTTGGGATGAGGTGGGAGAAGCAACGTTGTTGGGATCGGAGTTGGTACGTATGACTACGGAAAAGATTCAAATGATCTGACAACGTATAAAAACCTCACAAGATCGACAAAAGAGTTATGCTGATCTTCATCGAAAGGACGTGGAATTCAATATTGGAGATCATGTGTTATTACGTGTTGCTCCATGGAAAGGAGTTGCGAGATTTGGAAAGAGAGGAAAGCTCAATCCTCGATTCATTGGCCCATTTTAATCCTCGATCGAGTAGTAACTATGGCCTATAGACTCGCCTTACCTCCAAATATGTCTCGTGTTCATAACATTTTTCACATATCTATTTTACGTAAATATGTGAAAGACCCGAACCACATTATTGAATTAGAACCGGACGAGATAGCGGAAGATTTAACGTATGAGGAGGTACCTGTTAAAATTTTTGATAAGAAGGATCATATTCTACGCTCCAAGGTTATATCTCAAGTCAAAGTTTTGTGGAGAAACCACGATGTTGAGGAAATGACATGGGAGTTAGAATCTGAAATGAAGTCAAGGTATCCTCACCTCTTCGACATACCAGGTACTCACCCTAATTTTGAGGATGAAATTTCATTAGAAGGGGAGGTTGTAAGACCCCAACTTTTATGAGTAAAAATTAATTTTTCTCGAAATATATTTTTGAATATTATGGTGTGGATTTGATATAATGTTATAGTTGTGGGTAATATTTATAATGTTTGAAAAGTAAGTAAGTGGTTATATAATATTCGATTGGTCGGAGAATATTCTTTTTAACGAGGAATATTAGTGCGACAAAGACAATCATTGGTGGATCCTACAACTAAGTATTGTCGTATTTAGAAAACGACAGAATTATCTTTTTTATAAAATTAACGACGAAAGTTTTATCGTTAAACTGTTGAATTACCTGGTGGTAAAAGAACAGTAATATGCGTGGTTGCATAGTAGCACACAGTATTGATTATTGATGCTTACGTGAGAAGTCACTAAGTTATACTCAATTATTGTTATAGTAATTGTTACATAATATCTCTCATATTATTGATTCAATTATTGTCACAGTATCATATGCATAATATTTATTATTATTTAATCAATAATTGAGACGACAAATTTATTCATATTATTATTTTCAATATTGACAATGTCTAGAAAGTTCTATCAAGGAGAGGTTTGGTCACCTAATTGCGCGCCAATAGGGAGAAATCCTTATCGGAAAGCCCCCTCTTTCTTGGGAATGACGTGGTTGTTAAATATTGTGAGTTATAATATTAATGATGAATAAGTTTGTATTGATTAAAGATGAAATTGATATTTTTATTGTGTTGGGATTATTAGTGTTAATGAAAGTCAACATATTCTTCCCTTCTTATAAGGATTCTGTCCCCAGAATTGAAGACACAGATTAAACAAATAACTCAGGGTAATTCTTCATCATTTCAACTTCGAGTTCCCACGTTACCTCTTCGACATTGTGGTTTCTCCATATCACCTTCACAGAAGGTATCACTTTATTTCGGAGCACTTGTTCTTTCCTGTCGACTATCTAGATAGGAATCTCTTCATAAGACAAATCTTTATAGAAATTACAATGGTTCGTACTAGATCATGTGCTTGTAATCGGGTTTATACTTGGTCAGAATAATCAAAATGTAAAAACGTTATGAATGTTTTCCAACTCTAAAGGTAGAGCTACCTCATAAGCCACTTCCCCCACTCTTCGTAGTATCTCAAAAGGTCCAATAAATTTTGGACTGAGCTTTCCTTTCTTGCCAAAACGAATTTTCCCCTTCCAAGGAGAAACTTTTAGGAAAACAAAAGTTCCTAATTTAAATTCGCGATTCTACGTGTGTTGATCGGCATACTTTTTCTATCTGTCTTGGGCTGCTACCATTCTTGTCCTGATGAGTTTGACAACCTCAGCAGTTTGTTGTACCAGTTCTGGTCCTAACAGTTGGCGTTCACCGACTTCATCCTAGCATAGTGGAGTTCTGCATTTTCTGCCGTACAATACCTCGTAAGGCGGCATGCCGATGCTCGCGTGGTAACTGTTGTTATAGGCAAATTCCACCAACGGTAAATGTTCTTCCCAGCTCCTTTGAAATCCATGATGCATGCTCTCAGCATATCTTCCAACGTTTGGATTGTTCGTTCACTTTGCCCGTCGGTTTGCGGATGGTATGTTGTACTCATTCGCAATTGTGTTCCCATACATTCTTGTAGTCTCTTCTAGAAGTTTGACGTAAATCGCGGATCTCTATCTGATACAATTGACACTGGCACTCCATTCCTCGAAATGATCTCTTTAACGTACAACCTTGCCAATTGATCAAGATTAAATCTAATCATTATTGGTAAAAAGTGTGCTGATTTTGTCAGTATGTCCACTATCACCCAAATCACATCGCATCCTTTCTGAGTAGTTGGAAGACCCACCACAAAATCCATTGTGATGTGTTCCCACTTCCATTCCAGTATTTCTAACGGTTGAAGTAATCCGCTTGGTCTTTGATGCTCGGCCTTGACTCTTTGACATGTCAAGCATTTTGCTACACATTCGGTAATGTCTCTTTTCATGTTCGGCCACCAAAAATGTCGCCGCAAATCTTGATACATCTTCGTACTTCCTGGATGAATCAAATATCTTATGTTGTGTGCTTCGATCATGATTTTGTTTTTAAGCTCTGGTACTGCTGGAACCCAAATTCTTTCCTCGAACCGTAGTAGTCCTTCGATATTAATCTTGTATTTTACATCACTACCCTCAACCACTTTCTCTTTGATGTTTCACATTCTTTATCTTGTAGTTGAGCGTTCTTCACTTTGTCCACCAAAGTTGGACTAGCTTATATCTGGTATAAGTAATCATTGAATTCCTTTGGAAATTTTATTTCCAACTCTAATTTTGCCATTGCTGATATAAGCTCCTCCTGAGTGGTTATCAGCATCAATTTTTCCCGACCTTTTCTGCTTAAAACATCTGCAACCACATTCACTTTGCCCGGATGATAAAAGATCTTGCAATCGTAATCTTTTATCAATTCCATCCATCTTCTATGACGCATGTTTAGGTCCTTCGTGGTGAAAATATACTTGGACTTTTAATGGTCTCGTGTAGATTTCACATTTCTCCCCATATAGATAAGTGTCTCCATATCTTCGAGCAAATACTACTACAAATACCAATTCTAAATCATGAGTCGATAACCTTTCTCATAATCCTTCAGTTGTCTTGATGCATACGCAATTACTTTGTCGTTCTACATAAGAACACAACCCAACCCTTTATGTGAGGCATCACTAAACACCACAAAGTTTCCTGTACTATTTGGTAATGACAACACAAAAAGCACACTTACACACTTCTTCTTCTTCAAATCTTGAAAACTCTCTTCACACTTCTCTGTCCAAATAAATTTTACCGCTTTCCTTGTCAAATTTGTTAGCGGAGTGGCTATCTTAGAAAAATCTTGGATAAATCTTTTATAATAACTGGCCAGTCCCAAGAAACTCCTTACGTCCGACAGTGTTCTTGGTTGTCCCCAATTGATTAAAGCTCCCACTTTCGATGGATCCACTAAAATCCCATCCTTGTCAATCACGTGCCCAAGAAATTGTACACGATCTAGCCAAAATTCGTACTTAGAGAATTTTGCGTACAACTTTTCCTTTCTTAGTGTTTCCAACGTCAAACGCAAGTGTTCCACGTGTTCTTCTTGAGTTTTGGAATACACCAGAATGTCATCGATAAATACCACTACGAACTTGTCTAAGAATGGTTTAAACACCCTATTCATCAAATCCATGAATGTAGCAGGTGCATTGGTTAAACCAAAAGATATCACCAGAAACTCATAATGTCCATACTAAGTTCTGAATGCTGTTCTAGGTATATCCTCCTTCCTTACCTTCAATTGGTGATACCCATTTCTCAAATCTATTTTCGAGAAGTATTTAGCACCCTTCAACTGATCAAACAAGTCATCTATTCTTGGTAATGGATATTTATTTTTAATAGTGACTTTGTTCAATTCTCTATAATCAATGCAAAGACGCATCGACCCATCCTTCTTTTTCACGAATAACAATTTGGCGCTTCCCCCCTACTGATACGCTTGGTTGAATATACTTCTTGTCTAACAGTTCTTATAATTGTACCATCAGTTCCTTCATTTCTACCAGAGCCATTCTGTATGTGGCCTTCGATATTGGTGCTGTTCCTGGTGCTAAGTTGATCACGAACTCATTTTCTCTATCAGGCGGAAGTCTTGGCAAATCCTCTAGAAACACGTACTCAAATTCCCTCACCACTGGTATCTCTTCCAGTTTCACATTCTTCTTCTGAGTATCGACTATGTAAGATAAATAGCCCACACAACCTTGACTCAACAATTTCTTAGCCTGCATAATCGTCAGACATTTCATTTGTCTAGGTGACTTGCTACCATAGAATACTACCTTTGACGGGGTCATAAGGTTTACACACTTCTTTTGGCAATCAATTACTGCTCCATATTTGAATAGCCAATCCATTCCCAAAATAATATCAAACACTCCAAGTCTAATTAGAATCAAATCTACCATCAAGATATTTTCCTTAATGTTCACCCTACAGTTCTTGTATACGAATCTAATAGGGATTACTTCCTTATTCGCAATTTTTATGTTCACAGGGAAATTCAATTCTTCACTAGGCAATTCTAACCTCTTAGCAAATTCATCAGATATAAACGAGCAAGTAGCACCCGAATCAAATAATACATAAGCATTTATATCATTGATTGTGATAATACCTGACACCACATCTTTTGATTTCACATCATCTTGCACAGTTATGTTGAAGGTTCTGGCTGTGGGTTTGTTTGATGTTGTAGGTCCTGCAATGGCCCATGTACCTCCATTGCTTCTGGTTGTCTCGTCTGCCTTTTTCTTAGGGCATTAACGAGCAAAGTGATCCTTGGATCCGCACGTGAAGCACACATTCTTGTTAGGTTGAGTGCAATTTGGGGCGATGTGACCCTCCTGGCCACAATTGTAGCACACTCGTTTCCCCCATCAAGCACGCACCCTTATGAAACTTCCCGCATGTAACACATGCTTCAAACTTCCTATTTTGCTTGTTACCCTGTTGGTTTCCAGTACCCACGCTTCCATTCCACTTCCTCTTCAAATTTTTGTTGTTGTTTCCACCACTACCACCTCCATTCTTAATCTCCACCTCATTCTTCTTCTTCTTCTGTTCCTGATTGAACTTTGTCACTGCCTCGCCTCCACCTTTAGCGAGTATTGCTTTCTCCATCATCACTGCGAAAAGTCTTCAATCGAAACAGGAAACTCTTGTCGCACAACCAGGGCTTCAATCCCTGTTCAAACCTCTTCGCCTTACATTTTTCCATACTGACTTGATATGGCGCAAACCTCGCCAACTCGTTGAATTTAGCGGCATATTCAGATACCGTCATCGTTCCTTACTTTAGTTCCAAAAACTGCACTTCTAGCTGACTCTTCGAACTCTCTGGGAAATAGGTCTCGAAGAATATTTCCTTAAACCTATCCCAGGTCATCACCCCCGGCTCTTCACGAGTTTTATTGGCCTGCCACCAATAACTAACTTCGCTTTCAACATGAATGTTGCTAAAGCGCCTTTCCGATCTTCCCTACCACCCTAGCGACATCGAACACCTTTTCTATCTCCATAATCCAAGTCTGTGCCTCTACTAGATTTATGGACCCACAGAATTCAGGTGGTCCAACCGCCTTGAAATCCTTAAACGTTGTTCCTTGGTGCTGTGGTTGATTCTGCAACGCTCCTGTCAGTAGCGTCACTAGTTAACGAGGTTAGCATCAACATTGTCGTTATTGGTTCCTTTAGTGGTTCTCTATCGTGGTGGTTGACGACTGGGAGGCATTTTCTGTTAAAAATACACTCATTAGATTATTATTCAACTCTTTTAAGTAATTTCTACTTAACTTGTCTCCACAAAAGAAATAGCCACATAATCACATAACACTTTAAATAAAATAACAGCTTTTATTTATTCATAATTTCTTTGAAAATATAAAACAATAGCATCACTGCTATTTACATTACTTTCCTGAACTACAAAACTTTCAGGACAACATCATCATCATATCCCATAGGTTACATAATACTTGGGATTTACAATTTATTTAACATTTATTAATCGCATAACAACTACGATGTTCTACGAATATATTGCTTAGCCTTACTACGTTCTTCTTCCATGATCCGGAACATTGTTCTGCGATCTAATACTTAT
The DNA here is from genome assembly GCA_020205615.1 of Panax quinquefolius. Classification (NCBI taxonomy): domain Eukaryota; kingdom Viridiplantae; phylum Streptophyta; class Magnoliopsida; order Apiales; family Araliaceae; genus Panax; species Panax quinquefolius. Next base: position 77,507,270 of record CM035172.1, on the reverse strand, counting down.
GATGGAAACGTCTCGAACTGAATAGGATATCCCATGACCCGATCTTGAGCCCGATTAATCATGGTGTTGAATACTTTATCCATCTCCTCCATCTTCATCCTCTTTGCTTGTGCATCTCTTGTTGCTATTCCGGTTCGTTGAAAAGCTTCCTCGTAGGCGTCTTCAGCTCTTGCTCTCTTAATAGCTTCTTCCTTCAGTTTGTTCTTCAGTTCATCGACCTCCTCGATCATTGTTCTTTCTCTCCTTGATGCATACTAGCTTCTCCTCGACATTAGTCGATTGTTCCTCACGATCCTGGATCTCACCGCCTTCCGTGTCATTGCGATGCATTTGCACACTACTATCTCTTGCAATTCCTCGATCAGTATCCTCAAGTTCTACATTACTATCGTGAGACTTCATCATACATACGAAAATTATCGAGGTTAGTGGAGTCTCTTCCTCCTCGTCCTCATCATCCTCATCCTCCTCCCATGGCAACTCAACGGGATCCTCCTCATCCGTCTCCACATCATCATCCTCATCTTCAACCATCAGGACCAACGGGCCGACCCCATAGCAGATGAGTCGTTCCCAGCAACTCAATATTGCGAGGCTCCCCCTCTATAGGCATCTCGAGGTCCTTCCTCCCTAGCTTTGACCGGATTCTCCGACATTAGTCATCCCGACAACAAAATTTTAAGTTTTAATTATTAATCATTACTACTCGACACTCACGATCACATAAGTTATAAACACATAAGCACATAAGTGTTTTATTACTTCTTCCTTAAAACTCGATAAGAGTTTATCATCACTATCTTTTCAAAGGTTACTTCCTAAGGCTTTTCCCCACCTAAGGTTCATAACCTAAAGCTTTTATACCAACTTGTGACACCCCCAAATCCCGGTACTTCATTACCTCAAGATTTGTTGTTCACTTAATCAAAATATTCATACCTAACTACCCAATCATAATAAAATTGAATAACAAAACCTGCCCATACATGATTATATTAATAAAACATTATCTCCCAGGTTATCTAACCTTTAATTACAATCATTCAAATGCGGAATTTAAATAAGTTCATTACAATAATCAAATTAAAGTCTGATAAATAACTGTCAACATATTACAAGTCTTCAAAACGTGTTCATCTTCCCCTTGCCCTTAATGGTGCTAGGTACATCTACCTTCTCATCCTTGCTGTAATAGTTATATAAGCAAGAGTGAGCAAACAAAGTTCACTTGAAATAAGAATGAATAAACTTTACAACATTCGCCAAATAATAGGCTCAATAGAACTGAATGATATGTTCTATTAACATTCTGAAATATACTACTGAGGGTCTAATGACCACGAACCATGTCCACATTTATAAGTAATCTTTCAACTTTAACTTTAACAGTCATATGACTATAAGGACTCCACGTACTTAGGGGGATCAACCCTTCATACAATATATTGTTCATAAACAATTCAATGCTAAGTGTAAACCCCTAAAAATAGGGTTGTTCATCTCAGTATTTAGATTACAAGTCCGCACCAAAGTAAGTTTGGTTTGGATACATTTTAAGGTAATTTGGAGTTCAACGAACATCAACTAAGGATTAGTTAAATAAAATGAAATCACATTATGCTATGAATAAATCATTGTGTATTAAAGTTACGCTTTAGGAATAATCTAATAGCATAAATGTTGAATAACTATCATTACCTTGCTTGAACAATATTAAGCCAATGTTATTTAGAATTGGATACTAAGCATGCATAACAAATAGCAATTTGAACGAATAACAACTATTCAACAACAATATATTAGATTATATAAACTTGCATTCTATTTGACAAGTTAAAGACAAGGATAACTTGCTTAACATCAAAATAAGGTTTAGAAAACTTGTATCATCATGAACAACTAGATATAAAAGCTTGCAAAATTATAGTTGAAATAGGACAAGTAAACTTGCCTAAAAATAAACAAACTAGCTCAACGAAAGTGTAGAGTTTGAAAACTTGCTCAATTATAAAAGTAGAATTAGAGAAGTTGCTCAATGTACAAAGATAGGTTTAGAAACTTGCTTAATCAAAAGAATGAAGTTATACATGTAATAATAGAACTAACTCAACGAAAGTGTAGAGTTAGAAAACTTGCCTCGAGTGTAAGCTAAAATATTAAGACTCGCGTTCACCTATACACAGTATTAAAACCACAACATCTATTAGACATACTAATATTCACTTTTCAATATAAAACGCATTACTAGCAAAACTTGTTATTTTAGCACAAGTCTTATGATACCATATATATTTCAGAATTCCCAAGTGTTAACATCACAACACTTATCTAACATTCATTATATAAACTAAGTTACGCATAACACGTTCGTAACTTACTAATCACTTTTATAACTTTGAATTTACAATCCACCTAACATGACTCTATTTAACCTTGTTGTTACATGATTCTCGCATTAATCTAACATTAAGCTAAGTTACATTGACGCTCAAAGTCTCACGTAATTAGCGCAGACTTCACCATGCTCGAAATCGGGGCCTTTGGCGCGCACCATGAAGTTTTATATTGGATTAAAGACGCCATGCATGCAACACAACCAGACTAAGAGATCGTATGGTCACGGCTACACACGAGACTCCGCTTCTACAGTAACACTGCTCCACACGGCTTTTCTTAAGCCAACTAACACGAATTTCACCCACCAAACAGTAATAATAACATGTAAGATAAATATAACAATATCATAAACATGATTGCTAACATTTTCCATCAATTAAAACAATTTAACAACACTTCTAACTATTTTACTTTCTCAAAATTCATATTTTTAAACTAAAACTCCATTTTTGAGTTTCTTCACCAAAATGAACACTGTAACTTCGATTCTTGTCCAAATTACGTTATGTGAGTTTCTTAATAAACTTGCATATACAAGACTCAATTTATAGTTTAACATATGAATTAACCATAAAACTTGGTACTTACATGAGCCATATGAAAAAAATACATATAAACATACACCATCGAAAATTTCTTCATCAGAAACCGAAATTATCCGAGATTAACATGCAATTTACTTGTTTAAACATAATCTTTAATCATCATAAACACATGTAATCAACATAATTGAATTATATAGCAACCCTTCTAAACCTATGAAATTCACGAGTATAAAAATTATTACCAGTAATTATATATATATATATATATATATATATATATATAAAGTATAATATTGAGATTATGGAAGAATTACCTTCAATTAGCTTGCACAACCTTGCTAAATACGTAATTTGTTGTGAAAATTCTTAAGACTTCTCCCAATTCCTCCGAAAAATCTCTTTCTTCTCTCTCTTCTCGAATGACTAAACTCTCGCTTAAGTTAAGCGTAAACAAATAAACCGATAAACCTTAATACTAATACTAATTAGGATATCGCTTATAACGTATAAGTTATAATTACATTATATTTATTATTTAATTTAGATTATTTAAATTCAAATTTTGAAAATCCAAAAGCCACAAGGCTTTGTTTGGCAAAATCCTTTAAAATAAAGATTTAATATCTTTAGGCTTTGTTTGGTTAAACCAATTTAAAACTACTTTAATTTATTTTAATACTCCTTATAATATAGTTATTTGTCACACTATATTAAATCAAACTTTCATACTTAATTTAATTAATTCAAATAACAATTAATTAAATAAATCATTTAATCACATAACTCAATACAAATAATTAACCATCAAATTGAAATATTAATATATTAATAATTTCTGAACTCATTAATTATTTATTAAACAAATAATTAACCAAATAAAATCAAATCAATTAAACAAATATTTATTCAACGATAAACACATCCATTAAATATTTATATATAATTCAATAAATATTTAATATTACAATTAAAATTCTAGAATGTTACAGTACATAAACGAGATTGTAAGATTGCATGGTATGCCAGTATCCATAGTTTCTGATCGAGACCCAAGATTCACTTCACGATTTTGGGTTAGTTTGCAAAAAGCTATGGGCACAAATTTACGATTTAGTTCATCATATCATCCTCAAACGGACGGGCAGTCGGAGAGGACTATTCAAACTCTTGAAGATTTATTAAGACTCTGTGTCCTTGACTTCAAAGGAAGTTGGGACAAGTTTTTACCATTGGTGGAGTTTTTCTACAACAACAGTTATCAAGCAAGTATTGGCATGGTTCCATTTGAGGCGTAATATGGAAGAAAGTGTCGTTCTCCAGTATGTTGGGATGAGGTGGGAGAAGCAACGTTGTTGGGACCGGAGTTGGTACGTATGACTATGGAAAAGATTCAAATGATCCAACAACGTATAAAAACCTCACAAGATCGACAAAAGAGTTATAATGATCTTCATCGAAAGGACGTGGAATTCAATATTAGAGATCATGTGTTGTTACGTGTTGCTCCTTGGAAAGGAGTTACGAGATTTGGAAAGAGAGGAAAGCTCAATCCCCGATTCATTGGCCCATTTTTAATCCTCGATCGAGTAGGAATTTTGGCCTATAGACTCGCCTTACCGCCAAGTATGTCTCATGTTCATAACATTTTTCACATATCTATGTTCGTCTCTATAGATAGCGGAAGATTTAACGTATGAGGAGGTACCTGTTAAAATCTTGGATAAGAAGGATCATATTCTACGCTCCAAGGTTATACCTCAAGTCAAAGTTTTGTGGAGAAACCACGATGTTGAGGAAATGACCTGGGAGTTAGAATCTGAAATGAAGTCCAGGTATCCTCACCTCTTCGACATACTAGGTACGCACCCTAATTTTGAGGATGAAATTTCATAAGAAGGGGAGGTTGTAAGACCCCAACTTTTATGAATAAAGATTAATTTTTCTCGAAATTTATTTTTGAATATTATTGTGTGGATTTGATATAATGTTATAGTTGTGGGTAATATTTATAAATTTTACAAAGTAAGCAAGTGGTTATATAATATTCGATTGGTCGGAGAATATTTGTTTTAACAGGGAATATTCGTATTTACGGCAAGACAATCATTGGTGGACCCCATTAACTAAGCATTGTCGTATTTAGAAAACGCATGTAATTATCTTTTATAAAATTAACTACGAAAAGTTGTAGATCGTTAAACGATTGAACTACCCGTGGTAAAAGAACAGTATTACGCGTGGTTGAATAGTAGCACACGGTATTGATTATTGATGCTTACATGAGAAGTCACTCAGTTATACTCAATTATTGCTACAGTAATTGCTGCATAATATCTCTCATATTATTGATTCAATTATTGTCACAGTATCATCTGCATAATATTTATTATTATTAAATCAATAATTGAGACGACAAAGTTATTCATATTATTATTTGCAATATTGACAATGTCTAGAAAGTTCTATCTGTAACGACCCCAAAATAGGTCCATTCCATCCAACCCATTCTGAGTCGCTAAATATATGGTACGAAAAACAACTACAATTTTATTACAACAATTATTGTGCAAAATACAACAACACATATCTTTGTGAGTTTGATACAAATATATACCAACTGTGTAGCATGTCACAATGACACCTTACATAAAGGTATAGTCAAAAAACTGCTTTTAGAAATTAAAATCTTTGGGAAGTGCTCAAGAAAACCTTCGTATATGGAAGGCCATGCTTTTAGGTTATGGTAGATATCATATGGCCACGTAATTATCCTTGGTTGACCCAATAGACCCCAAAGAAAAACGAGAAGATTACTATCATATTCTTCCCAATGGTGAGTCTTCTCTTGACATATCATTATCTCCACTGTCTCTAATTGGGTATTATACTCCAAACAAACACCAATTATATAGGTAGTGCTTGTAAATATACTCAAAGAAGTGGATGAGCACAACCATGTCTTATGATAACACGAGTTTGTATGTCATTAGACATCTTGTATGATAGTGACAAAACACCCTTCCAAAGTTGGGTTAGCCTCACCTCTTTAGGGAGAACCTCAACAACTATAGACCACCGTTCTATTCCCTTGTTATCCCCGCTCAACCCAGCTACACTTTTATTACCTTAAAGGAATTGTGAAACAAAAGGGTGAGCACAACTAGCTCAGTAAAGAATTTTATGACTAAAGATAAATAAATTATCAATAGTCTTCATCAGTAATAAATCAGAGATTTAGAACATATGGTAGATGATAAAACTTTTCAACCATAGTTGCAGCGGAACGAGCAATCCATTAAAAGAGTCAAATAGACTATAAAGTCTATTGTCTTCTCCACGTTAAAAGTCCACCAACAATATTTTATCCTCAGTAACATCAATCAACAGCCTTTCCACAATCATATGAATAACTCATAATCATAATTGTGATTCTAAATTCTCTTCTCATCCGGGATGAAGATAATTTTCATCACCGCCTTTACCTCAAACATCAAATATCATGGTTATACCAAATCACAGCCTCTGCTCATAATCATACTAATAAATTCATCTTTGCACCACAGTGCCAAAGATATTCATCAACAGCTCATCTTTACACTACAAAGCAAAGATATTCAACAACAAGTCATCTTTGCATTACGAGCCAAAGATATTCATCAATAATTCATCTTTGCACTACAAAGCAAAGATATTCAACAACATGTCATCTTTGCATTACGAGCAAAAGATATTCATCAATAATTCATCTTTTGCTACAAAGCAAAGATATTCAACAATAAGTCATCTTTGCATTACAAGCAAAAGATATTCATCAATAATTCATATTTGCACTACAGGTGCTAAGATATTCATCAACAAGTCATCTTTGCACAACGAGCCAAAGATATTCATATATCAAAGAAATACATAATCATTTCAGAAGTTATATAACAATAATTATAACCATGTTGATCAATTCACCTTTGCACTTAAGCTAAAAATATTCAATTGTAAATTCAATGGTCATGATCATACTGCATAACAATTCAACTTTTGCACTCTCGCCAAAAGAGAACCTATGTCACGATCATACCAATAATCTACCCATCTTTACACTCAAGTCAAAGAGAAATATTATCATTAAGGTTATAAGAATGTTATATAAAAATAATATAATCAAAACATGGTTTTAATTTCAAGAGTAAGATTCATAAATCAACAATAATTTGGTCGAGAAGAAACCAATTTGTCGTGAATAGTACCCGTGATTCGTACATAGTAAATCGTATACGTGCATAAGAAACCTCGACACAAAAAAATAAAGTTTCATAATAAAATTCATATCCATATTTATAACACCTTAATCCAAATGTTATAAATCACTTAAAAATCTCATAATCTAATATTATTAATATTATAATAATTTTTAATCCTTTCTTAAATTTATAAATAATTTAATCCAATTATTTACACTTTAATAATTAATGCATTTAATCATCTAAAATACCAAACTCATAAGATTTCATCATCATTAACCAAAACCCTCATAAAAATCAGATATACCTCATATATGATTCTCAAGCCAATAAATCATATTTTCCAATTTTCTTACTTCACATAACATATTTAATTCATTTACTCATAACTAGAATATTTTCATAAAAAATACCAAATCGGTTCCAAAATATTTCTTTTACTGGATTTAGCATAACATAGTCCCATATTGAACATATATTTTTTCTCTAAATTTTAAAAATTCATTTACTATTTTTCATATGGCCAAAACCAATTTAATATTTAAACATTTATCATAAATTATACTTTTATCCAAAAAATTTAAATTTACACTATATAATGATATTATATAGATGTACTCCCAATAAAAATTTCATCAATTTTGGAGTTAATCACAAGGAGTTATAAATAAATACTTTAAAATAGTCTTTTCTCATAAAATTCATAACTCCTAATCTATACATCCAAAAATCGCCATTTTGGACACAATCTACAAAACTCATCAAAATATCATTTCAAATATTTCCAGAATTTTTGAAGGTTCAGAAAAATTTCAAAACTAAAAACATAATAACCCTTAAAATCCCTTACTATCCCTTACCTCAAAAGAAATCTTTGGAATGTCGGATATAACGTTAAACGAACTTGCACCAGATAGCAATACTCAAAGTATACTCAAAATACTCACAATAATACACTCGATAATATAGAGAGAAAAACTCAGCTAATTGTGATTTTCAATTCTAACCTAAGCACCCTATTTATAGGAAATTGTTTAGAATAACACCAAAGCGTAAAATTGAATATAATAATAATATTATTATCAAATTTCAAGCCCACCTCTAGACATTTGAAATCAGCTGATTTTGCACATGTTTAATGAGGCCACAAAATATAAAAATGTTTTTATTAATAAAAATAAATAAAACTTCCAAAAATCAATTATTTCGGAACTTCAGAACTTCAATAATTCATAATAAATAGCCCTTTTATCAGAAAATTCGAATCTCGCGAGTTTTTATAGGAAATTCAATTCTCTACAACTTTTCAGAAGAAAGTTTTTCCAAATTCCAAACAAAATTGACCGAAATCCACAAACGGACGATTTTACAAAGCTATAATCAAATTTCAGTCAAGAAATGGGGTCCACCGACACATAAAACATGTTTTAAATATTTTTGGTAACAAAATACTTCTCCTCCACATATACTCATATATCCCACATTCATCGTGAAAATATCATCATTAATATATTATTAAAATAATATATTTAAATGAATTATTTTATCAAAAAAAGATAAAATATTAATTTTCAACAATTGTCACTTTAAAAATTTTCTCCATCTATATCCACATAAAATAAATATTTTTCTCATCATAAAAATCAATAATTAATTATTCACAAATAATATTACATAATCACAATATTGACAACCAGGCAGTTCCCAGGAAAGAGGGGGCTTTCCAATAAAAATTTCTCCTTACATCTACCTTGATTAGGTGACCAAACCTCTCCTTAGACAGAACTTTCTAGGCATTGCCAATAATGTTATCCAATAATATTATTCAGATAATATGAATTATTGTCTCGATAATGGAAAATATCATCTTTGTGATAATTATTGAAACAACAATAATATAAAATATCAACGTAGCAATTATTGAATCAATAAAATAAAATATCAATAAAGAATTATTCAGTAACAATTATTGAATAATGCCTTCTTACGAAAAAAAAATTATCATACTTCATGAATAATAGTACTGTAGTGAATAGTAACTCGTGAATAGTAACTCGTGAATAAGAACTCTCTGAATAGTAATTAAAAAAAAAATTGAATACTTTTATTTCATAAAATTCGGGGTCTTACAATCTCCCCTCCTTATGAAATTTCGTCCCCGAAATTTACGTACCTGGTATTTCAAAGAGTTGAGAATACCTTGTTTTCATTTCAGATTCTATCTCCCCTGTCATCATGATTTCTCCATTGCTCATCTCCTGTATTTCAGATATCATTCTAGAATACAGCTTCAAAACAAGGGTTAATTTAACAAATTAACATATCACATAATATCCCGATATTATGACTGACCAACAAATAAGCTTAGGTAGGACACACTAACGAAGGATTTACTCATCTCTCCCTCCTAGTTTCTAATCCCGATCTCCGCCAGAGATCATATCCCTAAGCTCGATATTAAATGTAACGACCCCAAAATAGGTCCATTCCATCCAACCCATTCGAAGTCGCTAAATATATGGTACGAAAAAACAACTACAATTTTATTACAACAATTGTCGTGTGCAATACAACAACACATATCTTTGTGAGTTTGGATACAAATATATACCAACTCAGAGCATGTCACAATGACACCTTACATAAAGGTATAGTCAAAACCTTTTAGAAATTAGAATCTTTGGGAAGTGATCAAGGAAACCTTCGTACATGGAAGGCCGTGCTTTTAGGTTATAGTAGATATCATATGGCCACAGAATTATCCTTGGTTGACCCAATAGACCCCAAAAAAAAACGAGAAGATTACTATCATATTCTTCCCAATGGTGAGTCTTCTCTTGACATATCATTATCTCCACTGTCTCTAATTGGGTATTATACTCCAAACAAACACCAATTATATAGGTAGTGCTTGTAAATATACTCAAAGAAGTGGATGAGCACAACCATGTCTTATGATAACACGAGTTTGTATGTCATTAGACATCTTGTATGATAAAATGACAAAACACCCTTCCAAAGTTGGGTTCGCCTCACCTCTTTAGGGAGAACCTCAACAACAATAGACCACCGCTTCTATTCCCTTGTTATCCCCGGCCAACCCAACTACACTTTTATTACACGAAAAGGAATTGTGAAACAAAAGGGTGAGCACAACTAGCTCAAGAAAAGAATTTTATGACTAAAGATAAATAAATTATCAATAGTCTTCATCAAGAATAAATCGTAGATTTAGAACATATAGTAGATGATAAAACTTTTCAACCATAGTTGCAAATGAACGAGCAATCCATTAAAAGAGTCAAATAGACTATAAAGTCTATTGTCTTCTCCACGTTAAAAGTCCACCAACAATATTTTATCCTCAGAACATCAATCAACAGTTCCTTTCCACAATCATATGAATAACTCATAATCATAATTGTGATTCTAAATTCCTCTTCTCATCCGGGATGAAGATAATTTTCATCACCGCCTTTACCTCAAACATCAAATATCATGGTTATACCAAATCACAGCCTGCTCATAATCATACTAATAAATTCATCTTTGCACCACGTGCCAAAGATATTCATCAACAGCTTCATCTTTACACTACAAAGCAAAGATATTCAACAACAAGTCATCTTTGCATTACGAGCCAAAGATATTCATCAATAATTCATCTTTGCACTACAGGCTAAAGATATTCAACAACATGTCATCTTTGCATTACGAGCAAAAGATATTCATCAATAATTCATCTTTGCACTACAAAGCAAAGATATTCAACAACAGTCGCCTTTGCATTACGAGCAAAAGATATTCATCAATAATTCATCTTTGCACTACTGTGCTAAAATATTCATCAACAAGTCATCTTTGCACAACGAGCCAAAGATATTCATATATCAAAGAAATACATAATCATTTCGTAAGTTATATAACAATAATTATAACCATGTTGATCAATTCACCTTTGCACTTAAGCTAAAAATATTCAATTGTAAATTCAATGGTCATGATCATACCAACAACAATTCAACTTTTGCACTCTTTCGGCCAAAGAGAACCTATGTCACGATCATACCAATAATCTACCCATCTTTACACTCAAGTCAAAGAGAAATATTATCATTAGGGTTATAAGAATGTTATATAAAAACAATATAATCAAAACATGGTTTTAATTTCAAGAGTAAGATTCATAAATCAACGATAATTTGGTCGAGAAGAAACCAATTTGTCGTGAATAAGACCAGATTCGTGACATAGTACCGTATAATGCGCATAAGAACCTCGATACCTAAAAAGATAAAGTTTCATAATAAAATTCATATCCATATTTATAACACCTTAATCCAAATGTTATAAATCACTTAGAAATCTCATAATCTAATATTATTAATATTATAATAATTTTAATCCTTTCTTAAATTTATAAATAATTTAATCCAATTACTTACACTTTAATAATTAATGCATTTAATCATCTAAAATGCCAAACTTATAAGATTTCATCATCATTAACCAAAACCCTCATAAAAATCTGCATATACCTCATATATGTTTCTCAAGCCAATAAATCATATTTTCAATTTTCTTACTTCACATAACATATTTAATTCATTTACTCATAACTAGAATATTTTCATAAAAATACCAAATCAGTTCCAAAAATATTTCTTTTCTGGGATTTAGCATAACATAGTCCCATATTGAACATATATTTTCTCTAAATTTTAAAAATTCATTTACTATTTTTTCATATATGGCCAAAACCACCTTAATATTTAAACATTTATCATAAATTATACTTTTATCCAAAAATTCTTAAATTTACACGGTATACTGATATTATATAGATGTACTCCCAATAAAAATTTCATCAATTTTGGAGTGAATCACAAGGAGTTATAAACAGTTACTTTTAAAATAGTCTTTTCTCATAAAATTCATAACTCCTAATCTATACATCCAAAAATCGCTATTTTTGGACACAATCTACAAAACTCATCAAAATATCATTTCAAATATTTCCAGAATTTTTGAAGGTTCAGAAAAATTTCGAAACTAAAAACATAATAACCCTTAAAATCCCTTACTATCCCTTACCTCAAAAGAGCATCTTGAATGTTTGATATAACGCTAAACGAACTTGCAATCATAGCAATACTCAAAGTATACTCAAAATACCGACAAGAATACGCTCGATAATATAGAGAGAGAAAAAAAACTTCGCTTTACGGTGTGATTTTCAATTCTAACCTAAGCACCCTATTTATAGGAAATTATTTAGAACACCAAAGCGTAAAATTGAATATAATAATAATATTATTATCAAATTTCAAGCCCACCTCTAGACATTTGAAATCAGCTGATTTTGCACATGTTTAATGAGGCCACAAAATATAAAAAAAAGCGTTTTTATTAATAAAATAAATAAAAACTTCCAAAAATCAATTATTTCGAACTTCGTAACTTCAATAATTCATAATAAATAGCCCTTTTATCGTAAAATTTGAATCTCATGAGTTTTTATAGGAAATTCAATTCTCTACAACTTTTCGATTTAAAGTTTTTCCAAATTCCAAACAAAAATTGACCAAATCCACAAACAGATTTATTTTATAGGCTTATAATCAAATTTCGGTCAAGAAATGGGGTCCAATTTACACATAAAACATGTTTTAAATATTTTGGTAACAAAATACTTCTCCTCCACATATACTCATATATCCCACATTCATCGTGAAAATATCATCATTAATATATTATTAAAATAATATATTTAAATGAATTATTTTATCAAAAAAGATAAAATATTAATTTTCAACAATTGTCACTTTAAAAATTTTCTCCATCTATATCCACATAAAATAAATATTTTCTCATCATAAAAATCAATAATTAATTATTCACAAATAATATTACATAATCACAATATTGACAACCAGCAGGTTCCCGGAAGAGGGGCTTTCCAATAAGAATTTCTCCTTCTCTGCCAAGAATTAGGTGACCAAACCTCTCCTTGTATGTAACTTTCTAGGCATTGCCAATAATGTTATCCAATAATATTATTCAGATAATATGAATTATTGTCTCGATAATGGAAAATACCGTCTTTGTGACAATTATCAAACAACAATAATATAAAATATCAACGTAGCAATTATCAATCAATAAAATAAAATATCAATAAAGAATTACCGTAACAATTATTGAGTAATGCCTTCATACGAAAAAAATTTATCATACTTCATGAATAGTACTCGTGAATAGTAACTCGTGAATAGTAACTCATGAATAGTAACTCGTGAATAGTAACTCATGAATAGTAACTCGTGAATAGTAATTAAAAAAAATTGAATACTTTTATTTTATAAAATTCGGGGTCTTACACTATCAAGGAGAGGTTTGGTCACCTAATTACGCGCCAATATGGAGAAATCCTTATCGAAAAACCCCCTCTTTCCTGGAAATGACCTAGTTGTTAAATATTGTGAGTTATAATATTAATGATGAATAAGTTTGTATTGATTAAAGATGAAATTGATATTTTTATTGTGTTGGGATTATTAGTGTTAATGGAAGTCGACATCTATTCCGATAATAATTGATGTCTGGAGGTTATATTGACCAATCGGGTAATTAACCGGATAAATGAATAATTAATTGCTATTAATTCACATGCTTATAACTATTTGTTCACATGTGTGTACTATTAATTCACATGCATGTACTATTAGGGGAGGTGGTGCAAGATTGATAATACTTGCATGACTAAATTTAAAATAGAGGTATAGATAAAGGTACTATACTGTAATTATTTTTTTCACATGTATAGAACTATTGATTCACATGAATGTAATTTTGATTCACATGATGTACTATTAGGGGAGGTGGTGCAAGTTTGATAATACTTGCGGAACTAAATTAAAAATGAAAGAAAAGATGAAGGTATTATACTGTAATATTTTGAGCTCCAAAACATGCAATTATCGAAACTATATTTTCCTATAAATAGAAGCTCATTCTTCCTTCATTCTCACCAATTCACTAAGACTCACAAGAGCAATTATAGAGAGAGAAGCTATAGAGAGAAAGAAGAAGAGAAGTATCCTACCTCACTATTCTAGTATCCAGTCTTATTCTAAGGTAAGGGATATTATTTTTGTGACGCCCCCAAAATAGGTCCATTCCATCCAACCCATTCTGAGTCGCCAAATACATGGTACAGAAATAACTACAACTTTATTAATACATTTGTCGTGCAAAATACGACAACATATATACTGTGAGTTTAAATACAATTATTGTCTTCTAGACAATATCCACACGCAAATAAATCCCCATCACAATTATTGATACATTATTTTACAAAATGGTGAGGACTACTAAACAACTCTCTCTAGAACCTTCATTCCATACCCCAGACTAGTACTGCTACATTCTCGCCTCCCGAGAAGAAAAAATGGAACAAAAAGGAAAAGGGTGAGCTCAACTAGCCCAAGAAAGAATATTATGACTAAGATAATATACAACAAATAATCGTTAGTCTCCAACAGGAAAAATCTAATAGAATACAATAGACAACCGGTTTTAAATCAATCTTCGCATGGAAATAATAATTCATTAGAAGAGTTAAGTAGAGAATGCAAACTACTATATTCTATATATGAATTTAAAAGTTCATCGTCGATATTTTATCCTGTAACATCAATCAATATATATCCGAATCAAATATTCATCTTTGCACTACGTGCCAAAGATATTCATCACCGGGTCATGTTCATCTAAACACTGCTCATCTTTTGCACTACTGCCAAAGATATTAATCGATCATTATGTTTCATCTCAACACTGCTCATCTTTTGCACTACGGGCCAAAGATATTCATCAAGAAATCATTCATCTTTGCACTACGAAAGCCAAAGATATTCAATAATATCATCATTTAGGATGAGGATGATGAAAAATATTTTAAAGAAAACGAATCTAGTGAAACAAAAGAACAAGTATTAAGGATTCGTACTTTAAATAATCCAAGTTCAAAATACTTCATAAGTAATCAGAGTGGAGTAAAATTCAAGAATGATCAAAACATGGATACAATCAAAGCTAGTATCCATAGTAGATATTTTGGACAAAAAGAAGAAATTTTATTTTTCAATTGAATAGTCAAGTGATTCGTGAATAGTCTTGGTATACGTGAATAATCTACCGTATACGTGAATAGTAACTCAAAATTTCACAAAAAAACATCTTCACGCTTCGTGAATAGTACTCGTGAATAGTAACTCATGAATAAGAACTCATGAATAGTAACTCGTGAATAAGAACTCATGAATAGTAACTAGTAACTCGTGAATAGTAACCCCGACATGAAAAAGTTCCAAATTTGATAAAAATTTCCAACCAATATTTTAGCATAATGATATTGAAGAAATAATATCATTTTCGAATAAAATAACATCCCTTACCTCGAAAGATCAGTACTTCTAGTTGAAACACCGGATATAGGCTATGACTTTAACTTGCACCGTATAGCAATACTTAAAGTATACTCAAAATACTCATAAGAATACGCTCGATAATATAGAGAGAGAAAACTTTAGTTTCTGGTCTGATTTTCAATTCTAACCTAAGCACCCTATTTATAGGAAAATGCTTAGAACACCAAAGCAGAAAATTTAATATAATATTAATATTTACAAAACACATTCCTACACCCACTTTGAAATCTAATTTCAGCCACCAAGCACATGTTAAAGATGGCCACCAACATTTGAAAAACGTTTTTCTTAAAAAACATAATTAAAACTTCCAAAATCAATTATTTGAACTTGAAACTTCAATAATTCATAATAAATAGCTCTTTTATCGAAAAAAATTCAAAACTCACGTCTTTCCATAGGAAATTCCATTATCTACAACTTTTTACGTAAGGATGTTTTTCCAAATTCCAAATGAAAATTAACCAAATCCACAAACCAAGCGATTTTATAAAGCTATAATCAAATTTCAATCCAAGAAAATGGGGTCCACCGACACAAAATATGTGTTAATCATTTAATGCCACAAAATACTCTTTCTCCTCATATACTCATAAATCCCACATTAATTATAAAATATCACCGTTAATATATTATTAAAATAATATATTTAAATGAATTATTTTATCGTAAAAAGATAAAATATTAATTTTCAACAATTGTCACATTAAAATTTTCTCCATCTATATCCACATAAAATCAATATTTTCTTCATCATATAAATCAATAATTAATTATTCACAAATAATATTACGAGAATCACAAGATCTTGTGACCGTGCCGCTCCTCAGAAAGAGGGGCTTTCGAATAAGGATCTCTCCTTCTTCGGTAGCCGCAATTAGGTGACCAAACCTCTCCTTAGAGCGTAACTTTCTAGACATTTGCCAATAATGTTATCCAATAATATTATTCAGATAATATGAATTATTGCTCCGATAATGGAAAATACTGTGTAATGACAATTTATTGAAACAACAGCAATATAAAATATCAACGCAGTAATTATTAAATCAATAAAATACTGAACAGTAATTACTGTAAACATTATTGAGTAGTGCCTTCTTACGTAAGAATCAATAATTGGTGCAATACCGTGTGCTACTGTGTTTTAACCGCCGAGTATTTTTAACAGTATTAACGATAACAACTACGCCGTTATTTTTAAACAACTTATATTTGTTGTTTTCTTCATCCAATCACTTTCCATTATGGGGCCCAAAAAAGACTGTGTCGTCGTACTAATATTCCCCGAAAGTACGAATATTCCACGACCAAACGAATATTCCCCGACGATAATGAATATTTTATAACCACTTGCTTATTCGAAATATTTGCGTATTTTACCCATAACTATCCACATTAATCAAATCAACCCTTACTATTTCAAAATAATAAATAGAGGAAAATAAATTTTATTTATTAATAATTTGGGGTCTTACAATTTTGTTCAGTATTCATAGGAATTATATTTTCTTCCATACTCTGTAGTATGTGAGTAATATTATTTCGTCTCGTATTCCTGATTATACCCTCATTTTGTTAAAGTATTGCTTCTATACTCCGTGAAATTAGTAGAATATCCTTAAAATTTGCGCTTCATCTAGTATCGTTTCACAAGGATATTTTCTACACATTCTTGTTAAATTTTAAGTTTTTCATGCTTTATAATCTTGTCCATGAGTAGTATTTATTTTTACTAAGTACTATTCACAAAGTACTATTCACGGGGTACTATTCATAAAGTACTATTCACGAGTATTATTCACAAAGTACTATTCACGGGGTACTATTCTCGAAGTATTATTCACGGGGTACTATTCACTCGGGTACTATTCACCCGAGGAATTATTCATGACAAAAATTGATTTCTTTGCCATCCAAATCATTTTTGATACAATATTATTCTTGAATTTTACTCCACAAAGCAGTATCGTAAATAACAGTAATTTTTTTTTAAATGCAGATTTGAAAAGTTTAGGTTCCAGGTGTTTAAACCCATTTATGTACCAATAACCTGTCACAACCCAATACACAGTAATATAAACCTATATCTCACATTCAAATATTCAACGTAACGCTAAAACGTAATATCCAACTCGTTATGCGATATCCAACTCATTATCATTCACATACATTCACATTCACATTCAAATATCCACCAAAACGTAATCTTCAACTTATTATCATCAACACTACTGAGCTAACCAATTACAAATATAAGCTAATGTTCCATAAATGATAAACAATATAATTTACAATACTTGTACAGACGCAATTAGACACTACAATATATACAAATGTTCTACAATAACATGAATACAAATGCACTATAAACTAATAAAAGTATCATCATCGGGCGGAGGTGAACGACGCTGCTCTGGTGTATGGAAATCAGAGTCATGCGCCCGCTCGTCATCCCCAGTCTGCTCGCCATCGCCACCATGTTGATAGAATCAAAAATATAAATCATTAGTCCGTGTATATATATATGAGAATTAACAAGCTAGCTAGCCTTAATTAAAAAAACATAAACAATAAAAATACCTGAGTAGGTGGGGGCGGACAAAAAGCCTCCTCCAAGAGGGTAATCACCATCCGGAGCATCTCGGCGCTCCAAGCGTCGAACTGCTCCCATGGTAATCCCGTACTCTCTGCAGAGGCCCCTGCTATAATATCCTGAGCAATCTGGTGAAGACGAGAACTGGAAGGCAACTGTTGATGTGAAAAGACCGAGTCGATACAGAACCTATCCGACACGGCCCCTATCAGTCGTCGAAAGATATCGTCATCCAAGCCAGTGCCCAAATGAGATGGTCCGACATGTGCTCTCGAACGCTGGCTGGAGCCTATAAAGAGATACAAATTCAATTACTAATAATAATTTATATAATGTGATAAATTCGGATAATTTCGTGAAATATAATAAAATATTACCTCCAGGAAGTGTATATGCGGGTATCCTCGGCGGATCTAACACTCGATATCTGCTTGCATCGCTAGTAGGGGATCTAAGATGCGACCCATAGTCTCAGCTCCTCATCCCGATCTAATACTATATCAGGAAGAGGGGTGGCAGAATCTAACGGCTCAAAACCCCTCCTAATAGCCTCCAGCTTAGCTATACGCTCGTCATGAAGCTTCTGAAATTGGTCCTGTAATGTATTCCATATACGTATGTTAATTAAATCATTTTATATATGATTGAATATTATTAAAAGCTAAATAGTAAGATGAGTTTTACCCGTATAGCTAAAGCTGCCTGAGACAAAGCACACTCATCCTTATGCGTGTGGGCTCGATCCCAAAACTCTAGAATGGTAGGATCTCGGCCCAAGGTCCTCCCCAATGCCTAATAAAAACATTCATAAAACAAGTATTAAGTATTTGTGTGAGAACTTGATGCCTAAATAACTAAATACAACGCACTTACCGTCTTCGCCTCCTCGAACGACTGAGAACCAGTGGTGTGTACTATCCGGAGCTGACCACGGTTCTTCTTCGCCTGCTCAAATTTTTTCTTGAAATCATTAGCCTCCCAGTGCGCACACATAGCCTCCCAGGCTAAATCAGAGACTATGCGGGGCTGATGATCTCTGATGGTGGTCCCGAATTGGTCCTCAACTGTCCGGGATGCCCTCTGTCGCATCTCATACAACCAGCCAGAGTAGTTCGCAGTGACATGATGCTTAATCACATCGTCGCCAGCTGACTGAGAGATGCTCGGGTCAAATCGATAATAAACCTATAACAAAAGTTAATTTAAAATTAGGAACAATTGAAGAAGGCATCCTAATACAACTATGTAGTAATTAATATAATATGCTTAACTTACGTGGAACTCCCACAAGACGGTCTGCATAAAAGTGGCATCGTACTGCGCATACTGACTGAACCGTATGCACCCTCACTTTCCAACCAAGAAAGACCATGTCTTACTGGTAGGGGCCAAAGGATCTTTTGAAAAAAAGAACGATTCAAAGAAGGTATATAGAAAGGAAAAAACAAAGGATAATAAGAACAAAATTGATACGGATAGCAAAGGAGTTTGCTTCCACTACAAAAAGCCTGAACACTGGAAAGAAACTGCGAGAAGCATCTTGCACAGGCTAACCAAAGAAGCTTAGTGAAGTTTCTATTCAATCGATTTTGTTCATGATTGAAATAAATTTTCTTTAAGTCAAGGTTCTACTTGGGTATTGGATACCGACTTTGGTTATCATAAATATAGATTTATGAAGGACCAAGCGAGTAGAAAGCTAAACAAATATAAGTAATCTTATAATGCGGAAATGTAACAAAGGTTGCCATATTAGCCATAGAAACTTATAGTTTAGCAATGCTACTGAAGCAAATCTATTAAGTCAATAAGTTGTTATTGTATTCCAGTTCTTGATAAAAATATTATTTTCATTTTATTGTTGACAATGAAATCTTTGGTATTATAATTAAGAACAATTGTTGTTCTATTTATAATAATAATATTTTATATAGAACTGGAATATTACTTAATAAATTTAGTATACTTGACTTACATGAAAATAATTTTGCATATTGAATAAATTAGTATAAGAAAAGGAGATGATCATTCAAAGAGTTGAATGTGTGTATTTGCTAAAATACAAGTGTGAATTATTTGAAAGGTTCAAAGAATTCAAAAGTGAAACAAATTGGCAATATATTAAGATTCTTTGATTAGATCAAGGAATAAATACTTGTGCAATAAGTTTCGGATCATCTCAAATGGTTTTCTCATAATGAACACATCATCGATACGTGATAATTGATTGATGTATCTGAATGAAAAATCGTACCTTGTTGGACATTATGCGGTCCAAAATGATTTTACCGACATTCCAAAGATCCTTCCGGGATAATGTCCTAGAAATGGTCAGTATATCTACTGAAAATGGTAACCTCAAAATCCTTGAAGACTCCATAAAAAGTTATGGATGGGGAGGATTCCTAATCTTAAGTATGTTAAGATAAGGGGTTGTCCAACTTATGTGAAAAGGTTTCAAAGGATAAGCTTGGGATAAGATTTGACAAGTACAATTTGTGGGACATCCTAAAGTAAGTTTAGGGTATATGTTCTATAATCCTACTTAGCAAAAGGTGTTTGTTGCGAAACACGCTGCCTTCTAAGATAAATGTGTTTATTATTGAAGGGGCTAGTGGGAGGATAATAGATCTTGAAGAGTTCAAGAACCACAAAACACTATAAGTCAAATAAGAGGAACATATAGATAGACCTATTGTACCACAACCGAATTGTAAATCTGGAATAGTACCAAAGATACCTAGGAGGTATGGATTCATCATAGATGATGATGATGAGGTACACATCATAGAAGATGATGATCCAATTACATACGATGAGGTAAGAGTTCTAGTGTGTACAAAAGGGTCAGTGGGAGCGTCGTGAAATTTCTAGTATTATATGTTGATATACTACGGATGAGGAATTACATACCAATGCTACAATCAGTAAAGATAAAGTTGTCTAAACAATCCTCCATGAATGATTTGGGAAGAGTATCATTATTGGGGATGCAAATCTATATAGATAGATACAAGAGGATGCTCGACTTAACCCAAGGAACGTATATTCATTTGATGCTAAAGTCGTTTAGCATGGCAAACTCCAAGAGATGTCTCATGTCGATGAGCTATGGAGTATATCTCTCTTAATAGTCCCTACAGACTCCTGAAAAGAGAGGTCGCATGAGTGACAATCATGTATGCAATGAAATGTACGAGACCTGATGATGATCAGTCATATTCTGGAGAAGTTCACTATGAGTCAGTGAAAAACATCTTAAAGTGCTTAACCCAAGACTAAGGATGTGATCATATTCATGGTGGGTCTAAATTAAAACTAGAAGGCTTAACAGACTCAAGTTTTTCGACGCACCAAGACGACAGAAAAATCCACTTTAAGGTAAAGGTTACCTTGAACAAAGGTGCGATGAAATTGAAAGGTTCCAAACAAAGAAAGAGTTCTTTGGTTTAGTGATAAAGACAAAGTATATAGCTATAAATGAAGCTGCAAGTTGATTGTTTGGATTAAAAGTTCATTACAGAACTAGGAATAGTTCCTAAGTCTCATCTTGGATCTAAACATGTGTTGTAGCACTTTCATTTGATTATTAGAATCATTAAAAGATGGGAAATCACTATAGAGATGGTGGACTCTCAAGAACAACATTACATATCCATTAACTAAAGCTTATCCAACAGCAGGATAATCGTCACTTAGAGAATAAGAGTATAAGATACAATGGCGATTGGCTTTAGTGCAAGTGGGAGATTGAAAGTAGTATGCACACAAGCTAATCATGTTTGATGATAAAGCATATACTTTGTAACAATCTTATTCATTTATTAATAAAAAGTATTAATTTATTAAAGGCTTTTAATTATCTACATGATGCTATTTTATAATATGTGATAAACCCATAGTTTTAATCAATGCTTTTAAAATAATGATGATGATCATTCTAATGAGATCTAAATTCTTAGAAAGCTTAAAACTAAAATAGTTCCCAATCATTGGATTACTAAATTGGGGATTAGTGAATCCGGATAGATTGGTACATAAGTTGCTTGCTCATTGGATGAGGATGATTGATCTCATAATCATTTGTGTGGAGACACTAAAGCAAGTATGTAGGTGCTTATTAGAGAATAAGTTCACTGAACGTGGCTCGCTAAGGAATACCTAATGGAGTTTTACTTGCCTGTCAATAGGAATTCCTGTAGTGATAGTAGTACAAGTGATCCTTGGACTTGATATCATCATAGTATCTTGTGTATGATGAGTTATAAGCAAATCAACGAAGCTGATATCTAGCTTGTTTATATGAAAAATTCACAACAATTATGAAAGGAGTCCGGGAGTGATTGCAAGATCAAATCTTGGCTCAACTCTCCATCCATGACAAAACCAGTTGTCCTAATTAATCAATCAAATTGATTATGTTAAGGACTTTTGTCTGTACTGTAGTGTCATTGGCCATTCTAGATCGGAAGAGCTCTTTAGATATCTGATATCTATCAGTCCTACTTTCCTCACCATCAACTACTTGATGTGCAGGAATATAGTAGGAGCATCCATAGTTTCATCTTGTGACGAAGCTCGTTACTCACGGATGTGAGCATGATGCGTTGAGCCAATCAGTGCATCATCTTGCCACTTTCTAAAAGTAGCAATGTCTTCCTCGGAGGCATTATGCGCAACCATTCTTGAGGATAGGCGTATTAAGGACATAAGATAACTTTTCACCATGAGAACTATACTCAAATTCCTTAACCAATTCGTTTAATTGATTAAGGTTAATTTAGCATCTAATATGCTTCGCATTGATAGTAATTTTAGACATTGTAAAATTACGTAAATGAACTTGTAATTAACAACATTTTAACATACATTCTTTTATTAATTACCAAAATAAATTAGATCTTGTTTTAAATTGGTATCTCCCACTATTTTCTTCAAACTATATTACTCACTCACTTATATAGTTCGGCAAAATCTAATTAAAGATTTGCTAGTGAGAATAAGGATCCCATTTCAAATGTATATAGCCTTGTGGTGACACAACAAACTATATATAAATAAATAGGTAGACAACTTTTGTCAATTACATCAACTATGCAACTCCTTTTCTTTTGCCTCTTAGATTATTTTGATCAAGTGGTGGCACATCCAGAATCAAAATTATCCAAGTTAAGTCCGACCTAGCACTCCATATATTCAAAAAGAAAATATCATCCTTGTGGTGACACAACAAAATAATATTGTTCAATTTTCTTTATAAGCATCAAATGTGATAAATTAACATCTTAAATACTTAATACTTGCCTTGTGGTGACACAACAAACTCATATTAAATATTTAATACTCTATTAATTTTATCATGCTAGAAGGTAACGTTCAATATTCCAAATATCTTTGAACGCTTAGGACTTAATATAAAAAATTGAGGGGTTTGTTATTAATTTATCTCATCTTGTTTAGCGCGCATGCACATATATATATAAAATTCGCATCATATTAATTAACATGCGAAGCATGTTTGCATAATATATAATATATATAGTATAAGCATGCACATATAGAATACTATATTCTACCCGGATTGATTATGGACCTTTATTCTAGTTTGGTTCACTAGAGCCACCAAGTGAACCAAAAGGTCAAACCCTAGGGGTGCAAGAAATAATATTTAAATATAACTATTACATTTAAACTCGGGCTCCATTACAAACGGGTCTTCAAGCGCTCCTTGCTCCTTGATCTCCAATTCTTCAAAATTAATTCTAACTATTCCTATTACAAAACTATTTAAAATAAATAGAAACCTTGATCGTGATCGAGGGAAATACATAAGAGAGAGATAGAATTTACATTAAGAAAAATTAGAGAAGGCGAGGTACGCATACCCCATTTAATAAAACCCATACATTCATGCATCCAACTAAAATAAAATCCAATCACATTGGTCAATAGTCCATAATCAATCCCATTTATTATCATACACATCATCATATGCATCAATAAATAACATTCATCTTATGAATAATAAACATTTAATATATATATATATTGATATCATTTAATGGGCAAATTTAGTTAGTATAAAATCTAATTTTGAATCAAAATAAACTCCTTTATTTTAATCCAAATTTAAATCAAAATAAAACTATTTTATTTTAATTTATCCAATTTTGAATAAAATAAACTATTTTATTTTAATCAAAATCTTTAATCAAAATAAACTCCTTTATTTTAATTAATTATGGAATCCAATTCCATGTAAAAAAAAAATTATTAAAGGAAACACGAATTCTTTTCCTATTCACAAATAAACTCCTTTATTTTGAATAATATAAAATCTTATTTCATATTTAAATAAACTCCTTTATTTAAGGAAATTAGAATCCAATTTCAAGTCAAAATAAACTCCTTTATTTTTGGTAATATGAAATCTTATTTCATATCTAAATAAACTCTTTTATTTAATGAAACATATATTCTCTTTCCTATTCACAAATAAACTCTTTTTTATTTTGAATAATATGAAATCTTATTTCATATCTAAATAAACTCCTTTATTTAAGAAAACATAGAATCCAATTTCAACTCCAATTAGTTATCTTGAAATCCAATTCCAAATCTAATTAGTTAGCATGAAATTTAATTTTAAAATTAAAATAAACCTTTTATTTTAATAATAAAATAAACTTTTATTTTAAGATTAAAATAAACTTTTATTTTAATTATAAAATTATTTTTGGAGAATATATATATATATATATATATATATAATAACCGAATATATATATAACAATTATATGTCTATATATATATAATAATAATATATATATAAACCTTGGTAATCAAAGTTGGCGAAAAAGAATTCCTGGAAACATGTTGCCGGATTTTTATTTTTATTTTTTTTAAGTTTTCCGTGATTTCCTGTTAACTTTGAAAAATGGGTCACGTGATTTAATTAAATAAACAATATTATGTACGGATATTGTTTCCTGTATTTTCATTACATATAATCCATAAAGTGATATTATATATATAATATTGAAATCATGACCCACGACATTCTTAATTCAAAAGTAACAGGTGATCACCCACGAATTCGGTAAAAAACAAAACAAAACTGTTTCCGAAAAAAAAAAAAATCAGAATTTTTATTTTATTTTATTTTATTTTTTTTTTAAAATAAATTTTATACAACAAAATTATGCCCAAATAAATTGTTCTAAACACATATCAATATACATATCAAATTAAAATAATTAATAATTCACATAAAGGTTTGGCTCTGATGCCACTGTTAGGTTTGTAATATTCATAAACGCAATCAAATTGCAAAAATAAACGGAAACGTGGAAAATCAGAGTTTAAAAATTTTACAAACCATATACCCAGATCACCCTTTATGCACAATTATTAATTAAACGAAAAAGATGAATAAGAAACCATACCCTTGAAGATCGAGCTTCCTCTGGTACAAGTTCACCTCCAATCCTTTTCGCGTTCAACTTGAATCCACCGGGTTTGGTTCCTTCCTTTGATCAACGTTAGCCACCCAAGTGTTTGGCCTCTAGAGGTGATCCACCAAGGAAGAAGAAGGATTCAAGAAGATGGGTGGTTGGCTAAACCCTAGTTTTTCTATCTCTATAGAAAAAAAGAGCGTACTCTCCCAACTATTGGAATTACGTATGTTGTAAAAGTCAACAACCACCTCACCCATAATAAGACTACTCTTATTTATAGATGTGGGCAACCCACCTTAACAATTAAGGAATTGGGATTTATTTAATTAATTAAATTCTTTTAATTAATTAAGCTCCCTAATCTTATTAGGGATAATTAATTAAACTCCTTTAACTAATTTTCCTTCCTAATCCAATTAGGAATAAATGAGAGTACATATATTAAATTAATTCCTAAACTCTTTTAGAAATTAAAATAATAATAATTGTAATAATATTAATAAGACTCCTCTTATTAATTTATATTTAATATTTCTAAAATATTAAATAATAAATATTAAGCTATTTAATTTATTCTATCACCATAGATTAAATTAAATATACATAACTATATATTATTACGATTATGCCATTAACTTCTTAAATAATTATTCTTCCTTTTATGGTGTGACCCTTTAGGTTCTCCATATTAAACCGGTTGTGAATAAATCAATTAGAACAATTCTAATCTTATTTAAATAAATAAATTAAACAATTAATTTATTTAAATAAATAATATTTATTCTGACAATAGGGATAAGCCTCCCTAACGATCAACGACTTTCCGGATAATATAGATTTCAACATTAATCATTAAAGAACCTTTGAGTAAATAGTTACCGTGACAATTCAATCCTTCCACCATACAATTTCCCAATTAAATATAAGACACTAATTACCATCAAGTCTTATTTTATTTAATTATATGTATTTCGACTCTTAAATGCATGACTCAAATAATGCAAATTAGAAACTCCTTTCTAATTTCATTACGCCTTAACCCGAGGACTCTTTGGGTTGTCATTTATCGAATCACATAGGACATTTCTCTTCTTTTAATAGAAGTGGTAGATTCTTTATTGATCATACATTATCTCCATGTACAACTTATTATACCCAAGCATACCCTTTGATATACCCTAAGGGTCTTAAGGAATAAGTCAAAGTATAACTCATCATACACAAGATACTATGATGATATCAAGTCCAAGGATCACTTGTCTTACTATCACTACTGAGAATTCCTATTGACGCAAGTAAAACTCCATTAGGTATTCCTTAGCGAGCCACGTTCATTGAACTTATTCTCTAATAAGCACCTACATACTTGCTTTAGTGTCTCCACACAAATGATTATGAGATCAATCATCCTCATCCAACGATGAAGCAAGCAGCGTATGTACCAATCTATCCGGATTCACTAATCCCCAATTTAGTAATCCAATGATTGGGAACTATTTTAGTTTTAAGCTTTCTAAGAATCTAGATCTCATTAGAATGATCATCATCATTATTCTAAAAGCATTGCTTAAAACTATGGGTTTATCACATATTATAAAACAAAGATCATGTAGATAATTAAAAGCCTTTAATAAATTAATACTTTTTAATAATAAATGAATAAGATTGTTACAAAGTATATGCTTTATCATCAAACATGATTGGCTTGTGTGCATACTACTTTCAATAAACCCTAATGACCAATTATGATCCTAATTGTTAAATTAGCAAATTTAATTAGGAAATAATAATCCTAATTGGCAAGCTTAATTTATGATTAGGAAATTATTATATAATTATCAAATCCTAATTATAATTTAGAAATATTAATTTTATATTTTGGAAACTTAAGTTGGAAATCCTAGAAATTTATTTTTAAAACCTAAGGGCTCAAACCCTAAACCCTAAGGGTTCAAACCCTAAACCCTAAGGGTTGGAGCATTTGACAAGTTAGCCACTAAAAGTAAAAATCAAATGACCAAAGTGCCCTTTATATTATTTTAATAAGGTGGAGTGTAGATCTAGCCCTAATAAGGAGTGGGTGGCCAACTCTAGCTAGCCACATGGTCTAGAAAGAAACCTTTAATCAGCCCACAACTGATCAAATGATCAGCCATATTGCATCATATCATATTATATATAGATTGAGAGAGATAAAATGCTCACTTTAATTTTCAACATTGCCAAGTCTTCTCTCTCTCTCCCCCTTCGAAATTCTAGAGTGAAATTGAGTGTGAAACAAAACCAATGTCAGCCTTTAGCTTGCCAAGAACAAACATCAAAGTCAGAATCAAGATCAAGCTCAAAAAGTAGGTATAAACCCTATATTTCGAAATCCTTAGATTTGATGTTAGATGTTATGATTTGTTGTTTAAAGTTGTGTTAGAGGGTGTTAATAAGTGATATGGGTTGTTAGATCATGGATCTATAACATCTAGAGGCCCGAAAATCAAGTTTTTCTAAACTGACTATGAACCCTAATTTGTGCTCTGACAGCCTAATGTCAGCGCTCGTAGATTCTTGTATGTTAATTGTTTGTTGTGTTTTAAGTTATAGACTTGTAGTATGATGTAAGGGCTTTGATCTAAAACTTGAATCAAGCCCAGATCATGTCTAGATCGCGAGTTATGAACGGTCAAACCTAGTTAACCGATCACGAAACTGAAATTCTGGGCAACCAAGAATTTCCAGAATTTCTGACAACGTCTTGCAGGCCTTGGATCTTGCAGGTCTTAATTAGTTTGGTCATGTTAGTGTTTGCTTTGTGTAGACTGACATGAGTACTACTTATACATGCCTTTAGATTACCATAATTCGTAACGGAATCACAGATATGAGTGGTCAAACCACCGCCGATCGATCGCTTTGGATGAAGATTCTGGAAAACCCAGAATCTTCAAGAACACGTTTTCTGTCAGATATTGACCGACCTAGATCTATTACTTGTGAGGTTGTTGTTATGATTTGATGATATATAATTGTTCACTGACATGTGTACTACATGTGTGAACGTTTAGATCACACAAACCGAGTCCAGAATGCAAATCATAAGGACCTAAACCTAGCACCCTCGACTGTTCTTCATTTTCTGGAAAACCCAGAAATGAAGAACACGGTTGTCAGAATTTTTGGAAGCCTTGATCTTTTCTGTTGTGATATGTTTTAGCTATGATTTTTGTTTGTGGTTGTAGTGGTACATGAGTACTACAACTATAATACTTTACAAGCCACAATGCAACGAAACTGGGATCTAATTGCGGTCAAAGTAGGTACCATGTAAACCGGCTATGAGTTTCTGGGCTTGGGCCAAGAACACCTATAGCGACGCTCCTGTTGCTATAGGCACCCTTTAGCGACAGTTTAATTAGAAAAATAATTATTTTATTTATTAAATAGATAAAAATGGTTTTAATTATTAAAATTACAAAATAAATTCCTAAAAATTATTTTAAAGTCCGAAAATTAGTTTTTAATTATTTGGAGTATATTTCATAAATATTTAATATTTTTGGAATAATAACGATAATTAATTTATTTAATTATAATATTAAGTAAATTACTTAAAAATGATTTTAATACATTAAAATTATATTATGGTATAAGAAAATATTTTAAGTTATTTTTATGACTTTTAAATATTTTGTGATGAATTTCATTAATTAATTAATATTAATGGTAATTAATTTATTTACTAAATGTATTAAATAAATTATGAAAAAATAGAATTAATGATTTATAAATCATATAAAATGATTTAAGTATTATAAAAATATTTTAAGTTATAAAATATAACTTTTGATATTTTATCATGAAAAACATTAATATTTAATATTAATGGCAATTATCGGATAATGAATTTAAAGGTTTAAAATTATATAAGTATGATTTTAAGTAATTAAAATACTTTGATATATTATAAATACATTATAATATTATGTTATGATTTTATTAATATTTAGTATTAAATAAATATTAATGATAAGAGAATTATGTGGTATTTAAATCATATACTTATGATATTAATGAATGAAAAATTATAATACATGATAATAATTATCTGAAAATTATTACGAGCTTATGAAAAATGTTTTGACTGATAATATAATTATTTAAAATAATTGTTAAGTATTAGGCATAGTTTAATTGAACTTAAAACTTGATATTTATCCTACTAGATCGTCGGGATGTTAGAATTTTGCTGGATTCAACTCAGACTGCAATAGTTTGACTTGATACTAAGTTTTATATGTTGTATAGACTAATAGGATTATGTGGTAATGTGTTTAGGTTATTTTATACTGTGATGATATTATTCTAACTTGGATAATTGATATTGTTAACATTAGGTCTTCAAATAAAGCTAAGTTATGTTTCGTAACGATAATCAACGGTTCAGGCAAGTTTTTTCTTAAACTCTACTAAGAGTTGTTTCATTCAGATATGCTTATGGTTAATTATGGATGATTGCCATGTAGAATTGTACTCTGTACGTATTGTATGTATAAGTCAGGTATGAAAGGTTGATCACCTTCATTACCATTCGGTTCAAATATATTTGTTCATGTTTAATACTTGTTCAGTCAAAAGTTTGTTCGCGCTAATTCACAACTACATTGTTGAATTATAGCCTGCTTATCATTCAGACTCTTTCAATCATGATATATATCTTTAAATTATTGAACTTAAACTTGCTGGGCAATCTTATGCTCACCCTTGCTCTATCATGATAAAACATTGCAGATTAAGGCGAATGCTTCGGATACAAGGAAAGGTTAAAGACAGTTTCAATTTAAAGATATTTTGTGCGATTAGATTTGTAATAGTAATGTATGATAATATCTTTGTATGTCAGATATGATAATAAATTGTGTATAAGTTATGGTTACTCGACCTTGGGGATAGTGTATAATGTTTAATGTATAAACAATTTATGTTTATATCTTCTGCAATAGTTAGAACTAGTGACCCAGATCCGTGGTGATTTAGGACCATGAATTTGGGGGCGCTACACTAAATCTACTAGTTATGCTAGACTTTCGAAATTTATTAACTTCGTGCTGATGTTTGCACTTCTATGTTCTTGAAAACATTGGATCAAATGATGAAACCAATGAGTTTTAAAAATAATATCGTTATTCGTATGTCTATGCTAATTGCTTTGGCTAGACAAAAATGATTTGAAATATATCAAAATGTATTTTTTATATCATCAATGCATCATGGAACCTGGTTCAGAGATGATAAAAAATGATGGAGTCATCAATGCATTATTACTTAGTGTTGGATGTGATCTAAGGATCGTCAGCCCACTATGGTATGATGTAGTATGATAAAATCACCAAATGACGGAATCCTCAAACAGACTGTAAATACAATGCGGTATCATGACGTCATAAAAAGATTTTTGAGATTTCTTTAAGATATGAGAATATATATATATGAATATTTTGATTGATGGCCGAATTATTGTAGAAGTCTATGTTATTTGATTCAGCTAGACGAATATTGAAAGATGTTCTTGAAATTCAAGCGTTTCTTGAGAAGTTATGCCAAACCAAATTGTTTGGTGCGAATTCAGATGTTGAAAAGCTGAGGTGAACAACCCTATAAGGGGACATGTTTTCGGGGACAATGGTTCCGAGCGTAACGCATATAATGAATTTACAAAACACTACGCTATGACTCAACGTGGTGGTGGTACAATAGGTTGGCCACCTAGTGTACGCGAGGAAGGTGTTTTCAGTCTTTATGATTGATAAACACTCTAGTTTGCAGTGTGAATGATTGAGTTGAAGCACTAGTAAACCGAGAATAGAGTTCACGGTCTTGTGACCCCTCAGCATGATTTGGAATCTTTTAAATTCCTGTTATTCATATCGCTTCCCAATTATTGAGCAATTGTGGAAGATTATTGTTATTCAAGAAAGAAATGAAATTCTAGAAAAGAAGAGAAATATGAAACTCTTAGATGATGAAGAGGTGAGGTGTGACGCCCCCAAAATTAGGTATACGTCACCCATCTTGGGTCGCCACTTACATGGTACATAAACTCAAATACAAACTTAATTATACATCTGTCGTGTAACATACGACAATACATAAACTGAGAGTTCTAATAGGAATATTGTCATTTAGACAATATCCATACTCAAGGAGTTCTCATTACAATTATTATCACACTATTTCACAGAATAGTGAGGACTACTAATGCTATCCTCTCGGACCATCTCCGCCGTCCCACTACTCGTCCCAAATATATTCTCATTTCACAGAGAACAAAGTGAAAGAAAGGGTGAGCTCAACTAGCCCAAGAAGAAATATTATGACTAAGATAATGCGTAATAAATTATCATTAGCCTTCAACAATGTTAAACCGATAAAATACAATAGACAACCGGTTTAATCTGCAATGGAATATACGAATCCATTAAAAGAGTCAAGTAGAAAATAAAGTCTACTATCTTTTATGATTTAAAAGGTTTTTCATCATCATGTATATAAATTGAGACTCGACTTTAATAAATAATCCACATCATTAAATCATCCTTGCACTACAGGCCAAGGATATTCTTTAGTATCACGACCACGAATTATCCATGCACTACGGGCCAAAGATAATCGTGTATTCATTAGTATCACGACCATAAATTATTCATGCACTACGGGCCAAAGATAATCATGTTTTCATCAACGGTCCTGATCATGCCATAAAATAATTCATCTTTGCACTACGGCCAAAGAGAATCCATAGCCATAATCATACCAAAAATTGTCCATCAATGCACTACGGGCCAATGAGAATTTTTTTCCACATCATTTGTAACATTACGGTCATGATTACACCGAATAAACCCTGGTCATAATCATACCAAGTCCATCTATGCACTACAGGCCACAAATGACTTTCAACAAAATATAAACATGAGGATGATGACAATGATATAAGAATTCAATAAAACAAGTTCAAGAATTAATTTAGTATGGTGAACTAATAACGTCCTCATTGTCAACATGATACTGCTTTGTAGAGTAAAATTCAAGATTTCTCAGAAGAATATTTCCATGAAAAATACTGGATGAAACGTAAATATCAAGGATATTCTACTAATTTCATGTAGTATAGAAGTCAAAGTTTTAACCAACTGGGAATAATAAAGAATGGAATAACAAAAGAAATCACCATGCATGCGGTACTTCGCATAAACAGTTATTCCAACGAGAATAATAATAACGGAACCAAAGTCGTGAAATTCACAATCAAGCGAGGATGATCCAACGTAATAATAAATGTAATAATAAATGGAACCCGGTCCTGTAAAACACACATGCATGTGATATTACAACAAATATAATAAATGCGGAATAATAAACAATGGAACTAGGTCCTGTAAAACACACGAGAATGTGATATTCCAACGAATAATAAAGAATGGAATAACGTAAGAAGATCACCAAGTATAGGGGATTCCACGTATACAAGTTATTCCAATGAATAAATAAGAATGGAATAATATAAGGATTTCACCAAGTATAGGTATCTGGCGTATCTGAGTTATGTATATAGGTATACCACTTTTACAAAGTTATTCCAATGAGAATAATAATGAATGGAATAACGTAAGTTCTCTTCATGAATAAGAAAGAATAACACCCTTACTTACACAAATAATACCCTTTACCTTAGAAGAACCTGAATATTGGAAAAGTGAAGTAGCGAGAATACTTTTCTTCTTTCTCTCTATAGATTTTCTCTATACCTTCTCTCTATAATTTCTCTCTCTAGAGTTTCAAAGGAATTCGTAAGAAAATAATGAAGGAATGAGCTTACATTTATAGGAAAATAGAATGCATAGTAATTAATCCATGAACGGTCCGTATTGATTTACTTTTAATCGGACGGTCCATATTTAAAGCAAAATCTTTTAAATAAAATATCATATATTCTATTTATATAAAAAATATTTTACTATGCAAACACTATGCAACACTATGCAAAATACTATGCAAAACACTATGCAACACTATGCATAATAAAATATAATATATTCTATTTATAGAATAACTTTAATAAAGTATTACATTTTATATAAAAGATGTTTCGCTTTTTTATTACGTTAATAATACTGAATAAAACAAAACGTCATTATCGCTATAATAATTCATATTATTAATCGACAATAATGGAATCAAACCGAGTGACTTCTCACATAAGCATCAATAATCAATACCGTAGTTACTATGCAACCACACGTGATTCGTGTACTTTTACTACTAGGAGTAGTTCAACAAGATCAACGGTAAAACTTCCGCCGTTATTTCAATAAAATATTTTTGTCGTTTTCTCAATCCGACAATAATTCTGTTGTGGGGTCCACCAATGATTGAGCCGTTGTACGAATATTCCCTGTTAAACCGAATATTCCCTGACCAATCGAATATAATATAACCACTTGCATACTTTGCAAAATTTATAAATACTACCCACAACTATAATATTATCTCAAATTCACACCATAATATTAAAAATTATTTCGACAAAATTTAAATCTTTATTGATAAAATCTGGGTCTCACAATCTCCCCTCCTTATGGAATTTAAGCCCTCGAAATTAGGGTACGTACGACTGGTATGATAAAGAGGTGAGGATACCTTGAATACCTTTATCGTTAAAAACATTAAATTCATCTTTGCAATCCCGGCAAAGATATTCATTAACAATTCATCTTTTGCTTTACAAGCTAAAGATATACAACTGTAAAAACCAATAATCTTTGTGTGCAGCTTAATAGTATCATCACGACCACGAATTATCCAACCACTCTTCGCCAAGGATATTCGTGTTTTCAATCTGATCATGATTATACCGAATAATCCTTGGTCATAATCATACCAAGTCTATCAATGCACTACTACTGACGAAGATGACTTTTACCACATCCATGAATTAATATTTCATTCTTTGAGACTCGGCTCGATAATTAATCCATATCATCGAATCATCCCCGCACTACGGGCCAAGGATATTCATTAGTATCACGACCACGAATTATCCATGCACTACGACCACGAGATAATCGTGTATTCATTAAGTATCACGACCACAAAAATTATCCATACCTACTACCAAAGATAATCGTGTATTCATTAGTATCACGACCACAAATTATCCATGCACTACTACCAAAAGATAATCGTGTATTCATTAGTATCACGACCACAAATTATCCATGCACTACGACCAAAGATAATCGTGTATTCATTAGTATCACGACCACAAATTATCCATGCACTACGACCCAAAGATAATCGTGTATTCATTAGTATCATCGACCACAAATTATCCATGCACTACTACCAAAGATAATCGTGTTTTCAATTACGGTTATGATTATACTGAACAATCCCAGTCATAATCATACCAAGTCCATCTATGCACTACAGAATACGATGACTTTCAACATAATATAAGCGTGAGGATAATGATATAAAGAATCAATCAAATGAGATAAAGGATAAATATTAAACATTTATAATATAATTTATCCGAGATTCAAGAAATATCCCCATGTTATCAATCACTTAATAATCTCATAATCTAATATCATTAATATTTTAACAATATTTTAATCACTTCTTAAATTTATAAACAATTTATCTCAATTGTTTACGCTTTTACCATATAATGCATTTAATCATTCAAAATGACATACTCATAAGATATCATCACCAATTATCAAATCCTCATCAAAAAATATGCATATACTCTATATAGGATTCTCTAGCCATAAAATCCTATTTTCAACTTTGTTACTTCACATAACATATTTAACTCATATGTTAAGTAACTAAACTATTTTCATGAAAATACCAAATCAGTCCCAAAAATATTTCTTTTCTGGAATTTAGTATAATATAGTCCCATAATGAAAATATATTTTTCTCTAATTTTAAAATTCATTTACTATTTTTCAAAATCAATTTCTAATTAATTCCTTAAGAAATTAGCTACCTCAAATTTAACTCCAAAATTCCCAAATCTTGGCGGGACCTTACACATGTTAATGTGAGCCTCGATTTAAATTTCATGGTCATCTGAGTTATAGAACTCGGTTATAGCGTTTTTTCGTCGGAAAACTTAAATATTAAAATAGTCATATCGTGCTCATTTTAAGTCGAGAATGAGCTCATTTTTGGACAGGATGTACTTTATACCATATACTTTCATGTCCCAAAAGGCCAAAATTTTTCTCATAATTTAAGTGGTAAAACAGCCCCTCTAAAATCATGGCAGCGAAACTTTTTTGCTTTTGCAGCTTTGCACTCCTTTGCTAAAATCAGTCCACACAAAAATCTACAACACCTTTTCCAGTAATTCCACTTGGATTAGTTAGGTAACTCATAGATCTAACTCTAGGACTTGACCACACTCAAAAATTCAAAATATAATAGGAGATATAGTCATTTGAATTTCATATTACGTTTTTCACCAAAATCGATTTTCAACTCTTTGTGATTTCTAAGAAACTTTCATGTTTTCACATAATAACCAACATAACTCATCATAACACTTACTAATACTTCATATACCCATGATTTTCATTAGTCCAATGCTTTTATTATGACTTTCATCATAATCCTCGTAAATGCATCCTTTTAGTTGAAGAAATATTTGAGGTTTAAGAATGGGTTTTTGTCTTTGGGTCAATACAAAATTGATTTCACGCCTAAGTAGGCTAAGAAGTCTTCAAGAATACGCCAGAAATTTATTAATAATAGAAATATCATTCAAAATCTGTGACTCTCGTCCAAGACTTGGATAATCGTCACATTAATATCAAATGTGACTTCTATCCCTTAACCTGGATAGCACCTCACAATGATACCTATCAACTTGCCATCTTGATCCACGGCGTCGCCTATAGAAAGTCTGCTTTGGTGCATTCCACACAAGGAAGTCAACAACGAAAGGATCGGGGCTCTTTACTTGTGGCTTGATATACAATGATTGACTTTAGTGGTTTGGTTACTTTGAATTCGCATAACAGGTTGGTTAAGAGTATGAAAGCTAAAAACCTTACAAAAATCATGATGAGTATTTAGCCAATCGATTTCTAAAGTCACATCAAAGACAAATATTTTCAAAGAGATAAGATCGTCAGGTAACGTGAAAATGTTTATTTGAATCAAACAAGATTTAAAAACAGTAGAGGTAACGAAGGCTCTACTAACGAAGTTTCAACTAATAAGTCAAAGTCTAACTTCTCCTGAGTCAAATTTAAACGTTGAACGCAAGCAAGAGAGATAAAATAATGGGTAGAACCAGATCTTATAAGGTATAGACTTCGCAATTTATAATTAACTAGCCCGTGCTAACTTCGTTCGGTTTACTCGCTTTTTGAGAAGTCATGAAAAATGCACTTCCTAAAACCAACGACTTTGTTTTGTCCATATCCACCTTTGGTGCCACCGTACCAGCTAGACTTGACTTTGGTGCACAACAAAATTGGGCTAAATGACCTTCTCTTCTTGCAATTTCCACTTCTATTATCTTTGCCATGATTACCACCGAAGTGGTTACCATTCTTGGCATGATAATTTCCCCACGATGGTTATCATTATTCTGATAGTCGTTGCCACAAGTATGATTATTATCGTGTTGTTGGTCGTTGCCTTTTGTTTGAGCTGAATCAACACTCTCATGTGCTTCATTGCTTATCTCAGCATTTTCAGATGCCATTCTCAAACACTGTCACAAAACAAGGGTTAATTAACATATCACATATTATCCCTATACTCTGACCGACCAATTAAATACCAAATAAATTTAGGTAGGTCATACTAGCGAAAAGAATTCCCGTCTCTCCCTCCTAGTTCTTATCTCACATCTCGGCCAGGATCATATCCTAAGCTCGATATGTAACCGTGACGCCCCCAAAAAATTAGGTATCGTCACCCATCTCTTGGGTCGCCACTTACATGGTACATAAATTCAAATACAAACTTAATTATACATCCGTAGTGTATACATACGACAATACATAAACTGAGAGTTCTAATAGGAATATTGTCATTTAGACAATATCCATACTCAAGGAGTTCTCATTACAATTATTATCACACTATTTCACAGAATAGTGAGGACTACTAATGCTATCCTCTGGACCATTACTCCGTTCCCCGACTCGTCCCAGCTATATTCTCATTTCCTGAAGAGAATAAAGAAAAGAAAGGGTGAGCTCAACTAGCCCAGTAAGAAATATTATGACTAAGATAATGCAGAATAAATTATCATTAGCCTTCAACAGTGTTAAACTGATAAAATACAATAGACAACCAGTTTAAGCTGCAATGAATATCAATCCATTAAAAGAGTCAAATAGAAAATAAAGTCTACTATCTTTTATGATTTAAAAGGTTTTTCATCACTGTTATAGCTGAGACTCAGCTTTAATAAATAATCCACATCATTAAATCATCCTTGCACTACAGGCCAATGATATTCTTTAGTATCACGACCACGAATTATCCATGCCCTACGGGCCAAAGATAATCGTGTATTCATTAGTATCACGACCATAAATTATCCATGCACTACGGGCCAAAGATAATCATGTTTTCATCAACGGTCCTGATCATGCCATAAAATAATTCATCTTTGCACTACGGCCAAAGAGAATCCATAGCCATAATCATACCAAAAATTGTCCATCAATGCACTACGGGCCAATGAGAATTTTTTTCCACATCATTTGTAACATTACGGTCATGATTACACCGAATAAATCCTGGTCATAATCATACCAAGTCCATCTATGCACTACAGGCCACAAATGACTTTCAACAAAATATAAACATGAGGATGATGACAATGATATAAGAATTCAATAAAACAAGTTCAAGAATTAATTTAGTCATGAACTAATAACGTCCTCATTGTCAACATGATACTGCTTTGTAGAGTAAAATTCAAGATTTCTCAGAAGAATATTTCCATGAAAAATACTGGATGAAACGCAAATATCAAGGATATTCTACTAATTTCATGGAGTATAGAAGTCAAAGTTTTAACCAACTGGGAATAATAAAGAATGGAATAACAAAAGAAATCACCATACATGCGGTATTTCAAACATAATAATAATTAACCGAGTTATTCAACAAATCCAACAAATAATAAATGCCGGATAATAAACAATGGAACCAGTCGGTGAAATTCACACCGCAAGCAGGATGATCTAATGAGAATAATAAATGCGATAATAAACAATGGAACCGGTCAGTCCGTAAAACACACGACAGGTGATATTCCAACGTAATAATAAAGAATGGAATAACGAAGAAGAAGATCCAAGTATAGGGGATTCAGCGTATCTGTTATTCAATGAAATAAATAAGAATGGAATAATATAAGGATTTCACCAAGTATAGGGTATGTCTGCGTGATATCTGAGTTATGTATAGGGTATACCACTTTTACAAAGTTATTCCAATGAGAATAATAATGAATGGAATAATGTTCTCTCTCATGAATAAGAAAGAATAACACCCTTACAATTACAACAAAAATAATACCCCTTACCTTAGAAGAACCTGAATATTGGAAAAGTGAAGTAGCGGAATACTTTTCTTCTTTCTCTTTATAGATTTTCTCTCTATAGCTTCTCTATAATTTCTCTCTGAGTTTCATGAATTAAGTAAGAAAATAATGAAGGAATGAGCTTATATTTATAGGAAAATAGAATGCATAGTAATTAATCCATGAACGGTCAGTTGATTTACTTTAATCGGCGACTCCATATTTAAAGCAAAATCTTTTAAATAAAATATCATATATTCTATTTATATAAAAATATTTTACTATGCAAACACTATATGCAACACTATCGCAAAATACTATGCAAAACACTATGCAACACTATACATAATAAAATATAATATATTCTATTTATAGAATAACTTTAATAAAGTATTCATTTTATATAAAAGATGTTTACATTTTTATTACGTTAATAATACGAATAAAACAAAAGCGTCATTATCGCTATAATAATTCATATTATTAATCGACAATAATGGAATCAAAAACCGAGTGACTTCTCACATAAGCATCAATAATCAATACTGGTGTCTTTACTATGCAACCACACGACGTATTCTTTGTTTTTTACTAAGAGTAGTTCAACAAGATCAACGGTAAAACTTCCGCCGTTATTTCAATAAAATATTTTTGTCGTTTTCTCGATCCGACAATAATTACATTGTGGGGTCCACCAATGATTGAGTAGTTGTATGAATATTCCTGCTAAACCTAATATTCCCCGAATTCAATCTAATATAATATAACCACTTGCGTACTTTGCAAAATTTATAAATACTACCCACAACTATAATATTATCTCAAATTCACACCATAATATTAAAAATTATTTCGACAAAATTTAAATCTTTATTGATAAAATCTGGGGTCTCACATGAGGAATATGATGATCTTAGAAAGATCCTTAGAGAAAGAATTTGGTTGTAGAACCTAATGAATGAATAAAGTATTAACATTAAATCTACTTTGATAGATTGAATAAATAAAGATTAATAAAATTTCGAGGACGAAATTCTTAGAAGAATGGGTGAATGTAATATCCTCGAGTGTTTATGATAACGATCCTTAAAAAAGGAAATGAATGGGTTAAAAAATATATAATACTCAAAATATAATTGAGTTCAAGTGAAAGTTATGAAATAAAACTTACAAGAATTTATTATCAAGAATGGTGGGAGTAGGAAATATAAAATCTATATTAAGGTAATATGTTGAAGTTATTCAACGAAGAGATTTGATGAAAACCTGAGTAAGTTAGGGTTTGGTGATTAGAGGACGGAATCCTTATAAGGAGGAAGGATGTGATGACAACCTAATTTTTATAAGTTATTAAAATAGGAATTTAATAATTAAAATTATTATTATGAGATGTTTTGAGTTTGAGTATGTATATATACATGCTATATATTTTTAAATATGTGATCTCAGTGTGAAGAGAAATATATATTTATATATTGGGAAAGTGAGATTCAATAGTTTAGTCAACTATTGAAAAAATTAAATGAATTTGGTAATTAATTTTAAATATTTATTAAATTAAATAAATATTTTAAATAATATATTTATTGAAAAAAAAAATAATTTATGAAATTGTGGTATAATAATTTAATTACGTGTGTATGATAATTAAATTAAAGCAAAGATAAATTTTATTCTTTGAAGATTTAATTTAATGAATTAATTAAATTAAATGAGTTGTTTAATATTAAAAAATAAGTAAATAAAATAAAGTGTTGTTTAAATCTAATTTATTAATTAAATTAGATATATGATTATTTATTAATCATTTAGAAGAATTACAATAAAAATTATAATTATTATAATTATTATTGTAAGTTATGTAAAATAGTTACAGGTGTGACAAATAAAAACTATATAATATAATCTTATCAAAATAAATTAGAATGAGGGGAATTGTGTGTAGCCAAACAAGGTCTTGTGGCCTTTGGCTTATTGTAACCGATGCAGACGTAAAAGCCATATCAGTTTATTTCTAACGCATATTATTTCTTTCCCTATGGTTAGATATCAGTGAAAATATAAAGGGAAAGAGAGAGTTTAGAGAGAATTAGAGAAGAAGGATGAAGAGTCAAGGAGAAGTAAGGAGGAGATTAAGCAATTGTTCTTCATCACCAAACTAAGATTAGGAAGAATCAAGAGGTAAGAATCAATTCTAAACCCTTAAGTTTTATTTCTTGAGTTTTTTATTGATAAATTAGATTTCTTAAGGAATTGGTTGTAGATGTTAATGGGTTTGTATAATCCATTATATATCATCTAAAAGT
Organism: Panax quinquefolius; assembly: GCA_020205615.1. Lineage (NCBI taxonomy): Eukaryota > Viridiplantae > Streptophyta > Magnoliopsida > Apiales > Araliaceae > Panax > Panax quinquefolius. The sequence goes on along the minus strand of CM035172.1, from coordinate 77,465,624 downwards.
GGTTTTAGAGTAAACAAACTCATGAGAACATGTTAAAGATGAATAATATGAGTTTTATTTAATATATGTATTTTGGGTATGTTTTGAGACTAAAATTGGTTAGGAGTTTATGTTATAATTATAAAATTGGTGATTGATTGTGTTAATAAGATAAGAAACGAAAAGAACGCAAGTTGAATGAATCAATTTGGCTAAGAAACGAAGTCGTGGCGATTGAATTCGCTAAATTTGTTTAAAACATGAAAATAGAGTATGAACATGTGTTTTGGGTCAAATTTTAGGTTGGTTAATGTTTTTATAAATTGTTAGAATTCTAGTATGTTGTAGTTCTATGAATTACGAATTCATAGAATCAAAAACGGACTAATTTGGATGTATATAACTCAAGTTATGAAGATTAGTAGGAGAAAAAGGGTCAAAAATTGCGAGAATGTAGCTTGAGTCCGTTTTACCCTGTTATTGAATCCAGCATACTTTTGTGCCCTAAGTCATTTGGACACACAAGAGAGATAAATCGGGCGTGTGACGAATAAACGTCGAAACGCCGTGATAAGTGATAATGAACGTAAAAAATATTTTAAATAAAATGAAATGAATATTATAAGATATTGAATAGTGTTAATATAAAACCAATAAGTAGTCCTAGCAAGACTTAAACACTTGAATGAACTTCGAATATGAAATACAGTGAGATATAAGTTGAAAGTTAACACAATCAAATTGAACATTGTGTATTAATTAATAAGAAGGGTTATGAGAGGTAGAGTAAAGTTTACATTACAACTATTATGCATTACTATGTGACTAATAGTTGATGTGCATGATTATATAATTGTGTAGGGCACATGAAGTGCGAGATAATTGTAAAATCGTTAAACCGTTATTGGTAAACAACGATCAAGGCAAGTCTTCAGGTTCTATTTGCTACGTGAATTTAATGATTAAGCTGTTTTTAAATCTTTATTGCAAATAACATGATGTGTTGAATGTATGAAATGTTAAAATCAACTTATGACTACGTTGATTGAGTAAAGCATCTTTGATTGAGTAAGGAACTCAATCTTTATACATCTTTATACTTGTTATATGAACCGTAACATGTATGTTATGTTAGTCCAATATTTATGAGATATAGGTTGAAGCGTGCTATTATGTAACTTTACGTGATGCATGAAAACTGTTAGATTTTGTTGGGCTATCGAGCTCAACCTTGCAAATAACCATTTTTGCAGGTCAAGATTTTAAGGTAAAGTTATGTGTTACCTGAAAGACATTAATCCGATGTGGTACTTGAGGATTTATACACTTTGGTTGTGTTATTATTATTTGAACCATGTTTAAGGTTCCGAATGATGTATTAATGTTGAATTGTAATATCGTTTCGCAATGTAAACTATGGTAGTATTAAATTGATTCTGAGATGTTTAGATGTAAAGGTTGAAGGTTTTTGGAACGAGGATAGTTTGTAATAGAAAATTTTAATTATTCCACAAATTTCAATTGTTATATTATCGTTTAATGATATAAAATTAGAGGTTGAATGTATTATTAACGACCGAAGTTGAGAATTAAATTGTACAAATTTTGGGGTCGTTACACCAATCCTGCACAAAAATGAAATCACACGTAGAGCTTGACAGCTTGGGCAGCTGGGGGATAGTTCCGGTGTGAGAATAAGTACATACTGAAAACAAGTTAACTATGGAGGTTTAATGCTTTAATGCTCAAAAAGAAATCAAGTACATGTGAATTATGGTATAACCTTGTATTTATAGTGATCACACTTTCTTCTCCATAGTTGTCCCCGAATTGGAATAGAATTCCTCATTATGGTGGATACTATAATGGGATAAAAGTGAATCTTCTTAAAGAAAGAAAGTCAAATATTATCTGGACTTTTTCCTTAGAAATTAGAAATTAAATTCATTCAGGAATCTTAGATTCCTTAATATTCTCCCACTGCCCAAAATAGATCCCTACGTTGGGACATTTCCTCCATGTGGACTATGACCCACCAACTCCAACCTGGCCCATTTAATCATGCCCCAACATTAACTAAGTCATTTTGTTTGGTCACCAAGTTGGTCCCGAGTTCATCATCTCTACTGATAAAATGCATTTCATGTTCATAATTATATCAAATTTTTTGAATATTTTATTGTATTATTCTAAAAATGTACATGCATATATTAAAAAACATATACAATGATTTTGATATACATACAACTCGTCAATTTTATGTTTAATGTATTATATTTATACTCAAATTATAATACCAAATATCATACACCATAATTTTAAATTTTAAATTTTAAATATCATACAGCATAGTTATCAGTAATAAAATAAAATGACACATGAGAAATAAAAAAAAATCCACATAAACAGATTAAGGACCTAACTTTAAAAATATAAATAGTTCAAAACTAAATAATTAATTAATTTACCATAGAGAAAATATTTAAAAAAGCAACTCATGTGACCTGCACGTGAGACAGGGTTTTGGTTATTCACACTTCTTTACCCAAAACCCTTTCTTAACCTCAACTGTGACAACACAGTCCACATTCACAACTCCATTCCACTTCAAACCCTAAAACATGAAACCTTCCTTTCCCAAAACCATTTTCATTTCCTCTTCTCGAACCCTCTTCAGCAATTCCGAAACCCCAAAATCACCCTTTTCAAATTCCGCCAGTTCTCAACCTCGCCGAGCCAATTCCACTCTCAGTCATCTTCTTCTTCGTACCCGTCTCGGCGGCACGAAGAAGAGAGCCGCCTTGTCAGGGTTTCGGTCTGGTGGGACTTCGAAAACTGCCAATTACCGTCCGGTACCCCAGCTTTTAGAGTTTCCCAAAGCATTACTGCAGCTATTAGGGCAAATGGGATTAAGGGTCCAATTCAGATTACGGCTTTCGGCGATGTAATGCAACTGTCGAGGTCGAATCAGGAGGAGTTATCATCGACTGGGATTAATCTCACTCATGTTCCTCATGGTTTGTTCTTTCCCCCCCTTTAATTATGATCCTGTTCCCCCTCCTTTAGTGATGATAGTTGCTTGAACAAATGTGTATGCAAAAGATTCAATTTTGAGGACGATAATGGGTTGTTTGTTATGTTAGCTAACTAATTACTTGTTGAGCCTAGATATCCATGTCTTTGATGGAAAATCTAGTTGTAAATCCAGGTATATTTAAAGCTTCCCACCCTACCTGCAGAGGAAAACTAATTTCTCTACCCTTCTAATCTAGAAATAACTCAACCATTTACATGTTTTTTCTTAGATTTGGTATTTCCTTATTATAAGCATACATGTTTTATTTTATATCTTCTGTGCTCGTGAAAAGGGAAACTAGTGAGTTTGCAGTGTACCTCTATGAAATCATGATATTGACAATTAGCGATTCTATTTACTGGAATTTTTGACAATGTAAGCATTTTATAAATAACTTTGTACTTGTCCAAAAAAAATGAATTTCGTTATTAATAATTTTTTAACATCATCTGTTGATAGTATTAGCATTAGGGTGTAAGTTCTGTCATGATAGGTGGGAATATTTTTTACTGGATAAGATGTAATTTTCTCTTCTAGAAATTCTCCTTTATTTTGTTCCTTATTGTTTTACAATCATGTTTGTCTGCAATGCAGGTGGAAAGAACAGTGCTGATAGGGCTCTTCTTGTTGACCTTATGTACTGGGTTTCGCAAAATCCTCCGCCAGCACATCTTTTCTTAATTTCTGGTGACAGAGATTTTGCTAACATTTTACACCGGTTAAGATTAAACAATTACAATATATTGCTTTCTAGTCCAGATAGTGCTCCCGGGGTTCTATGCAGTGCTGCAAGTATCATGTGGCAGTGGAATGCTCTGGTAAGAGGGGAAAACCTTACTGGAAGGCATTTTAACCAGCCGCCAGATGGTCCTTCTTGTTCTTGGTATGGTCACTACAGGTTACCTCTTGAGGACCCCTTTGCAGTTTCTGAGAAGCCAGCATGCTCAGGGGATGAGAATTCATCTGAATCGGTTTCAGAACTTAAGCTTCTTCCAGTTCCAACGGCAGTTATGAAGCAGATTTGCAATATATTGAACTCGTACCCTGAGGGAATATCAATTACAAATCTTCGTGAAGAACTGGGAAAGACTGATGTGAGTTTAGCTAAAGATTTTTATGGATACAAAAGGTTTTCCCGGTTTCTATTATCAATGCCACATATTCTGAAGATTAAATCTTTGGGTGAAGGCAATTTCTCTGTACGTAATGTTGCCGCTAAAGTTCTTGATTCTGTTGAGGGTACTCCAGGCATAACTTCGGGGCGTGTCACTAATAATGGGGACCTAAATCAATCCATTTCTGCAAAGAGATGTGGTTCGGAAGAGAAATCATCATTGCCTTCATCTCAAAATGTAAACGGGAGAGTGCCTCTAAGAAACTTGCAGGAATCATCTAAACAGGTGGAAGAACCAATAAAGAAAGTGCTAGATCCCCCTCCACTTGTTATGAAGGCAAACAATGCTGAAGTTGCTGGAGAGCCTTTGACAAAATTGCAAAAGTCACTAAAGCATGTGGAAGAACCATTAAATGAAGTGCCAGATGCCCCTCCACTTGCTGAGAAGGCAAACAATGCTGAAAAGAGTCATCTGAATTCTGTTGAGGAACAGGAGTCTACATCTGAAGTGGGATATCCCAGAAACATTCAGAGAAAATGGGTTGGTGCTAAAGATAGTGGTTCTGAGGAGAGTAATTGTGGAAAACCAGATAAATATGCTACTTCTAGTACTGAGAAGACAAAAGAAGCAAAGAAAAATTGTGTAGAATCAACCAGTAAATATTTTGTAGATGAAAATGTTTCTAGGAGCTGTGAAGCCAATGATAATAGATCTAGCAGGGGCCCTGGCTTTTTTAATCAGATCATCAGATGGTTCAAATTTTGGAGTAGCCAAAAGTCAGATAATGCAAATGAACTAAGCAGTGACAAAATGAGCTTAACTAAGGGTGATTCTGAAGAGCATCATATATTCTCAACGGAATCCTTTTGGAATGAGATTGTTGTATTCATAGACACACATAGAGGTTCAGATGTGATCATGAAGTCAAAGACCAGGTACATGCTTGCATGATTGTAGCTTCTTCAATTTCTTCTTTTTGTTAGTCGTGCTTATAAGCTCCTTGGTTACTGATATCTATTGTTTCTATAATCCATGCTATATTGGACTCTCTTTTCTATAAGAAATGTTCAGGTATGAATTCACATTGTAAACATAATCTAGGATATAAATCAGCAGACAGGTTCACTAAATAGAGGGACTTTGTGGATGAGCATAATTTCCAAATTTCCATGGTGTGACAGTTGGTAATTCATATATATTGGCCTAGTTGACTGAGACTTGACTCTTTTTTTTGGCCTTATTATTGCGTGTACTGTATTACAATTATCAAACCCAAAAATCTAAATGTATTTTAAAGGTTTCCAAACCTATCTTACAACAGTTTCTTCAATAAGTTGCAATATGGGTGAGCATCTAGACGGTATTCCTTTATCTTTCATTAATTTTTTTAAGAATAAATAAGTTTATGTTGAACATTTAGACATAATTTCTTCATTAATAAATTATGATCTTTAAAGTTTAATATCCAAAAATTATTATTTTAGCTATTATAGTTAAATGTGACTTGTACAAAAATGTTAATTTCAAAAGAAAAAAATTCTAAATGAAAATCCATAAAAATAAGACCTTGAGAAAAAACATTACATAATTATTATTAATGACGTACATGTTATAGTTAGGTTGATATGATTTTTTGCATGATTTATCAAGTAGTAAGTGTATGTCTTTTTATTTTACTATAATTCGAATCACTAACTACACCCATAAATCTGGAAATGTATTGAACATTCTAGATTTGTTACCTTTAAAATATTGTATTCCCACCATTAGATGGAGAATCTTTGATCGTGACAATTGCCTGTGATTTTAAAGTCTCTAGGCGGACCTAGACGGAGTAGGGGGTGCCTAGCGCCTAGGCTACCTAGGTGGTGGCTAGGCATTTTTCTAGGCGCACTAGTTGTTTTCTTAGGTGGTTTCATTTATCAATTTTTCTATTATACATGATTGTGATATTATACAAGCATATAGTAGATGTAATTTTTTTAAAACATTTACATGAAAAATTACCCCAAAATAAACATCTTTTATTTAAGGCTTAAAATATTCATGCCAAGCTGTGTTACTCGGACTCGTCACTTTTTGGTGGAGTACGGTGTTTATTACATTACACGAATGCGTGCAGTCTTGAAGGGATTTGTACTTGATTCGCCACATAAATCCTGGATCATCACTGCTTTTGGGAAGAAGAGCCGTGAGGAGGAAGAAGAGAGAGAGAAATCAGACATATCTGATATATAAAATATCCATGGACAATTACAATTAGATACCTCGTTTTTAAAATATTTTAATTTAGTCCCTAAGGTTTTTTGAAAGTTCAAATTAGCCCCTAAAAAATTACATATCAGTTCCTATAGTTTGTTTTTTTTTTTCATTTCTGCCTTTATTTCTTTATATTTTTACACTTCATTCCTAGAGCAAAAAACTTTGGTGATATAATTTGAAACATTATTGTTAAAAAAAATCATAACATACCGTATCCCTTTTACTCGTGTCCAAATTCGGATCCATATCCGCGTATCCTCTATTTTTTGACTTCACGTGTTCGACACCTAGATTCGTACCGACACCCACACACGAGTCCGAGTAACACAGATGCTAAGTATTGTAAAGTTTCAAAGTAGAGGTCTGGTTCTGCCTAGGCGGGGACCTAGGTGCCCAGCCAAATCGACGCGGTAGAGGACCGCCTAGCGCCAGGTATGAATTTTTAGAATACTGACATCTGCCTCAATTTACATTACTCCATATTAAACTCACACTCACAGAATCACACAACTTTATATTATATAATTAGACTCTATATTAGAGTTGTGATGATTACAATATTTATATAAACATCTAAGATTTTAGAGACCGAATAACTCCAATGCTACTAAGATAAGACAAGTATCCTATTAAACTATTTGCCTAAACAATATATACTTGGGAAAGTAGAGACGTAAAAATACTTGAACAACCTAATTAACCTAGACTCCTAATTACTACTTACTTTAATTTAAAGATTTGAAATAATTGCAATTCATTTAGTCCTAAACAATAACATAAAATATTCTATCAAAGGGCCCCTTTTCATTCAATATTTTATTTATTTTTGTTTTCTTGGCGTTGTTTTGAAATTTAACATTTGTGAACAGCTTTCTAAACTTATCTTATTAAACAAAAAAAAAAAATTGGAGGTGGAGTTGGGATAAGTTTCATATTTCTTATGTATTGGAGTGGGAAACAAGTTAACTAATAAAATTCAGAATATCAATATTTTGAATCCAGGATCCTTAAAAGTGTACCAGTGACAGAGTGGAAAAGAAGTCTTAAGATCCAGCAACTAAAAGCTCCTAAGAGGTTTATAAACCAGCATAACTAAGAAAATATGTTCTAAAAATTACAGTGACGAGGATTTGAAATGAATGGTTAAAACTGGCTTGTGGTTTGTGTTGCCTCTTTTTTACGACTAACAAAAGAGCTCTAACTCATGCAAGCATACATGCGTCAACAAGTAATACAGAGCAAGTAAAGTATCGATCCCACAGAGAAAGTTGTTTAACTTAAACTACTATTCATTAATTAAATCACTATATTTATATGCTCACATTATGGATTAAACTTGGTTTGTTCTTGAACTACAAATAACAACTAAAACAATAAAAACGATATAATAAATGATATTGGAACTAATGGGATTCTAACTTCATTTAATATTTCATTCAATCGCCACTATCATGCATGACTTGTTCACATATCATAGGAAAGTAGCTAAGAGCACTAAAATAGTATTAGTCATTTTTCAATGCACTAAGACCTACTTACACAACATCCACAGATGATAGACTCTATGTAATCATCAATTTAACCAACGTCACTATATGTCTATGTGAAATTGCAACTATATTGATTTTAAGTTCAAGCTCTTATTCTAACTTATACGGTGAAACAGTATATGTCTATCTGGTTCATGAAATACATAAGCCATATAAGTTATAACACAGCCCTATATACGTATACTATCATGATTACAGTCCATATTTGCATGTTCATTGTCAATTCCATACAAATACTGAAACGAATAGTAATCAAGCATTCATGTATGCAAAACAATCATGACAGACATCCCATATAATATGCAAAACAACCCAGCATTTAAGTGTGCAATCAAACTACATAATAAAATCCGTTAGAATCCCATAATGGAATTTAGTTCATGACTGAACCAAAAGCCATTATGAGATCAAATCTAAACATGATCAATAAACGACAATTGAAAGATGAAAGATGAAACTATCAAACCCAATTGCTGAATACGCATCAATATTCAATCCTCATAAGATTCCAGCAAAAACTAATATTAATAATCCGCTCTCGTAGAGAAATCCCAAGGAGTAGAAAAGTAGAGTTATGGCCTCCTTCTACGTTGGAATACTCTCCAGAGTCAAACCCTAATTACCAAGTAAAGATACGTAAAAAACTAATAATATGTCAGTGATACCCCTCGACACCATCCAGAATCGCTTTTAAATCAAATATAACCTTTAAAATTTGGAAATAAAATAAAACAAATCGCTGACTTAGGACTTGGCGGCATGCGGCAAGACTCTTCCAACTTGATACTCGCGCGTCATGAGACTTGCAAGATATGTTTGTATGTTTGGTTGGTCTGCTCACAGCGCCGCAAGGCCCTAAAGTTGTCCTTCATGGCACAAGGCTTACTTGCGATGGTTTGTCTGGGTTTTCTTGGGACCCTCAAATCTTAAAATATTCAATGTCCCAATTGAATGAAGGTAAAAGGTACGAAAACTCCCCTAATTATCGGTGGTGCCACCCTCCTCGGGTGGTGAATCCGGTGGTGGATATGGTGTTGCGCCCAAATGAGGCCATTCTTGTGTTGTTCCTTGTTGCATGAACGCTTGGGCTAAAGCCCTTGTGAGCCCGTCGCCGAATGTGCCCAAATTGTCATACATGGCATCGACCTTGCGCTCCAACCTTCGGAGCTGGCGATCGCCATTGGTGGCACGTGCGTGCGTGGACGGGCCCGCCTCGTCTGTTTGCGGGGGTGGTTGTTTTGGAAAAATAGGATGAAGGATGAATCCTAGTCCGCGTGGATGCGGTACACCACCTGCCCAGTCCTCGAACTTCTCGATCGTGGCATGAGTAATGTCCTGGCTTGGGTATTGCATCTGCTCATTTCCCCAGTTGCATCCCTGATTAGCACAAAGCATGGCTACCACGGATGCGTGTGGAATGCTCCCAATCGTTACTCCCCGTAAATATCGTAGCATATTCTCGTGAATTAGATGACTAATGCCGATGTACTTGCCGGTGATTATGCCCCATAGAAGACGTGCCCTTCTCCGCTGATATTTCGTGCTGGTGGGCGGAAGGCATGAGCTTGGCACATATGAACAAATTTCACGCTTTTGCATAGCGATTTAGGGCTGCCGCTGGGAATAACCTCGGTTGGGTTGTGCCAACTTTATACGTCCATTTCGTACCCGGTACACATAACTCTGCAATGATCAGTTCCACGTCGGTCTCCAAATGAGCGCCGGTTATCCAATTAGCAGCCAACTTTGATCGGCGGGCATCGATAATTTTGAAAATTAGTCGGATGGCACGGGGTTTGTAATCGACCTCGATACCACGAACCGAGAGATATCCCGCTTTAAAGTGACTTTGGCATTGGCATAGAATTCACGGACCACGCTTTCATGTAAAGCGGGTATTGGAGTAGCCGTCACCACCCCAGCTCTCTCTCGAATCACGGCGCCTGTTGGCCATCCGCCCCTCAAATTGAATCCTCGCTCTTTGACGTATGTCTTTGCCACAATGCGGTAGTATTCTTGTTGAGCTTCCAAATTGAGTAATTTGGTGTGATCCACAATGTCAGCCTCTTGACTGCCCGAAGAGGAAGAAGAAGATGAAGTAATAGATCTTACTCGCTTAGGCCCCATTTGTATTTGCTAGTACTTGCATAGATTATATGACCGGGGAAAGAAGAAAAGCTTGAAGAATTGATAGCTCTCACACTTGTTTCTGCACTCCCACGTAGGAATCCTAGCTTTATAGCACTCTTGGAGAAGTTGAGGAGATATGGACTTTGAATGAGGAGAGAATCGTGGCTAATTGATTGAGAGTTGTACGACACAAATTGTAACTGATGAAAAGATAGCGACGTGAGTTATGGAGAGTGAGAGAATTTCGCTTCTGTTGATATCCCAAATGAGAGTCCAAATGGTCCACAACTCTGTTTTTAAACTATTTGCCTTTGCTCTTAACTTGCGGTGTTCTTGTACATTTTTACTAAGTTGGCCGAGTGGCGAGACTTGCATAATGTTTGGTGATTTTCTTTTTCTTGTGCTGGTAGCGCGAGTTGTTCTTTGTATGGGGTAGCCATGGTATGCGAGACTTATGAAATGATTTGTTACTACTTTGGCTTGGCGCGCGCGATTTTGTGTCGATTTTATCTTGCCGCTATGCCACGAGATACTGATATTTGCAATGCTGCACTTCAGTTTCACTTTGCTTGTCAGTAGTGCCTTCCAATGATGGTACCTGCATAGACATTAATGCATCGTGTTAAGGCAGGACATAGTGGTCTCATAACACTAATATTATGCAACTACTCGCACAACAATTCTTGTTACACTCTTAAGCATGAACATCAAATATCCAATTAAAAAGAAGTTCGATATAACTACTGAAATACTCAAAATGCAATACTAGAAAACAAATTAATGGAGAGAATAATAATAATGGGTTGCCTCCCATCCAGCGCTAAGTTATAGTCAATTAGCTTGACTGTCTCTGAGCTTCATGTTACCGATGGAATTGCGGTGCTTTCCTTCGTGTCCTCTGCACCCTGAAATTTCATGACCTCATCTTTCGTTAATGGCTCTTCCTTCAAATATGAATTTTCACCCGTTGCACATATCAATGGTCCATAATCCCTCGATTTACATTTCATCCTCAGTAGTACCCAGATCCACCACGCCAACTAGAAAGCACTCTTCTTCATCCGTGGGTAGACTGATTGCTTTAAAGACGTTAAAAGTGATCTCTTGGTCCTGGACACGCATAGTGAGTTCACCTTTCTGCACATCTATCGACGTTACGCCTGTGGGCTAAGAATGGTCTCCCAAAGATTATTGGTATGCTTTTGTCCTCCTTGTAGTCTAGAATGATGAAGTCAGCTGGAAAAATAAACTTGTCTACCTTAACCAACACATCTTCAATAAGTCCCCGTGGATATGTGATGGATCTGTCCGCTAACTGCAATGCAATGTTTGTGGGCTTTGGATCCGGTAATCCCAACTGATTAAACACTGACAATGGGCATCAAATTTATGCTTGCCCCAAGATCGCATAAACACTTACTGAAATTCAACTTTCCTATGGTACATGGAATTGTGAAACTGCCTGGATCCTTCAGCTTTGGAGGTAATTTCTGTTGAAGCACTGCACTGCATTGCATTCCTCTGTCAAGGCTACTGTCTCAAACTCATCTAATCTCCTCTTCCTTGACAATATACCCTTCATAAACTTGGCGTAGCTGGGCATTTGTTCCAATGCCTTGGCGAATGGTATGTTGATCTGCAGCTTTTTGAACACCTCCAAGAATTTCTTTGGTATGCTTATCTTCCTTTTCTTAATTAATCTCCGCGGATATCTGAACACGAATGTGCATTGGTGGTATTGGACTCTTAACCGCCTCCTCGAGCACTGCTTTGTCTTCCTCTTCCTGCCGATCCTCGATTTCTCCAAATTTCCTGCTTCATTGGGTTGGTTCTCTGTCTCATGTGATTGTCAAGGCTTTCTTCAATGCATTCTTGCTGGTGGCGCGACTTACGAATCGACAAAATCTTTCCCGGATCTCATGTGATTGCTTGACCTTTGTTCCTTCCCTTCTCTTCTTGGATTTGTCTCCGTATTACTTAGCAATGAACCACGGGCCTGTTAGTAGCGGGTTTTGCATCATCCGCCCCATTTGAGTTTCCAGATCTTTATAGCCACCGCTTGACTCTTGATCATAACTTCTTCATGTTTTGCCGTGTATTTCATCATCATCTCCTCCACTTCGATTTCTTTTCTTCTTTGAGGTGCAATTTGAGTGTGATGTTCTTTGCTGTTGTTGAGAAAATCCTCGTGGAAAGGGCGGTCTAGATTAAATCATGCATATCAGGATCATTGGTCACTACCTGAAATTGATTGTTTGGTTAAAACCGAGTTCTTTGATTCCCTTGATTATTCGACCAACTAAAATTTGGATGATTTACATTGTTGGGGTGGCGTATGTTTTGAAATTGGCCTTGGTCTTTTCAGAGTTGCTCACATCATGCTCGATTACGGTGATAGCACGTTGATCCGTCGAGTGTGACCCGCACAAATCTCTCACATACGTAGTAAACCGTCTTTACCTTTCCTTCAGCCAAAGTATCTATTTTCTTTGTCGTACGGCCGCCATCTGTCTTTGATAAATGAGTAATAATAGCATCAACCTCCAATACGCCTGCAACTTTGGTTTGTGGCATTCAGGATGTAGGATTCTGAAAATCATTCGATGCCATTGTCTCGATAAGATCATAGGCTTCCTCATAGTTCTTTGCCCATAATGCCCCTCCTGCAGTTGCATCTACAATCGATCTCGACTGCCATCTCAATCCATTATAAAACGTGTTGATTACCATCCAATCTGGCATACCGTGATGTGGGCACTTTCTCAGCATTTCTTTGTATCTCTCCCATGCTTCATATAACGACTCGCCCTGCTGTTGCTCAAACTGAGAGATAGCTGTCCTCATCTTGGCAGTTTTCGCCATTTGGAAAAACTTAGCTAAGAATTTCTGTGCTAAATCCTCCCATGTAGTTATAGATTCTGCTGGCAGAGAATGAAGCCAACTTTTCGCTTTATCCCTCAATGAAAATGGGAACAACCTTAGTCTAATAGCATCCTCCGTCACACCGTTGTATCTGAATGTATCACAAATTTCAATGAAACTCAATAGATGTTCATTCGGATCATCTGTAGCAAAGACTCCCCAAATCGAATCGTATTCGCACCATTTGAATAGTGCCGCTTTTATCTCGAATGTGTTTGCTGCTATCGCTGGTCTGACTATGCTAGACTGAAGTCCGTTAATATTGGGCATTGAATACTCCTTCAGAGCCCTATGCTCCTCTCTTTGATCTTCTTCTTGTGCCTCGGCTGCCATGTTAGCTGTTGTGTTTTCCAATTGCTCTTGTAAATTTATACGAACACCCGCTTTTCAACCTCTACCATTTATATTATCCTGAAAAGGTGTTAACTCTGGGTTGGTTGACCGTGTGCGCATAAAAATTTATCTAACTTCCTGAAACAAAAACAAAAACTGAAATGAGATAAGACTAGAATTGTCTAAGTCATACAATATAGCTTAAAACTAATGATAATACTAAATTAAACGCCTTTCCCCGGCAATGGCGCCAAAAACTTGTTGCCTCTTTTTTACGACTAACAAAAGAGCTCTAACTCATGCAAGCATACATGCGTCAACAAGTAATACAAAGCAAGTAAAGTATCGATCCCACAGAAAAAGTTGTTTAACTTAAACTACCATTCATTAATTAAATCACTATATTTATATGCTCACACTATGGATTAAACTTGGTTTGTTCTTGAACTACAAATAACAACTAAAACAATAAAAACGATATAATAAATGATATTGGAACTAATGGGATTCTAACTTCATTTAATATTTCATTCAATCGCCACTATCATGCATGATTTGTTCACATATCATAGGAAAGCAGCCAAGAGCACTAAAAGAGTATTAGCCATTTTTAATGCACTAAGACCTACTTACACAAAGATCCACGCAGATGATAGACTACATGTAATCATCAATATAACCAACGCCACTATATATACATGCATGTGAAATTGCAACTATATTGATTGTAAGTTCAAGCTCTTATTCTAACTTATACGGTGAAACAGTATATGTCTATCTGGTTCACGAAATACATAAACCATATAACAAAGCCCTATATACGTATACTATCATGATTACAATCCATATTTGCATGTTCATTGTCAATTCCATACAAATACTGAAACGAATGGTGATCAAGCATTCATGTATGCAAAACAATCATGACAGACATCCCATATAATATGCAAAACAACCCAGCATTTAAGTGTGCAATCAAACTACATAATAAAATCCGTTAGAATCCCATAATGGAATTTAGTTCATCACTGAACCAAAAGCCATTATGGGATCAAATCTAAACATGATCAATAAACGACAATTGAAAGATGAAAGATGAAACTATCAAACCCAATTGTTGAATACGCATCAATATTCAATCCTCATAAGATTCCAGCAAAAACTAATATTAATAATCCGCTCTCGTAGAGAAATCCCAAGAAGGAGTAGAAAAATAGAGTTATGGCCTCCTTCTACGTTGGAATACTCTCCAGAGAGTCAAATCCTAATTACCAAGTAAAGATACGTAAAAAACTAATAATATGTCAGTGATACCCGACACACGGTCGAGAATCGCTTTTAAATCAAATACAACCTTTAAAATTTGGAAATAAAATAAAACAAATCGTGACTTAGGGCTTGGCGGCACAAGACTCTTCCAGACTTGATACTCTGCGGTCATGAGACTTGCGATAGGTTTGTATGTTTTTGCGGTCTCGCGCGCAGCCGCTTCCTCCTAGGCTTGTCCTTCTGCGCCGCCAAGAAACTTACGATGAGGTTGTCTTGGTTTTGTTGGGACCTCATGCCAAGCCTTTCCAGTTATATTTGCCATGCATGGGCTTGCAATTCTTGTCTTCTGATTCAAATTCTTAGCTTGGTTCTCAATATGTTGTCTTTGCCATTCTTGACATGTCCTATGTTTATCCATAGTTGTCAATCCATGCTCTACTCATTCCTATGCACATCCTATCTTTTGCTTCGCCTTACGCTTTCGTTAGCCTCGTGCCCGATATCACCACCAAATTAAGCTAATTCCTGCACTTATTCACCAAAAGGAGTTTTAAGTATGCGAAATGCAATTTAACATAAAATGCAGCTAAAACAGACTAAAATGTACTTGAGATGGGCATAGTTCGCATGAATTGGTACTCCATAAGTAGGTAAAAATCCTACTTATCAGTTTGGTGTACAAGTCTTTCAATATGAAAACAATTAACCATGGGGATGTGAAAAGTAAAAGTCCTATGTCTGAACAAAGTGTAAGTTTTTCACATTGCTTACGACATTTTTAGCATAAGCTACATGTTCAAGTGTTTTTATATTTGTTTTGCTTATTTAGGGAGGTGTTAAAATTATTTATATTATTGTTATGATGTTTCTTTTTTCTAAATGATGAATGTTTATGGTATGCACATTTTCTGGTGTTCTTATATTTGTTTTTGACTTCTGTTTTACACTACTTATAAAAAAAGTGTAATATTTCACGATGCACCTAAAAAATTGTAACCTAAAATAGATATTAGCTACGTAATCCTTACAAAATCTAGTAAATATAAATTTTACAAGTCTATGGATTGGGCTATTATTGTCTTGACAATTATATAATTTCTTAGCAATCCGATATTAACAAGGTTGCCCCTAGCTCTTATCCATTTTTGTTTTGGAATTCTATGTCAGTGAGCTAAAATTTGGAAATATTTTTAGGTTTGAACTGAAAATGAACACCTCATTTTAGAAGGTTGGCATTTGGGTGGGGTGGAGTCTCCTTTGGAATGGTGGGATTCTTACTTGTTTCTCTTTTCTGTTATTAAGGTACCTAAATATAATATCAACTAATATATTTGTTTCTACTGTTTGTGTATTAAGAATGACCAAATTATCCATAACTGAACTCATCTTCTCTATCATTTTGTTTTGTTTCATATAATTAATTATGACTTTGGATTGTAATGATTTTGCGGGTTTAGAATTTGTTTGACCAATAGGGGTGGGGAAAAAGGCAGAATCCATAGCGAATAACCTCAAGGTTGGTGGTTTAAATTTCATATTTGTGCCTAAAATGAACTATCATGAATATATAAAAAATAATAATAAAAGTAAAATAAAATTGTGTGACCAATATTTCCTTCAATATTGAAATTGTTATTGTTTTAATTGCTACTCCTTTTACTGCTTGAACATTCACATTGTGGACCAAGTTCATTACATGATGAAATTGGAGGGTTCATAAACCCATTACTTGTGATCCAGTGAACTGCACTCAGAATCATAAACTGACAAAAGTTTGTTATTTTGTTTACTGATTTATTTCAGAATTGAGATGGCACAGAATTTGCAAAAGCAAGGACCTTCTGTTCTGAGAAATCTCATCGACAGTGATCTCCTTTATCTGGTGGATTTGTTAATCTCAGATAAGAAATGGGTGGAAGAATGTCCCTTGGAAAAGTTTCCTTTTAAGCTCATTCGGCCAACTGAAAAGGGTTGTTTTAGTGACGATCCTCCTTCAAACGGGTTGAGATCTATCTTTTTAGATACACAATCACAGTCCCAATCACAGAGTCCGCCAGAACAAAGAGCGAAAAAATTCCAAAATCTTCCTCATACTGGAGTTTGTCCATCGGTAACTTTCAAGAATCCCTCCAAGTCTAGTAGCGAGGCTTTGGCCGACTGTCAAAAGCTTGTGGATTACATTGTTAAAAAATATCCCGAAGGATTCAGTATGGGAAGCTTTAGGAAATTGTTTTTGGAGAGGTATGGCTATTATTTGGATGTCCAAAAATTAGGTTATCAAAATTTGGCAAGTGTGTTACAGATAATGCCTGGGGTGAAAATAGAATCTACTTACATTATGCCAGCACTTCCTTCTGGTAAAGTTCAGAAGCGATCTGGCCTAGAAGTTATAGATCCTAGTGTTTCAAAAAACAATGTGGGTGGTAAGAAAACTAATTATGATAGCAATTTGTCAGACGCTTCAAGGGCAAGTGATAATCTTGATTGGGAGGAACTTGGGCCAGTTGTCCACACAAATCCCAAGAGAAAAGAGATGGAAGGTTCGAGCAGGAAAGTGAAAGAAATAAATCATAATTATGAAACGTTATCAGATGATGACTTCTCTGATTCAGATGAAGAGAGCTTATCTTCAACAGGAGCAGAAGGGCACGGGAAGCCTTTAGTAAATGTGGAAGATAGCTCATTGCTACAGATTCTTGATTCATGGCACCGTAGTAAGGAAAAAGAAAATAGCAGCAGCAAGGAGGATAACACTAAAAGGGTTGCATCGGAGAATGTCGATGGGATGGGTGATTGCTCCAGAAAACGTATGATGTCATCTTCTTCAAGCCGGGTTAGCCTACAGAGTGATGTTCACGAGGGAAGTTATGGACAGAAACAGAGACCCTCTAAGAGCTATTCGTTCGTCTCAGATCAAGTTGGGGATGGCAAGGACAAGTTAATCGATGGTATATTAGGTAGCTTGAAGAAGTCGGGAGAAAGATCAGCGGAGACGAGAATCCAGGCTTGAATTGTATCGGTTATGAGATGATGATACGTTTTGGCTCTTTAGTTATTCGATACTTGAATATGAAGAATCCAGGTTCATAAATGAATCCAATTTTTCCTCCTACTTTCAGAGACATTTAGGAATGAAATTTTAAAATGTTCTCACTCCGATCAATTATTATACTACGGGTGGAAGTTTTAATTTATAAAAATTTAGGGACCTTTAATGTCTTAAAATTGAAATATTATGGTCTAAGTTCTAATACACAAAAAACTTAAAAAGGTTTAATGTGTATTAAGCTAAAAAAGAAAACCTACAGTCTCCATTCTTGCAACAATTTGGTGATTTTTTGTGCCAATCATTATGCTTCTGCCCAGTAAGTGGATTGTAATATTGTATACTCGTGAATCTAATTTTAAAGTTATTTATTCTTGTGAAAATAATGAATTCACTTAATTCATTATAATCTGTATCTAAGGACAAGGTCCCTTATATTCTTAATAATTTCCAAACGATCTTCTTCCCTATCTTATATATGGCAGTTTAATAGTTTATTAAACTATCGTATATGATAATGCTTTAAAAAATAAGGGATAAATTTACCAACCCGTCTTTTTATCTTGGACTTTGACACTCAATTCACGGTTGATCACATTCACGGGTTACCAGTGTAAATTAAATATATTTTTGTAAGATATTATTCGTTATAAATATCCATATGTGCTTAATAGCTTTTATATATAAGTTTTCAATTATATAATTCATCAAATTTATGTATTTTATAAAAGTTTTATTAATAGGGCTTTATAAAGTTTAGATATATATTTCTTAAATTGAGGTTTACAATTTAAATATATCTATCTATTTATCTATCTTCTATATTATAAAGTGGGAGGAATGAATGACGGTTTTTTTTGGTGTAAACAAAAAAATAAAATTTTTTTGACTTTCTTATTTTACCCATTAAACTTTCTTTATTCACTTTTTTTCTTTTCCCTCTCCCATTTCCTCTCATCTTCTATTTTTCCTCTTTCAACACGCAGGTAGTGTGCGTCATATAAACTAGTATTTATTAATTATAATAATACTGTTAAACGCTCAATTTTGTACGCCTGACGAAATTACCAAAATAACAGACCAAAATCGCGCTAACAAGTTGATTGTATTGTTATGAAATCAAACTCATGAAATACACTCACATAAACATAAACATAAACAAAGAGAGATAAAATATGAACACAAGAATTTACGTGGAAACTCTACTAGAAAAAAAACCACGGAGAGAGATAAATCCATTATAATAATTTGGAGAGTATAAAGTGCTTCTTTGTGTCATATGTTATTGTGTTTTGTATCTCCTAAACCATTGATTATTGTTGTATTTATAGCTGCCATGTCCACCAGAATCCAATCAGGAGTAGAAGTCCTTTGTAGAATCATCTTATAACTACAATTAGTGGTTGATAGATTTTTTCCCAAATTAAACATCCTTATCCTATTAAATAAGGAAACACAATCATACTTTAATGAGGACTCTCCCACTGTCAAAATAATTCCAAATAATCACACCCCAACATTGCTCCCCAGTCTCTTATTTATAAGAACTTAAAATAAGAGAGTATACAAATTTATACCAACCAAAAATTCATATATGCCGAAGACGAACTATCACACCTGAACTCCATACGCCGAACGAAAATTTTTAACTCCCAATATCGCCCTCACTCCTCTTGTTCACCTCTAAAATAGACAAACAATTGCCCTTATTACTAACAAAGCTATAAATAACCAACCTTATACCAACCGAACCAATCTTATCACTACCGAAGATATAAAGAACCAACCTTATACCAATCGAACCAACCTTATCACTACCGAAGATATAAAAGACCAGCCTTATCACGACCGAATACTTAGATAATCGAGCCAACCTTATCACAACCGAACCAACCTTATCACTACCGAAGTATAAAGAACCAACCTTATACCAACCGAACCAACCTTATCATTACCCAAGATGTAAAGAACCAACCTTATACCAACCGAACCAACCTTCAATCAATCCTGTTCACCGCTAAAGGGTCGAAGAAGTCAAACCGAACCTCAAAACAATTCTGTTCACCAACAAAGGGTGGAACAGGTCCCTCCGAACCTCCAAACAATCCTGCTCACCAATAAAGGGTCAAACAGATCCCACCGAACCTCCAAACGATACTGTTCACCAATAAAGGGTCGAACAGATTCCAACAAACCTCCAAACGATCCTATTCACCAACAAAGGGTCGAGCAGACCCCACCGAACCTCCAAACGATCCTGCTCACCAAGAAATGGTTGAGCACATCCCACCGAACTTCCAAACGATCATGCTCACCAACAAAGGGTCGAACAGATCCCACCGAACCTCCAAATGACCCTACTCACCAACAAAGGGTCGAGCAGATCCCATCGAACCTCCAAACGATCCTGCTCACCAACAAAGGGTTGAACAGATCTCACCGAATCTAAAAGGAGTCGAGCAGATCCCGCCGAACCTCTAAATGATCTTGCTCACCAACAAATGGTCGAACAGATCCCATCGAACTTCCAAACGATCCTACTCACCAACAAAGGGTTGAATAGATCCCACCAAACCTCGAAATGATCCTACTCACCAACAAAGGGTCGAGCAGATCCCATCGAACCTCCAAATAACCCTGCTCACCACCAAATGATCCTGCTCACCAACAAAGGGTCGAACAGATCCCACCTAACCTCCAAATGATCCTGGTCACCAACAAAGGGTCGAATAGATCCCACCAAACCTCCAAACACCCAAAAGTTCGCACAAAGGCTGAACATATCTCCGAAAATAAAATAATTGTTTGCCCAAAGGCTGAACACACACCACCGAACCTCTAAAAACACCAAAGTAGATAGCCAAAGCCAGAATGAAGCTGATATGACATAATTCATCGTATCATGAAGTAGTATGCACACAAGCCAATCATGTTTGATGATAAAGCATATACTTTGTAACAATCTTATTCATTTATTAATAAAAAGTATTAATTTATTAAAGGCTTTTAATTATCTACATGATCTTTGTTTTATAATATGTGATAAACCCATAGTTTTAAGCAATGCTTTTAGAATAATGATGATGATCATTCTAATGAGATCTAAATTCTTAGAAAGCTTAAAACTAAAATAGTTCCCAATCGTTGGATTACTAAATTGGGGATTAGTGAATTCGGATAGATTGGTACATCGTTGCTTGCTCATTGGATGAGGATGATTGATCTCATGATCATTTGTGTGGAGACACTAAAGCAAGTATGTAGGTGCTTATTAGAGAATAAGTTCATTTGAGCATTGGCTCAAGCTAAGGAATACCTAATGGAGTTTTATTTGCTGTCGATAGGAATTCTGTAGTGATAGTAGTCTGAAGTAATCCTTGGACTTGAGATCATCATAGTATCTTGTGTATGATGAGTTATACTTTGACTTATTCCTTAAGACCCTTAGGGTATATCAAAGGGTATGCTTGGGTATAATAAGTTGTACATGGAGATAATGTATGATCGATAAAGAATCTACCACTTCTAATAAAGAAGAAAATGTCTATGTGATTCGATAAATGACAACCCAGTGAGTCCTTGGCAAGGCGAGAATGAAATTAGAAAGGAGTTTCTAATTTGCATTATTTGAGAGTTGTGCATTTAAGGATCGAAATACATATAATTAAATAAAATAAGACTTGTGATAATTCCATGTCTTATATTTAATTGGGACATTGTATGGTGGAAGGATTGAATTATGCGGTAACTATTTACTCAAAGGTTCTTTAATGATTAATGTTGAAATCTATATTATCGGAAAGTAGTTGATCGCTAGGGAGGCTTATCCCTATTGTAGAATAAATATTATTTATTTAAATAAATTAATTGTTTAATTTATTTATTTAAATAAGATTAGAATTGTTCTAATTGATTTATTCACAACCGGTTTAATATGGAGAACCTAAAGGGTCACACCATAAAAGGAAGAATAATTATTTAAGAAGTTAATGGCATAATCGTAATAATATGTTAAGTATATTTAATTTAATCTATGGTGATAGAATAAATTAAATAGCTTAATATTATTATTTAATATTTTAGAAATATTAAATATAAATTAATAAGAGGAGTCTTATTAATATTATTACAATTATTATTATTTTAATTTCTAAAAGAGTTTAGGAATTAATTTAATATAAGTACTCTCATTTATTCTAATTGGATTAGGAAGGAAAATTAGTTAAAGGAGTTTAATTAATTATCCCTAATAAGATTAGGGAGCTTAATTAATTAAAAGAATTTAATTAATTAAATAAAACCCAATTCTTAATTGTTAAGATGGGTTGCCCACATCATAAATAAGAGGAGTCTTATTATGGGTGGGTATGGGTTGTTGATTTTCAACATACGTAATAATTCCAATTGTTGGGAGAGTACACCTTTTCTATAGAGATAGAAAAACTAGGGTTTAGCCAACCACCCTTCTTCTTGAATTTTCTTCTTCCTTGGTGGATCACCTCTGAGGCCAAACATATGGGTGGCTAACGTTGATCGAAGGAAGGAACCTAACCCGTGGATTCAAGATTGAGCGAAAGGATTTGGAGGTGAACTTGTACGAGGAAGCTCGATCTTCAGGTATGATTTTATTCTTTATCTTTTCGTTTAATTAATAATTATGCATAAAGGATGATCCGGGCTTTATGGTTTGTAAATATTTTTTAAACTCTGATTTTACCACGCTTACGCACTTTTATGCAATTTGATTGCGTTATGAATATTACAAACCTAACAGTGGCATCAGAGCCAAACCTTTATCGAATTATTAATTGTTGATTTGATATGTATGTTGATATGTGTTTAGAACAATTTAATTGGGCATAATTTTATTGTATAAAATTTAATAAAAAAAAAAAAAAAAAAGCGATGACTTAATTTTTTTAAGCGGCGATCTTACGGAAGTTAAGGGAGCTTTCTTTTTGGTATCAGAAAACAAGTCTATTATGCGGAAATAAAATTTGCCATTAATTGCAAATAAAAAAAAAAAAAAAAAAAAAAAAAAAAAAAGTTGAAATTTGCCGGTTTTGAGAACAAATTAAAGCATGTCCGGTTTTTGAAATCGGGATATTCAAAAAGTTCAAAGCATATGCGGAAATGAAAACGAGTTGTTTTGAAAAAAAAAACCCACGAATGCAAGGATGGCATATATTATATATATATATATATATATATATATATATATATATATATAAAAACTTATATATATATATAAGATATATATATATATATACAGTTATTTTATTATTTTATAATATATTATATATATATATATATATTATTCTTAATAATTTTATAATTAAAATAATATTTATTTTAATTTTAAAATAAAAGGTTTATTTTAAATATTAAAATAAAAAGGATTTATTTTAATTTTAAAATTAAATTTCATCTTAAACTAATTAGAGTTGGAATTGGATTCCATGATAACTAATTGGAGTTGAAATTGATCTTTCCTTAAATAAAGGAGTTTATTTAGATATGAAATAGGATTTCATATTATTCAAAATAAAAGAGTTTATTTGTGAATAGGAAAAGAAAATCCGTATTTTCTTAAAATAAAGGAGTTTATTTAAATATGAAATAAGATTTCATATTATTCAAAATAAAGGAGTTTATTTGTGAATAGGAAAGATAATCCGTGTTTCCTTTAATATTTTCTTTACATGGAATTGGATTCCATAATTAATTAAAATAAAGAGTTTATTTTAATTAAAGATTTTTTTATATATGGAATTGGATTCCATAATTAATTAAAATAAAGGAGTTTATTTTGATTAAAATTTTTGATTAAAATAAAATAGTTTATTTTATTCAAAATAGGATAAATTAAAATAAAATAGTTTTATTTTGATTTAAATATGGATTAAAATAAAGGAGTTTATTTTGATTCAAAAAAATAGATTTTATACTAACTAAATTTGCCCATTAAATGATATCAATATATATATTAAATGTTTATTATTAATAAGATGAATGTTATTTATTGATGCAT
Organism: Panax quinquefolius; assembly: GCA_020205615.1. Taxonomy (NCBI): domain Eukaryota; kingdom Viridiplantae; phylum Streptophyta; class Magnoliopsida; order Apiales; family Araliaceae; genus Panax; species Panax quinquefolius. Next base: position 77,441,911 of record CM035172.1, on the reverse strand, counting down.
ATGGTGATGTGTATGATAATAAATGGGATTGATTATGGACTATTGACCAATGCGATTGGATTTTATTTTAGTTGGATGCATGAATGTATGGGTTTTATTAAATGGGGTCTGCGTACCTCGTCTTCTCTAAATTTTTCTTAATGTAAATTCTATTCCCCTCCTATGTACTTCCCCTTGACTGCTGATCAAGGTTTCTATTTATTTTAAAATAGTTTTGTAATAGGAATATTTAGAATTAATTTTGAAGAATTAGAGATCAAGGGACAAGAAGCGCTTGAAGACCCATTTGTAATGAAGCCCGGGTTTAAATGTAATAGTTATATTTAAATATCATTTCTTGCACCCCTAGGGTTTGACCTTTTGGTTCACTTGGTGGCTCTAGTGAACCAAACTAGAATAAAAGTCCATAATCAATCCAGGTAGAATATAGTATTCTATATGTGCATGCTTATACTATATATATATTATATATTATGCAAACATGCTTAGCATGTTTATTAATATAATGCGTATTTTATATATATATGTGCATGCAGCTATAAACAAGATGAGACAAATTAATAACAAACCCCTCAAATTTTTATATTAAGTCTAAGCGTTCAAAGATATTTGGAATATCGAGCGTTAAGCCTTCTAGCACATGATAAAATTAATAGAGTATTAAATATTTAATATGAGTTTGTTGTGTCACCACAAAGGCAAGTATTAAGTATTTAAGATGTTAATTATCACATTTGATGCTTATAAAGAAAATTGAACAGTATTGTTTTGTTGTGTCACCACAAGGATGATATTTTCTTTTTTGAATATATGGAGTGCTAGGTCGGACTTAACTTGGATAATTTTGATTCGGATGTGCCACCACTTGATCAAAATAATCTAAGAGGCAAAATCTGAGGAGTTGCATAGTTGATGTAATTGACAAAAGTTGTCTACCTATTTATTTATATATAGTTTGTTGTGTCACCACAAGGCTATATACATTTGAAATGGGATCCTTATTCTCACTAGCAAATCTTTAATTAGATTTTGCCCGAACTATATAAGTGAGGTAATATAGTTTGAAGAAAATAGTGGGAGATACCAATTTAAAACAAGACCTAATTTATTTTGGTAATTAATAATAGAATGTATGTTAAAATGTTGTTAATTACAAATTCATTTACTGAAATTTTACAATGTCTAAAATTTCTATCATCTGCGAAGCATATTAGATGCTAAATTAACGGGGCCAAAATTAAGCGGAGTGGTTAAGGAATTTGAGAATAGTTCTCATGGTTTGAAAAGCTATCTTATGTCATAATCGCTATCCCTACAATGGATGCACGAATGATGCCTCGAGGAAGACATTGCTACTTTTAGAAAGTGGCAAAATGATGCACAATTGGCTCGATGCATCATGCTCGTATCCATGAGTAACAAGCTTGACGTCGACTGAAACTATGGATACTCTACTATATTCTGCACATCAAGTAGTTGATGGTGAGGAAAATGGGGCCGATAGATATTAGATATCTAAGGAGCTCTTCCGATCTAGAATGCGATGGCACTATAAATACGAGACAAAAAGTTAACATAATCAATTTGATTGATCGATTAGGACAATTGGTTTTGTCATGGATGGAGAGTTGAGCGAAGATTTGATCTTGCACTCCTTCTGGGACTCCTTTCACAATTGTTGTGAATTTTCATATGAACAAGCTAGATATCGACTTGATGATTTGCTTAACATATTGAAAAATGTTGAGAGTCACTTTCAACCAAGAAAGATCAAGTCTTCTTGGTAGGGGCCAAAGGATCTTACGAAAGAAGAGCGATTCAAAGAAGGTATAAAGAAAGGCATAAATAAAGGATAATAAGAACAAAAGCGTCACGGATAGCAAAGGAGTTTGCTTCCTTTTGCAATAAGCACGGACCTTTGGAAAGAAAATCGAGAAGCATCTTGCAAAGGTTAACCAAAGAAGCTTAGTGAAGTTTGATTTACAATCTGATTTTGTTCATGATTAAAATAAATTTTTCTTTAAGTCGAGGTTCTACTTGGGTATTGGATACTGAGACTTTGGTTATCATAAATATAGATTTATGAAGGGACCAAGCGAGTAGAAAGCTAAACAAATATAAGTAATCCTATGTGGGAAATGTAGCAAAGGTTGCCATATTAGCCATAGAAACTTATAGTTTAGCAATGCCTACTGAGCAAATCTATTAAGTCGATAAGTTGTTATTGTATTCCAATTCTTGTTAGAAACATTATTTCCACTTTATTGTTGAATGATAAAATTTTTGGTATTATAATTAAGAACAATTGTTGTTATTTATAATAATAATGTTTTGTATAAATTGGAATATTATAATAAATTTTGTATACTTGACTTACATGAAAATAATTTTGCATATTGAACAAATTAGTATAAGAAAAGGAGATGATCATTCAAAGAGTTGAATGTGTGTATTTCTTTGAATACAAGTATGAATTATTTGAAAGGTTCAAACAATTGAAGTGAAACAAATTGACAATGTATTAAGATTCTTTGATTAGATCAAGGAATAAATACTTGTGCAATAAGTTTCTAGATCATCTCAAATGGTTTTCTCATAATGGGCGCCTCTCGATACATAATAATTGATTGATGTATCGAAAGGAAAAATCATACCTTGTTGAACATGGTACGGTCCATAATGATTTTACTGAAATTTCGGTATCCTTCTAGGGTTATGTCCTAGAAATGGTACGCATATCTACAAAAGGGTAACCTCAAAATCCATTGAAGACTCCATAAAAGTTATGGATGCGGGAGGATTCCTAATCTTAAGTATGTTAAGATAAGGGGTTGTCCGACTTATGTGAAAAGGTTTCAAAGGATAAGCTTGGGACAAGATTTGACAAGTGTCGATTTGTGGGACATCCTAAAGTAAGTTTAGGGTATATGTTCTATAATTCTACTTAGCAAAAGGTGTTTGTTGCGAAACACATTTGCCTTCTAAGATAAAGGTGTTTATCATTGAAGGGGCTAGTGGGAGAATAATAGATCTTGAAGAGTTCAAGAACCACAAAACACTATAAGTCAAATAAGAGGAACACAAGATAGACCTATTGTACCTGGCAAAGATAAATAAATGGAATAATCTTGAAGATACCGGGAGGTATGGATTCATCATGGATGATGATGATGAGAGTACGCATCATAGAAGATGATGATCGAGTTACATCTGATGAGGTAAGAGTTCTAGGGTGTCTGAAAGGGACGATTGGGGCGTCGTGACATTCCTAGTATTATATGTTGATATACTACGGATAAGGAATGACATACCAATGCTACAATCGATAAAGATAAAGTTGTCTAAACATTCCTCCATGAATGATTTAGAAGAGTATCTTAATTGGGGATATAAATCTATATAGATAGATTTAAGAGGATGCTCGACTTAACCCAAAGAGCGTATATTCATTTGATGCTAAAGTCGTTTAGCATGGCAAACTCAAGAGATGTCTCATGTGAGTGAGCTATGGAGTGAATCTCTCTAATAGTCCCCATAGACTCCAAAGAAGAGAGATCGCATGAGTGACAATCATGTATGCAATGAAATATCTGAGACACGATGTTGATCGGTCGTATTACGGAGAAGATCACTTTAAAGGCAGGTGAAAAACATCTTAAAGTTCTTAAGCGGCACTAAGGATGTGAGCAAACATGGTGGGTCTAAATTAAAACTAGAGGCTTTACAAGACTCAAGTTTTTCGAGACGACGAGAGGCGACATAGAAAATCCACTTTAAGGTAAAGTGTTACCTTGAGCAGTTAGTGCGATGAATTGGAAAGGTTCCAAATAGCAAAGAGTTCTTTGGTTTAGTGATAAAGACAAAGTATATAGCTATAAATGAAGGCTGCAAGTTGATTGTTTGGATTAAAAGTTCATTCTGAGAACTAGGAATAGTTCTAAGTCTCATCTTGGATCTAAACATGTGTTGTGGCACTTTCATTTGATTATTAGAATCATTGAAGATGGGAAATCACTATAGAGATAGTGGACTCTCATGAACAACATTACATATCCATTAACTAAAGCTTATCCAACGGCGGGATAGTCGTCACTTAGAGAGAAGAGTATAAGATACCATGACGATTGGCTTTAGTGCAAGTGGGAGATTGAAAGTAGTATGCACACAAGCGATCATGTTTGATGATAAAGCATATACTTTGTAACAATCTTATTCATTTATTAATAAAAGTATTAATTTATTAAAGGCTTTTAATTATCTACATGATCTTTGTTTTATAATATGTGATAAACCCATAGTTTTAAGCAATGCTTTTAGAATAATGATGATGATCATTCTAATGAGATCTAAATTCTTAGAAAGCTTAAAACTAAAATAGTTCCCAATCGTTGGATTACTAAATTGGGGATTAGTGAATTCGGATAGATTGGTACATCGTTGCTTGCTCATTGGATGAGGATGATTGATCTCATGATCATTTGTGTGGAACACTAAAAGCAAGTATGTAGGTGCTTATTAGAGAATAAGTTCAATTTGAGCATTGGCTCGCTAAGGAATACCTAATGGAGTTTTATTTGCTGTCGATAGGAATTCTGTAGTGATAGTAGTACAAGTAATCCTTGGACTTGAGATCATCATAGTATCTTGTGTATGATGAGTTATACTTTGACTTATTCCTTAAGACCCTTAGGGTATATCAAAGGGTATGCTTGGGTATAATAAGTTGTACATGGAGATAATGTATGATCGATAAAGAATCTACCACTTCTAATAAAGAGAAAATGTCCTATGTGATTCGATAAATGACAACCCAGTAGTCCTTGGCAAAGCGAAATGAAATTAGAAAGGAGTTTCTAATTTGCATTATTTGGAGTTGTGCATTTAAGGATCGAAATACATATAATTAAATAAAATAAGACTTGTGATGTAATTCCATGTCTTATATTTAATTGGGACATTGTATGGTGGAAGGATTGAATTATGCGGTAACTATTTACTCAAAGGTTCTTTAATGATTAATGTTGAAATCTATATTATCTGGAAAGTCGTTGATCATTGGGGAGAACTTATCCTATTGTAGAATAAATATTATTTATTTAAATAAATTAATTGTTTAATTTATTTATTTAAATAAGATTAGAATTGTTCTAATTGATTTATTCACAAGGTTTAATATGGAGAACCTAAAGGGTCACACCATAAAAGGAAGAATAATTATTTAAGAAGTTAATGGCATAATCGTAATAATATGTTAAGTATATTTAATTTAATCTATGGTGATAGAATAAATTAAATAGCTTAATATTATTATTTAATATTTTAGAAATATTAAATATAAATTAATAAGAGAGTCTTATTAATATTATTACAATTATTATTATTTTAATTTCTAAAAGAGTTTAGGAATTAATTTAATATAAGTACTCTCATTTATTCTAATTGGATTAGGAAGGAAAATTAGTTAAAGGAGTTTAATTAATTATCCTAATAAGATTAGGGAGCTTAATTAATTAAAAGAATTTAATTAATTAAATAAAACCCAATTCCTTAATTGTTAAGATGGGTTGCCCACATCTATAAATAAGAGGAGTCTTATTATGGGTGGGTATGGGTTGTTGATTTTCAACATCGTAATAATTCCAATTGTTGGGAGAGTACACCTTTTCTATAGAGATAGAAAAACTAGGGTTTAGCCAACCACCCTTCTTCTTGAATTTTCTTCTTCCTTGGTGGATCACCTCTAGAGGCCAAACATATGGGTGGCTAACGTTGATCGAAGGAAGGAACCTAACCCGGTGGATTCAAGATTGAGCGAAAGGATTTGGAGGTGAACTTGTACAGGAAGCTCGATCTTCAAGGTATGATTTTATTCTTTATCTTTTCGTTTAATTAATAATTATGCATAAAGGATGATCCGGGCTTTATGGTTTGTAAATATTTTTAAACTCTGATTTTACCACGCTTTATCTCTCCTCACTTTTATGCAACTTTTATGCAATTTGATTGCGTTATGTAAAATCGGGATTTACGACGACGCCAATGTCATTTATATGATTATCATGTCACGGAAATCTAATTAGGAGTAGAAGTCCTTTGTAGAATCATCTTATAACTACAATTAATGGTTGATAGATTCCTTCCCAAATTAAACCTCCTTATCCCATTAAATAAGAAAACACAATCTTACTTTAATGAGCACTCTCCCACTGTCAAAATAAATCCAAATAATCACACCCCAATAAATACTAAATGATTAATGCTACATTTCGATTGAATGAATAAAATGGAGAATGAAATGATTCATTCTATTCTAGTTAGAATGAGTTATTTCATACTCTCCCTCCCCTAAAGAATAAAATTCATAAATTTTGGAGGAATAAGAATGATTCAATCCATTTCAATTATAAGACCCTAACTTTTTATGAATAAAGATTTAATTTTCTCTAAATATTATTTTGAATAATAAGGTATTGATTTGATATAACACTATAGTTATGAGTGATATGTGCAAATTTTACAAAGTAAGCAAGTTGTCATAAAATGTTCGTTTTGCCGGGGAATATTCTTTTTGTCGGGGAATATCTGTACGACATCACAATCATTGGTGGACCCCACAACGGAATGATTGTCGGATATAGAAAGCGATAGACATAACCTTTTTATAAAAATAATGGCAAAAATTTTACCGTTAATTGTTGAAATATCCGATGATAAAAGTACAGTAATACGCGTTGTTGCACAGTAGCACACGGTATTGCACAATATCTCTGATTATTGATGCTTACATAAGAAGTCACTTAATTTTATTCAATTATTGCACTTAATTTTATTCAATTATTGTAACAGTAGTTGTTGCATAATATATCATATTATTGATTCAATTATTGTCACATTATCATCTGCACAATATTTTATATTATTAAATCAATAATTGAGACGACATTATTCATATTATTATTTCCATTATTGACAATGTCTAGAAAGTTCTGTCAAGGAAAAGGGTTTGGTTATTTAATTGCACGCTAATAAGGAGAAATTCTTATCGAAAATCCCCCTCTTTTCTGGGAACGATCTGGTTGTCAATATTATGAGTTATAATATTAATGATGAATAATTGTTGAAAGATTAAAAATGTGTTTATTGAAGTTAAGTGATTTATGGTAAATATTTATTCAATTTTTGATATAAATAGAGGGGTTTGTCATGAGGCGTTTGTTGTAAGTTATACTTATTATTCCATGGGAAAATGTACTAATTTTTCAGACCGTCAGTTGAGGTTTTAATAGTAAATCAATATGGACCGTCGGTTGAGGTTTTAATAGTAAATCAATATGGACCGTCAGTTGAGGTTTTAATAGTAAATCAATCTGGACCATCTGTGAATCAGTTACTATTTAGTCCATTCTCCTATAAATAGAAGCTCATTTCTTCATTCTTTCTTACAAATTCATTAAAACTATAGAGAGAGAAACTATAGAGAGAAAGAAGAAGAGTATTTTGCTACTTCACTATTGCAGTATTCAATCTCCTACTAAGGTAAGGAAAATTATTTTTTGTATTCATTCTTTATTAATCTGCGGGAGTAACCTGTCTACGCGGATTATCATATGCATGGTGAATAACCCTCCGTATTCATTCTTTATTAATCTGCGAGAGTAACCTATCTACGCGAATTACCGCATGCATGGTGAATAACCCTTTGTATTCATTCTTTAATCTGTGAGAATAACATGTCTACGCGGATTACCGCATGCATTGTGAATAACCCTTCATACTCATTTTTTATTTATGGAAAAGATCTGTCTACGCGGATTATCGCATGATGGGTGAAAATCTATTTGTAGTTTCGTATATTATTTCTTTTCATATTCCTAAATCTAAACTTACTATGGTAAGTATTGCTTCTATAATCCCTGAAATTAGTAGAATATCCTTAAGTTTTGCGCCTCATCTAGTATCGTTTCATTGGAAAATTGGTCTAAACTTTCTTATTAAATTTCCGTGACATCCCCAAATCCCTTTACTTCATTACCTCAAGATTTGGTGTTCACGTAATCAAAACATTCATATCTAACTACCCAATCATAATAAATTGAATAATAAAAACCTGCCCATACATGATTACTTTAATAAAAACATTATCTCCCAGATTCTCTAACCTTTAATGCAATCATTCAAGTGCGGAAATAAAATTATTACATCACATCATTATTAAAAGTTTATCATCATAACGATTTAAGCAAAATTATAAGTCTTCATCACTTGTATATTTTTTCCTTTCCTTTGCTAGTTGTAGGTTTATCTACCTTGTCAACCATAGCTGCAATAAATGTATAAATATGCAAGAGTGAGCAAACAAAGCTCACTTGAAATAAGAATAAATATCATTACATCATTTGCCAAATAATAGGTTCAATAGAATTGAATGATATGTTCTATTATCATTTCAACATTTGCCAATTCATAGGCTCAATAGAACTGAATGATTTGTTCTATTAACATTCTTAAATATACTATCAAAGGTCAAATGACCATGAACCATGTCCACAGATTATAAGTAATCTTTCAACTTTAACTTTAACTAAATGTATGACTATAAGGACTCCACGTACTTAGGGGGATCAATCATTCATACAATGTATTGTGCACAACCATTTCAACGCTAAGCGTAAACCCCTAAACATAGGGTTGTTCATCTCAGTTCATCTCAGTATTTAGAGTACAAGTCCGAACCAAAGAAAGTTTGGTTTGGATAAGCTTTCAAGGGTAATTGAAGTTTAATGATTATCAACCAGGGAACTAGTTGAATCAACAATGATTGATAATACAACAGTTGTTTAATAACAACATAACTTAGAACATTTGAGAATCATCAATGAATTGATTCTACATATCTAACTCATGCTTGAAATAACTATAGAGCATAAGCATTCAATAAATGAATAAAATGGTTAACCTTTGCTTGAACAATAAAATAAGCTAAGGTTCGAGTCTTATAACATTAGAATGATATTCCTGAACGTACATTTAACTAATAGCAAGCAGGAAACTAAAAACTTTCCCAACAATGTATTAACTCATGCAAGGAATTAAAACAGTTCAATAATAGAGACGAGAGTTCAAAAACTACGCTCATTATACAATAATAGAACTTAAGAAACTTGCTTAATTGTAAACAAGTTAGAATGAATCAATATAATAATAGAACTAACTCAACGAAAATGTAGAGTTAGAAAACTTGCACAATGTAATAAATGAACTAGCTCAACGAAAGTGTAGAGTTAGAAAACTTGCACAATGTATTAAATGAACTAGCTCAACGAAAGTGTAGAGTTAGAAAACTTGCCTTGAGCGTAAGCTATAAAATTAGACTCACAATCACCTACACATAATTTTAAAATCAAGACACCTATTAGATATGCTAACATATCATAACATGTTCATTACCATTTATATTTCAGAAACTCTAAGTGTTTTACTTCGCAACACTTGTCTAACTTTCATTATGTATACTAAATCACCACATAACACGTTCTTGATTTACTAATCACTTTTACAATTTTGAATTCATAATCCACATCACAAGACTCTACTTAACTTTGTTGTTACATGATTCTCATATTACCATAACCTTAGGCTAAACCACAAAGAACAACCAAAGTCTGCAGAACAAGAAACTTCATTAATCGAATGGGCACTTTCATGGCATTGCATGAAGTTTTATATGGGGATGCCATGGCCACGCGCTAAGGTCTCTGGCACCGCATGCGACTTACAGAACCCAGTTTTTCAAAACAGAGCTTCGACACATTTTATTAAACCAACTAACACGAATTTAACCCATCAAACAGTGATAATAACACGTAAAATAAATATACAACTATCATAAACATGATTGCTAACATATACAATCACTTAACACAATTTAACACCTACAAACACTATTTTAATTTCTCAATTTTCATGTTTTTCACATAAAACTCCAATTTTTGATATTCATCCCAAAAATCATCATTGTGAATTCATTATTTGGCCAAATCATTCCATTCCAATTACGTTATATTCGTATCTCAATGAACTAACATATACAAGCATCAATTTATACTTTAACAGAAGAATTGACCATCTAATTTGGTACTTACCTAAGCCATATGAACAATACATACAAACATACGCTGTCGATTATTTTCTTCTACTGTCAAACGAATTTAGCATGCAATTGTTGTTTAAACATAATCTCTAATCGTCATAAACATGTATAACCACATGTAATCCATTGTAAAGCAATAATTCAATAAATTTGCAATTCACAGAATCTAAAATAGTTGCCGTAGAACATATATATATGTATATATAATATAGAGTTAACATACCTTCAAATTGCTTATAGACAATCATTGGTAAACACTGGAATTGCTGTGAAAATTCGTAACTCTCTCTCAATTCTCTCTGAAGCTCTCACAAAACTCAGTACTCTCAACTTGGAAATTAGAATGCGTAATAGAAACCAACTGGTATGCGTAATGATATAATACAAAACTGACAACCCTTAATAATACTACTAAATGTTTTATAAGTTATTAACGTATATAACATAAATATTATATTTATTATTTTAATTTAATTTTATTAATTTTATTTAATTTCAAAAACTAAAAATCTCGAAAAGCCATAAAGCTTGTTTGGCAAAAACCCTTTAAATATTAAAAGAATTAATATATTAAGCCTTATTTGTTAAAACTAAATTAAACTACTTTAGTTTATTTTAATAACTCCTTATAATGTAGTTATTTGTCATACTATATTTAATCAAGCTTTCATATTTATTTTAATTAATGCAAATCATAATTAATTAATTAAATCCTTTAATCACATAACACAATACAAATAATTAATCATTTAAATTGAAATATCAATATAATAATTATTTTCTTAATTCATCAATTATTTATTTAATAAATAATTAACTAAACAAAATTAAATCAATTGAACAAATATTTATTCAACGATAATCACATCAATTAAATATTTATATAAATCAATAAATATTTAATATTACATTTAAAATTACGGAATGTTACATCATTCCTCTCTTAAAAAGGATTCGTCCTCAGAATCACACTTCAAACAATCAAATCGTCACATTCTTCCCTACTTACAAAGATTCTGTCCCCAGAATCGAAGACATAGATTAAATAAATAACTCAAGGTAACTTTTCATCATTTCAGCTTCGAGTTCCCACGTTGCCTCTTTCGATTCAGGTTTCTCCATATCACCTTCACGGAAGGTATCACTTTATTTCGAGCACTTGTTCTTTCCTATTAGACTATCTGGATAGGAACTTCTTCATAAGACAAATCTTTATCAGATTGCAATGGTTCGTACTCAATCACGTGCTTGTAATCGGGTTTATACGGTCGTAACACCGAAATGTGAAAAACATTATGAATGTTTTCTAATTCTGGATGTAGAGCTACCTCACAAGCTACTTCTCCCACTCTTCGTAGTATTTCAAACGGTCCAATAAATCTTTGGCTGAGCTTTCCTTTCTTGCTAAAACGAATCTTCCCCTTCCAAGGAGAAACTTTTAGGAAAACGAAATTTCCTACTTCAAATTCGCGATTCTGCCTATGTTGATCGACATACTTTTTCTGTCTGTCTTGGACTGCTACCAATCTTCACCTGATGAGTTTTACAACTTTAGCAGTTTGTTGTACCGATTACAGTCCTAACGATTTATGCGTTCACCGACTTCATCCCAAAGACAAAGGAGTTCTCTTGCACTTTCTGCCGTCATAATGCCTTGTAAGGTGGCATGCCGATGCTTCATGTGGTAACTTGTTGTTGTAGGCAAATTCTACCAACAATAAATGTTCATCCCAACTTCCTTTGAAATCCATGATGCATGCTCAAAGATATCTTCCAACGTTTGATAGTTCGTTCGCTTTTGCCGTCGGTTCACCATGATGGTATGTTGTACTCATTCGCAACTCGTGTTCCCATACATTATTGTAGTCTCTTCCGTAAGTTTGATGTGGACCTTGGATCTCTATCTCGACACAATTGACACTCGAACTCTATGCTCTTGACACGCGATCTCTTTAACGTCTACATTTTAATAGTCGATCAAGATTAAATCTAATCTTTATTGGAAAAAAGTGTGCAGATTTTGTTAGTCTGTCCACTATCACCCATATCACATCGTATCTTTTCTGAGTCGTTGAAAGTCCTACCACAAAATCCATTGTGATATGCTCCTATTTCCATTCCAGTATTTCTAACAGTTGAAGTAACCCGCTTGGTCGTTGATGTTCAGCTTTCACCTTCTGACACATCAAGCATTTTGCAACGCGATTCTCGCAACGTCTCTTTTCATATTCGACACCAAAAATGTCGCCATAAATCTTGATACATCTTTGTACTTCTGGATGAATCGAATATCTTGTGTTGTGTGCTTGGCCAAGATTTCATCTTTAAGCTCTAAAGATCTTTGAACCCAAATTCTTTCATCGAATCGTAGTAGTCCTTCGGTATCGATCTTGTATTTTACATCACTACCGTCACTCACTTTCTCTTTGATCGTTTCGCATTCTTTATCTTGTAGTTGAGCATTCTTGACTTTGTCCACCAAAGTTGGACTAGCATCTATTTGGAATAGTCGTTCATCGGATTCGCTTTGCCCGGGTGATAAAAGATCTCACAATCGTAATCCTTTATCAATTCCATCCACCTTCTTTGTTGCGTATTCAGGTCCTTCTATGTGAAAATATACTTCAGACTTTTATGATCTGTGTAGATTTCACATTTCTCTCCATAGAGATAGTGTCTCCATATCTTGAGAGGAAACACTACTGCAGCCAATTCCAAATCATGAGTCGGATAACCTTTCTCATAATCCTTTAGTTGTCTTGATGCATAAGCAATTACTTTGCCGTTCTGCATAAGAACACATCCCAACCCTTTATGTGAGGCGTCACTATACACCACAAAGTTACCTGTACTATCAAGTAATGACAACACATGTGACATGCTTAATTTCTTCTTCAAATCCTGGAAACTTTCTTCACATTTCTCCGTCCAAACAAATTTCACAGTTTTCCTGGTCAAATTTGTTAATGGATTGGCTATCTTAGAAAAATCTTGAATAAATCGTCTGTAATAACCGACCAGTCCCAAGAAACTCCTCACTTCCGACGGTGTTCTTGGTTGTTCCCAATTTATTATAGCTTCCACTTTTGATGGATCCACGGAAATCCCATCTTTGTCAATCACGTGCCCAAGAAATTGCACACCATCTAGCCAAAATTCGCACTTAGAGAATTTCATGTACAATTTTTCCTTTCTTAGTGTTTCCAATGTCAAACGTAAGTGTTCCACGTGTTCTTTTTGAGTTTTAGAATACACCAGAATGTCATCGATGAATACCACTACAAACTTGTCTAAGAATGGTTTAAACACCCTATTCATCAAATCCATGAATGCAGCAGGTGCATTGGTTAAACCAAAAGACATCACCAGAAACTCGTAATGTCCATACCGAGTTCTGAATGCCGTTCGTGGTATATCCTCCTTCACTTTCAACTGGTGATACCCACTTCTGAAATCTATTTTCGAGAAGTATTTAGCACCCTTCAACTGGTCAAACAAGTCATCTATTCTTGGAAATGGATATTTGTTTTTAACAGTGACTTTGTTTAATTCTCTATAATCAACGCAAAGACGCATTGACCCATCCTTCTTCTTCACGAATAACACTGGCGCTCCACACTGGTGATACGCTTGGTTGAATATACTTCTTGTCTAACAATTCTTGCAAATCGTACCATCGGTTCCTTCATTTCTCTTGGAGCCATTCTCAGACGGGGCCTTCGATATCGGTCTTTGTCCCCAAAAGACTAATTCGATCACAAACTCAATCTCTCTGTCAGGCGAAAGTCCTGGCAAATCCTCTGGAAACACATCCTCAAATTCCCTCACCACTAGTATCTCTTCCAGTTTCACATTCTTTTTCTGAGTATCGACTATGTAAGCTAAATAGCCCACACAGCCTTGACTCAACAATTTGTTGGCCTGCATATCGTCAGAAATTTCATTTGTCTAGGCGACTTGCTACAAAAAAATACTACCTTTGAAGGGGTTATAAGGTTTACACACTTCTTTAGGCAATCAATTACCACTCCATATTTGAACAGCCAATCCATTCCCAAAATAACATCAAACTCTCCCAATCTAATAGAAATCAAATCTACCATCAAGATATTCTCCTTAATGTTCACCCTACAGTTCTTGTATATAAATCTAACAGGGATTATCTCTTTATTCGTAATTTCTATGTTCAAAGGGAAATTCAGTTCTTCTCTAGGCATTTATAATCTCTTAGCAAATTCATCAGAGATAAACGAGCAAGTAGAACCCGAATCAAATAATACATAAGCATTAATATCATTGATTGGGATAATACCTGACACCACATCTTTTGATTGCACAATATCTTGTACAGTCATGTTGAAGGTTCTAGCTGTGGGTTTGTTTGATGCTGTACCTCCATTGTTACCTCCATTGCTTTTCGTTGTCACTCCATCCTTCTTCTTATGGCATTCACGAGCAAAGTGATCCTTGGATCCGCACGTGAAGCACACGTTCTTCTTAGGTTGAGTGCAGTTTGGGGCGATGTGACCCTCCTGGCCACAATTGAAGCATACTCGTTTTCCCATCAAGCACGCACCCTTGTGAAACTTCACGCATGTAGCACATGCTTCAAACTTCTTGGTTTGCTGGTTACCCTGCTTGTTTCCAGCACCCACGTTTCCATTCCACTTCCTCTTCAAGTTGTTGTTGTTGTTTCCACCACTACCACCTCCATTCTTAATTTCCACCTCATTCTTCTTCTTCTTCTGTTCCTGATTGAACTTTGTCACTGCCTCGCCTCCACCTTCAATGAGTATTGCTTTCTCCATCACCACTGTGAAAGTCTTCAATTGAAATAGGGAAACCCTACTGTACAACTAGGACTTTAGTCCATGTTTAAATCTTTTCGCCTTGCGTTCGTCCGTGCTCACTTGATAAGGCGCAAACCTCGCCAACTCGTTGAATTTAGCGGCATACTCGGATACCGTCATCGTTCCCTGCTTCAGTTCCAGAAACTGCACTTCTAGCTGACCCTTCGAACTCTCGGGAAAATAGGTCTCAAAGAATATCTCCTTAAACCTATCCCAAGTCATCATCCCTGGTCCTTCTCGAGTTTTATTGGCCTGCCACCAATAACTAGCTTCTGCTTTCAACATAAATGTTGCGAAAGCAGTCTTCTTGTCATTTCCTACCCTAGCAACATCGAACACCTTTTCTATCTCCATAATCTAAGTCTGTGCCTCGATTGGATTCACTGACCCTCGAAATTCAGGTGGTTCAACCGCCTTGAATTCCTTAAATGTTGTTCCTTGGTTTTGTGGTTGATTCTGTAATGCTTCTGTCAGTAACGTCACTAATTGTTGGACTAGGTTAGCATCAACATTGTCGTTATTGTTGGTTCCTTCGTTGGTTCTCTGTCGTGGTGGTTGACGTCTGGGAGGCATTTTCTATTTAAAAATACACTCATTAGGTTATTATTCAACTCTTTTAAGTAATTTCTACTTAACTTGCCTCTACAAAAGAAATAACCACATAATCATGTAACACTTTGAATAAAATAACAACTTTTATTTATTCATAACCTCTTTAAAAACATAAAACAATAGCATCACTGCTATTTACATTACTTTCTTGAACTACAAAAGTTTCAGGATAACATCATCGTCATATCCCATAGGTTACATAACACTTGGGATTTATAATTTATTTAACATTTATTAATCGCATAACAACTACGATGTTCTACTAAGATACTGCTTAGCCTTACTACGTTCTTCCTCCATAATCCGAAACATTGTTCTGCGATCTAATACGTATTTATGGCGATTGTCTCGAATCGAATCGGATAACCCATGACCCGATCTTGAGCTCGATTAACCACGGTGTTGAATACTCTATTCATCTCTTCCATCTTCATTCTCTTTGCTGCGTCGCGTCTTTCATTTGCTATCCCGGCTCGTTGAAACATCTCCTCATATGCGTCCTCGGCTCTTACCCTCTTCGTAGCTTCTTCCCTTAGCTTATTCTTCAATTCAGCGACCTCCTTGATCAGTTGTTCTTTCTCTCCTTCAGTCTGTTCTAGCTTCTCCTCGACATTAGTCAGTCGTTCCTCACGATCCTGGATCTCATCATCTTTCTGTGTCATTGCAGTCTGTTGTTCATTTACTATCTCTTGCAATTCCTCGACTATATCCTGAAGTTCCACATTATGGTCGTAGACTTCATCGTACATCCGAGCAGCTATCAAGGTTAGTGGAGTCTCCTCCTCCTCCACCTCGTCATCCTCATCCTCCTGTGGCAACTCAACGGGATCCTCCTCATCCGTCTCCACATCATCATCCTCATCTTCAACCACTGTAACCAACGGGGCTGACTCCCGTGGCAGTAGTTGTTCCCAACTAACATGAATGTCGTGAGGCTCCTCCTCTATAGGCATCTGAGGTCTATCCTCCCTAGCCTGACTGGATTCTCCGACATTAGTCATCCTGACAACAAAATTTTAAGTTTCAATTATTAATCATTACTACTCGACACTCACGAACACATAAGTATAAACACATAATCACATAAGTGTTTTATTATTTCTTCCTTAAAACTCGATAAGAGTTAATCACCACTATCTTTTCAAAGGTTACTTCTTAAGGCTTTTCCCCACCTAAGGTTCATAATCTAAAGCTTTGATACGAACTTGTGACACCCCCAAATCCCGGTCTTCATTACCTCAAGATTCGGTGTTCACGTAATCAAAACATTCATATCTAACTACCCAATCATAATAAATTGAATAATAAAAAACTTCTTATACAGGATTACTTTAATTAAAACATTATCTCCCAGGTTCTCTAACCTTTAATACAATCATTCAAGTGACGAAAATAAAATTATTACATCACATCATTATTAAAAGTCTATCATCATAACGATTTAAGCAAAATTACAAGTCTTCATCACTTGTACATTTTTCCCTTTCCTTTGCTAGTTGTAGGTTTATCTACTACATTCTCAACCATAGCTGTAATAAATGTATAAATATGCAAGAGTGAGCAAACAAAGCTCACTTGAAATAAGAATAAATATCATTACATCATTTGCCAAATAATAGGTTCAATAGAATTGAATGATATGTTCTATTATCATTTCAACATTTGCCAATTCATAGGCTCAATAGAACTGAATGATTTGTTCTATTAACATTCTTAAATATACTACTGGGGGTCAAATGACCATGAACCATGTCCACAGTTATAAGTAATCTTTCAACTTTAACTTTAACAGTCGTATGACTATAAGGACTCCACGTACTTAGGGGGATCAATCATTCATACAATGTATTGTGCACAACCATTTCAACGCTAAGCGTAAACCCCTAAACATAGGGTTGTTCATCTCAGTATTTAGAGTACAAGTCCGAACCAAAGAAAGTTTTGTTTGGATAAGCTTTCAAGGGTAATTGAAGTTTAATGATCATCAACCAGGGAACTAGTTGAATCAACAATGATTGATAATACAACAGTTGTTTAATAACAACATAACTTAGAACATTTGAGAATCATCAATGAATTGATTCTACATATCTAACTCATGCTTGAAATAACTATAGAGCATAAGCATTCAATAAATGAATAAAATGGTTAACCTTTGCTTGAACAATAAAATAAGCTAAGGTTCGAGTCTTATAACATTAGAATGATATTCCTGAACGTACATTTAACTAATAGCAAGGTGAAACTAAAACTTTCCCAACAATGTATTAACTCATGCAAGGAATTAAAATAGGTTCAATAATAGAGACGAGAGTTCAAAACTACGCTCATTATACAATAATAGAACTTAAGAAACTTGCTTAATTGTAAACAAGTTAGAATGAATCAATATAATAATAGAACTAACTCAACAAAAATGTAGAGTTAGAAAACTTGCACAATGTAATAAATGAACTAGCTCAACGAAAGTGTAGAGTTAAAAAACTTACCTTGAGTGTAAGCTATAAAATTAAACTAACGATCACCTACACATAATTTTAGAATCACAACACCTATTAGATATGCTAATATATCATAACATGTTCATTACCATTTACATTTCAGAAACTCTAAGTGTTTTACTTTGCAACACTTGTCTAACTTTCATTATGTATACTAAATCACCACATAACACGTTCTTGATTTACTAATCACTTTTACAATTTTGAATTCATAATCCACATCACAAGACTCTACTTAACCTTGTTGTTACATGATTCTCATATTATCATAACCTTAGGCTAAACCACAAAGAACAACCAAAGTCTGCAGAACAAGCAAACTTCTATGTTCGAATGGGCACTTTCTACGTCATGAAAGTTTTATATATAGGGATGCATGCATACCGCTACTTACGTAACCCGCTTTTTCAAAATAGAGCTTCGACACATTTTATTAAGCCAACTAACACGAATTTAACCCATCAAACAGTGATAATAACACGTAAAATAAATATACAACTATCATAAACATGATTGCTAACATATATAATCACTTAACACAATTTAACACCTACTAACACTATTTTAATTTCTCAATTTTCATGTTTTTCACATAAAACTCCAATTTTTGATATTCATCCCAAAAATCATCACCGTGAATTCATTATTTGGCCAAATCACTCCATTCTAATTACGTTATGTTCGTATCTCAATGAACTAACATATACAAGCATCAATTTATACTTAACATAAGAATTGACCATCTAATTTGGTACTTACCTAAGCCATATGAACAATACATACAAACATACACTGTCGATTATTTTCTTCTATTGTCAAATGAATTTAGCATGCAATTGTTGTTTAAACATAATCTCTAATCACCATAAACATGTATAACCACATGTAATCCATTGTAAAGCAACAATTCAATAAATTTGCAATTCACAGAATCTAAAATAGTTGACGTAGAACATATATATATGTATATATAATATAGAGTTAACATACCTTCAAATTGCTTATAGACAATCGTTGCTAAACACTGGAATTGCTGTAAAAATTCGTAACTCTCTCTCAATTCTCTCTGAAGCTCTCACAAAACTCAGTACTCTCAACTTGGAAATTAGAATGCGTAATAGAAACCAACTGGTATGCTTAATGATATAATACAAAACTGATAACCCTTAATAATACTACTAAATGTTTTATCAGTTATTAACGTATATAACATAAATATTATATTTATTATTTTAATTTAATTTAATTTATTTAATTTAATTTCAAAAACTAAAAATCTCAAAAGCCATAAAAAAGCTTGTTTGGCAAAAACCCTTTAAATATTAAAGAATTAATATATTAAGCCTTGTTTGTTAAAACTAAATTAAATTACTTTAATTTATTTTAATAACTTCTTATAATATAGTTATTTGTCACACTATATTTAATAAAGCTTTTATATTTATTTTAATTAATGCAAATCACAATTAATTAATTAAATCCTTTAATCACATAACACAATACAAATAATTAATCATTTAAATTGAAATATCAATATAATAATCATTTCCTTAATTCATCAATGATTTATTTAATAAATAATTAAGTAAACAAGATTAAATCAATTGATCAAATATTTATTCAACGATAATCACATCCATTAAATATTTATATAAATCAATAAATATTTAATATTACATTTAAAATTCTGGAATGTTACAATTTCAATATTTTCATTCGGGGCACTATTCACTCAAGTACTATTCACTCGGGGTACTATTTACAATAAAATTGGTTTCTTTTCTCTCCAAATTATTTTTGATACATGAATATCATTCTTGAATTTTACTCCAGAATTAATTATCATGTTGACAATTTGGATATTCTTGAACTCTGGATAAATTGAATCATAAATCTCTAATATTTATTCTTGATCTCACTTGATTGATTCCTTATATCATTATCATCATCCTCATGCTTATATTGTGGTGAAAGTCATCTTTGGCCCGTAGTGCATAAATGGAATGTTGATTGGTATGATTATGACCATGAATTGTGTATTGGTATAATCATGACCTATAATGTTACAAACAAATGTTGTGGTGAAAGTCCTCTTTGACTTGTAGTGTATAGATAGACAGTTGTTTGGCATGATCATGACCACTGGTGATATAAACGAATATCCTTAGCCCATAGTGCATGGATAATTCATTGATTTGAAATATTTATTGATTGGTATTACATGGATAAAATATTGATGATGAACTTTTTAATCATAGAAGATAGTAGACATCATGCTCTACTTGACTCTTCTAATGGATTTCTATTTCCACTGCAGTTCTTGATCTAAAACTTGTTGTCTAGTGTATTCCATCAGGTTTTTCCATGTTGAGGACTAAGGATAATTTGTTCTACATTATCTTAGTCATAATATTCTTTACTAGGCTAGTTGAGCTCACCATTTTCCTTTTGCTTCCATTGTTCTTCTCAGGAGGCGAGAATGTAGCTAGGACTAGTCGGGGAGTGGAGTAATGGTCCAAGATGGTTATTTTAGTAATCCTCACTATTTTATAAAATAGTGTGACAATAATTATAATGTAGATTTTATTTGAGTTTGGATATTATCTACGAGACAATATTTGTATTAAAACTCACAACGTATGTTTTGTCATATTTTACACGACAATTAATAGTTGTATAAATGAAGTTTGTATTTAAATTATGTACCATGTATTTGGCGACTCAGAATGGGTTATGTGGACCTATTTTGGGGGCGTCACAGTTGGTATCAGAGCTTAGGAATATATTCTTTTGGTGAGATCTGAGGTTAGAGCTAGGAGGGGAGAGATGAGTAAAACCTTCTATAGTATGTCCTACCTAAGCTTAATTGTTATTTAATTGGTCGATCGAAATATAAGGATAATATGAGACATGTCAATTTCTTTAATTAACCCTTGTTTTGTGGTAGTATTTGAGAATGGAATCTAATTTTTTTGAGATAAGCAATGGAGCACATGCGACCATTGAGACACCGCCAATCAATAACCAGGATAATGTGCATCAAGAATGTAATAATCCTCCTGTAAACAACAACATTGACCAAATGATGAATGATGGGATATTTAGGAGCTTTTTATAATTCATGCAACACCAAACGAGAGAGACTCATGTTCAAAATGCAGGTGAAAACAATGGTAACTCACGACTGGTCACTGCTAAACAATTCAAGGAGTTGGGACCGCCTGAATTTTTGGGAAAGCCAGAGCCACTTAAGGCAAAAGCTTGAATTAAATAGATCACCAAGATATTTGATGTCTTGGGATGTACAGAAGAACAAAAGGTTCCATTCACCACCTTTATGTTGCGTGGAGAGGCAGATTACTGGTGGGAATCTGTAAAACGTACTCATCTATCCACACTTAAGATGTCTTGGGAGAAGTTCCAGGAATTGTTCAACGACAAATATTTTCTAGAAAGTATTCGTCATATAAAGGAGGTGAAATTCATCAAATTGGAACAGAACAATATGACTGTATCGCAATACGAGGCAAAGTTTGCGGAGTTATCTCGGTTTGCATCCCATTTGGTAGATAATGAGGAGAGAATGACACGAATGTTTCTACGAGATTTGAAGCCTGAAATTTGTCAATACCTCATTTCTCACAAGCTTTGTTTGTATTCAGATGTTGTGAATAGAGCTTAGTTATTGGAGCGCATTAATGAGTCAGCTCAACCAAAAGAAAACAA
This sequence comes from Panax quinquefolius, assembly GCA_020205615.1. NCBI lineage: Eukaryota > Viridiplantae > Streptophyta > Magnoliopsida > Apiales > Araliaceae > Panax > Panax quinquefolius. The sequence continues at coordinate 77,420,072 of CM035172.1, read as the reverse complement.
CTGGCAAAATGATAATAGTCATACCAGTGGCACCGGTCATCGAAGCAGTGATAACAAACATGGAGGAAATTATCATGCCAAAAATGGTAACCACTTCGGTGGTAGTCCTGGCCAAGATAATAGAAGAAATGAGTAAAGTGGAAATTTCAAAAAAAGAAGATTCAAGAATGATGGAAAGACATCAGCATCAACACCTATTTTTAAGGAAGGAGAATGACCACCGGTCGTATGCTACAAATGCAGACAGGAGGGACACATAAGTCCAAACTATATGCAGCAACCCAAAGTGTGTTTCAATTGCGGAAAGGAAGGTCATTTAGCTAGATTTTGTCATGCAGCGAAGTCAAGTCCAGTTGGGAAAATGACACCAAAGGCTGTCCCGAACAAGTCAAAGCCGGTAGTTCAAGGGAGAGCATTTGTCATGACTTCTCAAAAAGCGAGGAACCCGAATGAAGTTATCATGGGTAAACTAATCATAAACTCTTGTGAAGTCTATACCTTATTTGATACAGGTTCTACCCATTCTTTTATTTCAACTGTTTGTGCTCAATGTTTAAATTTGACTCTAGAGAAATTAGACTTTGACTTATCTGTTGAAACTCTGTTGGGAGAAACCGTCATTATATCCACTATTTATAAATCATGTTTGATTCAAATTGACACTTTCACATTACCTGTTGATCTCATCTCTTTGAAAATACTTGCATTTAATGTGATTTTAGGGATTGATTGGTTAACTACTCATCATGCTAAAATTGATTATTATCGTAAGGTCGTTAGTTTTCATATTCCTAACCAACCTATTATGCGAATTCAAGCAACCAAACCACTAAAGTCAATCACTGTCATATCAAGCCATAAAGCCATTCGTTTAATGAAAAATGGATGTCAAGCTTTTTTAGCCCATGTCACGGATTTAAACAAAAATACGTCAGATTTGAATGATATTTCTATTGTTAATAAGTTTCATGACGTATTTCCTGAAGAACTTCCTGGCCTACTCCCAGAGCGTAAAATCAAATTTTGTATTGACCTTGAACCCGGTAAGAAACCCATTTCCAAAACTCCATATCGAATGGCTCCTATTGAACTTCATGAGTTAAAAATCAAACTGCAGGAACTGTTAGATATCGGTTTCATTCATCCTAGTACATCTCCTTTGGGTGCTCCTATTCTATTTGTAAAGAAGAAAGATGGGAGTAAACAAATTTGCATTGACTATCGAGAGTTGAATCTTGTCACCATCAAAAATAGGTACCCGTTACCTCGCATTGATGACCTATTTGACCAGTTGCAAGGTGCAAAATTCTTTTCAAAGATCGATCTTCATTTCGAATATCATCAATTAAAGATTAAAACTGATGACATTCCAAAGACTGCTTTCAGAACTCGGTACGGGCATTACGAATTCCTAGTTATGTCTTTTAGATTGACTAATGCTCTTGCTGCCTTCATGGATATGATGAATTGAGTATTCAAGGAATATTTGGATCATTTTGTGGTTATCTTTATTGATGACATCCTCATCTACTCCAAAAGCTGTGAAGATCATGAGCAACACTTGAGGCTGATACTCCAAAAGCTTTGTGAAAATAAGCTATATGCCAAGTTGAAGAAATGCGAGTTCTGGCTTGAGGAAGTAGCATTCCTTGGGCACATGATATCGAAACATGGAATATCAGTTGACCTGAAGAAGATTGAAGCAATACAAATTTGGGAGCAACCTAAGTCAGTAACAGAAATACGTAGCTTTCTGGGCTTAGCTGGTTATTATTAGAGATTCGTGGAAGGATTTTCTCGAATCGCCACTCCATTAACTCAGCTGACTCAAAAAGATACAAAGTTCCGATGGAGAGAAGAATGTGAGAAGAGTTTCCAAGAACTCAAGAGGAGACTCATTTCAGCACCTGTTCTGACAATACCATCAGGTTCGTAGGGATTTTTCATCTACAACGATGCTTCAGACAGAGGTTTAGGATGTGTTCTAATGCAACATGGGAAAGTCATAGCCTATGCCTCACGATAACTCAAATAATATGAGAGGAATTATCCTACTCATGATCTAGAGTCGGCAGCAGTCGTTTTTAAACTAAGGATCTGAAGACATTACCTGTATGGGGAGAAAGTGGAGATCTATACAGATTATAAAAGCCTCAAATATTTCTTCACCCAAAAGGAACTCAACATGAGGCAACGATGTTGGCTTGAGCTGTTGAAAGATTACGACCATACCATTCAATACCATCCTGGAAAAGCGAACGTGGTAGCTGACGCGTTGAGTAGAAGATTATATGCGGGTACGAGTGCGATATTGTCAACGCAAAGGCCCATTTTATATGACTTACAAAGGATGGAAATAGAGATAAAAACTTCAGGGACCCACATGATGATGTCAAATATACGAGTAGAACCGACTTTAATCGATAAAGTTAAATTTGCTCAAGCTACAGACCCAGAGCTGAGGAATATGAAGAAAAATATGCAAGAAGGTGCTATTCCAGAAGCAAGGATCGACAGAGACGGAATACTTCGAGTCAACTCCAGACTTTGTGTTCCTAACGACTTTGATTTTAACACACCGTTTGTTATCCATCCTGGAAGTACCAAAATATATCGTGATCTTTGACATACATTTTGCTGGAGAAATATGAAGAGATAGATCGCGGAGTTTATCTCAAGGTGTTTAACTTGTCAACGTGTCAAGGCAGAGCATCAAGTGCCAAAAGGTTCATTGTAACCACTTGAAATTTCAGAATGGAAGTGGGAGCACATTAACATGGATTTCATTACTGGTCTTCCCAAGGTTTCTCAAGGCATAGATGCAATTTAGGTCATTATCGATAGATTAACCAAGTCTGCTCATTTGTTACCTATATGAGAAACATATTCACTTGAACGTCTTACTCGTATGTACATAGATGAGATTGTGAGATTGCATAGTATACCAGTATCCATAGTTTCTGATCGAGACCCAAGATTTACTTCACGATTTTGGGTCAGCTTGCAGAAAGCTATGGGCATTGATTTATGATTCAGTTGTACATATCATCCTCAGACGAACGGGTAGTTGGAGAGGACTATTCAAACTCTTGAAGATCTATTAAGACTCTGTGTCCTAGACTTCAAAGGAAGTTGGGACAAATACTTACCATTGGTAGAATTCTCCTACAACAACAGTTATCAAACAAGTATAGGCATGGCTCCATTCGAGGCATTGTATGGACGAAAGTGTCATTCTCCAGTATGTTGGGACGAGGTGGGTGAAGAAATGTTGTTAGGACCAGAATTGGTATGCATGACTACGAAAAAGATTCAAATGATCCATCAATGTATACAAACCTCACAAGATCGATAAAAGAGTTATGTTGATATTCATCGAAGGGACGTGTAATTCAATGCTGGAGATCATGTATTATTACGTGTTGCTCCATGGAAAGGAGTTACAAGATTTGGAAAGAGAGGAAAGCTCAACCCTCGATTCATTGGCCCATTTGAAATCCTCGACCAAGTAGGAACTGTGGCCTATAGACTCGCTTTACTTCCAAGTATGTCTCGTGTTCATAATGTTTTTCACATATCTATGTTATGTAAATATGTTGAAGACCCGAACCACATTATTAAATTAGAACCAGACGAGAAAGTAGAAGATTTAACGTATGAGGAGGCACCTGTTAAAATCTTGGATAAGTAGGAACATATTCTACGCTCAAAGGTTATACCTCAAGTCAAAGTTTTATGGAGAAACCACGATATTGAGGAAATGACCTGGAAGTTAGAATATGAAATGAAAACAAGGTATCCTCACCTCTTCGACATACTAGGTATGTACATCAATTTCGGGGATGGAATTTCATAAGAAGGGGAGGTTGTAAGACCCCAACTTTTTATGAATAAAGATTTAATTTTCTCTAAATATTATTTTGGATAATAAGGTGCTGATTTGATATAATGCTATAGTTATAGGTGATATGTGTAAATTTTACAAAGTAAGCAAGTTGTCATAAAATATTCTTTTTGTCGGGGAATATCCATACGACAACACAATCATTGGTGGACTCCACAACAGAATGACGGTCGAATATAGAAAATGACAGAAATAACATTTTTATAAAAATAACGGCAAAACTTTTTACCGTTAACTGTTGAAATACCGGTGATAAAAGAACAGTAATACTCGTTATTGCACAGTAGCACACTGTATTGTACAGTATCTCTGATTATTGATGCTTATGTAAGAAGTCACTCAGTTTTATTCAATTATTGCAACAGTAGTTGCTGCATAGTATGTGATGCCCCCAAAATAGGTCTACACAACCCATTTTGAGTCGCCAAATGCATGGTACATAATTCAAATACAACCTTCATTTATACAACTGTTGTGCAAAATACGACAATGCAATTGCTGAGTTTTAATACACATATTGTCTCGTGGACAATATCCTCAAATAAAGTCCTCATTACAAATATTGTCACACAATTTTACAAAATAGTGAGGACTACTATAATAACCATCTTGGACCATTACTCCACTCCCTGACTAGTCCCAGCTACATTCTCGCCTCCTGAGAAGAATAATGGAACCAAAAGGAAAAGGGTGAGCTCAACTAGCCCAGTAAAAAATATTATGACTAAGATAATGTAGAAAAAATTATCCTTAGTCCTCAATAGGGAAAAATCTGATAGAATACAATAGACAACAAGTTTTAGATCAACAATTGTAGTGGAATAAACAATCCATTAGAAGAGTCAAGTAGAGCGTAAAGTCTACTATCTTCTATGATTTAAAAGTCCATCATCAATATTTTATCCCTGTAACAATAATCAATAAATATTTCACATCAACGAATTATCCATGCACTACGGGCCAAAGATATTCGTTAGTATCACCAGTGGTCATGATCATGCCAAACAACTGTCCATCTATGCACTACGGGCCAAAGAGGACTTTCACCACATCATTTATCTGTAACATTACAGGTCATGATTATACCAATACACAATTCCTGGTCATAATCATACCAATCAACAGTCCATCTATTCACTATAGGCCAAAGATGACTTTCACCACACTATAAACATAAGGATGATGACAATGATATTAGGAATCAATCAAGTGAGATCGAGGATAAATATTAGGGATTTATAATTTAATTTATCAAGAGGTCAAGAATGTCCAAAATGTCAACATGATAATTAATTGTGGAGTAAAATTCAAGAATGATATTCATGTATCAAAAATAATTTAGACAGAAAAGAAACCAATTTTTGTCGTGAATAGTAACCCATAAATAGTATCCCGAGTAAATAGTACCCCGTGAATAGTACCCTGAATGAAAATATTGAAATTTAATAAGAAAGTTCAGACCAATATTTCAATGAAACGATACTAGATGAAGCGCAAAACTCAAAGATATTATACTAATTTTAGGGATTATAGAAGCAATACTTATCAAAGTAAGTGTATATTTAGGAATATGAAATGAAATAATAGTACTTACATACTATAAAGTATGGAAGAAAATAATATTTCTTACGAATATTGAACGAAAATAATATCACTTACGAATATTGAACAAAAATAATATTCCTTACGAATATTGAACGAAAATAATATTCCTTACGAATATTGAATGAAATAATATCTCTTACGAATATGAAATAAATAATACCCCTTACCTTAGTAAGAGACTAATTCTGACTGGTATATCGGAGATATTCTTGAGAAATCTTTCATTATTAGCAACACTCAAAGTATTCTTATACTAGAAAGAAATACGCACAATATTATAGAAGAAGAATTCTCTAATTCTGGTGCAATTTTCATTTCTTAACTAAGCATCCTATTTATAAGAGAATGGTTGGGCACTATTTAAGAAAATAATCACAGACGCACAGTAAAAATTCTTGGGCAAAGTTCGGCGAATTTTCTGATTTTTACTATTCATTACTGTGCAATAAAATATTCTAATAAAACAAAAACTTTATATAAAATATAATATATTCTAATTTAATCTAATAAAACAAATAACTTTATATATAATATAAAAAGTATTCTATTTTATTTAAAAAGTTTTATGTTTTATTACTATTATAATAATAATAAAACAAAATTGAGATAACTTTCTACCGACGATTTTGAAAAATGAGTAAGTGGGAGTCCATGTAATAAGCCAAACTTACAATAAATACTTCATGACAACCCCTCTATTTATATCAAAAATTGAATAAATATTTATCACAAATCATTTATCTTCAATCAACCCATTTTTAATCTTTCAACAATTATTCATCATTAATATTATAACTCACAATATTGACAACCAGATCATTCGGAAAGAGGGGGCTTTTCGATAAGGACTTCTCATTATTGGCGCGCAATTAAATAACCTAAACCCTTTCTTTGACAGAACTATATAGACATTATCAATAATGCAAATAATAATATGAATAAATGTGTCGTCTCAATTATTGATTTAATAATATAAAATATTGTGCAGATGATACTGTCACAATAATTGAATCAATAATATGAGATACTATGCAATAACTACTGTGTCAATTATTAAATGAACTGAGTGGCTTCTTACGTAAGCATCAATAATCGTAGATATCGTATATAATACTGCAGTACTTCTTGTCTGACACGTACATCGCATTTCTTTTATCAACCGTATTTCAACAGTTCATGGTAAAAGTTTTGCCGTTTTTTTAATAAAAAGGTTATTTCTGTTGCTTTCTATATCCGACAGTCATTCCATTGTGGGGTCCACCAATGATTGTGCCGTCGTATGAATATTCCATGACTAAACAAATATTTTATGACAACTTGTTTACTTGCAAAATTTGCACATATCACCCATAACTATAACATTATATCAAATCACACCTTATTATTCAAAATAATATTTAGAGAAAATTATATCTTTATTCATAAAAATTTAGGGTCTTACATAGTATCTCATATTATTGATTCAATTATTATCACAGTATCATTTGCATAATATTTTATATTATTAAATCAATAATTGAGATGACACGTTATTCATATTATTATTTGCATTATTGACAATGTCTAGAAAGTTCTGTCGAGAAAATGAGTTTGGTTATTTAATTGCACGCCAGTAAGGGAAAATTCTTATCGGAAATCCCCCTCTTTCCTGGGAACGATCTGGTTGTTACTATTGTGAGTTATAATATTAATGATGAATAATTGTTGAAAGATTAAAAATGTGTTTATTGAAGATAAATGATTTGTGGTAAATATTTATTCAATTTTTGATATAAATAGAGGGGTTTGTCATGAGGCGTTTGTTGTAAGTTTGACTTATTATTCCATGGGAAGATGTACTAATTTTTCAGACTGTCGGTTGAGGTTTTAATAGTAAATCAATATGGACCATCCGTTTTAATAGTAAATCAATCTGGACCGTCCGTGAATCAGTTACTATTTAGTCCATTCTCCTATAAATAGAAGCTCATTTCTTCATTCTTTCTTATGAATTCACTAAAATTATAGAAAGAGAAACTATAGAGAGAAAGAAGAAGAGTACTTTGGTACTTCACTATTGCAGTATCCAATCTCCTACTAAGGTTAGGGATATAATTTTTTGTATTCATTCTTTATTAATCATTGTGAGTAACATGTCTACGCGGATTACCGCATGCATGGTGAATATATAACCTTTCGTATTCATTCTTTAATCTATGAGAATAACCTGTCTACGCGGATTTTTGCATGTATAGTGAATAACCCTTCATACTCATTCTTTATATGTGGAAATAATCTGTCTACGCGGATTATCGTATGACGGTTGAAAATACATTTGTAGTTTCGTATATTATTTCTTTTCATATTCCTAAATCTAAACTTACTATGGTAAGTATTGCTTCTATAATCCCTGAAATTAGTAGAATATCTTTGAGTTTTGCTCTTCATCTAGTATCGTTTGATTGGAATATTGGTCTAAACTTTCTTATTAAATTTCAATATTTTAATTCGGGGTAATATTCACGGGGTACTATTCACTCGGATACTATTCAATCGGGGTACTATTCATGACAAAATTGGTTTATTTTCTGTCCAAATTATTTTTGATACATGAATATCATTCTTAAATTTTACTCCACAATTAATTATCATGTTGACAATTTAGACATTCTTGAACTCTGGATAAATTGAATTATAAATCTCTAATATTTATCATTGATCTCACTTGATTGATTCCTTATATCATTGTCATCATCCTCATGCTTATGTTGTGGTAAAAGTCATCTTTTACCCGTAGTGCATAGATGGACTGTTGATTGGTGTGGTTATGACCAGGAATTGTGTATTGGTATAATCATGACCTGTAATGTTATAGATAAATGTTATGGTGAAAGTCCTCTTTGGCCAGTAATGCATAGATGGACAGTTGTTTGACATGATCATGACCACTGGTGATACAAACGAATATCTCATGCCCGTAGTGCATGGATAATTCGTTGATTTGAAATATTTATTGATTGGTGTTATAGGGATAAAATATTGATGATAGACTTTTAAATCATAGAAGATAGTAGACAACATGCTGTACTTGACTCTTCTAATGGATTGATATTTTCTCTGCAATTTTTGATCTAAAACTTGTTGTCTATTGTATTTTATCAGATTTTTCGCTGTTGAGGACTAAGGATAATTTGTTCTACATTATCTTAGTCATAATATTCTTTACTGGGCTAGTTGAGCTCACCCTTTTCCTTTTGGTTCCATTATTCTTCTCAAGAGGCGAGAATGTAGCTGGGACTAGTCGGGGAGTGTAGTAATTGTCCAAGATGATTATTTTAGTAATACTCACTATTTTTTAAAATAGTGTGACACTAATTGTAATGAAGATTTTATTTGAGTTTGGATATTGTCTACGAGATAATATTTGTATTAAAACTCGCAGCGTATGTTTTGTCATATTTTACACGACAATTAATAGTTGTATGAATGAAGTTTGTATTTAAATTCTGTATCACGTATTTGGCGACTCAGAATGGGTTGTGTGGACCTATTTTGGGGGCGTCACATCAATCGCTGCAACCAAACACAATTTTTTTTATCCCATAGGAATGAGACATTCCATTTCTTCTACTTTCATTACTCCAATCCAAACGCAGCATAAGAATTTTTGGGATTATTTTCAGATTCTAAAACTTCTTGTGTGTGTTTTGGATTTAAACTTGTGATTACAAATGACCAAGTTTTATTAATTTTTAAAAGTTAAAATGATAGCATGAAATAATAAATAATGACTCTTTTTAATATAAAATATATTATCATGGTAACCCATTGATCATCTATTACCCCATAACTATGAGTATTGGTACATTAGCTCAAACTATGAGGTGTTAATTTAGTGGTTAAAATTGAGATATTGTAACATTTTGGTCTTAAGTTTGATTCTCATTTGCTTAATTTATAATTTATTTTTTTAGTGAAAAAAATTATATTTTACTTCAAAAGATGCGGGACTTAAAATTATATATATAAAAAAGGGGTACATTAACTCGGGGGTAAATTTATCTATTCACTTATCTGCCACGTAAATTACTCAGTATTTGTCAATGAATGTGCTTAAATGGAATTCACTAGTTTTGGAATGCGAAGATCTTTAGTACACCTACTTGAGGTTTATTAGCGTCAAAATTGATATTCATTTTAAATGTTCCTCTTTATTTTTTTTTTCTAATTTGTGTTAGAAGTGTTATAAGGGATTAAAATCTCTTCTATTACACATATCTTCTAATTTCTCTCAATATATATTAAGCGACACAAATATGATATTTAGCAATAAAACAAAATAATATGATATTTAGCAACAAAACAAAATTCGTTGCAAACAATTAGCAACAAAAACAAAATTTATCACAAATAATTGTGTCGCTGAAAGTGTTGCTAAATATGTATTGGGGGAAATTGGATGATAAGTGTAATGAGGGAATCCTAATCCGTTTCTTTTAATACATCATTTATAAGAGAGAATTAATTTATTCTTTAATTGCACACTTGGATTAGGATCTCTTTATTACATCTATTTTTCACACAATTTCTCTCAATGCACATTTACTAACAAAAATATCATATTTAACGACAATAATATTTATTGCAAAAATTGTGTCGTCAGTTGCTTTATTTAAAACAATATATATATATATATATATATATATATAGATATATCGTTAAATGTAAATTAAAAAAATTTATGTGAAAAGTGTAACGGAGGGAATCTTAGTCTCATAGTAGATCGAGCTTGCTTGTGTGAAAAGTGAAATTTGTGTGAAAATTTGGTTGTGCTTAAGGATTTCATAAGGTCAAATCTAGGGAATAACAACATAGAGAGATTGATCGTTTTTAACTAAAAATTTATGGAGATTTGAATTAAGATATTATCTAGCGCGTTATGTAGGGTATATTTAGGCGGTTGATATATAATACATATAAACTTATATGTGTGTGTATCAGTCTATTTCAAGGGCTCACCCCTTTATTTTGCATACCATGCTCACCCCTTTTAGCGACGGACCGGGCGATGGTTCGGTCTGTCGCTATATCAGAGAACCGTCACCTTAGCTTTTAGCGACGGACATCATATAGCGACAGACCAAAACTATAGCGACGGACAGAATCGTTGCCCAGTCCATCGCTATAGGGGGTATGCAAGGTATGTAAGATCAAGATGTAAGCTCTTGATCCTTTCCGATATTATAAACACCCAAATTAATATCACACAACATAATCAAAGGACACTATTATCATAAATAACATTTTCATGTTCGTGAATGATAATAAAAGGACAATTTTGGCACCATACCCCATAACTCCCTATCTTCCTTTTGAGCTTCTTTAACCCACGAGATAAGAGACGGCTCCACTCTCATACCTGCCAAATGCTCATCTGAACCTTGCACATACAACTCCAACTTTAGATGCTCCATATTCAAAATAAGTTGAGGTTGTGTAATAAGGGCTGCTACACTCCCTGAACTCTTTCGGCTATATAAGAGCATTTGCAACCACATTCGTCTTTCCAGGGTGATACTAAATCCTCGCATCAAAATCTTTTAGAAGCTCTAGCGAAAGACTCTGCCTCTGCCTCATGTTAAGTTACTTATTTGATAAAAATAGCTTAAAGGATGGAGAATGAAGATAGGGAATGCAAGGTTGTACTTGCTATAACGCTCTGTATCAACAACTATAGAGTCACTAGAAATCCAACCACTACCAACTTGTGCTAGAAATGCTTCAACACCACCACTACCTCTTCTTTCTCATCTGTCATCGTGATCAATGTGACAACCCGAATTTTTATAAGTTATTAAAATAGAAATTTAATAATTAAAATTCTTATTATGAGATGTTTTGAGTTTGAGTATGTATATATACGTGCTATATATTTTGAAATATGTGATCTGGTGTGAAGAGAAATATATATTAATATATAGGGAAAGTGAGGTTTAATAGTACCCTGAGTTATTTGTTTAATCTGTATTTTCAATTCTGGGGACATAATCTTTGTAAGGAGGGAAGAATGTGACAATCCAAGATTTTAGTTATTGTAATTTAAAATATTTATTAAATGAAATAAATATTTTATTGATGTGGTTATTATTAGTAAATATTCATGACTAGATAATATTCTAAATTAAATTAATTTATAATTTAGAGAGTTGTAATATAACCTTGAGATGTTATATGGTTGTTTTAATTTAATAATTTAAGATGGTATGATAAGTTATTAAATAAAAATTATAATGAGATTATAATTTTGTGATATTTGTTTAAGTGGAATATTTATTTTAAATATTGTATGTGTAATTAATTTATTTGATTATTATTGGATATGGAAATCCAAATAAATAGTATGTGATTATAAATTATAAACTAAATTGTTTATTAAAATAATTGAGGTAGTTTTAAATTGATTTAACCCAAACAAGGCTTAAAATATTAAGTCTTTATATTTTTAAGACTTTTTGCCAAACAAAGCCTTATGGCTTTTGGATTTTTAATATGTGAATTATAATAATATAAATAAATAAATAAATAAATTTTTATAACTGATGATTTATTAGGATCATTAGTATAACGTCGGTTTTTGGACGTTTGAAACTTTGCGTTGTCTGGAGTTATATTTGGTTTAGCATACTGAGTTTTGAGAGAGTTGAGAGAGCCTGAGAGAGAAGCAAGAGTGAAAGTTCTGAGTTCATCAAGTAATTAGCAGTTGTTTATCAAGGATTTCTTAAGGAACAAAAGGTATTTTCCATAATCTCCATAGTATATATATATATGTATATGCTTATATGAGTTACGACAAAATTTTCTTATGTTCTGTGAAATCAAATTGTGGAATTGTGGAGATATATAGTTGGTAATTGTGATGATACGCGTTTATGATGCTAGAGTTTATGTTTAGATAGGAAATCATATGCGTATTACAGTTAAAAGGAAGAGAATAATGTCAGTGAATATTTTTTTCATATGGTTCATGAAAAGTACAAATTTTGATGATCAATTCGTACGTTAAACTGTAAATTGAAGCTTGTTTATGCTAGTTCATTAAGAAATGAAGATAGCGTAGTTTGAACGAAGTGATTCGGTGTAAAATTGTAATCACATTGTTGATTTTTGTAGAGGATGT